>CM033694.1:44518082-45169405 GCA_019514585.1 Dendrobium officinale
ATACTAATTAAAATTTTACAATAGACACTAAACTAAGCCAATTTTAAATAGATAATGAAACTAAGCTAATAAAAACTGCTGCCTTTGATGGTAATATAAATAATCATTATTCACTCACATTACATTAATCGTTGTGAATGAGTTAGAGGGTTTAATTCTGAACTATTTAGTTAAGCTTTCTACTATCTAATAGGTCGAGATTCTATCTATCTACCTTTTTTTATTTTGCATTAAAACCACTTTAAGACAAATTGTTCTCCAAGAGGTTTCTCAAATTTTCAATTTATTCGTAATTTTAATTCCTGGGTTGGAATATTTGCAACTGGGTCTTTGGCTATTGCTGAACTTAATTGAGTTATATTGTAATTCAAATCAATTGCTATTGAAATAGGTGTCGTTCTGATGATGGTTTATACTACGATTCATGGCTGTGTCGCTAACCTAACTCACCTATATACGCATGTAACTGTAAATTGTAAGTGCTAGTTGTAACTGTTTATTATGTTAGTGGACCGTGCATTTGATGTGCTGAACTGAATTAGTGATTATTTAGTATAAACAAAATTTTACATTAATTTGTTAAGGAGAAAAGAACTTTAATTTTACTACTACCTCTTGTTATTTTGTTGTTGTCGAATTTGAAATAGCATAAAAAAACGGTTGTTAAACTTTTCTTAAATTTGAGTTGTTAACAGTTTTATTTTCACTAATAATTATATCTCGTAAATTATATAAACCTCCTAAAATTTTGTTTATATATATGATATACTAAACAATTTATTTTGAAAGACTTATTTTTTTTTTTTCAAATTAATTGGGTTGTCGAGTCGTGTCGGGTTTCGGTTTAAGAGAGATGACCTGAAGCACAAATCAGGTCGAGTTCAAGTCGAAAAGGGAGGGTCAATTTCGAGTTTGGACCCGAACAAGGCCCGACAACCAGTCTTGACACCCCTAGTCAGAGATAGACATCAATAGGACCGATGATGTGTGAAGAAAGAGAGGTTTGCAAAGGAAGCTCGCTGTTTTCCGAAGATTAATAGGAAAAACTTGAGATCCACAAGTGTTTCCTATCAGAAGCTCATTGGGATAAACCATAGACAAGATTAATGGTGATTTTAAAGATGGGTTTGTGACGGAGCTTGCTAGGGAAGCCATCGATGGGATTAATGGCGTGTGAAGGAGAAGAGAGTTTTTGTGTTGGGAGCCACGGAGAAGTTTGAACATCAAGAGTTTGACCAAAACCGCGACTTTGAGGCTAATTTGAATGATGAACCGTGTTTGAACACCAACTCAAACAAATTTTGAATATGGGATCTAAGTGAGTTGAAACTTGAACAAGTTCGAACCAATTTTCAAACTCTTCAAATATTAAAAAGCAGCTCAAAAAAGTAAGAGATCCTCAAAGGATATAATTTTCGTTTGAAATGAGCCTTTAGGCATATTTCTCCAAAAATAAATAAAGCTTACATATTTGTCCAACTACGTGTACTATGCCTCGCCTATATAATCAAATTTTTCTTTAACAAATGGTTTAAAAGTAAACTCTTTCAATATAGTGGAGCAGAGTATCTTGTATGATCATACAATCAAAGAAAAAAATATTTGTATAGGAAAAATGTCAAAAATAGAAATAAGAAGAATAATTAAAAAATACTTGCAATATTCAAAAGAACATACCTTAAAAAACACGAACAAGAATAACAGCAACAAAAAGCAGAAAAATAAACCCATATGAATCATTGTTAGTGTTATCGGAAAAGGGAATTTGAAATGCTTTGGAGAAAGAACCCACTGCGAGGATGAAAACCAGAATACGTCAGGAACTTGTTATGTTAATATTATAAGTTAACATGTGTAAATAGGCACAATATCCAATAGCAGTTCTACAAATAGCAATAATAAAAGCATATACCTTGTTGTACAAAATAACGCCTGATGATAGACATATGTAAATGAGCAAGTACAAATAAGTCAACAGAATTTGCTTAGTGATCATCGTTTTTACTAGCTAATTTACAGGCCAAGTAATTGCTGTGAACCAGCCCAGATTTAGTTGGTAACTAGGAGAGCCGGAACTATCCTTTCTTAAGCATGTAAAAGACCCTTTCCCATCACCACACACCCATCTTCATCGTTTTCACATTGGATTCCAGATTGCCTATAAAAAGAACAGTTTTTTGAACACACTGCAAAATTAAACAATTGCTATTTTACAAGGGGGAAAACTTTTAAGAAAGTTCATGTTTAAAAGCAAAAAAACAAAAGATTGATATAATGTTTAACAAATAGTACAAAAAAAAACCCATTGCATGAATGAAAACCATAATTCATGAACGAAAGAAAGAGTTGAGAAGCATGGAAGTACTAGCAGTTTGTAAATTTGTATATATTTAATAAATTACATTAGTTAAACTATGCATTTTAACAAACCCATGAGTGGAAAGCGACTAACAATTTATTAAACTTGTATATGTTGAATAAATTGCATAAGTTGAATTACGTATTTTTTACAAAACCCATCCACGTGAATACATCTTTATATATTTAATTCCATCATAGTATAAATTATTTAACTAGTATATGTAAACCAAATTCAAATTCATCTATGAGATCAAATCACAACTGTTGATGTGTCAACTGAGCCAATATAACCCCTATGAACAGCCTTGCTGAGTCGAGTTCAGTTTCAAAGCTTATATTAGAATCTTCAATTTCAATTTGAAATATATCAAATCCACTCAAATTTCGTCTCATACACACAAAAACTTCATCAAAAAATTGCATTTGCTCGAGTAAAATAGAAAATGACCAAATTATTTGCCACTTGCAGCGATCATTTAAATCTCAAATTCAACTATTTCTACTCGGTCCCCTACCAAAATGAAATGCCTTTTCAATTAAAAAAAGCAATGAGTTCAAGTGCCGATCCTTCATCAATTCATATCAGCCTCTTAACTAGAGCAGTCAAACCAGACAATGCTTCCACCTCTCATGCTTGTCAAGACTATACCCGAACCTACAATTCTCTAGCCCGAGGGAAGAAACAACGCCTAGCATTGATGTTGATAATACTAAATAAGAGGAATTCTACAAAACTCATCTATCGCTGAAGATTTTGAAGAAACCAATTCCCCCAAATTTCAAGAGTTCTCAGTTGAATATGTTTAAGGAGCCCTAACCTAATTGAGCACCTCAATGACTTCGATCATTATTTAAAAGCAGCAAAATATAGAATTTCTTAACACCACTCAATGTTTCAGCTATATGGTAGCATTGTCAACTTCTGCAGCCAGATTCCTCCTAAACTTTCAAGTTCTTGGAGCAATTCCACCTCTCAAAGACCACTCAAAGTACGTTTTTTTATCAAGCAGAAAAAGAACCAGTTTTCTTTTAAAGTTACATTGCTTCCCTCAACCAAGCATTACGAGAAGTTACAAAACTTTGACCCATCATAAGCTAAAAAATACTCCAAGGGAGCCCATTCAAGTTTGTTTGTGATAATAATTAGATTGAGATAATGGCTCATTTGCTAGAGAAGGCAAAGAAGAACATCAAAGAAAAGGAGATTGTCAACAGCTTGGATCACTTAATCAAGAGTTTTGCAACTGCCTTTCCATTAAAGGGAAAGAAAACCTGAGGTCTCATCAAAGACAACCTAAGAAACGTTAGGAACTAATTGCCTTTTTCTACTTAGATTAATTCATGAGGACAAGTAGCAATGACTATCATAATCATCTCGCTCAACATATGATGCATCACCATATGCAACCAAATGCCAACTTGCCTCCTCTTACTCGCCAGATTTCTACATTCATGGGAGCAATTAACAAGCTTGTCTCTACCTTGATGATCATGATCATGACTGATGATTATTTAGTGTTGAAATCCCTTTTAGAGAAGTTGATCAAAGAAAGTATCTCAAGGAATTTCTAGCTGATCACCACAACAATAGTCAGTGAAGGGCTGAATAGAATTGGCTGCCTTTACTTCATTACTGAAAGAGTTGTTGAGGCCACACATCAAAAGCCCAATTTCCATAGGGTAAATCTCTCATCCATTCATACTCCTATTAAAAATTTTTCATAAAAAGATTTTCCAGTCTATCATAATATCTATAATGATGTAGTGGCAGAAGCAATCATAAACCATTAAAATGTTCTCAAAACTGTTATTGATAGTTTGACACTAAAAGTTCAATAGAGAGGATCATTCTTCTATCCTTGCTACCTCAGCACAGTTCAAGAGGATCGTTCTTCTATCTGTGCAGCCACATTAAGTAATCAATCTAGACAGTTAGTTAATGAAACCGTTGGAGTGCCAATCACTGAAGTTGACACTTCTAGGAAGATATTTGAGATCAATTCTCTTATGCAGGTGCTTGAGCACCTCTCTTGTGAGGTTTGCCCTATTCAAGTTTTTCCACCGACTAAGTGGTTTCCAGACTCATCTAAATGGCTTTCCTATAGAATCTCCTTGCCTCATCAAGGTGCAAGCATCTTAGTCTGACCACAAAGAACGGGTTTCTTAATACTTCATTATTTGAGATAAAACAACAGACAGTTGTGTAGCAAAGTGCTCAAGTGTCATCTTTATCAGTGTGGCGCTGTAGCTCCCAGCAACAATTTATTAAAGGCAGCTTTCTAGCATTCTTCAGATTGCTAGGAGGGAACTCAAGAATTTATAAAAACTTTATGACTATTCCAATTTGCCCATTTTGATAGTTATTTTCGCCATATATACACTAGCATCACAATATTGTTGTAGTGCATAATTGAAGCCCATGAAGTTCTTCAATACATTTCTCAGCATACATCTTCAATTTATTATGTTGTTGGTTAAGAAATTTTGTTATGAAATCTTTGAGAACCTGAGCTTTAATTATAATGCAAGGCACATACTTGATCTTACACCGGCTAAGCATTAAGGTTTGCTCCATTAGCTTCTCTGACAACTCATGCATATGTATAATATGCCATAAAGGTTTGTTAATGATTGTTTTGATTAAGTGCACTTGGATGTCATTGAGTAATAATAATGATTGAAAGAATAAATTTGCCCATTATTGAGCTGCTCAACTTGGTTGCATTCAATGATTTCGAAAGTCTTATTGACCAATGTTGAACTATCGTTGAGTTATGGACTCTTAGGTAGATCAATAAAAATTTTCATCCTTAGATTTGGTGAGAATTTTGTGTGCTAGCCAGGTATCATTTTAGGTTTTCAGCCTTTAAGTTTGGTGATAATTTTCATGCTAGATTGGTATCATGTTAGCTCTTGGAGTGCTTTCTCACAATCCTTCTTCCAATTAAAACTAGGAAAAAAATTTTACTTAATGTGTGAGTTTTTCCTATCAGCTTTTGCACATCTTGAACATAACAGGGAGATGATTTCTCTATAGCTTCTCGAATTTTATCAAGATTTTATTTGATCCCATATGGACAAATTGTATGACATTTCTTGAATCGCGCACCAAAAATCCTCATGTTGGGGTTTAACTTCATATCGATTCTCTCAATATTAAAAATGTATTGGAGAGGTCAACCAAGTGATGTTGATGTCCTTACTATTAATCAGGGCAAGATCGATTTAGACCATAAGATTGCATTTTTGCTGTTTTGAGCACATTATCCAACAATTTCCAGTGCATTATGCCAATGTTCTTATGATGAACTACATGACCTTGTAGAAAAAGATGCCTTCATTAGTAATGAAGCTTTTTTCTTTCTATTTAAGGTTCAATTTTTCTTTTGGTAGCTGGAGAAAGTGTTTAGAAACTCAAAATGGAGAATCCTACATTCAATTCAACTAAAGCATTAATGCTCAGTAGTGGATAAGAGTATTTTGGTTGAGCTATGTTGTCTGTTCAAATCCATTGGCATAGCCATTGGTCATCTCCACCATAAAAATATTGAAAATCAACTAAGGAAATTGTATTTTTCGAATTAATTCAATCTTGAGAAGTTTTTTACTTCTTTGACTATCTGCTGAATTTATGCGGT
This sequence comes from Dendrobium officinale, assembly GCA_019514585.1. Classification (NCBI taxonomy): domain Eukaryota; kingdom Viridiplantae; phylum Streptophyta; class Magnoliopsida; order Asparagales; family Orchidaceae; genus Dendrobium; species Dendrobium officinale. The sequence continues at coordinate 44,524,082 of CM033694.1, forward strand.
AAATTTCTTTTATTTTGTTTGATGCCATCTAAAGCATTAATGCTCAGTGTATTGATGGCCTTGCTTCTAAGATTGATATACACGAGGTGGCAGTGATAAATTTGATTTTGAATATTTTTTAAAATATCTCTCCATAAAATTTGTGTAAAGTTAGATTATGCGGACAAGAAACATCATATTGCATTTCTGCAAGTCATACATTGCTTACCTAATTCATTTAAGGGATAATTTGAAAAGAAAATTTCAAAATATATAGTTCTCTTTTTCATATATAAAAATTTTAATAGAATGCTCGAGGCTTATTTTAATGAAACATTTGCGTGTTTGAGGCTTAAACCTCTCCACGCTTCATATAGTTTCACATAGAAAATTTATTATGAGATTAATACACAAATCATAACCAATTAAAACACATATTCTCATCATAAAATAAATTTAATAGATATAAAATTATTCTAACAAAAGCTTAGTCATAACATAAAATTTTCCTAATTTCACCCATCAATTTCAATGTATAAATTCTATAAAACACTATTCAAACAGACACTATGGAGCAGAAGAAAAATTTTATAGCGTGATGGTGAGAACAGCTGCCCACAAAAAGGATTAAGTAAACATACTCAATGGATCACATATTCCAACACAATTTTGATTTTGAAGCTGTTAGATTTAGTTTGAGATGAGCTCAGTATAAATTCTTCATATAATACAAATATTTCAAACCAATTCCAGCACATTTTAAAAACCTTTTTTCTTTCTTTTTTTCCCCATTCAATCTATTTCAACATCAAAAGTTAGTTCAAACTATCACATCTATTGTGAGCTCCGTACAAATGAGGAATGTTAACCCTTTAGGCTTTAGGATCAAGCATTGTTGATACTTTCAAATAACATCTTATATTTTCCTAACAAAAATATCAAAAGCACGCATCATAAACAACTTTAAAAAATGAAAGCAATATTAGAGAGCTCAATAATAAAAATCATAGAAAAAAAGGGGACAAGCAGCAATTCTATAGAAAAGACCAAAGCTAACGCGAATCTTACAGTCTTTCCTCTCAGGATCGGTCGAGCGGAGCAGCCAAGCAGGTGACCGAGCCTTCCTCAGAGACGACGAAGCGCGTTCGAGCAGAGCAGGCGAAGTCGGCGTCGAGCGGAGCAAACGGATCGCGAGAGCAGGCGAATCGCGAGAGGAAATGGAAATTAGGGCTTGCTGCCCGCGGAAATAAACACCGCGGGACGCGCGGGGCGGAGGGGGGCACGTGCCGCATATGGCCAATTGATTGCTCCTCTTCATTTGATTGCTTTTTATTTACTCTATTTGCATGAGTTTCATTTATTTCTCCATAGCCTCTCTGGCTATCTGTGTTATAACTTTTTGTGGGCAGCTGTTCTCACCATCACGCTATAAAATTTTTCTTCTGCTCCATAGTGTCTGTTTGAATAGTGTTTTATAGAATTTATACATTGAAATTGATGGGTGAAATTAGGAAAATTTTATGTTATGATTAAGCTTTTGTTAGAATAATTTTATATCTATTAAATTTATTTTATGATGAGAATATGTGTTTTAATTGGTTATGATTTGTGTATTAATCTCATAATAAATTTTCTATGTGAAACTATATGAAGCGTGGAGAGGTTTAAGCCTCAAACACGCAAATGTTTCATTAAAATAAGCCTCGAGCATTCTATTAAAATTTTATATATGAAAAAGAGAACTATATATTTTGAAATTTTCTTTTCAAATTATCCCTTAAATGAATTAGGTAAGCAATGTATGACTTGCAGAAATGCAATATGATGTTTCTTGTCCGCATAATCTAACTTTTACACAAATTTTATGGAGAGATATTTTAAAAAATATTCAAAATCAAATTTTCATCACTGCCACCTCGTGTATATCAATCTTAGAAGCAAGGCCATCAATACACTGAGCATTAATGCTTTAGATGGCATCAAACAAAATAAAAGAAATTTACCGCATAAATTCAGCAGATAGTCAAAGAAGTAAAAAACTTCTCAAGATTGAATTAATTCCTCCACCTTTATAAGTAATCCCACAATGGAGGCATCTAAATTGTCTTTTTCCATCTGGTCCTTTACTTTCCGTACAATGACTCCAAGCTATATCAAGTTTCTCACGCACACTTTGAGCCGAAGTTGTTTGTGGATCCATTTTAGAGAACTGTGTTCAATAGCTAAAATAATAAAATCAAAAAAGTAAAGAAAGCAACATGGGAAAACATACCCATTATCTCATCGAATAAGTTGACATCATACTCCTAGTAAGGTTTTCATCATACTACTAGTAACAAGTCCATTTTTCTTCTCAATTTGGTTCCTTGTGATTGGTCTAGTAACTTCTTGTGCTAAATCACATCTCTTGACCATTTATAAATTCTAATGATTTATTAGTTCATGCAAAAGAATCATGCTATGGAAAAAATAGACTATCGCATACAACATTCTATAATATAATATATTTGACGTAAAACTAGGTTCAAGGTTCATCATGAGATGTGAAATATCATTGTTTTCTTGAAAGGATAGATGTTAATATTTGATGAATATGAATTAATTTTTTATGTTGATAATTTAACATGAGGTGATGTAAGATAAAAGCATCAAGAGATGCTGCTCACTCAAATAGAAGTTAGATAAAATATAATATGTTCAAAATTGTAAAGAGAGTAAAATTTGAGGATAAAAAGAATGAATCCATAGAAAAAATAGAATATTTGGACCTATTGATGGAGTAGAGAGCTTGGATCATAATGAAGATGGTCTAATAATCAACAAAAAATAGACTTACCATGGTACACATCCTCCAAACTTGAGCAGCTTAGCAATTTTTGTTATCTAAATATGTCATTTGGATACAAAATTCAAGACAAACTATTTACTTATTTAGCAAGCACTATACCTTGAAAATTTTATTGTGACTGATGTAAGTGGTTCAAAGGCTTTGGATGGGCCAAAAGGTTTGTGGAACAACACTAAGTTATGTTTGAGCCAAGTTTGGTCGACCACTTCTAGATGACTTTAGATTAAGGTTTTGTGCAAGAAAAATTATGAAATTTTATGAAGAGATAGATGGATGATAGATCAAGATTCACACAGTAAGAAACAAAGAAAATTGCAATTAAAATAGATAAACTACCACACACCAAAACAGTAGGTTGAAGAAGGCCACCTAGAACTTGCCGATTAAACTCACGATGAAAATCACGGTAGATAGGTTTGTATTTGATCAGTTTGAGACAGTAATTAGACAAGCCGATTAATCTCGATTGAAAATTGAGAAAATCGATTAGGCAAAATTATTCTTTAAACCAAAGTAAGCGGAAAAAATCCATGTGCCGACCACCGAATGCAATGAGGAGAAATTGAAAAACTTACTATGGGTTGGAGAGGAGATCTTGACCAAGCAAAGGATGCCTTCAGTCGCAAATCCGCTTCGCAAATGGCAATGCCGACGGCGTCGCGACAGATTGGAGGGAGGAAGAGTCGCGACTCGCGACTCACGCTCGGAGCAGCGAACTGGGAAGTGGGAAATGAAACGATGAATAGGGTTTCTCGTTTTCTCTTTTTTATTAACCTTGCTTAATCTTTGCCATCTGTTTAAATCAGACGGCTCAAAATCGCCTGAAAAGGACCGGCCGGTTACTAAAACGGGTCCTGGTTCACCGGTTTGGCGGTCGAACCGGCGGTTCGACCGGTCCAAATCCGGTTCTCGTCGAAAGCGGTTTTTAGCCAGACCGTAACCGGCCGGCCGGCCGGTTCACGGTCCAACCGGTTGAACCGGCCGGTCCGGTCCGGTTTTGAAATCCTTGATTAATACATTAATATTAATATTTGGACACTTATCAATAAAAATGTTAAAGTAACGATCTGTTTGGACGGCTGTAATATTTTAGGAAGAAGATTTTGAGGCTTATGGAGAGAAATGAACTTTGTTATTATGGTTGCATAGAGCAGGTTTTCATTGCAAGAATTTTTAAAAATCAACGGGAATGCAACACGAAAATAATACTCTAAAGAAATTATACTTATCATCTGAAAAATAAAACAATCAAAAAAATGTCCCAAACAAATCCTAATGATAAGATTTATTCAAAGTATATTAATAGGGTGGCTCTATTTAATAGCTGCAAGAAGATAAGAATCATAGCAATGAAAGTTCATTGTAGAAAACTAAGGCCTCGTTTGGGACGGCTTTCTTGTTGCTTCTCAAAACGACTTTTTAGTATAAAAATTAATTTTTTTGTGCTTTGAAAGTTGTTTTAAGAAGCAGCAAGAAAACTGCCCCAAACGAAACCTAAATGGAAGAAGGCAAGCTTTTTCTTGAAGCATAGTGACTAATGATGCCTTACTATTTAGCATATGATGTTCAACAATTTGTTAGTATTGATATGTAACTAAAAATCGCCTTGATTAAGCAAGTATATTCAAGTTCTCATCTTTCAAAATTAAATTCGGGATCATTCAAACTCCAATTTCAACAAACATATACTAAAATTGAATGTCTCAGTAAGACAAACCTAACAACACCAAAATTTGTTTGATCTAAGCCCAAATGGGCTCAAATCAAGTGCTTAAAGCATATTGGGAACTTTAGAACATTAATTAGATGATCAACGATATCCAAAAAGCGGCATGCTTATAATCAAATCAAGTGGCTCAATAAGACGAATCCAACAAGCCCATTATCACTTAATTTGGGCAGCATTAAGGCAATGAAATGCTGAATGAATGGTCTATGATCGAGGGAATCAATATGGAGCACTTCGAAATTACCCAGGATTTTCTCTATATTTATGGGGCACACCACTTATAAAATCTATAAATAGACTCACATGCTCTACATGAAAGGAGAAGTTTGGTAGTTTGGATAGAGATTGGCAAGAGAGCTCCACAGCACGCAAACTTACGTTCACGGGTATATAACACATTTATCATTTAGATTCGGAGTGATAATTTTGTGTTCAACACAAAATGAAGACACTTTTTTAATGAATTCATCCCACTTGTTATCTCTCATGTATTGTAATCTTATTTTAGATATTTGAATTAAAGACATGGCATTCATGATGTCCTAATCTTTTCTTTGTAAAACATTTGATGGTTTAACAGTGATTCTAGGTATGTCTTAATTTCATTAAGCGCAGACAAAAAGAGAAGTCAAAGGATTGCATTGAATCTAATAATGCAAATAATTTTTCTATCTATTAAGAGCTTATGTTATCCTCTAAAACTATTTTTCAAACACATTAACAACAGAGAATAATATTATAATCAATATAATCAGTGACTCATAATAAGAATCCCATCTTATTTCACCGGGATGATATAAAAACATTTCTGATTTAATCCCCGTCCAGTGAACACCTTGCCATTTTATAATGCACCTAATATCATATCACGTTGTTTATCTCTTAGTTGATCATGATGTTTACATAAAATGCTTATAATATTCATCTCATTTGAATTTATAGTGAATAACAATGTAACCTGAACATGATTTTTCATAATTGCTACTAAAGCTAAATAAAGCTGATGTGAAAAACAATAAATATAATGTGTATAACTATTATAATTTAGAAAAAAATGCTTTTAGCCCATTAAATTATCCACTCATATTGCTTGTGTCATCATAAACTTGACCACGAATTTTAGAGTAAGACAAATAGTAATTTGAGTGGACTTCTTCAACTCCTTTTTAAGACATCGAGCTAACGTTTCAGGAACATGTACAATATCCAAAAAATGTTCAGTAATTTAGCCTTTCTCAATAACATATTGTATAATGACAGCCAATTATTCTTTTCCTGATACATCATGAGATTCATCAACATGAATAGAGAAGAAACGGTCATCAATCTCTTCTTTATATATAGTATGTAATTGCAATGGAAATTGCTCTACAAATATCTTATAGTCGAATCGAACGGCTCGACGAGTGGAATCCAACGAGCCCAAGATCGCCGGATTCCAACATCACTAAGGCCTTCAAATGGCTGACGAATGGTGTATGATCAAGGGATTCAATATCAGCGTCCATTCAAACTACTCCCTGTTCGCCCCAGATCTCACAACTATTTACAATCCATGCCACTCCAGAAAAATTATAAATAGACCCCCCCTCATTTCTCATAAGCGAGGAGGGAAGCAAGAAAAAGAAGGGAAGAAGAAGAGAAGGGGAAGGAGAATCAGCTCCTCTTCGACCACCGCCGAAGTTCTTCCCACCGCCCGAACACGCTAAGATTCCGCCGGATATTCGGGAGAATGCCATAATTCGCCCAACTTCCATGGGATGCAGAAATTCTTCTCAATTAACGACAAAGTTCCCTCCTGACGCCGAAACTCCGCCCAAGTGATGTCAGAGTTCTCCTCGTCCACCAACAGACGTCGGACTTCTACCCAACACCTGACATTCACTCTTCGCCAAGTTTCTACCCGACGCCGGACTTCTACCAGTTATCGGACTTTCGCTGGACATATATCCGAAGATAGATTTCTTTCCATTGCTGGACTTCTACCTGACACCGTCCTTCTGACCTTAATCCTCAGACACAGTCCTTCTAGCCTCTGTCGCAAGGCAACTGTCCTTCTGACCTCCGTCATCATCTGACTACGGTCCTCCTGACTTATGTCACCCACCAAATACGGTCCTTCTGACTTACATCGTCCAATGACTACAGTCTTTCCAACCTTCGTCGCCCGTCGACTACGGTCCTCCTGACTTATGTCGTCGACCGATTACAGTCTCTCCGACCTATGTCACCCGCTGACTACGGTCCTTCTGACTTACGTCGCCCACCGAGTACAGCCTTTCCTACCTTCATTGCCCGTCGACTACGGTCCTCCTGACTTATGTCGCCCGCCGACTACAGTCTTTCCGACCTTTGTCGCCCGCCGACTACGGTCCTCCTGACTTACATCGCCCGCCGAATACAGTCCTTCCGACCTCTGTCGCCCACCGACTACGATCCTCCTGACTTACATCGCCCTCCGACTACAGTCCTTCCGACCTCTATCGCCCGCCAACTACGTCCGGTCCTCCTGACTTACGTCGCCCGCCGACTACAGTTCTTCCGACCTCCGTCGCCAGCCGACTACGGTCCTCCTGACTTACGTCGCCCACTGACTACAAGCCGTCCGACCTCCGTCGCCCGCCGACTACGGTCCTCCCGACCAAACAAACATGTCAATAGTGATTCTTTGTATTCATATCATGTAATGTACTCTATAAAATATACATCAAGCTAAGGCCTTCTCCCAAGGAAGGGCCTCATTTGTAATTGACTGCAATACTAGTGGATTCATTCAAACTGAGCTAGGTTTTCAAGGGTTTTCCACATAAAAATCTTGGTGTCTCCTAAATGCTAGACCCTCTCTCTTATCTGATTGCGAGCCGAATTTTCGTACAACGCTAAGACAATAAAAACTTTATATTTCTCTACCGCCGCGAATACTCCTGGACGCAACAAACTTGATTTTGCCTTGAGATGGATGCCCGGTCAAGATAATTTTCTAATGATAAATCAAGCAAGTATATCATAAGAACATGAAATAATAATATAAATACTAATTATCATCTAAGATTAAGAAGAGCCTTCTGATCTGAGTTATTTGCATTAAACAATAATGAGAAGAAACAAGCAGAATATTCGAGTGGCACTGTGTCCACCAGAGCTTTGTCGTGTTTCTGTCTCTCGTTTCAATATATTACCATCAGGAAATCACATGCCCAAAAATTCTATTACACTTGCAATTTGGACATCACAACTTTATTGTAATTCGTCAAGTTATTTGATAATTAATCAATTCAATTAATTATTTATACCTGCAATAAATCAACCGACAAAACTGATTATAAATATATTTTATTATGATTTTTTAATTTTATTTTGATAAAATAAATTAATCAAAATGCCTCCACTTTAAACCAACATCCCTTAGATTTGCAGCAGCCTGTACCAAATTTAGGTTTCTTTTAAAACAGCTTTTTTTTTATTGCTTCATAAAGCAATTTTTAATATAAAAATTTAAATCTTAGCAGAAAATTACTTTAAGAATCAATAAAAAAATCGGGCCAAAAATAACTTTAAGCTTTATTTGAGATAGTTTTCTTACTGCTTCAAGAAGGAAGCAGCTTTCTAATAAAATAAATAAATTTTGTACTAAAAAACCTGCTTCAAGAAGCAATAAAAAGCCATCCCAAACAAAACCTTAGGCTTCGTTTGGGACGGCTTTCTTCCCACTTCTTAAAGCGACTTTCTCGTGCAAAAACTAAAGTCTATGTACTAAAAAGCCGCTATAAAAAAAAGCAGGAAAAAATCCGTCCCAAACAAAACCTTAGTCTAATTAAAAAAATTTTGGCCATGTTTAATACAACCTGGAAACAGTGCAGCCCAAACAAATTACATTGCAATATATTTGATGCAACCTTAGCTATTATTTTTTAGTAATTTTAATTATTCTTAGTAGGAAGACATAAAAAAAAAAAACTAGTACATTGTGTATGCTGAACATAATAGCACTTTATGAAAAATGTTACATTACATGGACTCTCTATCTCTCTCTCTATCCAAGAAAAAAAAAAGAATTTTTAACGAGAAAATGAAGGCTTCCTGAGCATCAAGAGAACTAAAAGAATGCAAAAGATATCAACCATATAAATAAAAATATAAGATTGGATTGGACTTAGGCAGAATGGTTGCCGAGTAGGCTTCTCCCAATGTAAGACAATACTCTAGGTCCAGGCAACAGCGGTGCTTCCTCATCCACAGCCGTTTCCAAAGCGGATAAAGGTCCCATGGTGTTTCTATCGCCACCGATGTTATTGATTTTATCATCCTCTCTGTATATATCTGACGACTTCTTATCCAGCTTCCAATCCTTCAAAACATGTTCAGTCACAAAATATATCAAAAAGAAAATAAAGCAGCTTATTTTGGATTAAAAAGCAACGACGGTGATGTGGAACTGGATTTTGTTTTGGAAGCAGAGCTTCTGTATCATATGGCTGTGGAGTTCTCCTGGGCGGTTAGATCGATTCTTATTTTTGGGTAAAAATATTATGCACTAAATTTGATCAAGATTGCTTTTATAACCCACCGTTGTTTAGCTTGGTTGGTGAACGAATACGGTTGGGAACCCTCCAATCCATGCTCGATTCCACCTCGAGCGGCAGCGTCTCTTAATTGGGGTTCAATCAAGTGCGTGTCAGGAGGTTTTTGGGATAGGTGCCTCTTTTAGGTCAGCTGAAAATTAGTTACGCCACCAAGCGCCCTTTCGGGGGTGGTAGCAGGTGGATACCCAGTTCCCAAAAAAAAAAAAGATTGCTTTTATATTTAAAAAAAATTGTTTAAGAAGAGTGCAATACTATATCAAACTTATATAGCACTCATTTTAAAATAAATTTAATAATGGCTATGAAGCATATCCTTAATCAAATTTAAATCAAGATATACATACTCAACAATTCTCCCTCTTTAGGCATTGGACTTTGGCAATGATGAAATGTTGATGGCTTTAGCGCTTTGAAAGTGTGTTTTAAATTGGTAGTAGGATATGCTTGGTGTAGCAGAGTCACAATTATGCAATAGTCTGTCCCAAAATCAGTGCCCCTATCATTGTAGGCCATATCACGAGATAGTCTCTGATTTGGCCTATGGATGGGGCCAAGTCATACTCGGGTCCACGTGAATCTATTGCGCAGAGATGATAAAAGGCCAAGCTAAAGGATTTCCTATTACCAAGAGGTTTCAAGATAACTGTGAGAAATATGGTCTTTAAATTGTTGTCATGATAGATAGCTGGTTCGACTCTCAATTATAATGATTTTGGGGGTAGAGTGTTGTTGGTTATGAGGAGCGATTGTATGGTAGGCTGTCCTTGACCTTGATGTTGAAAAAAATGCTAGTTATAAAGGTCTAACTAAAAGGTAAAGATCAATGGCTGAAATTCATCAAGAGATCAATTACTAAGATTTCATAATCAATCAAATAATCATATGCATACATGATAGACCATGATATAGAAAGAAAAAGAAAAAAATTGTACTTTGTATTAAAGCTTGGACTTCAAAATTTTAACTGAAATTTTCGAATTTTCAAACTTTAATCCTTGGTGTATGGTTTTTTGTAAATGATATTCTTCTTGTTAATAAGACTAGAGGAGTTAATGAAAAACTTGAATTATGGAGGTTAACATAAGAGTTTAAAGGTATTTGTTTAAGTAGATCTAAAACTAAATATATGGAGTATAATTTTAAATTTTTAATAGTAATAGGTATAGTGGTGTGATTGTAAGATTAGATGATTAAATCCATTAAAAAGATTGCACATTTTAGACATCCCGGGTTTATCGTTCAAAGTGATGGTGAAATAGATGGGGATATTATTAGTAGAATTCAAGCTGAATGGTTGACGTGGAGGACGCATTAGGCCTATTGTGTGATAGAAAAGTACCCCCTCAAACTTTAAAAAAGAAAATTTTTTAAGATGGTGGTGAGATCTGCAATGCTTTGGGACTCGATTTGTTGGCAATTAAAAGAGAAGTATAAAATTTAGTTAAGTGTTGCTGAGATGAGGATGCTCAAGTGAATAAGTAGCTTTAGAATTGCTGACAGAATGTGAAACGAGTATATAGGTGAAAAGGTTAGAGTAGCTCCAATGGTAGATAAGACTAGAAAGAGTCGCCTTAAATAGTTTATCACATAAAATATCAACCTTTTGATAACCCAATTAGGAGAGTAGATGTATTAAATATGACATATGTTAAGAAAAGTAGAGGTGTACCCACAAAGGCTTGTTAGAAAGTACTAAAAAATGATAGAGGCATGGAAGGACATTTGTTAAATTAAGACAATTTTTTTTGCGGATGACAAAATTCAAATTATTCAGATTCGTGGCATCAAAGTACAACATTTAAAAAAAAAGTAAAGGCTGTATGCTTCAACTGATTTTCAAATTGAGATGTCACATGTCATGCAAACAAATAGGATTCAAATGAAACTCGAAAATGGTACCTTAGTTGCTCTTTCAGGAATGCTTTCCATAGAAATTTGACTAGATGCTCGAACATCTTTCACCTTCAAATAGTTATAAATCACAACCCCCAAAAGAGCTGAGAAGGAAAGGATGTTAGCTGAATAAAAAATCCTGCTAGTAAAAAAAATTGAGTACATCACAGAAAAAGAAAAGTCCCAAAAAGGATCTACCTATTGCATAGCCAATAATATTCAGACCGGTGATAGTAGATTCAGGAAAAACTATGGTTGAAAGGGCAATCAGTATCCAATCTTTCAGAACTCCAGCTACTCGGATAGTCACAGCTCCAGTTCTACCAATTACTAAAAATATGGAGAAATTCAAAGCTAATGCACAAAGAGCATTCGTGAAAAATATCCCGAAATTGAATTGAATCTGTGAGATGTCCATTTCTGGTTTCTCCAGTAAGTACCAGGGAACAAACAAAAATACAAAGCTGCAAAATATGGAATAAAACAAGTATAATCATGGAGGTTGTTAAAATAGCAAGAGATAAATAAATGATACATCAAAAAATATAAGAACAAATTGTATGTCTCAAGTAATAGAAAGATGATAAACAAAACCATCCTATTTGACTGATATCAACAATTTTATGAGCACCAAATCCAATAACATGAAAAACATTGATGAGCAAACTGTGGCGCTGGGTTTATGGTTGTTGGAGTACCTGCAGGGTGCTATGTAGTAAAGGCTGGTAATGGGATTTAAAGTCAAACCCTTCTTCTGAAGGAGGACCTGAGTTAAAACCAACCTGAGAGCTTCTGCAAATATTCCAGTAACCTGGTAAACTGTCCCTATCGCATTAAAATGAATTTCTCCATATGATGAAACTACAACCCCAACACTGACCAGCAACATATTCAAGAATAAATCACACCTCAACTTGTCAGTGCCACAAACAACAGCAACAAGAAAAGTTGCTACAGGCACTGCAATGTATCACATAAACATTAATTAGAACTAACAATGATATGCTTCAGAGAATTGGAAATGCTTAGAGCACAATGAAATAGATGAAGTCAGCTCACTCAAGGCCTTGAGCATTTGAATAAATGCAACCGAAATATGCAGATATGCAGTGTTACCAAACCTGATAAAATGAAACATTGTTTACTACCACCATTACAAGTTAGAACGCTGACAAAAAAAAATCTTCAGCATTTTTTCATAAAAATGTTTCACTGGGGGCTGTTTGGTTAGCTTAAAAATTAATGCAAGGTAAAAAAATGCAATATAAAAGAAATACTTTGAACTTATTCGGATAAACGTAAAATAAATGCATGAGATTATTTTTTTTATTTGATTTGAAATAAAATGAGTGCACTGTAAAGTCCAAAGAGGATGGTGGTTAATGGTGGGCAGTGGCGGCCGGCGGTGGTGGTCCAGAGGTGGGCAGTTATGGGCATCGGCCAGCGGTGGCCAATGGTGGTGGTAGTCAGTCGAGGTTGGTGGTGGCGATAGCATCGGTCATCAATGGTGGCCAACAACAGTAGGGTTGCGATGGTCGAAGGTGATGGTGATGCCAATGGTTTGCATCAGTGGTGGTGGCAGGAGGTGGCCGACGGTAGCGGTCGTGAGTGGTGGATAACATCGGCGGTCAGTTGTGTTGGTTGGTGGCCGGTTGTCAGAGCCAACTGGTAGCTGGCGACGACAATGGCAATAAATTCATGGTATATTTAAAACTCACCTAAATCTAAGGAATTCCAAATACACTAAAAATGAACTAGATGATGAATTTCAAATGCATCAAAATTTTACACTGCATTTTTTTACTTCAAGCCAAACACCAATCTTCTCAAAAACCCTACATTTGAAATACTTTACACCCCCTTTTACTTCAAACCAAACAGCCCCTAAAACAATTTCATATGCTTACCAAAGACTGGACGCAAAGAAAGCGCTAATAGGTATCACACATGTTGCATATCTGTAAAAAACAATGAATTTGTTTAACAGAAGGACAATAACAGTAGGCTAAGAATTATAATGAATCCCTCACATTTGAAATGTCATCTTGACAGGTGCAACAATCTGTTTAGCCAGAACAATAAAAATAATTAGTTAAAGAGTAAATCTGTAGAAATTTTACAATAACAAACTGAAATAATAGTGCAGAGCACAATCAACCCTACTCAAGAAACAAATAATTGATATTACGGCCATTTTTGTGCAAAATGGCATTATTGGCGGCTTAAAAATTTTACACTTGATAATTAAAATAGCAGATGCAAAAAATATATAATTAAATTTTATTTTGGAATGAAATTATGGATGACATGCACATGAGTTCAATAGCTAAAATCAACATCCTTTTCTCTGAATTTAAACTTTTTTTCTTGACGGCATGCAGCTTCAACGCGTCACAGTTTGATCCACAGAAAATGGAAGTAGCATGATGTGATAAAAAAGAATGAAAAATAAAATTTGGTAATTTGAACTTGTAAAATTAAGTGTAGAAGATGTAAAGATAAAATAGGCGGATCAAATTAATATCAAAGAATTATGAAGGAAACAGGTTGACTGAATTTAACATGAATTCTATAAAAACACCTTGTACAAGTTGAAAAAATAATGCAATACTCATCAGCCTAAATAAAAATAGGGATTCATAATGCCAACCCAAAATAGTTAGCATAAGGCAAATGATGATAATAACCTAGAATATGCATTAGCTTAAGCAAAAACAAATCTCCAAATCACTCAAAGGTAAGGGCAGGTTACACTAAAGACTCTTTGGAACACTCAATCTTTATGTTCATAAACGACTCTCGTGATTCAAAGTAAATCATTGTCAACAGGAGATCCAAATGATGTTTTGGCATCCAAACCTATTAAATTGCAGCTATATTGTGAAGATAAAACCAACGAGCATTAGCTCATGAGGTATTACTCCTATCTCACAATGTGTACATAACCAAAAATTTTAATACTTCGAAATTTCTTGTAACCAACTAGATAAAGTCGATCAAACACTTTGAACAACTAGATATAGCCTGGGCCTATCAGGTAGTGTTTAGGCCAACCAATCCATGGGTCCAACCAACCAGGTGGTTCGACTAGGTAGAATAGGTGACCAAAAGGCTTGGAGCCATTTGAAGAGCAGAGAGGAGTGTTGCATAAAAAGTTTTGCTTGTCGGACCTATGGTAAGTAGAAGACAATGGAATCTACGATATTTTTTGCATTTGTAAGAAACTTCAGCTGCAGGAAATCTTCAACGGTCCTTCCTACAAAACAGCACAATCTAGAAATTGCCTCTTATCATTAGAAAAGGACCTCTATATTAGTGAGAGGTGTTTAGGTCATTAAAAGGTTGTCATAACATGTTGCCATGTCATATGAGCGCCAAGTAGAAAGTCAATTCACAGCTATGATGTATTGACACTTCTCATCAAAAAGACGTGTAATGTCCGACACATATCGAACACGACACGCATCAGACACAAGTTGACACGCTGAAAATGTATATGATTAAAAATTTAAATACAAATTAATGAAATTTTTAAATATAATTTCTTGTATTTAAATTTTCTATTTATTTAAAATATAAAAATTAAATTTCTTATTTCTCCACAACACCAAATTAATCACATGAACTCAAATCATTTATCGAATATTCTCATTTTCATTTCTCTTTGGCAGATTGCAAGTTTCACAACAATGTTTGATGTCATCTCAACATAGACGTCTGATGTAGGGGTGTCAAAGTTTGGAATTTTTATTGCGTCCTCCCACCTGACGTAGAGATGCGTCCTCCCAACGCCAAAAAACTCGGTTTTTGCTCGGTATTGCTAGATATTATTTGGTAATAACAAGGAATATCATCATGTGAAGACCAATACCGAGTTATACCGAGCTATACCGAGCAATACCGAGCACATACCGAGTTTTCTCTAGGAAAAACTAGGTATTTTTTTGTATTGCTCGGTATTGCTCGGTATAGCTCGGTATAGCTCGATATTGGTCTTCACATGATGATATTCCTCGTTATTGTTTGGTATTGCTCGGTATTTGCTTGGCATTTCTCATTTTTTAGCACGATTTTAGCTCTGGAAGGACGCATCTCTGCGTCAGGTGGGAGGACGCAATAATAATTCCAAAGTTTGACCCGACCTGAAAAATTTTGGGTTCAAAACAACCCATTTGCCATACGTGTCAAGTTCAGGTTTGAGATTCCGACCCGTTTATAAAACTGGGTCGAGTTCGAGTTCGGGTTGACCCGAAAACCCGAAATCAACCCAGGTTGACCCAGAAGTAGTGCTAACCGCCACGACTTCAGGTTCATCGGAATCCGTGTTGGCATAAGATGGGGACTCAAGCATGTAAGGTTCGAGGTCGACGATACTGTTTGCGACAAACCGTAGTATTCGAAATCAACGTGGATGGTGTCTATAAGTTGTAGATGAGTTATATTCCAAATTTGAAAATCCAACGTTGTTATCCAATTGGGGAGGGTCGATTCCGATAAGGTGGGAAGATGGAGGGCCTCCAGGTCGGCGGAGGAGAAGACGAAGAGGCTTGCCAATGGAATGTTGAAGCCACCGGCGAGCTTACTTTCCATTGACTTTGCCTGGACTAAGCCAAAGCCCAAAGGTGTAGATAGATTTGGCAGTGGATATGAAGATGTCGGCTGACCATATAGGGAGTATTCCCATTCTAGATTTCAGCTCCTCCACTCAATGGAAGGTCAAAAGACACCATAGTAGGGTTCGATTGGTGCTCTCGCCCATGTTTCCGTCAACAACAATCGCTACCCTGTCCAAATACCTACATTTTTCATAATTAATTTCAACTTTCAAACCGAGTCAGCGATTCATTTAGAGTTGACTTGAACTTGGTTCAGGTTCGAATATCTGGTCCGTTTCCATAACCGGGTCTGGTTCGAGTCATGTCAGCTGGCAGCGGGTCAAGTACAGGTTAGACCCAAACCCGACCCAAAGACTCATTTTAATACCCCTAGACTGACGTCATTACAACATGAACATTTTACAACCATCTCAACGTCAAAGTCTGACATTGATGTTCGACATTAGCACTTTCCACACCACAACTCGACAGCTCATCTTTATTCGACGTCTTAACAACGACAATCAATGCCCTCTTGACATCAACGCCCGATACTTACTACATAGCATTGATGCCCAACCCTCGACAGCATTGTCATCTTCTATCTCAATGCTTGAGACACGGCATCGATATTCTAATATTAATCATTTTAAATGCAAATTTTAGTTAAATGACTTATTAATTCTAAATTATTTTTAATATTGTACTTATTCAATTTATATACACTTTTTTAAAATATAAAAATTATAATATTGCATCCAACCCATGACCATGTCCTATATTTTCAATAATTGACATGTCTAATGTATGTGTTGTGTCTTAGCTGTGCGGTGTTCGTGTTTGTGCATCATATATTAAGAGTTGATCTCCTAATCATCTCTCTTATACAAAGTTGGGCCAATGTATAAGGGTTATTGACCCCTTGAATAAGCCAGAAAACCGAGGGTTGTGTGAGCTAGAGACTTACGGGAGCAAAACAAGGAAATTTCTGAAAACAAGGAAATTTGTGACTGTTCAAAAAGCCATACGCTTGAAAAAAAAAAATCAACTTTAGTTCTTCATGACTATTTTAGAAGGAAAAGTTTACCCCATTCTTAATAGTGTGTTCTTAGATGGTTTATATGAAATTTATAGTTCTTTCCATGTGTATATGATGGTAAGATATTAGTTGCATGATAGGATTATTCTCATTCATGAATATCCACAAACCAACATAATGGTGCCCATGTGTGAATGAATGGAAATAATAATGTTGCTTATGAAGTTATTCAAAAGGAAGACCAGAGAATTGTGTGAAATTTCATAGGGTCTATGTAATCTCAGGTAATAAACTTTAATAGAATTATGTAACCTCCAACAGGGATTGTATGACCTCCATTAATTAATAATGGAACAATGAAAATATGCAAGCTAAACAATAGGATGACCCGAGTATATGTGAATGTAAGCATGTTTGACTTAATGTGTCTGAGAGGCCCGCCAACAAAATTTCTTGTTTGCTACTTGAAAATTACTTTGTCCAATTGGAGCTTTTTAATGGTTCTACTATTAATGAGAACCATTTTTCAATGAGTTTATCACAATTCATTTTTTACCTCAAGGTGACGAGTCAAATTTCAAAGAGAAGGGTAAAGATGAGTTGGAGGACTACTAGACCTAGTTAATTGGACCATGGTATTTAGCAGTTTTGTCTTTTAGGTTAATATTTATAAACCAAGGACCCCACATGATCTTTCGACCATTATCTATTAAGCAGCTGTGTTTTTTTTTATAGTATTGAAATGATTTTTTTTTCCTTTAACAATTCCTTGCATCTATCCAACATTGTCTCTTCTACATGTCATCCAATCAACTATCTAGGGAAGAATTTATCTGTCCAACAGAGTTGAAGGAGACTCGACTAAAATATAAATTGACCCACTTACTCAGGTTAGTGAGCAAATGGAATCCAGGATGGCGATGAACAGAAAGTGCCATAGCTCTAGTCAGCTCAACAGCATAGTCATTTAACTAGGCCAAGCATATTTGGGTTATGAAAAAGTGGTGTTGGAACTATAAGCTTTAGTTCTTGGACAAGAGCTTATATAGGAAGAGTGTAAATTACATGACTTATGATGCATCCACTAACTATATATCTTGATAATATGTGTAAATATTTATATTATTCTCTACAAAGAACACATACAAGGCAGGAAGCTAATAACTATGAAAACATGTTGATCGAGATTGAGATCACCATGCTAGGGATAGAGAGAAGACGCCAAGATGACAACTCAAGTTCATAAAAAAGACAATATGAGACTACGAAACAAAAGGTCGAGATGAGCATTTGAGCTGTTTGTACTAGCACTGGTAGCATTGTGTCACCTCCATGAAACAAGGAGAAAAATGGTTAGAGTTATTATAGAAACACGAGCTGACTTAATTCATGAGAAAAATGAACCATTTAGAAGTGTAAAAGATTGGCTCTTGAAGATTGAAAAGACATTGGCATGATCGATCAAATAAAAAACAACCTTGGCAATGCTTATTTGAACCAGAGACAGAGCATTGGCGAACAATAAGGAGACTCGTCAAATGGAGGATTGACCCAACAATGCTATGGGGAAAAAATTGTGGAGGCATTGCGAGCAACGTATCCCCCAACAACTATCCAATACTATATGTAGTTGAAGTTGGGTTGGCTCACTCAACATGACCGAGCAAACATGTTTGACTAACCATACGCTTGATGGAGAATAGTTCATCAAAGAAGTTGTAATGCAACCAAATCGTGCACTTGGTTAGAACAGCGAGGCCTTCCAGCAACATGCTACTCATTAGGAATTATCTCTTGAACTTTGTAGAGTATAATTGCACCAATTAGTTTTGTCGTTACCGAAACCTGTCACTTCATTAGTCTTCCTCATACACCATAGGGTATAATTCTAATAAAGAAATTTTTTGAATTGTCTCTATGAACTCTTACTCCCATGCCTAAACTGAGTGTTCCATCAAATAAGTATATATTTGGCAACTCTAGGGGAGGAACAATTTTCTAAGGGCATCTCCAACCGAAAACTTCATTTTTCACGGCAAAGTATTTCCAAAATGACGCGGTGATGCTCCCAATCTCCAATCGAACGGGTGGGAGAACAATTTTCTAAGGGCATCTCCAACCGAAAACTTTTGACGGAAGTAACGCAAAACTCCAAAATGACGCGGTGATGCTCCAATCGAACGCCATTTTAGGTGTTTTTGAGAAGGTAACGATCCCCCTCCCTTTCGCGCTTTTTTCCGGTTGAGAGCAAAAAATGACGTGAGTGAACAGTGCGACGCCAATATTGACGTCGCACTGTTCATCCGCGATCAACTGGCGTAAAAAATGGCGATCGGTTGGAGCAAAACAAGAACGGCAAACAAGTGTTTGCCGTTCGGTTGGAGATTGTTGACCTCATTTTTGTATGAGGTCACTAAGACCCTTCCAGATTCTAAATATAATCCTAGACCCTAGGATCCACTCTGGACCTTAGGATCTTTCCTAGAACTAGACTTTAGAGCCTACTCTAGAGCCTAGGATTCCTTTAAATCCTAGATCTTAGGACTCTCCTAGATCTCAAAACCACTTCAATTTCAAATCAATCTCCACCCTTGATCAACCTCAATTTCAAATTAATTCCTATATTTAATCCATTTCAATTTCAATTTGACTCCTACATGTGACTAATTTGAATCTCAAACTCCATCCAATTCAAGTCCAGATTAATTCAAACTTCAAATCAAATTCAGACCCAGAGTTTAAACTCAAATTCAAACCTTTAAGGCCCTGTCCTAAACACCCTTTTCAGAGATTTTTCAAACATCTCAAAACCCAGTCAAATGGCCTCTGATTCAGGGTCTATCACTTGCAAAGTGATAAGACATGTCTCTAAAGGCTACCCTCCAACTTTGAGCCCATCCTGAGGTCTCTAACCCCAGAATCTGAATTAAAATTCAAAGGCTGTAAAACCTTCAAATATTTACAGCCTATGCCACTGAGCCTAACCCCTTTGAGATCTTGACCTTGGAACCCTTATCCAAGCCTCCAATCACTTCCAGATCCTTGATTTTAACCCATTGAGCAGTAAACTGCATTTTTCAAACCCTTTTTGACCTTAGTTGACCAATAGGTCAAAATTGACCAAAAACACCCCTATGGGGCTCAAATGGGGATTTCAAACCAAATGAGCTCCAAATGGGATGTAACCACCTTTAACAAATTTCAAATGCCATTTCAAAACTTTTGAACCTATTTCCAACCCTTGAGTCAACCTGGTTGACCAAGTCAACTGGTTTGACCCAAGGGGCCCGTTAAGGGTCCAAACATGTGCTTTGACCCAAATGATCTCTCTAAGTCACCCAACCACTTCCATTAACCTTAAAATATCATTTCAAACCTGTTGAGCCCAAACCCAGACCCTGGGTCAACCTGGTTGACCAAGTCAACCCAGGTTGACCAAACAGGCCCTTAGGGATTCAAATAGGGATTTTGATCATTTTGACCTCCCCAGACCCAGGAACCACCCTCAATGGTCTTAAAAATATCTTTTCAAATTTGTCCAGCCCAGATTCACCCATTGGGTCAGCCTGGTTGACCCAGTCAACTTAGGTTGACCCATTAGCTCTTAGAGGGTCTAAATGGGTTAAATCAACTCATCTGAGCTCTTCAACCCCTGTTACCTATTCAAATCAATTCTTGGATAGGGCTCAAGTGTCACTTGACACTTGGTCAACTTGACTCAACTTGAGTTGACCAAGTCAACCCTCAATCCTTAGTGACATTGGCTCCCATTTTCCCTACCCTTGACTTTTGACTTTTGACTCTTAATCAAACTATCCTAAATGACCTTTCACCTCTCCAAATGCCACATCACTAACTTTGACCTAGTTGACTGGTCAAACAAAGTCAACAAAACCTTAATCCCTCTTTGAATTGGTCAAACCTCCCATTTTGACTTCAAGGAGTGTGAGATTAGGCTTGGAAGCTCTCCCATTGGCTGCTCCTATTTCCCTTCATGCCACATCAGCCCCCTTGACCTTTTGACTGGTCAATTTGGTCAACAAAGGCTTTATGGAGGAGCCCCATGGTCAAAATCACATGTGAGCCTCCTTCCCACTAATCTAGGTAGCTAGGTCAGTCCTAAATGATACATAAAGCTCTCTAATAGGCCCCATAACCAAGCTCAGCCCTTGGTTTAGCCTTAAGAGGCAATGTCTCCTTCACTCATCCCAAGCCCATCCAATAGAAGCAAGGCTTGCCCAGCCCTTTTCGCAGCCTTCTAGCTTTTCCAGAGACACTTGGCAACATCTGGAGAGCCCCTGCATCAATCCTAGCCGTCCAATCTAGCCCAGCCCGTTTGAATAGGGAGAGAGGCACCTTTTGAGGTTAATTTGATCAAGGCAGCTTCTCTCACCAACCCTAGCCTCCCAGACCGAGCTCTCAGTTCGTTTCGAATCTCCAGAGCTTCCTCTACCTCCCCACTACAAAACCCAAGTGGTTGCACGTCACCGGCGGCGAGTTCTCCGGCGAACCCACCACCTAGACCGTCTCAAGCTCCTAGCGGTCGATCCAGACGTGTTCGAGCCCGGATTTCTGCTGGGGATCTTCACTTGGACAATCTACAAGCTCATCAATCCAGAACTTTCGAAGATCTAACGGTATAACTCCCTAAAACCCTAGATCTAGGTCACATTAGTTAGATTTAAATAGCTTTATGATGTTAGGGTTTTAGCTAAAACGAAGTATTCCCCATTATTTCTGTTCATTAAGGGGACCTATGTTTAAAATTTGAAACGATTTGGTGCACTCAATCGAACGAACGAGCCAAAAAATGAATTTCTAGGGCGTTCCGCCGGGTTCGTTCAGGTGCACGTTTTTTGAGCCGTTGATCAGATGATCAACGGCTCTGATTTCGTATTCACGCGGATCGTCCGGCCGCGTGATTGCTCTACTGGTTCGGATCTCCCGTCCGGCGTGATCTCGACCATTGGATCCAAACCGCGGGTTGCTTTCTCGCCGTTCGATCTCTTCTCCTGAGATCAAACCGCGGGACGCGATCTGGATCGTTGGATCGAGCAAGCGGATGATCCGACGGCCTTGACCACGCGCTGACGTGGTTAAGTGAATAGCGCGTGGACCCCACTCGGCGCCGCCGCGGTTTCGAGCCAGCGAGTAGCATTGTGCCGCGTGTCCTCCGCCGCCGCCGCGGTTTGACCCCGCGAACCAGAGCTCGCCACGTGCCGGCCGGTTGTTTTAATTAGCTTTAATTTTTTTTTTAAATCAGAAAATTTGTCTAAATCATAATAAATTAATTATAAGTCCAAAAATTTAATGTAATATACCAAATTTTCTCAGAAAATTAATATCTTTAATTTAAGATTAAATCCAATTTAAAATATTATATATTTTTTAAATTATTTTAATTATTAGATATTTCATATTTTAAATTAATAATTAATTAAGAAATATATGATTAAAATATTGTAAATAATTCAAAATTATATTTTAATATATATATTTCCAAAACTTCAGAAACCTTTTTTTATGATATAAAAATTATTTGAAGTATTAATTATTTCCAAACTACTTTAAATTAACTTAATTAACTTAAATTTCAAAGTTTTCAAATATATTTAATTTAAATCAGAAATATTTAAGTAATATATCAAAATTATTGAGGTTCAAAATACTCTAACTTAACATTATTTTTAGGATTAAAATATTCATTTATCTTGATTTATTTGAATTATTTGAATATATCAATATTTGAGTGATATTTATTTAAATATTATATTAATTACTTTAAAGTCTAAAAATTATTATTATTTTCTAATAACATCAAAATCAGTGGATCTCCATGCTCTTTAAGGTTTATTTTAATGATTTTTTTTTTTTTTTTTTTTAATTATTTTTTATTTTAAAATGTATATTTACACCTATAGGATTAAATATATTAATATATTTTCAAATATATTTTAAAATATACATATATTTAAATCCTATAAGTTTTGAGAGATCCTTTTAAAATCTTAAACATAGATTAGGCTTGATTGAATAGAAATCATGGGGAATGATTAGTGCATAGTTGTGATTCAACTATTCACTAATCAAGGCTTAAGCCAAGTTGACTATGTTAGTTCTTGCATGTTTAAGATGCACACACCACTTAGATTTAGGTTCTCCTAGATTTAGGATTTGCTTGGTTTGATTGCATATTGCTCATGTTGAGTTTAAAGGGTTAGAGAAATTTCGATTCAAACCTATCAAACTTAGGGACATTAAGGACAATAATTAAGGACATGTTTAGAAAACTCAGAATATTTTCAATAATTAGGATCCACTTATTTTTGACTTGGAACTTCAAACACATAAACTTAGTGACATGTACAGCCACTAGGAAAAGTTTCACTGAATTTGGAAATCATTAAGGTCCCTAATTAATTTTCCTAAGTTTAAACCCTTAATTAAGCCTTTAAAACTTCTAAAATTATAATAAATCCATTTTTAAATCCAAAAATTACATATAAACCCTCAAACTGACCAGAATTCAGTCCTCAATCTATGATAATTAAAAGCCCTTTGATTTGACAGCAACCTAAACCCTAATTTAATTTTAAGTGAAAACCAATATTTAATTGAGATAATTTATTAATAATAATATAAAAATCTAAAAATCTCCCAAACACTTGGGGATCCCTCCTTAGGTTGTTCCTGACCTTTGGAGGTGTTTTCAAGAGATTGGGAGTTTGTTTGAAGCAAAATCACAATAGAGACCCTCTAATTAAGAAATTCCTAAAATTCATTAAAATGTCCAAACTTCGATAATTTATAACTAATGCAAAATAAAATCCAAATCACCCAAACTCACTTGCATTCAACTTCTAATAAGCTCTAGTATTTATTAAAAATGTTAAACTCCAGAAATATTCAATATTTCAAAAAGTCAACAAACTGGTCAAACCGTAGTTAAAACTAGTTCAAAACTTCAAACCTTCGCAATAAAATGTAGAAAAATCCGATTTCAACGTACTTACCTTCTAACTGATCGTAGAAAGGTCTAGTATTTTAATAAAATACAAACATTCCAGAATTTGAACTTAATCAAAAAGTCGATTTCAACCCCTTAATTAAATCATTAAAATATTCTAAAAATTCTTAAAACTCGAAATCATTCTAAGACTCCAGAAAATATTAGTTTAATGCTTAAAACACTTAACAAACCCTTCAAAACTCAACAACCACCCTAAAGTTGAAGTTTATTGGCTGGACTACTCCGGGCTGCGGGGCTAAGTGTCCTAAGGAGGCTGGTTCCTCGAGCCTGGTGGCACAACGCCACGAATGAATTCTAAAGGGTGTCAAACCTTAAAATTGATTAATTTTTAATTATTTAACATTTTACAAATCTCTAATTCAATCACATTAATTTGGTTTTATCGGCTGGACTACTCCGGGCTGCGGGGCTAAGTGTCCTAAGGAGGCTGGTTCCTCGAGCCTGGTGGCACAACGCCACGAATCAATTAATGGCAAACTTAAATTAATCAACTTTAAAAATCAGTAATTAACTCATTTTTGTATTAATCCACTTTTTTTTAATTCCAACCAATTTAAATAACTTAATCAACCCCGATTGCTACTGGGTAACCCAGGCCTACGAGGCTATTAGCTTAGCCCCAAGGAAGGTGAAATAAACTTCACGGCCTCGGTGTGAAACAAAGATAGTAATCAATTAACTTTTAAAATAGGTTTAATTAAAATTCTTAATCCATTAATACTTAAATCTTAACCTTAACTCCCCTTTTAAGCCTTAACAAACCCAGACTTTTAGACAACTTCAACTAATAACCCACTTTAGGATCTATCCCAACCACACGACCTTTCTCACACACTTTAGATGATGTGCTAGGACAACCAACTCTAGATCTAGGTTAGGCCGGTGTTTACTTTACTGCTGTGTGCCGGATTTTTCGTAGTTTTCACTGCATGTTGTGGATGAAATTGCTTTGCTGTGTCTGCTTACTTTTTCTGTACTCTGTGGATAGATTGATGTGTTTGGCGACTAGATTACCCTTAGGTTAGGTACGATCTGGATGTTGACACAGTTTTCTGCAGGTGGCCACGCTCATGCAGGGCAATATAAAAAGGGGGCAAATAAAAAAAAATGCATAAATATTATAAATTCTTTGCACAGGTGCTTCAGCTGCTAAAGCCCCCAAATCATAAAAAGAGCGTGGCCAGTGTGTTTACTTTCTTTTCTGCTCATATATAACTGCTTGGGAATAACTGCTTTTTATATATTAATTGCTTAGGATAACCCTGCAGGTGAGTCTAGATTTTTTATTTTATTATCAATGTAATTTGTGCAAGTGTCAAGTGTTGTGAAAGTCTATTTTGAATTGGGATACATAGATCCAAAGCTTGGATTCCAAAGAGGAAAGGATACCCCTTTGGGGAACACTCCTTTTCCATTTGGAAATCCAAATTTGGATCATACTTTTTCCTTACCCAAAGAGGAAAGAGTGGCCTTCTCCCTTAAAGGGAAGTGCCCTCTTATCCATTTGGGTAATCCACTACGAAGATTCCAAGAAGATCGAAGAAAAGGAGTCCAAAGAAGAATGAAATTGAAGATGTGAAGATTTGAAGATTGAGAGTATCCCACTCAAAATAACTTGCGTCATTACTAGGTTTAGAATCCGGGTTGTTGTCAGTGGTGCCCGGCCACTTTACTTTCTGTAATATTCTGGTTTGTAATAAGCAAGGCAATTTTGCCTATGGACATTTATTAATTAATTTGTATTTGATGTGATGATTTGATTGCCTTTAGGATTATTTGTTTTTACTAGTTTTTTTGGCGATTGCATGCCGCTCTTTGTTTTCGCCTGGATACGTGAGGCTCGTGAGGGTGTGAAAGTTTTATACTCATAATTTTAAAAGTCTAAAATTTTAGTGAGTCTAAATAACATAGAAAGATAACGAATCTAAGGAATTAGCCGGGGATCGACCCCGGGGTCGCATGCATATTTTTGCATTACTCTTCCCTTGCTTTAGACCCTTCCCCGCCTGCGGGTAGAGTCCGGATAGTCTGACCTATGAGGACGAGGTGCCGGACCTGGGGAAGTCCAGTCTTCTAAAAAAAATTATTTTTATAAGCCTGTTTTTAAAAAAATTTCAAGCATATTTGATTTGAGGTTATTAACCAGCATGCATTGCATTAGATACAAATTAAAGAGTCAAAATTTTAATTTCATAGTCCTTAGCATTTTAGCACCCAACATAAGTCCAAGGGGCCAATTAGGAAAATCTCTAGATGTCGGCCCCCGCCTCCCCAAAACTTTAATTACAACGTCCCTACCACTCTTGCATAAAAGACCGGACTCATCTATTTTAAATCGATTAGGTGGTTAGCTGGCTCCCCAATCCAGGCCGGGGTAAGTCCAGACCTCGCACTGCATTAGTTAGGATCGGACGACTGTGGTCCAGTGTCCAAAATAGATTTAGGATCCGGGGCAGATCTTTGATTATAAGACCCCAAATTTCGGGAATATAGTCCCAAATTTCTAATAAAATGCTCAACTCTAATTAAATATCATTTCAATCCAAAACATAAAGCCCAACACTTAGATTAAGTTGGGACACTTCCGGATGGTTCTGGAATCTCAAAGTGTCCCCTACCTCTCATCCTTTGACTCCGTTAATAACTGCTCAATTTTGATCCATTCCCTTTTGATTTTCCAATAATTCTATTCATACTTTGATATCACTCCTAGAAATTCTAACAAAATTTTGCCATTATTCTAATCGAGAGTTTTCGTAGGAGACCTCGTTTTCTTACGATGTAATTAACTACGAGGGCTTGCGCTCGTAGGAGATTTAGAACCACACACGCACCTGATTTTAAAAATTGATTTTTCAAAACTCAATTGGATTTCTTTGGGAAAACTTAAAATATTAGTGATCATTGTTATCATATTCAAAGAATTATCATCGAATGATATTTTCCCCCTCCGGGGAGATACATCTTTCTTTGATAAGGCTTTGGATGTGAACCTAACGATCACTCTTCTTGAATATTGTAGCTGGATATTCAGTTGAACCTCATTTTGATCCTTCGGGGTCATATGAAGTTCTCTTTAGCATCCGGTCACGATATTCAAGATGAATTTTATAATTCTAAATCTGAATACCGTTATGAAATTTTATTCTCACCTCTCGAGGTGATATACTTTTTCTAATGAGACAATCCGATTTTAGAATTTAATTTTAAGTCCCAAAGAAAACTAATATTTTTAAAATATGTTTTCAAAATTCCACCAACAAAAAATGGCACGCCCGGTGGGACAAATCTCTCTCTCCATCTTTAATAATGGCAAAATTTTGTTTCATCGGTAGTCTTAACTACCTTTCTTCCGTTGGTCCCTTGCTCATTTCTTCCTTGGTTTAGTGTGGCCAACATCTAAAATAAATAACAGAATATTAAAAGAGAGGTTTCACCTCTAAATTTGACTTTTCGTTCTGATTTTGACCTTCTGCCCCAGCACAGCCTGTGAGGCGACAGTGTCAAATCAGATCTCTGGATATCCTTTTTAATTTTATGGATTTATGGTCGATAAATTTTTCATTCAATATATAAATCCTTAAAATTGAAAAGCATTCGAAATTTTTGATTTTCATTCCAAACTTGTTAGTTTTAACCCCCTCATTTCCCCCTTTGATTTCTAAGGGTGGGGAGGGTTAAACTATCCTTTTACTTGGGCTTTCTCACAATTCCATAAGCCTTCGGGCAAGGGGAAACTCTGTCCGTTGTGTTTTGGAATTCGTAAGAGAACCCATTTCAAATTCTCAAAATTTCTTCAAAAATTTTCTTAAATTCCAAGTTGACATATGTTACTCCATACGATTTCCTCGTGGGCTAATATATGTCATACTTTCAAAAAATAATAATAAAATACTTTTTACTACTCTTTCAAAAAAAAAAAAAATCTAATTTCAATCATTTTCTTTAACTTTCAGAAAATTTCAAATGGCTGGCCAACTGATTTTCTCTTTTGACCGAGAATTGTCCTCAACTGTTAACGACCAAGGGAGCACTATTATTTTTGGAATGGGATTCAATACTCTAGAGCTCTCTATGGATGGACACCAGATTGTGAGCCTAGATGCCAGTAAGGAAACTCCCCCGGTAGTTGAGTTAATTGTGGGATCTGCACCCACCTTGCCAGTAGTCAGTGATGAACAGAAACAGTCTGAGCCAGTTGTTGAGCCTTCCACTGAAATTAAGTCTGTTTTTGAAGAAGGGTCTAGTTCTGGACTTAGATTCACCACGAAGAATCAGAAGAAGAATTACTTGAGGAGACTTAGGAAGAAAATCTCTAAGGCTAAGAGAGTTCTACCCTTTAAGACCTTGGCTCAAGTAGAACCTGAGGCTGTTGAGGAGCTACCTATTCCTGCTTCCTCTCCCCTCCTAAAGGGAAGTCGCTTTTACCCCTTGGCTTCAGCTCAAGGGGAGGAGAGGATAGCCAGGATAGCCCGTTCTCCACCATGCCCGGTCGACTACTCGACCAAGAAGACTCAGAAAGAAAAACACCTTCAAAAGACAAGAACTTTGAGAAATATAATTCATACCTGCGCTGCGCAGACTGGGCAGACTAAAGAAGAATATGTGAAACAGTTGAAGGGGGTGATTTCACATCGCTTCCAAAAAGAGGTGTTGAAGGAGGAAGTATCTGAGGCAAAGAATTTAACCCCCCAATTTGTTAGAAAGAATAAGAAGTACGCTAGACAGCCTGCTACTTCGGTACTGGTTGATGGATATCACTGGGTGCCACGCCCTCTGTCTTCTCAAAACAGAGGGTATTGTGTTAACTGGGTCCGAGAGAGGCCGCCATTCTACTGGTAGACCCCCGGTACCCCCACATAAACCTGTAAGATTGGCCTCTGTGGTTGTCAAACCAAAAGGGGGTTGAAGTTCAAAAGTCTGTGGATCTTAAAGGAAAAAGACCTAAATCTCCTGAAAGGAGATATGTGCCAAAGAGAACCAAGTTGGAGAGTCTGCCACCACCCCCTAGAACTTCTAAGTTCATTCTGCAGCTCCAACGAGTTTCAGTCGACCCTACTCCGAGTTCAGTTGAATTGATGGATGTTCAGGCTAGTACTCCAGTTGTTACAGTTGATAGTCCTGCCACAGCCAGTTTGACCCCGGATCCAATAGTCACCGTTCCTGCTACCCCAGTTAATGATCCCCAAAGTTCGAGTGTCATTCCTAGGCCCCTTAGTCAGGTGTCTGAGGACCTTACCTTACCAGATGTGGGAACTATCACTTTACAAGCTCCTACTTCTCCTGAGGAATATGTCCCTCTCCCTGTAGAGGATGCCACTCTTCTGACTACCAGTTTTGGGATAGTCGAAGAGGAGAGAGTTGACCAGGATTTAGAGATGGAAGATGAGCCGGATACAAAGTCTCAACCAGATCCTAATCCAAAGCTTACAGAAATTATCGCCCTTATGGATTCTGAAGAGTTGTTTGATATGGCTGAGTATAAAGGATACTTACCCCTTGACCCTAAGTCAATTGGGGATAGACCGGTCGAGGAGGTAGTCCAAGAAATAAGAAATATCCTGTTGAACAAAGAAGGAACGGCTTCTTTCGACCCTGATATGGATGATCTCCTCGGAGATGAAGATGATTATGTTGGGGGCATTCATGTGGTTGAAACTAGAGGGTCTAATAAAGAAGCTGAGCCCAGCAAACGCCGATTTGTTAAGGATGATGATCCGCATGCAGTTGAGTCAGAGTCAGATGAGTCTGTGAAAGATAAAGATGAAGAACATATAAAAAACTTGGAGACTCAGCTTGCTAGCATGATGTCACAAGTTAGAGAAATGCAAGAGAAGTTGGACAAATCACAGCAAGAGTCTTTTAAGATCCACCAGTCAGCTCGAGAGCTCACAGAAAAGGCCAAAAGGGCAGAACTTAATTCCAAACCTCTCGAGTCATCGCCTGTGACTCTCCCTTGTCCAGTGGAAGCACCTCCAGTTTACCCCACAGTTTCCACCGCTCTTCCGATTCCACCTCAAAAAGATATTAAGCAGCTAATTGAGGACCAGGTAAGGGAGGCCTTAGCCCATGCTCAAGGAACTGTGTCTATTTCAAAGGGCAGACCCTACCCCGAGGAATATGACTTAGTTCCCTACCCAAAGGGCTTTGTGCCGCCAACTTTTAAAGTTTTCACTGGAATCGAAAACCCGAGACAGCATCTGGCCCACTTCCGAGCAAGCTGTTGCAACGCAGGAGGGTCAGATGCTCTGCTATTTCGCCAATTTGTAAGTAGTCTTTCCGGCATTGCTTTTGAATGGTACGCCGATCTGCCCAACGGTTCAGTAAGAACCTTTAGCGACCTAGAAAACCTCTTTCTTAAGAGATTTTTCTGGAGCGCAACAACGCACCACCGTGGGCGATCTTGTGGTTGAAAAGCAAAAGCCGGGAGAGTCTCTAGTTGAGTACATCTTGAGGTGGCGAAACCTCTCGATGAAGTGTGAACCCCAGTTGCAAGAACAACATGCTGTGGAGATCCTTTTGAAGAATATCCACGGTCCTGTTGCTTTTCTTCTGAAGGGTTTCACTATTAAAACTTTTGAGAAACTTCTTAATAAGGCTAGCAATTTGCAGGAAGAGGCTCCTAGGATGCCATTCTTACGAGAGCAGTCTGAAGAAAGGAAGGGTCCAAAATTGGTGAAAACATTTGAAAAGAAAGCTGTGGTCTCAGCAGTAGATAAAGGAAAGAGGCCAGTGGTTAGTCAGCCTAGCACTCCACTTCCACCACAGTCGCCTCAGAAGCAGCCCTTTCAGATAGTTCCTCAACATACTAGAGATCCCACTTTCATCCCTTTTAGAGAGCGATTGGCAAAGCCTTATCCATTTAAAAGGGAGTCAGTTAAGAAGATCTTCAGAAGTTTGTTAAAGAAACCAGATTTTCAGTTGCCAGAGGCTAGGAGGCCTGAGGATGAGAGCAAGAAAGATGATCCCAAGTATTGCCCGTACCACAGGATGCTTAGTCACCCTCTTGAGGACTGCGTTGTGTTTAAAGACTGGCTTGAGAAGAACTACACCCAAGGTAACATCATAATACCTAAAGAATACTTGGTCGATTCAGAAAAGGCTTCAATCAAGACCATTTCAGGTAATCCTCTTAACTCTTCTTGTTTTGTTGAAGATGGTTGGGACATTGCTTTGTCCCGGGCACTTAAAAAGTCGATTAACAAGTCTTTTCGTCTTTCTCAACAGCTGACTACGATAGCCCAGGCCCCGCTGTGGAAAGTTGACCTGGACGCTTCGCAGAAGGATGTTGAGCCACTTCCCTCTCCAGTAGTCTTAGAAACTACTGAGAAAAATGTAAAAGAAGAAAAATTTGATTTTGTAGAGAGGAAGTGTGTAGATGAGAGATGTATTAGGATGGCGGATGGTGGTGTTAAAGCCCTTTCCCCTCTTTTGTTGTCTGACTTTTACTTTGCCCCATCAAAGGCGAAGGGTCAAAAGATGAATAAAAAACATCCTTCTACTTCTGTCTTGATGATTAACCATGAATCTCAAATGCAAATTGATGACTCTCCTGTTCCAAATCAAACTCCTAATGAAACAAATATTGAGGTTAATCAAACCAACCTCACTGAATCGACTATTCAAGAAGAGGTCGAATTTGAAGCTTTATCAGAAAGTGATTTCCCTCAAATTAATTTCCAAGGAAATCCTATCTTGATAGAACTTTCAGATTCTGACTCGCTTTCAGAAAACGATGATCCGACACCTATGGTGTGTGTAGACACTGCTCTAGTTTGCCCGCCCGAAGACATCGAGCAGGTGCAACTCCGTGGCGGTAAAGTCTTACCCCCTAGGATGCCCCCCCTCAGGATAAAGGCAAGCAACCTTCATTCGAAATTTTAAGTCCGGACTCCCCTCAACAACCAGAATCTCCTTTAATTCCTCCGGGTTTCGAGTCTGTCGTTCCTAAGGTTGATTATAATGTTTTAGCCCACCTTAGGAAGTTGCCAGCAAAATTAAGTATTTATGACGCCCTCCTTCTTTCCAAAGAAATGAGGGAGTCTTTAATTAAAGCACTTCTCGATCCCGAGATTTGCTTAACACAGTTGGCTGCAACTTCAGAAGGTGAGGCTCTCTACTTCAAAGAGGTCCCTGGGGTTACCTTTTCAGACGAAGATTTACTCTTGAGAACTGCTGACCACAATCGTCCCCTCTACATTACTGTAGATGTGGGAAATTTCAAGTTATCAAGAGTCCTTGTTGATCCGGGTGCATCGGTCAACGTGATGAACATAAAGACCCTTGCTTATCTCAGAGTTGATACTAGCAAGCTTTCAACCGACAGGTTGGTGCTTCGTGGGTTCAACGAGAAGGGCGAGAGAGCTTTAGGTTCGATCACTCTACTCCTAGAAATAGGAGGTTTAAAAACTGAAGCTAAATTTCATATAATTGATTCAACTACGTCCTTTAACGCACTTCTAGGTAGACCTTGGATTCACGAATATAGAATGGTTCCATCTACCCTACACCAATGCATTAAGTATCAACGAGATGGCATTGAACATGTGATTAAGGGTGATTTGCAACCATTCTCAATTCAAGAAATTGGGATCTATGAAGATGCTGCATATTTCGTACCAAAAGGGTCCTCGTCCCGTTCTAAATTAGAGATCAAATTTGAGGAGAAAATGGTTGAACAAAAATTCAACCAAAAGAAAGAAAAAGATAAAAATATCAGTCAAGAAATGACACAACCAAGTAGTGAAGACGACTCTGATATCGTTGTCCTTAGGCCTCCAAGCACATTACCTCAAAGAGGCGGGAGGATGGCTTTAAGGGCACGAGGTCGAGGTCGTGCTTCATTAGACAGGAGAGCAGCACCCGTATACATTGATTTGGAATCAGACTCCGATAGTGAGCTAGAAAATCAAGGTGCTGCCCTCTCTCTAGATTATCAAAACATAAATACTCCTCCAAAATTTGATCTCACCTTAGACCAGGACAGTGACCCTGAGGTAGATATTTCAAAAGTTAAAAGTGACGAGCCTGAATTAACAATGTATGAAAAGCTCACTAGAAGGATTGAGGCCCTTTCTCTGACCCCACTGTCGGCAGGCAGGGTTGTAGGGTTAGAAGTCAAAGTGGCCCCCAACTTGGATGGTGAAGTCAAGAAAGTCCAGAAATTCTTTCCTGGCTCCTCCTCCGCAAGGGACGAAGGTGATGTAACCCTTGAGGAGGCAGATTTTAATGAATTAATGGAATTACCTTTCGGCTACTTCCCTGTTTGTGTAAAAAATACTTTTTCTAAAGGTTCTGTACCATACCGATGGACTAAGGGTCAAGCTAGATACCACGAGAATATTTGGCGAACAAAAAATAAATAAAAATCCAACAAGTGGTATTGGCTTTGGAACAATTAGTTCATTCGATGATGATGAGTATTGCCTAATGATAACTTACCATCTCGATTCTCCAAATGTCCCTACAGATCCTCCTTGTCCTCTAGATGGACTCTGTTTGGAGACTTTAGACGATCCCGATGATCTTCAAGTTCGGATGCACCCCCTGAATTTGAAGAGGAAATTAAATCGACAGTCGATGAGTTAAGAGAAATTAACCTGGGAAACGATGATGACCCCCGTCCGATTTTCATAAGCACTCTTGTTAAGCGAGAGTGAAACTCAAGACTTAATCCAGTTGTTATTCGAGTTTAGAGATTGCTTTGCCTGGACATATGACGAAATGCCAGGTTTGCCTGCTGAGGTAGCAGTCCACAAACTTGGGGTTCGGCATGATGCCATCCCTGTTAAAAAACAAGCTCCTCGACGCATGCGCTTAGAGATTGAGCAACAAGTCGTTTCTGAAGTTAAGAAATTGGCAGAAGCCGGATTCATTCGAGAGGAACAATACCCCTCTTGGGTGGCCAGCGTCGTGCCAGTTCGAAGAAAAATGGTCAGATTCGGATTTGTGTCGACTATAGGGATCTGAATAAGGCATGCCCTAAGGATGAGTTCCCTTTACCAATACCAGAACTCATGGTGGACATTGCCTCCTCACATGCTATTTTCTCATTCATGGATGGCTCGTCGGGTTATAACCAAATCAAGATGGCCCCTGAAGATGAGAGAAATACGGCGTTCAGAACCCCTATTGGAATCTTTTGTTATAAGGTAATGCCATTCGGCCTAAAGAATGCCGGAGCAACCTACCAACGGGCCATGACCCGTATCTTTGACGACTTAATTCATAATCAAGTTGAATGTTATATTGATGATTTAGTTGTCAAGAGCAAGGTTAAAGAGGCTCACCTGCATGACTTAAGAGTTGTTTTCGAACGGTTGCGCCGCTACGATTTGAAAATGAACCCCTTGAAGTGCGCCTTCGGCGTCGCTTCGGGAAAATTCTTAGGATTCGTAGTAAGGCACCGCGGAATTGAGATAGATCCTGCTAAAATTGAAGCCATCTTAGATATGCCATCCCCTAAGAGCCTTACTCAATTAAGGTCTCTACAAGGTAGATTGGCATATATAAGGAGGTTTATTTCTAATCTTTCCGGGAGATGTCAACCCTTTTCTGTCCTTGCGAAAAAGGATACTAAATTCGTATGGGGGGCGAGAAGTGTCAGAATGCTTTTGACGATATCAAACGATACCTTTCTAACCCGCCAGTCATGGCAGCTCCGATTCCCGGAAAGCCATTAATCCTCTACACCGCAGCTCTGGATGAGTCTTTAGGTGCTCTGTTAGCTCAAGTTAACGACGAAGGAAAAGAGAATGCTCTCTACTACCTTAGTCGAAGACTCCTTCCTACTGAAATTCGATACCCGTCAATTGAGAAGCATTGTCTTGCTTTAGTTTTTGCAGCTCAGAAACTGAGGCATTACATGCTCTCCCACTCAATCAGTCTGATTTCAAGAGTTAATCCTTTGCAATATCTTATGACCCGACCTACGTTGTCAGGACGTTTAGCCCGTTGGTCTATGATATTGTTGCAATTTGAGATTACTTTCACTCCTCTTCGTGCTGTGAAAGGACAGGCTGTTGCCGACTTTCTGGCAGCACACCCCGCTGCTGCCAGCAGATTCTCCTCTGAATGATGACTTACCCGACGAACAAATCATGAGTTTGGGAATCTAGCGAGGCCATCTGGGAATTATATTTTGATGGGGCAGCATCCTCTTGTAGGATTGCGACCCAACAATCTGTAATTCCTGGAAAGGCTGGAGTCGGTCTAATTTTTATTACACCAGAAAAAGGAATGATGCATTTTTCCTACCACTTATCGGAGCCTTGCACAAACAACGAAGCTGAATACGAAGCTCTGATAACTGGTTTGGAACTTGCAATTCTAATGGAGATTAAAGAGATTAAGATCTTTGGAGATTCCCAACTAGTTATTAACCAAGTCGCCGGAACTTATAAAGTCTTGAATCCGAATCTCCTGAAATATCACCAGTACACGCTTCACTTGTTGGAACAAATTCCCATTGCTACTTTGTATAGGGTTCCCCGTGGAAGCAATTCTGCGGCGGATGCCTTAGCAAAACTTGCAAAGGAATTTGCATGTCCTGAAGAGGATTCCATCCCTATAGAGATACAGGGTCGTAAGGCTCTTTCTCTTATAGATTTGGAATACATTAGTAAGACTCCCCTTCAGATCCTTTCTGCCTCTTCGACGACTGACGAAGAAGGCGATTGGAGACGACCTTTAGTCGATTACCTTAAGGAAGGGAAGCTTCCCCAGGATAAATCACTCTCCAACCAGATTAAGAAACGTGCCCTCTCATATGCACTAGTTAACGATCTGTTGTACCGTCGGTCCTTTGATCACATGTGGCTGCGCTGTTTGAACAAGCGAGAAGCCCAGAAAATTGTTAATGAAGTTCATTCAGGACTGTGCGGTGCTCATCAATCGGGTCCAAAAATGAAATTAAAGATTAAAAGACTTGGATACTACTGGCCTACAATGATTGACGATTGCATGAATACTGCAAAGCACTGTCATCAATGTCAGGTCCACGGTGTGGTTTTACATCAGCCGCCTAATGTGTTACACCCTACGATAGCCTCGTGGCCCTTTGAAAGTTGGGGCACGGATATCATCGGGCCGATTGACCCTCCCTCCGCGAGAGGTCATCGTTTCATCTTAGCTGCAACTGATTACTTCTCAAAATGGGCGGAAGCAATTCCCCTACGAAACGTAACATCACACCATGTCTTAAAATTCTTTCGTGACCATATTGTATATCGATTCGGCGTACCCCGCAGAATCATATCCGATAATGGGTCCGCATTCAAGTCTACGAAAATCAATAGTTTTGTAAGGCGCCATAATATTGATTGGAGATATTCGACGATCTATTACCCTCGGGCGAATGGATTGGCCGAGGCCTTCAACAAAACCTTGGTGCAAATTGTCAAAAAGACCCTTGATGATAACAAACGGCAGTGGGATGAGCGGTTGGTGGAAGCTCTGTGGGCTTATCGTACCACTTATAGAACCCCGACCCAATCCACCCCGTTTGCACTAGTGTATGGATCTGAGGCTGTTCTACCCTTGGAAATACAAATTCCTTCGCTTAGAATTGCAGTTCAGAATCGAATTACCAATGAACAAAATGCAAGACTACGATTGGAAGAACTCGAAGGCCTTGAAGAGCGACGTCTCCAAGCTCAACAAAGTTTAGAGTTGTATAAATCCCGTATGGTTCAAGCCCATGATAAGTTAGTGCGACCTAGGACCTTCCAAGCGGGAGACTTGGTTTTGGTCCTTCGGAGGCCTATCTTGGCCCATCGAAAGTTGGGAGGCAAATTTGAACCTACATGGGAAGGACCCTTCGTTATAGAGACTGTCTACGAAGGAGGCTCGTATCAGTTAGTAGATTGTAAAGGGAACCACCCAATGCTACCTGTTAATGGGCGTTTCCTTAAGAAATACTATGCTTGATGTAGCTCATTTTATCAATCAATGAAACTTTCTTTTCTTGATTTATAGCTTGATTCTACCTTTTTTAAGTTAAGTTTTTTAACGCTCTTCGCCTTTTCCTTAAGGTTAGGTCCCTCCTTCCCTTAGGATTAGACCTGCTAGTGGTGGAGTACGCCCTCTGTGGCACCACCCTGGCATTTCACCCGGGGATTAGTGGTGGAGTACGCCCTTCGTGGCACCATCCTGATTCCCATTCGCTAGTGGTGGAGTACGCCCTTCGTGGCACCATCCTAGTTTGCCAGTTAATTTGCCTATTTGGAGTAAGTCTTCTATCAGCATCCTATAGGCCTAAGGTTGGGTGATGCCCTTCCTTAGACCCAAGGCTAGGTATTCCCTACCTTGGTTTCCAGTTAATCCGTCTACTAGGAGTAAGTCTTCTATCAGCATCCTGTAGACCTAAGGTTGGGTGATGCCCTTCCTTAGACCCAAAGCTAGGTATTCCCTACTTTGGTTTCCAGTTAATTTGCCTATTTGGAGTAAGTCTTCTATCAGCATCCTATAGGCCTAAGGTTGGGTGATGCCCTTCCTTAGACCCAAGGCTAGGTATTCCCTACCTTGGTTTCCAGTTAATCCGTCTACTAGGAGTAAGTCTTCTATCAGCATCCTGTAGACCTAAGGTTGGGTGATGCCCTTCCTTAGACCCAAAGCTAGGTATTCCCTACTTTGGTTTCCAGTTAATTTGCCTATTAGGAGTAAGTCTTCTATCAGCATCCTATAGGCCTAAGGTTGGGTGATGCCCTTCCTTAGACCCAAGGCTAGGTATTCCCTACCTTGGTTTCCAGTTAATCCGTCTACTAGGAGTAAGTCTTCTATCAGCATCCTGTAGACCTAAGGTTGGGTGATGCCCTTCCTTAGACCCAAAGCTAGGTATTCCCTACTTTGGTTTCCAGTTAATTTGCCTATTTGGAGTAAGTCTTCTATCAGCATCCTATAGGCCTAAGGTTGGGTGATGCCCTTCCTTAGACCCAAGGCTAGGTATTCCCTACCTTGGTTTTCCAGTTAATCCGTCTACTAGGAGTAAGTCTTCTATCAGCATCCTGTAGACCTAAGGTTGGGTGATGCCCATCCTTAGACCCAAAGCTAGGTATTCCCTACCTTTGGTTTCCAGTTAATTTTATTTGGAGTAAGTCTTCTATCAGCATCCTATAGGCCTAAGGTTGGGTGATGCCCTTCCCTTCCTTAGACCCAAGGCTAGGTATTCCCTACCTTGGTTTCTCCAGTTTCCTTGTCTACTAGGAGTAAGTCTTCTATCAGCATCCTGTAGACCTAAGGTTGGGTGATGCCCTTCCTTTCACCCAAGGTTAGGTATTCCCTACCTTTATCCAATAGGTGTAAATCTTCCATTAGCATCCTATAGGCTTGAGGTTGGGAGATGATCTCCCTTTCACTCCCAAAATTCTACTTCCATTCGGTCAACGCCAATGTGTGCAGCAGAAGTTCCTTCTACCACACATTGGGGGTCCATTTGTTGACCTCATTTTTGTATGAGGTCACTAAGACCCTTCCAGATTCTAAATATAATCCTAGACCCTAGGATCCACTCTGGACCTTAGGATCTTTCCTAGAACTAGACTTTAGAGCCTACTCTAGAGCCTAGGATTCCTTTAAATCCTAGATCTTAGGACTCTCCTAGATCTCAAAACCACTTCAATTTCAAATCAATCTCCACCCTTGATCAACCTCAATTTCAAATTAATTCCTATATTTAATCCATTTCAATTTCAATTTGACTCCTACATGTGACTAATTTGAATCTCAAACTCCATCCAATTCAAGTCCAGATTAATTCAAACTTCAAATCAAATTCAGACCCAGAGTTTAAACTCAAATTCAAACCTTTAAGGCCCTGTCCTAAACACCCTTTTCAGAGATTTTTCAAACATCTCAAAACCCAGTCAAATGGCCTCTGATTCAGGGTCTATCACTTGCAAAGTGATAAGACATGTCTCTAAAGGCTACCCTCCAACTTTGAGCCCATCCTGAGGTCTCTAACCCCAGAATCTGAATTAAAATTCAAAGGCTGTAAAACCTTCAAATATTTACAGCCTATGCCACTGAGCCTAACCCCTTTGAGATCTTGACCTTGGAACCCTTATCCAAGCCTCCAATCACTTCCAGATCCTTGATTTTAACCCATTGAGCAGTAAACTGCATTTTTTCAAACCCTTTTTGACCTTAGTTGACCAATAGGTCAAAATTGACCAAAAACACCCCTATGGGGCTCAAATGGGGATTTCAAACCAAATGAGCTCCAAATGGGATGTAACCACCTTTAACAAATTTCAAATGCCATTTCAAAACTTTTGAACCTATTTCCAACCCTTGAGTCAACCTGGTTGACCAAGTCAACTGGTTTGACCCAAGGGGCCCGTTAAGGGTCCAAACATGTGCTTTGACCCAAATGATCTCTCTAAGTCACCCAACCACTTCCATTAACCTTAAAATATCATTTCAAACCTGTTGAGCCCAAACCCAGACCCTGGGTCAACCTGGTTGACCAAGTCAACCCAGGTTGACCAAACAGGCCCTTAGGGATTCAAATAGGGATTTTGATCATTTTGACCTCCCCAGACCCAGGAACCACCCTCAATGGTCTTAAAATATCTTTTCAAATTTGTCCAGCCCAGATTCACCCATTGGGTCAGCCTGGTTGACCCAGTCAACTTAGGTTGACCCATTAGCTCTTAGAGGGTCTAAATGGGTTAAATCAACTCATCTGAGCTCTTCAACCCCTGTTACCTATTCAAATCAATTCTTGGATAGGGCTCAAGTGTCACTTGACACTTGGTCAACTTGACTCAACTTGAGTTGACCAAGTCAACCCTCAATCCTTAGTGACATTGGCTCCCATTTTCCCTACCCTTGACTTTTGACTTTTGACTCTTAATCAAACTATCCTAAATGACCTTTCACCTCTCCAAATGCCACATCACTAACTTTGACCTAGTTGACTGGTCAAACAAAGTCAACAAAACCTTAATCCCTCTTTGAATTGGTCAAACCTCCCATTTTGACTTCAAGGAGTGTGAGATTAGGCTTGGAAGCTCTCCCATTGGCTGCTCCTATTTCCCTTCATGCCACATCAGCCCCCTTGACCTTTTGACTGGTCAATTTGGTCAACAAAGGCTTTATGGAGGAGCCCCATGGTCAAAATCACATGTGAGCCTCCTTCCCACTAATCTAGGTAGCTAGGTCAGTCCTAAATGATACATAAAGCTCTCTAATAGGCCCCATAACCAAGCTCAGCCCTTGGTTTAGCCTTAAGAGGCAATGTCTCCTTCACTCATCCCAAGCCCATCCAATAGAAGCAAGGCTTGCCCAGCCCTTTTCGCAGCCTTCTAGCTTTTCCAGAGACACTTGGCAACATCTGGAGAGCCCCTGCATCAATCCTAGCCGTCCAATCTAGCCCAGCCCGTTTGAATAGGGGGAGAGAGGCACCTTTTGAGGTTAATTTGATCAAGGCAGCTTCTCTCACCAACCCTAGCCTCCCAGACCGAGCTCTCAGTTCGTTTCGAATCTCCAGAGCTTCCTCTACCTCCCCACTACAAAACCCAAGTGGTTGCACGTCACCGGCGGCGAGTTCTCCGGCGAACCCACCACCTAGACCGTCTCAAGCTCCTAGCGGTCGATCCAGACGTGTTCGAGCCCGGATTTCTGCTGGGGATCTTCACTTGGACAATCTACAAGCTCATCAATCCAGAACTTTCGAAGATCTAACGGTATAACTCCCTAAAACCCTAGATCTAGGTCACATTAGTTAGATTTAAATAGCTTTATGATGTTAGGGTTTTAGCTAAAACGAAGTATTCCATTATTTCTGTTCATTAAGGGGACCTATGTTTAAAATTTGAAACGATTTGGTGCACTCAATCGAACGAACGAGCCAAAAAATGAATTTCTAGGGCGTTCCGCCGGGTTCGTTCAGGTGCACGTTTTTTGAGCCGTTGATCAGATGATCAACGGCTCTGATTTCGTATTCACGCGGATCGTCCGGCCGCGTGATTGCTCTACTGGTTCGGATCTCCCGTCCGGCGTGATCTCGACCATTGGATCCAAACCGCGGGTGCTTTTTCTCGCCGTTCGATCTCTTCTCCTGAGATCAAACCGCGGGACGCGATCTGGATCGTTGGATCGAGCAAGCGGATGATCCGACGGCCTTGACCACGCGCTGACGTGGTTAAGTGAATAGCGCGTGGACCCCACTCGGCGCCGCCGCGGTTTCGAGCCAGCGAGTAGCATTGTGCCGCGTGTCCTCCGCCGCCGCCGCGGTTTGACCCCGCGAACCAGAGCTCGCCACGTGCCGGCCGGTTGTTTTAATTAGCTTTAATTTTTTTTTTTAAATCAGAAAATTTGTCTAAATCATAATAAATTAATTATAAGTCCAAAAATTTAATGTAATATACCAAATTTCTCAGAAAATTAATATCTTTAATTTAAGATTAAATCCAATTTAAAATATTATATATTTTTTAAATTATTTTAATTATTAGATATTTCATATTTTAAATTAATAATTAATTAAGAAATATATGATTAAAATATTGTAAATAATTCAAAATTATATTTTAATATATATATTTCCAAAACTTCAGAAACCTTTTTTTATGATATAAAAATTATTTGAAGTATTAATTATTTCCAAACTACTTTAAATTAACTTAATTAACTTAAATTTCAAAGTTTTTCAAATATATTTAATTTAAATCAGAAATATTTAAGTAATATATCAAAATTATTGAGGTTCAAAATACTCTAACTTAACATTATTTTTAGGATTAAAATATTCATTTATCTTGATTTATTTGAATTATTTGAATATATCAATATTTGAGTGATATTTTATTTAAATATTATATTAATTACTTTAAAGTCTAAAAAAATTATTATTATTTTCTAATAACATCAAAATCAGTGGATCTCCATGCTCTTTAAGGTTTATTTTAATGATTTTTTTTTTTTTTTTTTTTTTTAATTATTTTATTTTAAAATGTATATTTACACCTATAGGATTAAATATATTAATATATTTTCAAATATATTTTAAAATATACATATATTTAAATCCTATAAGTTTGAGAGATCCTTTTAAAATCTTAAACATAGATTAGGCTTGATTGAATAGAAATCATGGGGAATGATTAGTGCATAGTTGTGATTCAACTATTCACTAATCAAGGCTTAAGCCAAGTTGACTATGTTAGTTCTTGCATGTTTAAGATGCACACACCACTTAGATTTAGGTTCTCCTAGATTTAGGATTTGCTTGGTTTGATTGCATATTGCTCATGTTGAGTTAAAGGGTTAGAGTTTTTCGATTCAAACCTATCAAACTTAGGGACATTAAGGACAATAATTAAGGACATGTTTAGAAAACTCAGAATATTTTCAATAATTAGGATCCACTTCCATTTGACTTGGAACTTCAAACACATAAACTTAGTGACATGTACAGCCACTAGGAAAAGTTTCACTGAATTTGGAAATCATTAAGGTCCCTAATTAATTTTCCTAAGTTTAAACCCTTAATTAAGCCTTTAAAACTTCTAAAATTATAATAAATCCATTTTAAATCCAAAAATTACATATAAACCCTCAAACTGACCAGAATTCAGTCCTCAATCTATGATAATTAAAAGCCCTTTGATTTGACAGCAACCTAAACCCTAATTTAATTTTAAGTGAAAACCAATATTTAATTGAGATAATTTATTAATAATAATATAAAAATCCAAAAATCTCCCAAACACTTGGGGATCCCTCCTTAGGTTGTTCCTGACCTTTGGAGGTGTTTTCAAGAGATTGGGAATGTTTGAAGCAAAATCACATAGAGACCCTCTAATTAAGAAATTCCTAAAATTCATTAAAATGTCCAAACTTCGATAATTTATAACTAATGCAAATAAAATCCAAATCACCCAAACTCACTTGCATTCAACTTCTAATAAGCTCTAGTATTTATTAAAAATGTTAAACTCCAGAAATATTCAATATTTCAAAAAGTCAACAAACTGGTCAAACCGTAGTTAAAACTAGTTCAAAACTTCAAACCTTCGCAATAAAATGTAGAAAAATCCGATTTCAACGTACTTACCTTCTAACTGATCGTAGAAAGGTCTAGTATTTTAATAAAATACAAACATTCCAGAATTTGAACTTAATCAAAAAGTCGATTTCAACCCCTTAATTAAATCATTAAAATATTCTAAAAATTCTTAAAACTCGAAATCATTCTAAGACTCCAGAAAATATTAGTTTAATGCTTAAAACACTTAACAAACCCTTCAAAACTCAACAACCACCCTAAAGTTGAAGTTTATTGGCTGGACTACTCCGGGCTGCGGGGCTAAGTGTCCTAAG
Source organism: Dendrobium officinale (assembly GCA_019514585.1). Classification (NCBI taxonomy): domain Eukaryota; kingdom Viridiplantae; phylum Streptophyta; class Magnoliopsida; order Asparagales; family Orchidaceae; genus Dendrobium; species Dendrobium officinale. Next base: position 44,567,101 of record CM033694.1, read on the forward strand.
GAGGCTGGTTCCTCGAGCCTGGTGGCACAACGCCACGAATGAATTCTAAAGGGTGTCAAACCTTAAAATTGATTAATTTTTAATTATTTAACATTTTACAAATCTCTAATTCAATCACATTAATTTGGTTTATCGGCTGGACTACTCCGGGCTGCGGGGCTAAGTGTCCTAAGGAGGCTGGTTCCTCGAGCCTGGTGGCACAACGCCACGAATCAATTAATGGCAAACTTAAATTAATCAACTTTAAAAATCAGTAATTAACTCATTTTTGTATTAATCCACTTTTTTTTAATTCCAACCAATTTAAATAACTTAATCAACCCCGATTGCTACTGGGTAACCCAGGCCTACGAGGCTATTAGCTTAGCCCCAAGGAAGGTGAAATAAACTTCACGGCCTCGGTGTGAAACAAAGATAGTAATCAATTAACTTTTAAAATAGGTTTTAATTAAAATTCTTAATCCATTAATACTTAAATCTTAACCTTAACTCCCCTTTTAAGCCTTAACAAACCCAGACTTTTAGACAACTTCAACTAATAACCCACTTTAGGATCTATCCCAACCACACGACCTTTCTCACACACTTTAGATGATGTGCTAGGACAACCAACTCTAGATCTAGGTTAGGCCGGTGTTTACTTTACTGCTGTGTGCCGGATTTTTCGTAGTTTTCACTGCATGTTGTGGATGAAATTGCTTTGCTGTGTCTGCTTACTTTTTCTGTACTCTGTGGATAGATTGATGTGTTTGGCGACTAGATTACCCTTAGGTTAGGTACGATCTGGATGTTGACACAGTTTTCTGCAGGTGGCCACGCTCATGCAGGGCAATATAAAAAGGGGGCAAAAAAAAAAAAATGCATAAATATTATAAATTCTTTGCACAGGTGCTTCAGCTGCTAAAGCCCCCAAATCATAAAAAGAGCGTGGCCAGTGTGTTTACTTTCTTTTCTGCTCATATATAACTGCTTGGGAATAACTGCTTTTTATATATTAATTGCTTAGGATAACCCTGCAGGTGAGTCTAGATTTTTATTTTATTATCAATGTAATTTGTGCAAGTGTCAAGTGTTGTGAAAGTCTATTTTGAATTGGGATACATAGATCCAAAGCTTGGATTCCAAAGAGGAAAGGATACCCCTTTGGGGAACACTCCTTTTCCATTTGGAAATCCAAATTTGGATCATACTTTTTCCTTACCCAAAGAGGAAAGAGTGGCCTTCTCCCTTAAAGGGAAGTGCCCTCTTATCCATTTGGGTAATCCACTACGAAGATTCCAAGAAGATCGAAGAAAAGGAGTCCAAAGAAGAATGAAATTGAAGATGTGAAGATTTGAAGATTGAGAGTATCCCACTCAAAATAACTTGCGTCATTACTAGGTTTAGAATCCGGGTTGTTGTCAGTGGTGCCCGGCCACTTTACTTTCTGTAATATTCTGGTTTGTAATAAGCAAGGCAATTTTGCCTATGGACATTTATTAATTAATTTGTATTTGATGTGATGATTTGATTGCCTTTAGGATTATTTGTTTTTACTAGTTTTTTGGCGATTGCATGCCGCTCTTTGTTTTCGCCTGGATACGTGAGGCTCGTGAGGGTGTGAAAGTTTTATACTCATAATTTTAAAAGTCTAAAATTTTAGTGAGTCTAAATAACATAGAAAGATAACGAATCTAAGGAATTAGCCGGGGATCGACCCCGGGGTCGCATGCATATTTTTGCATTACTCTTCCCTTGCTTTAGACCCTTCCCCGCCTGCGGGTAGAGTCCGGATAGTCTGACCTATGAGGACGAGGTGCCGGACCTGGGGAAGTCCAGTCTTCTAAAAAAAATTATTTTTATAAGCCTGTTTTTAAAAAATTTCAAGCATATTTGATTTGAGGTTATTAACCAGCATGCATTGCATTAGATACAAATTAAAGAGTCAAAATTTTAATTTCATAGTCCTTAGCATTTTAGCACCCAACATAAGTCCAAGGGGCCAATTAGGAAAATCTCTAGATGTCGGCCCCGCCTCCCCAAAACTTTAATTACAACGTCCCTACCACTCTTGCATAAAAGACCGGACTCATCTATTTTAAATCGATTAGGTGGTTAGCTGGCTCCCCAATCCAGGCCGGGGTAAGTCCAGACCTCGCACTGCATTAGTTAGGATCGGACGACTGTGGTCCAGTGTCCAAAATAGATTTAGGATCCGGGGCAGATCTTTGATTATAAGACCCCAAATTTCGGGAATATAGTCCCAAATTTCTAATAAAATGCTCAACTCTAATTAAATATCATTTCAATCCAAAACATAAAGCCCAACACTTAGATTAAGTTGGGACACTTCCGGATGGTTCTGGAATCTCAAAGTGTCCCCTACCTCTCATCCTTTGACTCCGTTAATAACTGCTCAATTTTGATCCATTCCCTTTTGATTTTCCAATAATTCTATTCCATACTTTGATATCACTCCTAGAAATTCTAACAAAATTTTGCCATTATTCTAATCGAGAGTTTTCGTAGGAGACCTCGTTTTCTTACGATGTAATTAACTACGAGGGCTTGCGCTCGTAGGAGATTTAGAACCACACACGCACCTGATTTTTAAAAATTGATTTTTCAAAACTCAATTGGATTTCTTTGGGAAAACTTAAAATATTAGTGATCATTGTTATCATATTCAAAGAATTATCATCGAATGATATTTTCCCCCTCCGGGGAGATACATCTTTCTTTGATAAGGCTTTGGATGTGAACCTAACGATCACTCTTCTTGAATATTGTAGCTGGATATTCAGTTGAACCTCATTTTGATCCTTCGGGGTCATATGAAGTTCTCTTTAGCATCCGGTCACGATATTCAAGATGAATTTTATAATTCTAAATCTGAATACCGTTATGAAATTTTATTCTCACCTCTCGAGGTGATATACTTTTTCTAATGAGACAATCCGATTTTAGAATTTAGAATTTATGTTTTTTCCACCAACAAGATCCCAAGGAGATGAACCCATTAAAAGTGAAGTAGGTATAGAATTGATCCACCCATGTGCCATGTTTCTCGACACCAATAGAAACATCAAATATGGGGACATCAATGGTAGCTTTTACCTTGTAAGGAAATCTCGAGATTCTCTTCTTTCATTTTCAAATCATCTTCTTTCTTATCAGAGCACTCATTGGTTCCAAGTTGTAGTTACCGTGGGCCTTCCTCTGAAATCAAACCTTCTTGTACATTGGTTATTCATCAGTCATTGGGTATTCCTTGCACATAATCTCCATCAGCATAGCTATTGACTATTAAAGGAGTGCAACTTAGGTATTCAAATCACCAGATTTTCTACTTGTTACATTGACATCATGACATTCCCTCGTCTTCTTCTTCTTGGAAACTTTAAAGTAAAAATGATTCTCCGGATTTCATGAAGCCATTTTTTTTATCCGCATTAAACACCAAATTTTTTGAGAACCTAGCACTCAAACACAAAACTTTATCCAAAATCACCCGCAAGACATCCAAAAGAGATATAATCAACAAGCCAACAAGATGAATTGAGCTAATGGAAAGAAAAGTAAGAGTAATATGAATTCTTGATTGGGGAAAATAAATTGTTGTTTTCTTGTTTGAATAAAGAAGAATAAGCCAATATAAAGGGAGGAGGAGAAGTTCCCTCCTACGTCCATGCCCTCTTGTTCAAATGTCACACAAAGAAGTTAGCATGAGAGCACACTATAGGAAGATGTCAACAAGGTTAGCATTGTGTGAAGGAGAAGAGGGCTTCACAATGGGAGTTGGAATGGGGGAAGGCATTGATAAAACCAATAATGTGTGAAGGAAAGAGATGTTCGGGGAAGTCGTCAACAAGATCAGCAGCATTTGAACGAGAAGAGGATTCATAGTAGAAACTCACTAGGGAAAGCCATGTACGGGACCTATGAAAAATTTAGGAAAATAGGAGTTCGCAACAGGAGCCTGTAAGGGGTAGGGTGTCAAAAATTGACATGACACAAAAACTCGACTCGAAACCGACCCGAATTTTTTGGGTTAGGGTCAACTCATTTGGAAAATGGGTCGGGTTTGGGTCTTCAATTCCGACTAGTTTGCAATTCCGAGTAGGGTTCGGGTCAACCTAAAAACCCGATTTTGACCCGAATTGACCAGGGTGCCACGCAGTGAGCCTTGAGCCGTCTGATTTAGGTTTACAGCTTTATGCTCTATTCATTTCTATGTGTATCAGCCACTATTCATTTCTACGCGTATCATCTGTCAACTCTCCCATCTCCTTTGCCTCTGGCTTTGTTTGTTTAGGGTTTCCTCTCCACTCTCCAATCTTTAGTCTCCTCCACCTCCAGACTAAAGCTCTTCTCAGTTTCGATTCCTTTTCTTACTTGAGTTCTATTTCATTTCAGTTTATTCATCACTATTAGCTGCTGATGTTGCTAAAAGTTTGAAAGGGCATATTTATCAACATCATATTTACAAAACTTGTGGTTAATGAGTTGATTCTCTTGTGAATAATGATGAACTTCTGTCATATTTATTTTTAACCTTTCAGTACAGTTATCTAACTATGTGCTTACATAGTAACATTTGGTTGCTTTTCGGCCTCCAACTTGGATTCTGACATTTTATAGATAAGACCTCTTATCTTATGGCAGCTATGTTATTATCTTATTGGCCTATTGTTTTTAAGTTTTCCTGACGTCTTTTAGAAATCTGATCCATCATAATCTGATATGATGTTGTTGGAAGCAGGGAAGTTAACCTTTAAGAATTCTTTTGAATTATGAGTTCTGTTTTATTGCTTATGGCTGCTAAACTTATATATGTTTTCTTGGTTAGCTGTTGCTGAATTTATATCCGTAGGATGTTATTGGATGTAGCCTCTTACAACTGCTATTTTCCTAGTTGGTTGTTGTTGAATTTACCTTTTTACTGAATTCAAGCTATGAAGTATGAAAGCTGAAGCAATGATGAGTAATCTTCTAAACTAAAAGTAAGAGTCAGTTGGGGTAAATAAATACAATTGTAACCATGTGGCATTTGTGTTCTCTTAGACCGAGCAAATACTAATTAAAATTTTAAATAGACACTAACCTAAGCCAATTTAAATAGATACTAAACTAAGCTAATACAAACTGCTGCCTTGGTTGGTAATAGAAATAATCATTATTCACTCACATTACATTAATCGTTGAATGAGTTAGAGGGTTAATATGAACTATTTAGTTAAGCTTTCTACAATCTCATGATCTAGGATTCTATCTATCTAGCCTTTTTTTTTTTTTGCAGTTAAAACTACTTGAAGACAAATTGTTCTCCAAGAGGTTTCTCAATTTTCAATTTATTGTGATTTAATTCCTGGTTGGATATTTGCTATTGGGTACTGGCTATTGCTGAACTTAATTAGTTAATTTGTAATTCAAATCAATTGTTATTGAATGAGTTGTAGGCTGTTGATGTTTTATACTTCGATTCATGGCTGGCGATAACCTACTCACCTATAAGCAAGTAATTGTAAATTGTAATGCAAGTTGTAACTGTTTATCTGTTAGTGGACCTTGGCTTTTGATGTGCTGAACTGAATGTGATTATTTATATACAAATTTTACATTAATTTGTTAAGAACTTAATATTTTACTACCTCTTGTTGTTGTCGAATTTGAAATAGCAAAAACGGTTAAACGTTAAATTTGAGTTGTAACAGTTTATTTTCACTAATATTAATCTTAAATTATAAAACCTCCTAAAATTTTTTTATATATATATATATATATATATATATATATATATATATATATATATATATATATATATATATATATATATATATATATATATATATATATATATATACATACTAAACAGTTTATTTTGAAAGACAATTTTTTTTCAAATTAATTGGGTTGTCGAGTCGTGTCGGGTTCGATTTAAGAGAGATGACCCGAAACACAAATCAGGTCGGGTTCAAGTCGAAAAGGGAGGGTCAATTTCGAGTTGAACCCGAACAAGGCCCGACAACTAGTCTTGACACCCCTAGTCAGAGATAGGCATCAATAGGACCGATGATGTGTGAAGAAGAGAGGTTTGCAAAGGAAGCTCGCTGTTTTCCGAAGATTAATAGGAAATACTTGAGATCCACAAGTGTTTCCTATCAAAAGCTCATTGGGATAAACCATAGACAAGATTAATGGTGATTTTAAAGATGGGTTTGTGACGGAGCTTGCTAGGGGAAGCCATCGATGGGATTAATGGCGTGTGAAGGAGAAGAGAGTTTTGTGTTGGGAGCCACAGAGAAGTTTGAACATCAAGAGTTTGACCAAAACCGTGACTTTGAGGCTAATTTGAATGATGAACCGTGTTTGAACACCAACTCAAACAAATTTTGAATATGGGATCTAAGTGAGTTGAAACTTGAACAAGTTCGAACCAATTTCAAACTCTGCAATATTAAAAAGCAGCTCAAAAAAGTAAGAGATCCTCAATGGATATAATTTCGTCTGAAATGAGCCTTTAGGCATATTTCTCCAAAAATAAATAAAGCTTGCATATTTGTCCAACTACGTGTACTATGCCCCGCCTATATAATCAATTTTTTCTTAACAAATGGTTAAAAGAAACTCTTTCAATATAGTGGAGCAGAGTATCTTGTATGGTCACACAATCAAAGAAAAAAATATTTGTATAGGGAAAAGGTCAAAAATAAATAAGAAGAATAATTAAAAAATACTTGCAATATTCAAAAGAACATACCTTAAAAACACGAACAAGAATAACAGCAACAAAAGCAGAAAAACCCATATGAATCATTGTTAGTGTTATCGGAAAAGGGAATTTGAAATGCTTTGGAGAAAGAACCCACTGCGAGGATGAAAACCAGAATACGTCAGGAACTTGTTATGTTAACATTATAAGTAACATGTGTAAATAGGCACAATATCCAATAGCAGTTCTACAAATAGCAATAATGAAAGCATATACCTTGTTGTACAAAATAACGCCTGATGATAGACATATGTAAATGAGCAAGTACAAATAAGTCAACAGAATTTGCTTAGTGATCATCGTTTTTACTAGCTAATGTACAGGCCAAGTAATTGCTGTGAACCAGCCCAGATTTAGTTGGTAACTAGGAGAGCCGGAACTATCCTTTCTTTAAGCATGTAAAAGACCCTTTCCCATCACCACACCATCTTCATCGTTTTCACATTGGATTCCAGATTGCCTATAAAAAGAACAGTTTTGAACGCATACTGCAAAATTAAACAATTGCTATTTTACAAGGGGGAAAACTTTTAAGAAAGTTCATGTTTAAAAGCAAAAAAACAAAAGATTGATATAATGTTTAACAAATAGTACAAAAAACCCATTGCATGAATGAAAACCAGAATTCATGAACGAAAGAAAGAGAGTTGAGAAGCATGGAAGAACTAGCAGTTTGTAAATTTGTATATATTTAATAAATTACATTAGTTAAACTATGCATTTTAACAAACCCATGAGTGGAAAGCGACTAACAATTATTAAACTTGTATATGTTGAATAAATTGCATAAGTTGAATAACGAATTTTTACAAACCCATCCACGTGAATGTATCTTTATATATTTAATTCCATCATAGTATAAATTATTTAACTAGTATATGTAAACCAAATTCAAATTCATCTATGAGATCAAATCACAACTGTTGATGTGTCAACTGAGCCAATATAACCCCTATGAACAGCCTTGCTGAGTCGAGTTCAGTTCAAAGCTTATATTAGAATCTTCATTTCAATTTGAAATATATCAAATCCACTCAAATTTCCTCTCATACACACAAAAACTTCATCAAAAAATTGCATTTGCTCGAGTAAATAGAAAATGACCAAATTATTTGCCACTTGCCAGCGATCATTTAAATCTCAAATTCAACTATTTCTACTCGGTCCCCTACCAAAATGAAATGCCTTTTCAATTAAAGAAAGCAATGAGTTCAAGTGCCGACCCTTCATCAATTCAAATCAGCCTCTTAACTAGAGCAGTCAAACCAAACAATGCTTCCACCTCTCATGCTTGTCAAGACTATACCCGAGCCTACAATACTCTAGCCCGAGGGAAGAAACGCCTAGCATTGATGTTGATAATACTAAATAAGAGGAATTCTACAAAACTCCTATATCGCTGAAGATTTTGAAGAAACCAATTCCCCCAAATTTCAAGAGTTCTCAGTTGAATATGTTTAAGGAGCCCTAACCTAATCGAGCACCTCAATGACTTCGATCATTATTTACAAGCAGCAAAATATAGAATTTCTTAACACCACTCAATGTTTCAACTATATGGTAGCGCTGTCAACTTCTGCCAGCCAGATTCCGCATTAACTTTCAAGTTCTTGGAGCAATTCCACCTCTCAAAGACCACTCAAAGTACGTTTTTTTTATCAAGCAGAAAAAGAACAAATTTCTTTACAGTTACATTGCTTCCCTCAACCAAGCATTACGAGAAGTTACAAAACTTTGACCCATCATAAGCTAAAAATACTCCAAGGGAGCCCATTCAAGTTTGTTTGTGATAATAATTAGATTGAGATAATGGCTCATTTGCTAGAGAAGGCAAGAAGAACATCAAAGAAAAGGAGATTGTCAACAGCTTGGATCACTTAATCAAGAGTTTTGCAACTCCCTTTCCATTAAGGGGAAAAAAAACCTGACGTCTCATCAAAGACAACCTAAGAAACGTTAGGAACTAATTGCCTTTTTCTACTTAGATTAATTTATGAGGACAAGTAGCAATGACTATCATAATCATCTCGCTCAACATATGATGCACCACCATATGCAACAAGATGCCAACTTGCCTCCTCTTACTCGCCAGATTTCTACATGGGAGCAATTAACAAGCTTGTCTCTACCTTGATGATCATGATCATGACTGATGATTTTTTAGTGTTGAAATCCCTTTTAGAGAAGTTGATCAAAGAAAGTATCTCAAGGAATTTCTAGCTGATCACCACAAAAATAGTCAGTAAAGGGATGAATAGAATTGGCTGCCTTTACTTCATTACTGAAAGAGGTGTTGAGGCCACACATCAAAAGCCCAATTTCCATAGGGTAAATCTCTCATCCATTCAAACTCCTGTTAAAAATTTTTCATAAAAAGATTTTCCAGTCTATCATAATATCTATAATGATGTAGTGGTAAAAGCAATCATAAACCATTAAAAGGTTCTCAAAACTGTTATTGATAGTTTGAAACTAAAAGTTCAATCAAGAGGATCTTTCTTCTATCCTTGCTACCTCAACACAGTTCAAGAGGATCGTTCTTCTATCTGTGCAGCCACATTAAGTAATCAATCTAGACAGTTAGTTAATGAAACCGTTGGAGTGCCAATCACTGAAGTTGACACTTCTAGGAAGATATTTGAGATCAATTCTCTTATGCAGGTGCTTGAGCACCTCTCTTGTGAGGTTTGCCCTATTCAAGTTTTTCCACCGACTAAGTGGTTTCCACACTCATCTAAATGGCTTTCCTATAGAATCTCCTTGCTTCATCAAGGTGCAAGCATCTTAGTCTGACCACAAAGAACGGGTTTCTTAATACTTCATTATTTGAGATAAAAAACAACAGAAAGTTGTGTAGCAAAGTGCTCAAGTGTCATCTTATCAGTGTGGCGCTGTAGCTCCCAGCAACAATTTATTAAAGGCAGCGTTCTAGCATTCTTCAGATTGCTAGGAGGGAACTCAAGAATTTATAAAAGAGAACTTGCATACCTTCAACATCTTTGTTGAAGAATTCTTGAGTTCTAGAATGAAGGTTGCATCAAGATTTCACACTTTGCATAGAGGTTTGCTAAACATATTTTCTTTGCACGAATAGGAATTTTTAAATTTGCATAACTTCTAGGTTTCTACATGGACTTTGTAGTGTATTGAGTCATGACCAAGTTCCGCAATTTGTTGCGTCCAATAATTTAGTTCACCACTACTTGAGAGTCACCATAAACAATGTGGTTCTTCATGCCGGCTCCATTTATGAAACAAACATTATCTAGCATTGCTTCACTCAACTTGATTGTTGGTGGCATTGAATTGATTCAGAGTGCATAATTGAAGATTACTCTATGTAAAAACTTTATGACTATTCCAATTTGCCCATTTTGATAGTTATTTTTGCCATATACACCATCAATATGTGTAGCCCATGAAGTTCTTCAATACATTTCTCAGCATCTTCAATTTATGTTGTTGGTTAAGAAATTTTGTTATGAAATCTTTGAGAACCTAAGCTTTAATTATAATGCAAGGCACATACTTGATCTTACACCGGCTAAGCATTAAGGTTTGCTCCATTAGCTTCTCTGACAACTCATGCATATGTATAATATGCCATAAAGGTTTGTTAATGATTGTTTTGCTTAAGTGCACTTGGATGTCATTGAGTAATAATAATGAGTGAAAGAATAAATTTGCCCATTATTGAGCTGCTCAACTTGGTTGCATTCAATGATTTGGAAAGTCTTATTGACCAATGTTGAACTATCGTTGAGTTATGGACTCTTAGGTGGATCAATAAAGATTTTCATCCTTAGATTTGGTGAGGATTTTGTGTGCTAGCCACGTATCATTTTAGGTTTTCAGCCTTTAAGTTTGGTGATAATTTTCATGATAGATTGGTATCATGTTAGCTCTTGGAATGCTTTCTCACAATCCTTATTCCAATTAAAACTAGGAAAAAAAATTTACTTAATGTATGAGTTTTCCTATCAGCTTTTGCACATCTTGAACATAACAGGGAGATGATTTCTCTATAGCTTCTCGAATTTTATCAAGATTTTATTTGATCCCATATGGACAAATTGTATGACATTTCTTGAATCGCGCACCAAAAATCCTCATGTTGGGGTTTAACTTCATATCGATTCTCTCAATATTAAAAATGTATTGTAGAGGTCAACCAAGTGATGTTGTCCTTACTATTAATCAGGGCAAGATCGATTTAGACCATAAGATTGCATTTTTGCTGTGTTTTGAGCACATTATCCAACAATTTCCAGTGCATTATGCCAATGTTCTTATGATGAACTACATGACCTTGTAGAAAAAGATGCCTTCATTAGTAATGAAGCTTTATTCTTTCTATTTAAGGTTCAATTTTTCTTTTGGTAGCTGGAGAAAGTGTTTAGAAACTCAAAATGGAGAATCCTACATTCAATTCAACTAAAGCATTAATGCTCAGTAGTGGATAAGAGTATTTTTGTCGAGCTATCTTGTCTCTTCAAATCCATTGGCATAGCCATTGGTCATCTCCACCACCATAAAAATATTGAAAATCAACTAAGGAAATTGTATTTCTCGAATGAATTCAATCTTGAGAAGTTTTTTACTTCTTTGACTATCTGTTGAATTTATGCGGTAAATTTCTTTTATTTTGTTTGATGCCATCTAAAGCATTAATGCTCAGTGTATTGATGGCCTTGCTTCTAAGATTGATATACACGAGGTGGCAGTGATAAATTTGATTTTGAATATTTTTTAAAATATCTCTCCATAAAATTTGTGTAAGTTAGATTATGCGGACAAGAAACATCATATTGCATTTCTGCAAGTCATACATTGCTTACCTAATTCATTTAAGGGATAATTTGAAAAGAAAATTTCAAAATATATAGTTTTCTTTTTCATATATAAAAATTTTAATAGAATGCTTGAGGCTTATTTTAATGAAACATTTGCGTGTTTGAGGCTTAAACCTCTCCACGCTTCATATAGTTCACATAGAAAATTTATTATGAGATTAATACAAAAATCATCATAACCAATCAAAACACATATTCTCATCATAAAATAAATTTAATAGATATAAAATTATTCTAACAAAAGTTTAGTCATAACATAAAATTTTCCTAATTTCACCCATCAATTTCAATGTCTAAATTCTATAAAACACTATTCAAACAGACACTATGGAGCAGAAGAAAAATTTTATAGCGTGATGGTGAGAACAGCTGCCCACAAAAAGGATTAAGTAAACATACAATGGATCACATATTCCAACACAATTTTGATTTTGAAGCTGTTAGATTTAGTTTGAGATGAGCGCAGTATAAATTCTTCATATAATACAAATATTTCAAAGCAATTCCAGCACATATTAAAACCTTTTTTCTTTCTTTTTTTCCCTATTCAATCTATTTCAACATCAAAAGTTAGTTCAAACTATCACATCTATTGTGAGCTCCGTACAAATGAGGAATGTTAACCCTTTAGGCTTTAGGATCAAGTATTGTTGATACTTTCAAATAACATTTTATATTTTCCTAACAAAAATATCAAAAGCATGCACCATAAACAACTTTAAAAAATGAAAGCAATATTAGGGAGCTCAATAATAAAATTCATAGAAAAAAAAGGGGGGCAAGTAGCAATTCTATAGAATAGATCAAAGGTAACGCGAATCTTACAGTCTTTCCTCTCAAGATCGGTCGAGCGGAGCAGCCGATCAGGTGACCGAGCCTTCCTCAGAGACGACGGAGCGCGTTCTAGCAGAGCAGGCGAAGTCGGCGCCGAGCGGAGCAAACGGATCGCGAGAGCAGGCGAATCGCAAGAGGAAATGGATATTAGGGCTTGCTGCTCGCGGAAATAAAAACCGCGGGACGCGCGGGGCGGAGGGGGGCACGTGCCGCATATGGCCAATTGATTGCTCCTATTCATTTGATTGCTTTTTATTTACTCTATTTGCATGAGTTTCATTTATTTCCCCATAGCCTCTCTGGCTCTCTGTGTTCTAAATCTTAATTACACTAGTAGTAAGCAGAGACTCGGTGGGATGTGATATAAGGACATAACACTAATTTGAATTAATACATTAATATTAATATTTGGACACTTATCAATAAAAATGTTAAAGTAACGATCTGTTTGGACGGCTGTAATATTTTTAGGAAGTAGATTTTGAGGCTAATGGAGAGAAATGAACTTTGTTATTATGGTTGCATAGAGCAGGTTTTCATCGCCAGAATTTTTAAAAATCAATCGGAATGCAACAAGAAAATAATACTCTAAAGAAATTATACTTATCATCTGAAAAATAAAACAGTCAAAAAATGTCCCAAACAAATCCTAATGATAAGATTTACTCGAAGTATATTAATAGGGTGGCTCTATTTAATAGATGCAAGAAGATAAGAATGACGCCGGAGCTGAGCCGTTGATCATGTTGAACTTCAGAGCCATTTAATTTCATATGATATTTTGTATGGCTATATAGGTGTTATGCTTTCTTTTGTTTGTGTAGCCTAGTATGTTGCTTCTTTTGGTTATAAATACATTGTCAACACTTGTAATAGACAGATTTTTGATATGAATGAGAATTGAGTAGTTTTACTCTTGTTTTGGGTTTCTGTATCCTGAAGGATTTCAGGTGGTGATCCCTTTCCTTCGAGAAGTTCTTAGAGTTATCCAGCGACCGCTATCAGATCGTCGACGTGGATTCGTCGAGCCCTCTCCGGTCTGATGTCAAAGAATCATAGCAATGAAAGGTTCATTGTAGAAAACTAAGGCCTCGTTTGGGATGGCTTTCTTGCTGCTTCTCAAAACGATTTTTTAAGTATAAAAATTATTTTTTTGTGCTTGAAAGTTGTTTTAAGAAGCAGCAAGAAAGCTGACCAAAACGAAACCTAAATGGAAGAAGGCAAGCTTTTTCTTGAAGCATAGTGACTAATGATGCCTTACTATTTAGCATATGATGTTCAACAATTTGTTAGTATTGATATGTAACTAAAAATCGCCTTGATTGAGCAAGTATATTCAAGTTCTCATCTTTCAAAATTAAATTCGGGACCATTCAAACTCCAATTTCAGCAAACATGTAGAAAAATTGAATGTCTTAATAAGACAAACCTAACAACACCAAAATTTGTTTGATCTAAGCCCAAATGGGCTCAAATCAAGTGCTTAAAGCATATTGGGAACTTTAAAACATTAATTAGATGATCAACGATATCCAAAAACAGCATGCTTATAGTCAAATCAAGTAGCTCAATAAGACGAATCCAACAAGTCCAATATCACTTAATTTGGGCAGCATTAAGGCAATGAAATGTTGAATAAATGGTCTATGATCAAGGGAATCAATATGGAGCACTTCAAAATTACCCAGGATTTTCTTTATATTTGTGGGGCACGCTACTTTCAAAATCTATAAATAGACTCACATGCTCTACATGAAAGGAGATGTTTGGTAGTTTGGCTAGAGATTGGCAAGAGAGCTCCACAGCACGCAAACTTACGTTGATCAACCACCGCCGCTGACCAGACCATTGCCCCGCCTCTAACCATCATCAAACCACCATTTGATCACTAACCACCATCAGACCGACGCCCGACCTACCGCTGTCAAATCTTCACTCAGCCATTGATTGCCTCCAAACTGTCGCCTAGTCTCCAACTATCATTAGACCTCTGCCAATGGCGGAGACATAAACTTTTCATAGAGGGGGCCTCTTTTTTTTAGTTCTCTCAAATTTTTTTCATCCGGGCTTGGGATTGGCATTGACAATTTTAAAAAATTTTATTTAAAAACTAAACTACTAAATATAAAATAAAGTACGCTTATAACTTATGCCTTATGTTCTTCATATTTTGAAAAAATTGAATAATAACATTATTGTTAATGCAATCTAAAATTTCTTTTTCGATATAAGCAATAAAAGTATCGTTCATCCATTGATTTCCAATTCAATTGCGTAGTCGATTTTTCACGATTGTCATTGCAGAATATGCTCTTTCGACTCTTATGGTTGCAACGGGTAGTACCAATATCAGCTTTAATAATCTAAAAATAAGAGGATATAATATTTTCTTGCTACTCTGAACAATTTTTCAGCAAGAATTCATATATCTTTTTAACAAAGAAAATTATACAAACTGCATATCCATAATATAATAAGTTTCTAGTTAATTATCAAGAATTATCAAATCGGAAGAAATGAAATCGCTTTGATATAAGTTTTTCATTTTAATTAACTTCTCTTTTTTAAATGCATAGAACAAATTTGATGGCTTAAAACAAGCAAAACATAAAAAAATAATTTAGTATTAGCTTATATGAAACGATTATTCAACTCTTGTAATTACATATAAAGTACTATGTAGAATATATCAACTCGATAATGATGTAAATTTGTCATTTCTTAAAATCCACGTCGTGATCGTCCACGGGTAACCCATTTATCATTTAGATTTGGAGTGATAATTTTGTGTTCAATACAAGATGAAGACACATTTTTAATGAATTCATCCCACTTGTTATCTCTCATGTATTGTAATCTTATTTTAGATATTTGAACTAAAGACATGGCATTCATGATGTCCTAATCTTTTCTTTGCAAAGCATTTGATAGTTCAACAGTGATTCCAGGTATGTCTTTTCATTAAGTGTAGACAAAAAAGAGAAGTCAAAGGATTGCATTTAATCTAATAATGCAAATGCTTTTCCTATCTATTAAGAGCATATATTATCCTCTAAAATTTTCAAGCACATTAACAATTGAGGATAACATTATAATCAATCTAATCAGTGACTCACAATAAGAACCCCGTCTTGTTTCACCAAGACGACGTAAAAATATTTTTTGATTTAATCCTCGTCCGATGAACACCTTAACCATTTTAACCATTTTATAATGAACATAATATCATATCACATTATTTATCTCTTAGTTGATCATGATATTTGCATGAAATGCTTACAATATTCATCACATTTGAATTTATAGTGAATAATAGTGTAACATGAACATGATTTTTCACAATTGTTATTAAAGCTAACTGAAGCTAGTATGAGAAGCAATGAATATAATGTGCAGAACTATTATAATTTAGAAAAAATTGCTTTTAGCCCATTAAATTATCCACTCATATTGCTTGTGTCATCATAAACTTGACTACGAATTTTAGAGTGAGACAACTAGTAATTTGAGAGGACTTCTTCAACTCCTTTTTAAGACATCGAGCTAACATTTTGAGGAACATGTATAATATCCAAAAAATGTTCAGTAATTTAACCTTTATCAATCACCAATTATTCTTTTCCTGATACATCACGATATTCATCAACATGAATAGAGAAGAAACTGTCATCAGCCTCTTCTTTTATATTGTCTGTAATTGCAATGAAAATTGCTCTACAAATATCTTTCTGAATATCAGGGGCTGTCAATTTCAAATTCTCAAGACCATTCTTTAATACAACATTACTTATATCTTTATTATGTTCTTCTAAAATTTGGAGTAGCACAAGAAAATTTCCTTGATTTTTGGAGTTGAAACTCTTGTTATATCCTCGAAAAGTTAATCCTTGTCTTAGAAGGAATTTACACAATCAACGGAAGAATTCAAGCAAACACGATATGCAATTATAGCTCGATCAGTATGCACCTGGAAGGCAAAATTAATGTGTTGATCTTGTTTCATTAAGTCCTCGCAATTTTATCTTGCATTATTATGAGCACTATTAGGTCCTCCAATATGAAGATCAAACCAATCAGTTTTTTTTCTAATTCAAGAATCCATTTCTACGAAATACCTCATCGTCTTTTTTCTCATTCCTTCAACTCAAAAAGATATCAATACAAACATTATATTTTATCATTCTGAATACTATACTCTAACCAACTTGAGTATCTATCAAACCACCTTGGATTGAAATATTTATCTTTCATCCTAAACTTATTTATAGGGAAGTCATGATTGCGAGGCTGATATAGTACTTATTGCAAATATGATATTCAAATTTGATCACGAATATTAAAACTATATTCAAAAATAGGTATACGAAATCCAAGATATGGCACCCTCGGGACCCCTCCTCTCTCATTCATTGCCCTCCCCCTTCCGCCTACCACCGTCAAACCTCCGCTCTAATACTGGATCATTGCCTTACCTCCACCTATTTTTAAATCGATGCCCGGGCTCCCACCACAATTAAAGCTCTACTCGGTCACCAATCACCATCAAACCACAGCCCAATCGTTGATCACTAATCATCATCGAACCTCCGCCAGGCTTTCAACCTCTGTCGGACATTCTTCTGGTTGTTTCCATTAAGACTTCTGATCTACATCACTCAACCACAATCATTATAAACTCCTGAGTACCCATACGAAACTCGATCAACTCTCCAAACTATTATAATTTCACTATCTCCAAGTTAAGGGATGGGTCAAACTTTGTAGCTCAGTAAAGTATTGTGGAATCTTTTCACATGGTAATGCCCCGTGGTTTTTCCCTTTTTGTAAATTTTCATTAAAAAAGTTCTTGTGTTTCCTTGCTCTCTCAACTATTAACCTTTTTGTTGGATATGATATATATGAATCGCTAGGATGAAAAAGTCTCTTACTCTACCACCACGAATTTACTAGCCTACAATAGATTGGCGTTGTCTATGGGAAATAATACCACCCGTATAAGCACAACTGAAACCCCTTTAATGGTCAATAGGTGTAATAATTGCACCAACGGGGCCTCCCGCTCCAACACACATCAATCTAGGAATATATATATGAATTAGGGATGTCATGCATCTACCTCTCTTTACCCTGATAAGCAAAACCCTACTGTGAAAGGGATATCATGACCCTCCCTAAAAGATCACGTTTGAAAAATAAAAGAATCCCATAATAAAATCTTTCAACTTTTGTGAGGGACCCAACAACCAACGTTAGAACCCATCTCCTTTAGTCAATGCATCATCCCCTATCACAACACGACATCAACCTCATTAGCACAACTTCACTTATCCCTCTTGAATGGGTTGACCGACTCACATTATTGAAATCCTGCTCAATGCTCTACGTGATGAACTATAATGATTGGTCCGGGAAGAGTTTCTTTTAAGAGGTAGAAGGCAACCCCTTCATCATCATGACTTTCAGGAGTTGTCGCTCCAAATTGAAGCCCTCCTTCAGCACTCCATTCCCATGGGTTTCATTATCAAGCATAAACTCTTATGATAGGTTATCTGACCTTCACAAATATATTAATCACTATACAACTACTCTGCATATTAAAGGAGTCTCAAATGTGATGCTCTGCAATGTATTTTTTGTTACTCTCAAAGAGCAAGCTCACACATTATTTCACTCTCTTCTTCCAATAGGGACTATCCTCACATTCGTTAAGCTCCCCATGCTTTTTATCAAATAGTTCATTGCTAATAAAATAATTGTTAAAGACTTTCCTACTTCTCGGAAATTCACATGAATGAGGAGAAATGCTTAGGAGTACTTCTCCTCTGAAGCTTGTTAAATCTAAGGTGTGGATCAAGAACTGATAACGAGAGTTTTTCCTAGAAGGCTCTGTCCTAATCATCTTGAATAAAACTAAAAAACACTAACAAGTTGAATATCAACAACTCAAAATACATGGCAAAATAAAACAAGCTCTAACCAGCTTATGTATGTCATACTTATTCATAATTTCAGACAAACTGTGACAATGTTCAATAAAACTGCAACAAATCAAAAAACCCTAAATGAAACATTCCTTCAAAACTTGGAAGTAGGTGAGTAAGTGTAACAAACCGACATGACAAAATATCTATAGATGCTCATAGATGAAGCATCTAAAAGGGAAAGATATAAAATAGAAATGCGATACAAATAGCAGTGAGCGGTGTAAGTATTCTTTATAAGGTCGAGGAGATGTGCATGGTGAACATCCCAGACCAACACTATGCTAGAGAAGGAGAAGAGAGGGAACTGTAGATGAAGCCAGATATATGAGGAGATCCGAGGAGATGAGACCCTAGACGAAGTAAAGAAGAAGAGGAGAGAAGAGCATATAGTGTATATCATAATGAGAACTAATTATCGGCTAACATATACACTAATAAATTATATTATGCATTCAGCTGCTCGTCGCCTCGCCCTAATTTGATTGCGCAGGTCATTATAGGTCAAAATTTGGGTTTTCGAGTTAACTTAAACCCGACCCAAAATTTTAAACCGATTATATTTGTAGACTCAAACTCCACCCATTTCTAAATCGTATCAACCCTAACCTAAAAATTTTAGGTCGGGTCATTACGTCATGTTAGTTTTTGACAGCAATAATCATATGGAGGCTCAAATCTCAGTAGATAAAGCCATCAATATGCACCAAATGTAATTTTAACAAACCACCGAGAAGCATAAAAATGCACCTGAGACCAATAATTTATCATTGCAATGAAATAAGCAAGGGAACAATAACATGCCCCCTTAACCTTCACAATCATAATGCGAGCCTCAATTAGAAAGTGAGTATACACATTTGAACACGACTTAGACAAATATCTTAATGGCCATCCGACATGAAGAAAATTTAAGTGGCCAAATCTATGAAAGACAAACTCAAAAAATCAGGAGTAATGCTACAACTTTCGCCATAGTTGTGGACATATAATTGAAGCATGCAAACAACTCAAGGAGATCGAAAAATGAGAGACTAGTCTGATAAGTCTACCTTCGTCAATTCACATAATTCATAAATATTTATAAAGACGCTCCTATTGGAGGGTAACTGGCGCAAAAAAAATAATCATAGAGAAATTATCAAATGATTGACAAAATTGAAACCATCATTAAGGACCCATTATTATCCTACCAAGTTTTACTCACAGTGAACAAAGAGTCAGCATAAAAGAAGTCGTAGGTTGATCATTCTATTACTTTTAATGCCTTCGACTTTGATCGGCTCAAGACCCCTCATCAGAGTTTACTTGTGATTAATGCGGGGATTGACAACCCATATTACAATGTATTAAGAATATTGGTTAATAATGGTGAATGTTATATGTTATACTCAATTTTTCTTGGTATTGGTCTAGTTAAAAAAAAATCTTCGTCCTGCTATAGGATCCCTATATGAATTTGATAATTGATATGTGCGAGTATAAGGGACAATTAGCCTTCCTATCACATTGGGAGAGTTCCCTCAGTAAGTAACTCACCCAAATTATTCATTATAGTAAAATCAAAATCAGCTTATAACATTATCTTTGGGAGGCCCCTTTAGTTGACCTTTAGAGCAACTACTTTCATTTGATATCTCAAACTAAAGTAGTTTTTGACCCCATATAGAGTTAGTATGGAGCGTGGAAATAATCAAGTGGCACAATTGTGTTACCTTGGACAAGCTCAATCACACTCATATGTTACTCTAAGCATTAAACACTTTGACATTCGAAATGAGAACATTTCTCAAAGGGCTTTTCCTTTGGAAGACCTGCTAACTTGCATCTCCATAATAAATGAGCACCTTCTAGAGCAATTCAAAAATTTTAATCAAATATGTATACTTTTAAAAAGTTATGGTGTTTTCTTTTTTGGGTTTTCCTTTTTTTTTTGGGTTTTCCATATAAAAAAGTTATGGTGTTTTCTTGCTCTCTCAATTATATGTTTGTGTGCTGGATATACGTGCCTCGCTAGGACAAAAAATTCTCTCACTCTACCGCCATGAATATATTAGCCCGTAACAAGTATGTTGGCTTGCACATTCTTAAAAAAATTTATTATTCATATACTGAAATTTTATGTGTTATTTTCAACACTAAAAAAATCACTTATTCAGCTCTAAAAAAATCACTTATTGAGCTCCACTGAAGAATTTTGAGAATATGTACGACAAATTTATGACCGGATTTCGCCAAGAGAAAGCTTTCATGCGATGCAAAATGGAAAATTTAGAATATGTAGAGGCTTTTACTATAAATTTATAGTAATGTGAGATGATAATCTTTTGATGGATTTTAAAGTGCAAATTTTTTTACAATTATTTAATACTCTTTGTTTATCATTTATCTTTTTTATTTTTCTTATATTAAAAGTTTTTGGGATTCTCTTTTATAATAATTCTAGCTGTTTTTTTATTTTTGCAGAAGTTGCACATATTTTTTGCCTATTAGTTTATTTATATTTTTGCAGAAGTGTGGCTCATCCATAAGTTATCAATATTTTCCACTAGGTTTGCTTTAGCTGAATTATGCACATTTTTGGCATTTTTCTTATGATGCTTGATCATATCTATCATTATTTTATATATTTATGATATTCACTCATATTGACACTATTAAATTTAGAGCGATATACTATATATTTATTATCTTAATTTTGTATAAAATTTCAAAATGCATAAATAGAAGTTGTAAGAAGCTAGAATTTTTTTATGTGGAAACACAAAAACGAAAAAATGATGAGGCTTGACTTAGTTGCAATGATTCATAATATATTTAAATTTCCAAGAATTTGCTCATCTCTACAATGGGCTCATTTGCATTCAAATTGGATAATTTATAGGGCGGATGAGTTCGTTTCATCATATCATTCTATTTGAGTATAAATCAATTGAAATTGAAGTTCACTTAGGCTTCGTTTGGGACAACTTTCTTACTGCTTTCTAAATAATTTTTTTAGTAATGCATCAGTGTCTCAATTAGTCAATTATATATATGAATGAAAATGTATATTTTGCTTTAGAAAAATTATGATAAATTATTGAATTAAAACATTTTTATTGATGACATCTAATCATTAGGAAAGACAATCTTCAAAGATTAGAATAATATTAAATATGTAATTTAGGCTTTGTTTGGATGACTTTTTTATTGCTTCTTAATTTTTATACTAAAAAAATTTATACTATAAAGCTGCTTTAAGAAGCAGAAAGAAAGCCGTCCCAAACGAAGCCTTACATTTCGCTTGAAACACATTTCTTACTACTTCTTAAAGCAGCTTTCTATTACAAAATTTTTAAATAGTGTACTAAAAAGTTGCTTTAAGAAGTAGTAAGAAATATGTCTTGGTCTTCATTTGGGATAGCTTTCATAAAGCTTTTTAAAACAGCTTTATAGTACAAAAATTTCGAATTCAAAAAATTTTTGTATTAGAAATCTATTTTAGAAAGCAAGAAGACAACCTTCCCAAACAAAGCCTTAATGATTTTCATGTTACTTAACTTATTAATAAAATAGGGTTATATGTTTGTAACTCCCACTAAAATAGGATAAAATCTAGTTGACCAATCTCATCAGCAAAAACAGATCCACAAATCACAGTGCCCAACGTGCAACCCAATAACCAACATAGATTCCAACGGGCTATAGAAAAGAGAGTTATTCTTCGCTGAACTGGTAGATTTTTCTTCTATTTCACCTCCTGTTATTCCACAATAACATCTAAAAAAAAACCGAAGAAGCTATTTTCTTGAACTCGATAACTTCAAAAAATGTAAAAGCAAGCTAGCATGCTTTAATAATGTAAATGGTTCAACAACTACCATCTCCAAACACTCTCTCTAGTGCCCTGTCACACAAATTTACAACCAATAATCTGCAAATATTTACCTTGGAAATACAAGATTATACAAAAGTAGGACTTACCACAGAGACTTGCAAAGTTAATTTTTCAGCTATGCCAAAGGTTTAGATACTTGTATATTTTTCAAAGACAACTTGCATGTACAAATTGAAAAACTCAGCCTTTGAATGTTCAAAGCTCAGGCTATCTCCCAGATAAAAATTTTCAGCCAAAAGTTCTATTGAGAGAGACTACTGAGATTTCTGCCTTTTAACCGTCAAGTACTGCTGGCTTCCCCCGCAATGTTCCATAAGAGGTCTCTTTGCCTTACAAAGAGCACCGTTAACGCCATAATAAGCCATTGGTGTTGATGTAGTTGCGTGTGTGCTCCTGCATCATCGCTTCTGATTGACAAAGGAGGAACCAACAATGGCTTTAGAGGCGGAGGATTCCTCCATCGAGGAAGAGAACCGGCTACAAAAAGAGTGTCCAGAATTGGGCCGGCGTCGATAACGGCTTTCAGAAGTCTGCCTTTCTCTGGAAGAGGTTTCTTTGCAAATCGATCGAAGAGAACCTTCATGACTTCATCTTGTGGGCATGTGGGCTGTGGAATGAAGACATTGCAGGAGTCTGCAAAGTTCACTATTGAAAGGTCAGGGGAAATGGAGGCGTCGACGAAGGAATCGACGACAGTTGGGGAAGAAACATGGGACTGATTGTTGTGAACATCAGTGAGGTTTTCAGATTCGGTTATGCTGGAGGAGCCTAAGGCTTGCCTGAACTGTGGGCTTTCAGGTTGCAAAAAGGGAGCAGAGGAAATAGTACAGCAGATTTGGGCTGTGTTAGCTTGTTGAGAACAATCTGAAGCTGGTCCTTGGCTTCATCTCTTTCTTGGTTGGCTGTTTTTAGTAACTGAATCAGTTGGTTGATGTTGTCTTCTTTTCTCCTGATTTCCTCCCTTGCATTATTTTTCACTTCTTCAAGCTCGCAAAAGGTTGTCCACAGCTTGTTTTTCAGATCTTCAACAGTCTGTTGAGATTGATATTCATATTATTGAAAGTAAATGAGCCAGAATTTTAATGGTTTTTTGGGTAGTGTATCAGTACTGAAAGCCAAAAAAAATCAAACTTTTGGTAAATTTACTAAGCCCGGCTAAGAAATTAACGAACTTTTCCTCCTAAATAGCAAAACCCGAAGAAAAGACAGGTTTTTATGCTTAATTAAGGGTTATTTATAATGACCGTTGGAAAAACCTGAGCAACAATTTTTCACCTGCATTCAATAATTGGAATTCTAAGACTAAATCTGCCAACCGAGAGAACTGCCAAAAAACCATAATAAAAACTATTAATTACATGATTTTACATCATTCTAACCCATATCAATGACGCGACTCCATTTGAACAGAGAAAATTCTTCAGAAAAAAAAGATCCATAAGCGCAAAAACAAAATCATTCCAATTCCTCTCTCTGTAAAATTCAGGAGAAACTCCTAATCACAACAACATTAATGCTTCGCAAATTCAAAATATAGCCGTTTGGCAGAAAGCTGTGTTGGGCCACCGGCTACGTACTTTTACTCCGACAAGCTCCACCTCCGCCGAAGCGGCAGCACAGCCTTCGCGCCACCACAAGGATTAAGAAAAATAGAGGAACAAAGAGAGAGAGAGGGAGACATACCTCATGGTATCCCCAAAGAGTAATGGAAGAAAGGGTATCCATGCTTTCCTCCTCTGTTAGAGACCTAAAACTTCAATACATTAGAGAAAACAAGGGGACGAAGGAGGGAGAAGAACCCACACGGTCTCTTCTCTAATGGGCCCTTGCTCTTTATATAAAAAACTGTCGACATTTTATGAACAGTAATATTTATATATGAAACTAACAAACAAGAGAAAAAAAAGAGCTCCGGCCATCTCTGTTTTCTTATTATTTTGAGAATCTGAACACAAGAAAAAGAATATGTGATTAAGGAAGGCTAAATTCCACTATGGCAGGTTGTAAACTTACTTGCGACCCTATTAATTATTCTCCACCGCCCTCCATAAAAATAAAGGATCAAATAAATAAGACATATTTAAATTTTAAAATTTAAAATTTAAAATTTAAAAAGCTATATATTCCTATTACTAATTGCTAGTAAAGCACCCAAACACTTACCTTAATAAAACTATTTTCGAATTACTCTGTAGCGATTCAAATTTCATGTGTTATGGGGCTTTCAATTTTATACAGAGAAGTTCCTCTGTTTCCAATTATTCTTCTTGTTATTAAATTTTCTTTTTTCAAAATTTAGGAGGATGTCTAAGGAAATATGTAATTGATATGGTGGTCGTCAACTTAGTTAACAAATTAGTAAATTATATATTTATAATAAATGTAAATACAAATTATTAAAAAATATATCTCATAAAAATATATAAAAAAATAAATTTACCCTTTTAATATTCATTTAATGTATATTTATATATTTATAAAAGGATTATATTATATATCTCAAATATTTAAATAAAATTAATGATGTAAATTTCAATGACAATAATTTTAAATATTCATTCTGACTTTAAAAATAAAATTCATACAATTCAATGCTTGTTTAATAGCCATCCCCCATTTCAATAAGGTCTTTAGCGGCTATTTGTTTACAAATATTTTAAATATATATATATATTTATTATATATACAATACTTTTAAATTTTCATTCTGACTTTGAAAATGAAATTCAAATAATTCAATGCTTGTTTAATAGCCATCCCCCATTTCAGTAAGGTCTTTAGCGGCTATTTGGTTACAAGTATTTTAAATATATATTTATTATATATACAATATAAATTAACTATATAAATTGTAATTTTAATAAAAATTAATGATTGGTTGGATGTGTGAACATTTTAAGGATTTTTTCTTATTTTTTTTTTGGGAAATAATTTTTTTTTTTTTTCTTATTTAATAAGAACAAAAAATGAACATAAATTTTTTTTATGTATTTACTTAAATATATATTTATATTAATAATTTTTAATTAAAAAATGCACATGAAATCATTGAAGGGGTCATCAGTGATTGTGGCTAGAAAAAATCAACATGCCAGAAGTTTGAGAGCATCGAAGACATAGGTTTTTAGGGTAGGGTTGTCGAAACTTTACCGTTACCCATTGATATCATGGGTATGCTGCTTATCAATAACGATGTGGTTTTTGATGTGCCAATCTCTATTATTTCGAAGGATGCTTTGGATGCTCATTTAGCTTTACAATCAAAAGAGTCTTGTGTGGATCATTTCGAATTGTTGGATGATTATTTTTCCTTGGCCAGCCAAGGTGATGGGGATGACCAGGTTGAGCTTACGGATTGTTTAATTAGTTTACATGTGATTCATATCGAAGATGATGATTTTAGGCATGATGATGACAAACGGAGTAGGCGAAAAAACAAAAGAAAGTGAAAAAGAAGTAGTGTTTCATGTTGCTTGTGTCTTTGGTTGTTTTTAGTTTTTGTTTTGATTGTGTGTGGCTTCTCTCTAGTTTGGTTTGGTTGTTGGGGGTTTTTGTTATGGTGTTGGGTCCCTTGTGGTGCTACTTTATGGGATTTTTTTGGTGGTGTTGGGCTTTTGTTCTTGTGTTTTCTTCCTAGTTGTGGGTTGTTTCCTCTTCTTCGTGCAGGTATGTGGAAGCTATGCAGTTGAAGTTGTTGTTGGCTGTTGATAATGATGCTGGGTGTGTTGCTACTCTCCCGTTTAAGTTGGGTTGCATTGCTTCCAGTCGCTCTTCATATGTGATTTTCATTGCTTTCCCTTTTTATTTTTTGCTGATTGTAATAGATTAGAATAATCGCTCTTAGATATTATTTCAAATATTATATTTGTAGCGAACTTTTATTCTATTAAGAATTTGTAATTCGTTTTTAATTTTATACGTAGACCCCAATGTTGGGTTTTATAGAAAAAAAAACTTTGGATAAATATACAAATATGGGCAGAGTTATAATGGGGGGCCGGGGTCACATGCTCTCGTTGACATATTTATTATTCTTCGTTTAAATCTAAAATTAGATTTTCTTTATATAAAAATAAATAAATTTATTAATATTAATATTTACATTTTTATTATCATTAATATCAACAACGGTAACATATTTTAAATAAAATATTATCACTTTTTATAATTATTTGTCATTTGAAGTATTAATAAAAAAAATTCTTGCTATCATAAATAAAATTCAAAATATTTATTTTGTAAAAATTATCATCATTTCCAAAAAAAATTGAAATTT
Source organism: Dendrobium officinale (assembly GCA_019514585.1). Classification (NCBI taxonomy): domain Eukaryota; kingdom Viridiplantae; phylum Streptophyta; class Magnoliopsida; order Asparagales; family Orchidaceae; genus Dendrobium; species Dendrobium officinale. Next base: position 44,593,676 of record CM033694.1, read on the forward strand.
GCCCAAAATCTCTCGATACTATTTTTTTAATAAAAATATAAAGCATTGTTTTAAAACCATCAATTTGAAAAACAAAGGTTTCGCTATGTACGGCAGACACGAAGTTCAGATTGTCAAAAAATAAATAATAATTAGAACTTTAGAAATTTATTCTAAAATTATTTTGGTGGAACATCTCAAATACCAGCGCTTATTTTTAAAATATAAAATGAGATAAAAAATTTATATCATTCAATGAGACTTAAGCTTCGTTTAGCACGGTTGTCTTACTACTTCTTAAAACAATTTTTTAATAAAAAAAAAAATATATTTGTTATACTAAAAAGCTGCTTTAAGAAGTAGTAAGAATATCATCCCAAACAAAGCCTTAGATATTGTTTGGGACAACTATCTTAGGTATCGTTTGGGACAATTTTCTTATTGCTTCTTAAAATAATTTTTTAATATAAAATTTTTATTTGTTGTACTAAAAAGCTGCTTTAAGAAACAGTAAGCAATTCGTCCCAAAAGAAGTCTTAGACATCGTTTTTACGGTTTTGTTACTTCCTTTTTAAGTAGTTTTTTAGTATTTAAATTAAAATTTTTGTACTAGAAAATTGTGTTAAAGCGGCAAGAAATTTGGCTTCATTTGAGACAATTTTAGACAACTATTTTTATTTATTTTTAAGAGATTTTTATACTAAAAAATAATTTTACAAAATAGTAAAAAAGTCGTCCCATACATTATTTGAGATAGCTTTTGACTAATATTTTCTTACTATTTAAAAAATTTATACTAAAAATTATTATAAAAAATAATTAAAAACTATCCCAAATAAAATCTTAATAAAAATATATTCTCGAAGTGAAATAAACCAGGATAATCTGAAGTCCGATCAATATTTCTATATAAATTTTTGTGACGAATTTCCTTTAGTATTTATATAGTATGTCGGTTAGATATTGTATTTCTATATTTAAAACAATGAACAAGTTAGATAATGCACATTTTTTATGTTATTAGTTCGGAAGAAAATATATTGCTATTTTAACAAAATCAGTTGCTTTTTTAAATAATTAAGAACAATAATTTATTGATAAATAAGGTTTTATTTGGGCTTGCTCTTTTAATGCTTCTTAAAATAATTTTATAGTAAAAAAATAAAAAAATATATTAAAAAATTGTTTTAAGAAACTATAAAAAAGCTATTCCAACTATAATGGATGGCTTTGTTTCTGCTTCTTAAAGCAGCTTTTTAGTACAAAAATTTAAACTTTTGTATTAGAAAGCTGCTTTAAGAAGCAACGAGAAAGCCGTCCCAAATAAAACCTAAGGCTTCGTTTGGGACGACTTTCTTGCTGCTTCTTAAAATAGCTTTTTAGTACAAAAATTTAAATTTTTATACTAAAAAGCTGATATAATAAGCAATAAGAAAGCCGTCCCAAATGAAGCCTAAGACTTCGTTTGGGACGGCTTTTTACTGTTTTATAAAACGGAGTTTTAATAAAAAATTAAAAAAAATTGTACTAAAATTCTGTTTTATAAAGCAATAAAAAAGCCGTCCCAAACAAAGCCTAAATCTCTTCCGTGTAAAAGTTGAGTTATAATGGCATAACATGCATGATCCCATCTAATATTTCATAGGTGCTTAGATTATGAATGGCTATCCACATGCTTTGAACATTCAAATATTATTTTTTTAATATAATAATGTTGTTTGTTTGGCCTATGAATGATTCGATTTTGAGGGGAGGGCTCCTTTAGTCATTTCTAAAATCAAATATATTAAAAAATATTGATTTTATTAATTTGTTTTGAATGCTTAAATGTCATTATTAATTTTCAGAGTATGTGATCAATAGTGGGACCAATTTATATCCAATTAAATAATGAATTTAACAAACTTACATTGATTTTAAAGATATAATCGCTATAGTCAAGCAACTAAGGATTTATTTGGGATGATAATAATTTTTTGTAATTGTAGCTGTAAAACTGTTGTAGGAAAAGTTGATTGTTAAAAGTTAGGCTTTGTTTGAGACGGGTTTTTTACTGCTTCTTAAAGCAGTTTTTTTAGTTAAAAAATTTTAAATTTTTTTACTAAATAGCTGCTTGAAGAAGCATTAAAAAAACAGTCACAAACGAAGCCTTAGTTGTAAAACTTAACTTCTTAGAACAAAAATTTCTCGAAAGCAGCACTTTTTTCTGCCAACAAGAGTAAAATGGAAGCTCATTTGCCCAATTAAGCTTCAATTCTATGGCCCATTCATTGCATAAACATGAAGAACAAAAATTAGAATGGTAGTGGAATATCCATGTAAGAGATCAGTAGAGATAATACATTAGAAGAGGAAAAAACCTATAAGAACAAATTAGGGCACTTACAAGACTTCTTGAGTTGAGCATATAAGAAATATGGTTGAACAAGTACATATCATTATAAGTGCTAATACTGTTGATATCCAATCAAGTCACATGATTGATAGAGAAGAAAAAGGCAAGCCAACCAACTTCTATATAGTTGGGGTAACAAGGGAATGTTTCTATCAATTACCAACCAAACTTCATGGCATGTGATCATAAAAAAAGTCGATAATTTCCAAAATAATGAAGTGTTTGTGTGAAGAAGGCGAGAGAACAAAGAACGAATTGATTGAATCACTAGTAGTAGCCTAAATTGTTATGAAAAAGAATAGAGACTAGTAAGTAGATTTTGATTAAAGAACATTATGGATCTTGCAAAGAGCCACCTCAAGTATAAGACACCACAAAAAGAGTAACCCTAAATTCAGTCATAAGCATGTGCCCCAAGTTAAAGATCTTACTAAGGCTTCCTTTGGGACTATTTTTTGACTTCTTTATAAAATTAAAATTTTGTGCAAAAATTTTAAATTCATTTTTTTTAATTATAAAATTGTTTTAGGAAACAGTAAAAAAAAATCCCAAATGAAACCTAAATCATCAAAATTAGAACAAAACATTATAGGTAGCAAACAATATTGGCTAAATAAGGGTCCAACTTTTTTTTTTTTTAGGGGAAACCCACCGAGGTCCTACGCGTTAATATAAAATCAAAATTATAAGGTCCTTAAAGGGACCTCGAGCTTTACTACCGCTCAAAAGAGCTACAATACAAAAAATCAAAAAACCTAAAAGCTCAGGGTTCATATTAAGCTCAAGTATAAAAAATTTTAGGTACATTCTACGGTGCTCAAGGCAGAACACCCAAAAAGAGGGGAGACAATCCAAATCATCAATCAGTAAAAGCTCCCAGATTTCAGAATGAATGCAGCAATCCAACCACACAAAATTGATCATACAAAACATCAAAAGGACCCAAACCACAAAATAACAAAGGAAAGTAATAAAAGAGGAAAGGATACCACCCTTTGAATCAGTACAGTTGCTTCCTACAAAAAAATAAAAAACAATTAGAGTATCAGAGAAGGGACCCGAAAAAAGCAACCAAATACCACCCTGAAGGAAACACTTCTAGCCATCATCTAGGAAAGTGCCATCCCTCCACAAAATAGAAACATAATGAAAAATAGAACTGAACACCATCAGCAGAGCAAAGCAATAATCCCAGCTAAATAAATAACAGGCCCTCCAAGTAACCAGCATAAGGCAACAGAAATAACCATCATAAGGCAACAAAAATAACCATCATAGTAAAGGATACTCATAACAACCCCACCAATATAACCCAAAACTGCAGCAGAGAAAATCCACCTCCATGACAACAATAAAAGTCCTGAGGAAGGCAACATGTTGTGAACCTCCAGCACACCTCCGAACAGCAAGCCCAGCACAGACCCGTAAAATAAAAACTCAAACAATCCAGCCTTCAAATAAATTAAACCAGATCTCCAAACAGAAACACAGTGGCCACAAACCAGGCACCAAGTAAACATACAAAAAGAAAAGCACATAAAATACACGATAACCACATAGTCCCACAACTCTCCACAAGCCAAATAATACTGTTAAAGTTGCAAAGCAGATAATAGAAATAACACCTCCTAAAAATACATCAGTCCTTCTAAGTCAAAGATTAATAATACTAACCATCAAAAGATGGTTGAAAAGATTAGATCATAAAATCATCAAAACAAAAAACTTAGTGCAAAAATTTTAATACCATTCCTTTTGCAAAGTCCTTGATTAGCCCATAAAATATAATCAATATCATAACATTAATGCCAATTCCACTATAAGAAAATTGCACCAACCTAGTTATTCACTAAAGGAGCTAACACCATCCAAAACAATAACTTGGCCTCCAAAACACATAAAGCAATAATGACCATATATATATTTATATATATATATATATATATATATATATATATATATATATATATATATATATATATATATATATATATATATATATATATATATATAATCTGAGCCTAATTTAGTTTAAAAGTTGTTTAAACATGTATCATTAATCTTTGCAAAAACTTACAAAAAAAAGAAGAGTTTTCATTGTTGTTCAATAGATGATTATAAGTCTTTATCAAATTTATAGCCCTTACATGATTATATATATTTAAACATTTAATACAAAATTAATAATTATTTTTTATAATAACAATAAGCTTCTCATTATTATATTTAATTACTACTCGAAACTTATAACACTAGAAAGCTAATTTAACAAATATATTCGGTTAACTATACCTTAGACCCTAAACTTCAACAAATACATCTTCCATGTCTCAAGGACAATATCCCAATATCCATGCCATCTTGCCTCTAAAAACTATACAAAAATCACCTTAATCATCACTAAAGAAACTTGAAGAAATTATTTTCCCTTTATAATTAGCCTAATCAGTATTCTTAACCATATTTAATTAATTTAATCTTTCTCAGCCTATCCTTAGGCTTGTGGTGGCTATGGTTGCTGTCACCCAAAGAGTGGCACAGGGCTCATGTTAAGCCAAATGGAGCAAGAGTTGACCTACACCACCCCCTAAATTCAATTTCAATTTCTATTTGGGATCTACTCAAAATATTTTGCACAATATTAGGCATAATATTATATGCATTGGCGAGCAATTAATCAACTTGGTTATCATACAATTATTATTAAATGTTAAGATAATCTTCTTTGCAAGAAAGAATTTTCATACTTTGCTTGCAGTATATACAAATGTTTTGAATTAAGCTTCTCGCTAAGGGTATATTTCTTAGTATTTTATTTTTTATATCTCAATCACAGTTTCTGTCTGGCAACTATTATTTCGTTGTTTCTAGAAAAATTTGTGCTATGAAGTTAATTGTTTTCTATTACAGTTTTGCAAAAGAAGTTAATTTCTCCACAACAACTTTATAATCATCTTCACAAAAAATTATAGCCGTCACAAATTAGGGCAGATAGAACTAATCTTAATTTTCAGAGGGGGACAAACTTATAAGTAAAAGTGTAGAATTTGACTCGATCACTACTTGTTCATATCCTTGATCGTTGTACATTTCGCAGATATATTGGGAGTCCAAGAGGGCAGTGCCCCGGAACTCCAAGAGAGCAATGCCCCCGGAACAAATTTTGGTTGTAAGTATATTTTTGAATTCTATTTACTATTTCTTTTTGTATTTGGTTTATTGTTCTCTAACAATAATACCTCTGCACAATGTGTTTAATTATGATATGGACAATTGCCTAAAGATCATACTATTTTAAAACTTTGAGGGGAGCAATGACCTACAAACCCTTGTAATAAAGACTAAAAAAAAAAGATTGACGATGATAAATTATCTAAAGAATCATCTAATAAAGAATTTTTTTAGGGGGTTATCCGCCCATCTTCCAAACGGGCTCTTAATTATTTATCTTTATAAGCAAATGTTTAATTTATAAATACACACCTCATAAATAAATATTTACATCTTTAAATTCAAAATTATTCAGCTGATAATGGTTCTCTTTCGATCGTATATGGATGAGCTGAAAATGTTTCTACAAATCACAAATATTAAATAACTATGGCTGGGCAATAAGGTTGGCTGATTAAATGGACGGTTGGGATCACGACTGTTTAGGCGGAATCTTTCTTTTATTTTTATTTATTTATAATTTATTCACATAATTGAATATATTTTCAACCAACTATTTGACCATGCATGACTCAAGAATTACAAGTCAAAACTTCCTCACATTCTCTTTATTTCACATGGGCCCGTATTTATAATGGGCTTTATCGTCATTACTTTTTTTAATTTAAAATTAGTGTTGATTAATCAAGATTATAATCATATTTGGATGAATTAAAGATAAATAAAATTTATAATAATAATATTTGTATCATAATTTTTTTAATTAAAAGCTTTCCTTCATTTATCACGCCACAAGCAACTTGCTCTGCAACTTGTTGGGTTGTTTACTTGTTTTCAATGGAGCTGATGCAGCAGACGCGTTTGCATGTTTCTATAATTGCTCTTTCAACTTTCCGAGAGCAGACTAAGGATTCGTTTGAGACGGTTTTTTTTATTGCTTTTTTAAAATGGAGTTTTAGTACAAATTTTTTTATTTTTATACTAAAACTCCATTTTAGAAAGCAATAAAAAAGCCGTCCCAAACGAAATCTAAATATGATAAAATTCAAAATAAGAATGAATCATTCATTCTTTACTCTGACGTCAAAATAAGACTTCATTTGGGACAACTTTCTTACTGTTTCTTAAATTTTTTACTCGAAAGCTGCTTTAAGAAACAGTAAGAAAGCCGTCCCAAACAAAGCCTAAGATTTCGTTTGAATAACTTTTTAATTGTTTTTTAAACGCCGTGCGCCTTTGTTTTCTATGTGTTTAAAGAGTAAAAAAGTCATCACATTTAAAGCAGTTTTCTAGTAAAAAATTAACTTTAAGAAGCATTAAAAAAGTCATTTCAAATGAAGTCTATGTTTATGTGATTATCCTTTAAATCAATATTTTAAGCCCATTATTTTATTATAATTTTAGATGATTTATGCACACATCACCAAATTCCTATCTAATTTTATTTATTTATTTTTATAAAATTTTAGTTATTAATCACTTCAAAATATATAAATAAAAAGAACTATTTAATTTTATACAATTTTAATTTTAATAATATTTTTCATGTAATTTAACTAAAAAAAATAATCATTTGATAAAGTATTCTTATACAAGTTTTGTTCTTATTATCATAGGTGGTTGGAGCAAAAACCAAATCCAAAAGCCTAAGCCAGGAGAGGAATGGGGCCCAATTCGCCTTTTCCTGTTCAGGATTATCTTATTCAGGAGAAGCGGCGCATATAATATAGATATAATAAACTAATTCCATAATTTATGTGGCCATTAAATAAAGTGTTTAAGGACTAATTAATATTGTCGTATGGGTTTATTCTACTAATTATGAGTTAATCAAAATATGTTTAGTGGCCAAAGAGAAAGCGGTGGGTTTGAATTTGTTGCAGGTGAGAAGACGACAAACTTTATAGGGACATGGAAATCTATGGGTCTTGTACATTGGATCTTGCCATCTTATAGTTCTTAAATCTCCACAATTATTTAATATTTCTTCCCTAATTTTTTTAATTAGGGATTTTAAATAAAGACATTGGCCACATTTAGCTGGCCTAGCCTAAACTATTCGTTGGGGGAAATATATATTTTTAATTTATTTAATATAATAATTGTATTAAAATGAAGTGAATGCATTTATGTTAGTAGGGGTGCAACCGATTCAAGCCAGCTCATGAGCGGGTTTGGACTCGACTAGTTAACGGGCTCGACATGTTGAGCTTATCGAGCTCGTGAGTCGAGCTTGAACACAATTTCGAACTCGACGGCTTAATGAGCTCGAGTTCGAATAACCCGTTGCTTTACTCGCGAGCTCATCAAGTAGCTTGTGTAACATCGGAGAGAAACCGTGGGCAGGATTGCGAGAAGATGAAAACGACGCAGGCAAAATTCAGGAAGACGCAAACGTGTGGAAAATGAAAATCGTACTCGTGGCTCGTTCGAACTAAAGACACAGGGCTTTTACCGGCTGGAAGATGCGGACGTGGGGCTTGTGCTGTCGGGAAAATGTGGACGATGCAGGTGCTGATGCAGCGGCATGAAGACGCGAACGACGTAGGGGCTCGTTAACAGGCTCGAACTACAGCTCAACGAGCTCTTTTTTTTTTTACCGATCGAGCTTGAGCTCGACTTGAGTTCGAGATGGAGCTCATTTTTTGACATTCGAGCTAGGCTCGAACACACCCTGACTCGAGTTCGATTGCACCCCTATATGTTATAAATAATTGTCTGAAGGAAGGAGATTTATGTAAATTGTCATATATTTTAATTAAAGCAGCGAGTTAATTAGATTGGTCTGTATTTTTAGATAGTTATGGAGTCGGGGGGACATTTAAGATAATAATGAACTTTCATTATATATTTTAAAAAATTATTAACCTTTTGGATACTCTGTAAATATTAGACTTGGCCATAATAATAAAAAAAAGAATTATAAATAATGAATGAATTTTATTATTTTGTGTTTGATAGGAAGCAGAATGATTTATAAATATATGAATGAAATAGGTTCGTTTGATGTAGCGAAGGAGACTTAGGCTTTGTTTGGGACGGCTTTTTTACTGCTTTCTAAAACGGAGTTTTAGTACAATTTTTTTTATTTTTGTACTAAAACTCCGTTTTAGAAAGCAATAAAAAAGCCGTCCCAAACGAAGCCTTAGTGAGTCTACAAATAACAAATTTTTTATGACGTATGAATAATTTGATGTGGCTGGCACTAGGATGTGCTTTACAAAGAGTAGCCCGCCCGCAAACCCACCCCCGCGCCATGTGACTGTAGGAGAAATTATTATGTGCAAACACCGGACTGTTCAGAGGCGAATCAGAGCATGCCACATCACCCGGTACATAGCGGTTACACATCCACCACTACTAAAAAACCGGATTTTTTTGCAGCAGATTTTAGTAGCGTATTTAAAAACCGCAGCCAAAACACCTTTTTTTTTGCACCGGTTTAAACCGGCACAATTATAAAAAACATGCAGATTTTATGAATTTGCATCGGTTTTAACCGGCGCAAATCTGGTTATTTGCACCAGTTAAAACCGTTGCTAAAGCAAGCGATTCTCAACTGCTACCACGCCGGTTGCAAAACCGCTGCTGAATATCGTTGAAGCGCATAGTAATTACAGCGTATCCGTAGCGATTTTATAACCGCTGCAAAGGAATTTGTGGCGTTTTTAACCACCATAATAGCCCAGAATTTGTGCTACGAATACCTTATTTTTTGGTAGTGCACAAAACACAACAAAGGGGTGTAGTGACGTGCTCTGATTTTCCTTCGGATGGCGTCTGGTGTCCGCACAAAATAATTAATCATGCTGCGCCGGGTTCAAACACTGCCAACTTCGAACCGACTAGCGTGGACAAATTCAGGGGCGAAACCAGCCCTAATTTTCAGGGGGGGGGGGGGGGGGCAAATTTATAAGGCATATATGTCGGGTGTCCAAGGGGGCAGCATCCCATGGCGGGGTTTGACCTGTTGGGGGCAATTACCTAAAGACCATTGTATTTTAAAAATTTTAGGGGGGGGGGGGGGGGGGGTGGGCAATTGCCAAAAAAAACCCTTGTAATAAAGACTAAAAATGGTTGGAGAGAAATAAATTACCTAACAACCATATAATTTTTTAAAAAAAAAAAAATTTAGGGGGGGGGGGGGGGGGGGCAATTGCCATCCCTGACCCCAATGGGGTTCCGCCCATGGACAAAATGCATGAGTTGCGATGAATAATAAGTCGTTTTCGCTGCGTTTTCATATTTAAATTATATTTTCTTAATAATTATTTTTAATACAAAAAAATGTCCAAATTATTTAATCTATTTAACCATCTCTATTAGATTACCTAATTGATTTATTTTAATTAGTTAACTTAACATAATGATAATTATTAAAACTTTTTTTAATTATTTTAGTTTAACAATATTTAATTTAATTAATTTAGTTTAACAAAGCCAATGATTTTAAATATTTATAATAATTTTTTTTCCTGAAAAGTTTAATCTCCATTGGACATGTGTCAGCAAATCCGTCGAAAATCTATCAAAATTTCTGACAAATTTATTTCCGTCAAAAATTCTTTCAAAAATCAACGTTTTTTTCCGGGCATAAAGCTAGAATGATTTTGAAAAATAATAAGAAAGAATTTAGAATCAAGCTTTAATTCAAAGTGAGTTCGATGTCTACTACTAATTGGTACGATTCACATTTCATCTCTTACGACTAATTCTAATATCATAAAAAATTAGTCATTTTATTGTACTATCTATGCCAATGCTTCCTGTTTATTTGACAATAATGAGCCTAACCTATCTATGAATCCAACTTAGTTTAAATCATAATATTAGTTTTCAAGACCATCACATTTTATGTAACAATAGTTCGCTAAATCTTATTGATCTTATGTGGCACCCATATATGTAATTTAGCATATTAACATATTAAATATTTCTAATACTCTTCAAAATAAAGAGTACTCTATGTTTAGTTTGGGACGACTTTTTTATTGCTTCTTAAAATAGTTTTTCAGTACAAAGCTGCTTTAAGAAGTAGCAAGAAAGTCATCCCAAATAAAGCCTTAATCTTAATCAAACACTAATGTTTCGTTTGAGACGGTTTTCTTACTGGTTCTTAAAGTGATTTTTTTAGTACGGAAATTAAAATTATTGTTCTAAAAAGCATATGTAAGCAGTAAGAAAGCTGCTCCAAATAAGAGAAATTATTCTTTGCCCAGAGACAAATCAGAATGTGACACGTCATCCCTTAATCGTTACTGTTCAGTACTGCGGCTCGACATCGCTCGGTACCCAGTTCGATATTGTTGACACGAAACCTAAAAATACAATGCTCATAATTCATAAACCAAAAGAACCCCTTTTTTTTGTCACCCATGAAGTTTAAAGCAGGACCACGTTTTTTTGCACTAACATAACATCGAAATTGTCAAATGTCTAAAATTTTCAATACGAAGCTTCTTTGGATGAATAATGCGGGCGTCTTAACCAGGCCTTGATGCTTATCATGGTGGGGGCCCACAAGTTCGGTTGAATATAACTATGATTTGGGCTACTGCTACTATACCACCGGCTGGAGAGAGTGGAAAACGAGATGCAATTAGACTATTCCGTACTACGAGCACGCGAGCCGAAAAGGGCTTTGATTCCACGATGGGGCCAGTTAAAATATCTTTTTCTTTTCACGTTGGGTCTCTTATCGGCCTGGCCCAGCCCACCATTATGGCGCAGGGCATGAACCAATCGATTGCGCGTTTTTTTCTCTTTCAATTTTAACAAAATTGACCACGTTTCCATTTTTTCTATTTTTACTCGTGAATTATGTTTTTTTTTTTTTTCATATATCCATCTTATTATTATTATTTTCTTTTTTTAGCTTCTCATTAATCTGAAAAATTGTTAGAACTAAAGGTTCCTCCTGCTGTGGTAGGGAAGATGATGATGGTTTAAACGATTCCAACTCAGGATATTTTTTTTTCTTTGCTTGAATTCATAAATTTTTGGACAAATTATATATATATATATATATATATATATATATATATATATATATATATATATATATATATATATATATATATATTGAGAAAGCTGTTTCAATTATAGATTGGGCGATTTTTTAAACTAAGTACTGTTTAAAATTTAATTAAGCGATTAACCAACGAAAAAAAAAAATTTTAAACTCGCCAAAGTCGCCCGTTCAACGGGCGACTTACTTATTTAGGATAAGCCGCCCGTTAAACGGGCGACTTACCTCTTTTATAACTCAACTGACCGTTATTTCTTGAAGTAACGGGATTATGTAAGTGTGGTAAGTCGTCCGTTGAACGGGCGACTTATTCATTGTGGTAAGTTGCCCGTTCAACGGGCGACTTACTTTTGTTAATAAAAAAAAAATTGCAACTAAATAGGATTATGATCAATTACTATATATTCTGTTTTATATAAATTTAAAAAGAAAGCTTAAAATTTGCCTATTATATAAATTTGTATATTATTTTTTTGTTTTAAAAGAAAGCTTAAAAATTAGTTTGTTTGGAAGAATTTGTAGAAAGAACTTGTTTGAGTTAATGAGTATTATATCAATTTAAATTTAATCAAATTAATATTAATGATTAATACATTAAATTACTTAAAGAATATAATCAGATTAATAAATTGATTGTTAATTTTTAAATAAATTTAATCCGATTAATAAATTGAATATTATAATAAAATTGATTCTTAATTTTAAATTTAAAAGAAAGTTATAATTGTAGGAAAATTTTTTTATCTGTAATTAAATAAATGTTTTTTGAATTATTAAATATTTAAATGAATTATTAAAGTTTTAATAGAAATGTTCTAAGTAGACATTGGATTTATCTGTTTAAAAAAAATAATATATGCACATGCTGCTTGAATTACTTAATGAGAACATTGGATTCCTCTGTTAGGAGATGTCATTGAAAGCATTGGATTCTTATGTCATCTAGTTGTACATGATTGGACAAATCATATAGCTGGCTATATCTAGTCATAACAGATAGACTATAAAGTTGAAAGGTCCAGTAATATGTTAATGTATATTTTGGCTGCATATGTTTACACTCTCCTATTTAAAGAGTACATACATAGCATATGCAGCTTTTTTGTTAAGTCACTCAAAATGAGTTGGACATATATGGAGATGCTCAAAGGAGTACCCAACAAAGAAAGATTTGATGAAGAAAGTCGTAGGATTCATGCTTCTATAGCACGAGCCGGTGATACTCCATTAGAGCGAAAGGCGAATGCAAATGAGTTTTTTCGGTGTTGTCTCCACAAATGGTCAGAAGAAGAGGATGATAGGCTCTGGGCTATACATGCTGAGTTGATCGTGGTAAAACTTTTCAGCACTAAATTTTTTTTGAATGTTGCAGGTTGGAAATCACTTGAAATTAGGTTCAGAGAGGTTAACGGTCATTTTGTTAGCCCTCACTTCTTACAGATGCGATACCACGAGCTGAAACGCCACCGAGACGAGGGTTATTCACCACCAGATCTCGACTGTAGTCACCTTGATCATGAGCATGTCATTTTTTATCATAGTTGGTGTTCGAGATATGACAAATTTATTAAAATTTTTTATAAAGATCAGATGAAGGAGGTAACACTTGATGGTCAGCTGAGAGAGTTCTTCAAACTTGAGGATTGGCAGGACCTACAGTATGAGTTTGAGTGCAAGATGAGGTGTTGTCCAACACAGTCACAGCTCCAATCACGTATGCATATGCTGCTTAGGAATTAGTACACTTGTAGCATCGCTTATTCGAGGCCATCTTTTATATTTTCATGCCCGTCCTACTTTTTATTTAGCAGCAAGAGTGTCTTTTTTTTAATATGTTATGTTATCCTGTTTAAATCATTACGAAACAATTAAGCAAACAAGAGTTCTTCATTGCAAATACGAAACAATTAAACAAAATAGTAGTTCCATAGTAGCAGAATAAGAAACATAAACAATAAAATATAACTAAAGCAACTAAAAGATACATGATACAAAAAACTAATGCCTCCTTTTATGTCGATGTGGAATCGCATCAGTGCTTGGAGTAAAATGCTGAGGTGCTCGTAGTGGCCTGGTACGTAGATGGCGCTGGTTCTGATCACTAACATCTTGCTGAGTAACTGGGGACTCTCCTAAGGAGGAAGATACAAACTGAGGTGTGGAGGCGACGTCAAACTCAGCTGTGAAGTGGCTCTGTGAGGGACTAAGATCAAGATAGGAGGATGGCCCAGCATCATATGGATCTGCAGTCGGAATGGCTGGACTAAACACCTAAGTATCTGCCTCATCAAAATAATGAGCATCGTCAATGTACATCTGTTGTCGCAATCTTTGGCACATATCTCCAACAAATTTCACATCCATCTGTAAAGGTGTCCCCTCAGTACCGCCAAAGTGTGGTTGCAATCTTCTCTCCATGCTCATAAAGAAATCTCGCTGCCAGGTTAAGTAATTCAATTAAAATTTTTCATATAATGAAATTTAAATAACTTAAACTTACCATGTGACGTTCAGCTGGTGATCTTGGATAGTATGTACTCGGAGGATCCACTGGGGGCTTTAGCATGTATAGTGTAGCCCAAGAATGAAACCATGCTAAGTACTGCTTCACCTTATAATCATAGTCCAACCCAGGAATCTCTCCAGTAACAATGTATGCTCTCCTGCTCTCCCATAGTGCAATACTTGCCTGGTGATACAATGCCCAATCAGTATCTGACTTACCACGTCCATCAACTCTTACAAAACTAGGATCCATTGGCATGATATCAGTGGAAGGGCAATATCCAAATTGTCGTAGTACTCGATCAGGGATATGCCACTCAACCCTTTTTCAACTGATCAAAGGAACTCTGGAGAGCCAAGTGTCCTGACCTGAAGTGCATATCTCTAGAACCTGAGCACGAATCTCTACAGTGTATGGTTCCCATATTACCTGTATCATTTTTATATAACAAATTAATCGTCATAATATGGAACAAATATGATTAAAATGTATCAATATAATTATACTTAACATACCTGACTCTCCAGTAAGCCATCCAACTCATCCCTGTATGTCATAACATTTCCTACAGGTACCTCTCGAAGTCGTTTCTCATTCCACCTATTTAATATTTATTAATACCTTAGCAATAAAATTAAAATTAAATAACATAAATATAACAGATTACCTTATTTCAACACTCAAACCATCAAGCTGAACAGGAAATGGTACATGAAGCTGAGGTCTTCCAACATGCAGAAGCTCCCAAGACCATATCTGTAATAAGTGGATGCACCCTGCAATGTTTGCTAGTTTTGGTCTAGTTGCTTCAGATAGCTCCCTATACAAATGAGCTAGTACTGCACCTCCAAGTGAGTATGTCCTGAATATCGCTATATCCTCCATCAACGGCAAGTACTGTAAATGAATTTTAGAGCCTGAAGTGTCTGGGAGCAGGTGACATCCAAGTAGAAATAAAATGTACGCTCGCACATGCCTCCAAAAATCCATCTCAGATAGATCAATGTAGGAGTCCCTCCTAAAAATCCACCTCAGCCACCTTAGTGGAATACATGTCTGCGCATGCACCTGGCCCATCTTAAACTTCGCTGTAATCCGTGGATTGAATGGGTCATGATACAAAATATTTGGGTCCGGATGCTGGCCTAGTAAATCATCACAACAATCTGGCCAACTCAACCATCGTATGCCTGAACCAACAACTGGGTGTCCAACAAAAGAAGGTCCATCAATCTGTATCCCCAATATCATGGAAACATCATGCAACGTAATACTCATTTCACCAACTGGGAGGTGAAATGTATTCGTCTGTGGCGACCACCTTTCAACCAGAGCTGTAAGCAAGTGATGATCCATCCTCCTATACCTCATCTGACTGACACTGTCCAAACCCACAAAAACTAAGGCCTCCATGAACCTAGGACAATTAATGGGCCACTCATGGACCATCAATAAGTGTGAACCAGCCTTCAATATAGTGCCCTGTAAATAATAAAATTGTTGACATATTTGAGATTATTTATTTGAAAAATAAAGCAATAACTAATATATATAAATTTACCTGCTCAGGATGGGCTGCTCTGTGGCTGCCTGCAAGTGAAGAAATGCTAGGTTGGATGGTATGTACAGATGGCTGTGTGGATGCCTCCACACTAGAAGGGCGTCTGCGGCGCCCGCGTCCCCTATCTTCTGCGGCTGCCATGAAACCTGGTAGGAAAAGGAAATGTTAGGCAAGTATAAATAATATAAAATTTTAATGACATTAGCAAAACATAGCTTTTGTAAAGCACATTTATGTAAAGCATAGGTTAATTTTTTTCTACAGATAATGAAAAAACATTCTACGAATAATAAAAAACACATTTATGTAAAACATTCTTGATATGAAAAATTTAAAGCTTAAAACTAACCTAGTAGGACAAGTTGCTTTGTTATGTCCTACTATGCCACATGCACCACATTTTCTATTACTTTGACCAATTCCCTCATCCATTGTATTTCTAAAACGATTTGTTCTTGGTCTCTCAGAACGTCTTCTAAAATTTGGCGGTAGGAGTGGATGTATGCCACTTGCTGGATTATGTTGTGCCCAAGTAGATCGGTCTGGAATATTATGAAATGGATCATCATAAGTCATCTTGTAATTGTCCAAGCTGTAGTATTGTGAGACATAATTGTAGTGACTTTGCCTTAGCACTGATATGCAACTAACTACGTGTGGGCACGAGATATGATATGTAATAGTCTTCCCACAAGTACAAATGCAGTTTATATTGTCAACTAAATCAACACTGAAAGACCGAGATGACATGTCAACCACTTGAAACTCACGCATATTTATTCGAATGGGTTGTGGTAACCTACGTGCTTCTTGCTCGATCTTTCGCAGTGTTGCTTGTACTCTTGGTGCAAAGGGTCTGGTTGCATCAATTTCGGAACCCTCTATCATCTCGTTTCTTCTCAAGTGCAAAGCCACAACATTATAGTATATTGTTGTAATCAACGCTTGAATAGGCAAACCCCTGGCTCTTTTAAGAATTCCATTAAATGACTCTGATGCATTTGTCGTCATAACTCCATAATGAAATCCACCATCATAGGTCAGAGCCCATGATGTGACATCACGCTCTACCAACCACTGGTGAATATCAGCCTTCACATTTATCATATCTTTCATGCACCTATCAAATAGCATTGGGTCATCAGTGTTCCCGGCCATGTACATCTTCTGGCATAGAAACTCAATGTCACCAACACCCATTCGACGTACTGCTTTTTTAAAATTTTCCCGTAGGTGACGAAGACAGTGACGATGTGCAGCATGTGGAAAAATTTCACGACAACCTCGCACCAAACCAGCGTGCCTATCAGAAATAATACATAAATCAGGTCGGGTGCTAACAATTGGAAGTAGTATATGTAACTGGCTCAAAAACCACACCCATGAATCAACACATTCTGATTCTACAATTGCGAAGGCGAGGGGGTACAATCCATTGTTAGCATCAATTCCCACAACGGTTAGTAAAGTGCCTTGATATTTGCCTAACAGGAATGTGCCGTCAAGGCAAAGTACAGGGCGACAGTAGCTCCAACCTTTTATCGAAGGCCCAAAGGAGAAAAATAATCTCTCAAATCTATGATTCTCAGACATTTGTATCTTATAAACGGTTTCGGGCATTGAAAACACAACAGCGTCCATGAACAAATTTATGGTTCGGTGCGACTCCTCCCAACTACCAAAAACTATTTTCACAGCTTTTCTTCTAGCATCCCAAGCTTTCATATATGAAACTTTTATGTTGAACTTTGCTTCAATTTGACCGATAATCTCTCGCGGCTTGAGATCCATATGCCTTCTGATACTGGGCAATATGAAGTAGCTTATAAATTGTGAATTACATTGTCTATGTCCAGTCGTTAGAATCGGGGTTGCGCAAGTATGTTGGTTTTTCATGGAAGATATTTTCCATATGCCCCCCAGACGTTTGCTCACCCCCGCATGCAAACGCCATATACATGGTCTGTCTGACCTGCCACTCTGAGCACAAACCACTGTAAATTTCTGTCTATTTGAAGCTACAATGACATACTCCACATTATTTATTATTGACCAACCCTGTAATGCAAACTGAAGATCCTCTTTCTTGGTAAAACACATACCCTCCATCAGTTCTACTGGAATTGAAAATTCTTCCTCGACTTGGCTACCAACATAAGCCCTATCATTTGCTACATCCTCATCCCATTCTCGAGTTGATGAATTTGCCTTCACAAAATCATTATTTACAGTTATTCCTTCTATAGTGCCAACATTCGTGAAACAATAACGTTGGACTATGCTATGGATTTCAGGATTCATATCAACATTATCTTCATCTAAATAATATTGTAAGTTATTTTCATAATCATCAGGACCTGGATCACTTGATCCACTACTCATTCTTTCATAACCATCATCAACATCAACCGATGGTCTCTCAGAAGATTCTGGAATGTCATGGCAAAAACTTCTATGCCGGTCACTTCATCACGTACAAAAAATATTTTAAACAATTAAAACTTTCTCAGCCGATAAATTTTAATTTAAAATGCATTAAAATAAACATATATGAAAACTTACTTAACATTTTGCGGCATGAAACTTGGATTGGTCGGACTGTATTCAGTCAACCCGTCGATCGAACGTGTATGTCTCGTGCATGTGAGCTGTTAGTTGCTCAACAGCTATATTTTCTGTAGTAATTTCTTTGACCTCTACATAAAGTAGAAGTATTTGCCCAACTGCATGTGATAACACCATCTGACACACCTCATCATCGTCCACAACCGAAGCTATGAACTCATTCCCCAAGGGTAAACGACAAACTAAGTTTACTGAGTACTTCGACGTATCATATTTTAGGGATTTCAGAATTCTAATCTTCAGTTGCTCTAAGTTCATATTTGCAGATACTTGCAACGGCCGATAACTACCCCCAACATATGTTGGTGAATATTTATCATGTAAAGACAAGTGCCCACCATACATAAGAACAAAGGATGCTCCTCGTCCAGACATTGTTGCACTATTAAATATAGTTTATGATTACCTACAATTACCCATACACAATCTTACTATACTTGAACAAATAAATTCACACATAGGAATTTAACTAAATATATTTAAATAGATATTTTTTTATTCACATTTAACTTTCTATTTTAATAGGGAAAACCTTATATCAAAATCTAACCCTAACACGAACATATGACTTTCGTAGTCATATTTGTCAAAAAAATATCATGCTGTCTAAGAAACGAAAGGAATTTAACAAAAAATATCCTTATATTAATTTTAAGATATCTTTAATAAAAAATTTATTCAATTATACATGTATTATTTTATTTTTTCCCAAAAAATTTTCATATAATATATGCTCAACATATTATATATCTAAAAAAAAATGTAAATCTACATTTGCCCAAAAGAATCCTAGCAAAAATTAACTTCTTTCCACAAATCAAAAAATTTCTCAAGCTTATTCTAAATAAAATACCCCTTTGCACACACAAAACCTAAATCTAAGCACTAAAGGAATCATAAACTTCTAAAATAAGTCATTCAAATGAAAAAAACCACTAAAGGAAAGAAATTTAACACAAAAAATGCCAAAAAAAACTCCTAAAACGTCCTTACCTCGCGGATTTGCCCGGATTCGCCGAGAGACGCCGAGACGAGGCAGAAACGAGCTTTTTAGGGTAAGAAAAGGAGTCTGCGCGGGTGATATAAGTGAAGGGTAAGTCGCCCGTTTAACGGGCGACTTACTTAAAATATAAGTCGCCCGTTCAACGGGCGACTTTGGCGAGTTTAAAATTTTTTTTTTCCGTTGGTTAATCGCTTAATTATAATTAATATGATGCTTAGTTTAAAAAATTGCCCTTATAGATTAGTATGATTTGGATTTTATTTGTGACACTTCACCAAAAATATTCTTTATTCGAACACGAATCTTGAGCATATTTGAATTATGAACATTCAAAATTAAATTAGGGACAAACTGAAGTCTAATTTTATCAAATTTATAGTCAAATTTAATATCTCGATAAGAATGACCTAATTATTTCAAAATCGGTTCAATCCGAGCTCAAATGAGCCTAAATCAATGGCTTGAAGCTTATTTGGAAGCTTAAGAATATTAATTAGGCGACTAAATGATATAAAAATATAACGTTCTTATATTTGAATCGAGCGCATTGACGAAACGAATCCAACGAGTACAATATTGTTTATTTCTTAAATCATCAAGGCACTTAAATGCTTGACGAATGTTCCATAGTCAAGAGAATCAATTTGGGTTGTACGATAGAGCACTCCTAATTTGTCATGGATCTTCTCCATATTTATAGAGCATGCCACTTTTAAAATCTATAAATATAACCTCACTCTTTACATGAGAGAGACTTTTAGAGGGAATCAATATGTTGAGAGTGTGGTATGAATTTGGATACTCTGAAGGGCGTGATAGAAAATACGTCTTAATCTTAATGTGGGTCCATTTAGCCTCTATTGCCACTTTGTCCGATTGTGAGAAGCGAAAGGGGTGCACATGGCATTAGGTTTCACCATTATGAGCAACTATTTGCTCCCTTTGGTCCAAGTGTCGATGTCCGAGTAATATTATACACGTGAGGTGTACGTCTGGTCCACACATGCATGTTGCAACTCCCCCGCATTTTTAGGCACATGTGAGGCTGAGGTTTGTTACGCTGCAAGCTCAAGCCCCACTTTCCTTCGATGGTGTGATCAAGGGTGGATAAAATAGAGAAATAAATACATTTAGCCTAAAAAAAAGTAATGAATAAATATGTACTGTCCAAATAAATGTAAATTTTATTGAGTATATCACATAAATTTATAATTGTTGTTTGTTTAAATATTTATATAATAGCAATGAATAAAAATCTTATGTGTATATAAATAAATTGAGAGCAATTCTTAAGATGAGATATTTTTTACATTGTAAAAAATATGAAGGGAATAATTTTGATGTTTGGTATAGTTGAAATGAGTGCACCAATGTGAATCAAATAATTTAAATGAATCAATATAACAAATTTGAATGGTTAAAGTGTTCTATTGTGGCGGTAGGAGTTTTCAGATATCTTAGTTATCATGAATGATGATTACTAAGATATTTTTCTTTCAATTTAGTATTTAACTAGAGCTTATCAATTTCTTATGAATAAGAAAAAGAATTATGTATGATGTATGAAGCGTCATATCATAAGATCATTACTTTACTTAAAATCGTATAAAATTATTTAATGAGCACATAGCCTAGCAAGTAATTGAAATCTTACAATTAAAATTAATATAAGGTAAAATAGAATAATATACTGTAAAACATAAAAAAAGAAATATATACATCAATGCATATATATTGGTTATATGTATCAATAATCAGTCTATAATATATCAAATCTCAGTTAGTTCTGTTTCATTCTTCAATCACAAACTCTAATCAATCAGTTAGTTAGTCGATCTTTATCACTCAATTAATTCCATTCAATCTTATCATCCATTCAGCTCACATCAATCTGTCAATTATAGTCCTAGTATCAATAATAATATTAATATCAGTAATAGAACTATATTAGTAATAATATAAGTATTCTCAGTGTCAGTCATAATAATGATAATATTAATCAATAATAATAATCAATAACAATGATTAATATCCGTACAATATGAGTAATAATATTGAGATATTCATAAGAGAATATCTTGCTCGAGCACTTATTACTCTCAATCAATGTGCTCCTTATAACTTCCCTTGAATCATGTGAATCAATTGCCCCGACTCATTATAACTCTCAATCAATCTCCAACTTCTTATGACTCATATCCGCTGACTGTCGTTAGTGTACCAAGTGAATCTTGAGGATATCACATGAGATTATCATATCATATACATGATATCAATCAGTACATAATATCCATACATCATATTAGATTCAAACTAGTAGTAAACATTCTTGCATAACAATCATATCAATCATTTTAGTATATATTACCTTATAGTTTTATCTTATCAATTCATAATATAATACTTTTCAACCCATTTTCAATATATTTTTTCCATATGCATTTTACATAAAAAATTCTATACACATTTTTAACAAATGAAAATATAATAAAATCATATGATATTATTTAGAATGATCAAATCTATTACACATCAAAAGCTATAAGGTGAAATGTTATAAAATTATAAGATAATATATTTTTAACAAATTTAGGAGACATAAAACATGTAATCAAAATCATCGAAATATGAGCAAGAAAGTAGTTACTTATACAAAATTGAACAAAATATATAACAAAAATGACGGGCAAATATGACACAAAGACCATTCTCCCTCCTTTCTCTTCTTCTCCTCCTTCAATTTCTTCCTGACCAAGAAATCAAGTGAGGGAGTCTGTGGAGTGAGGTAGGGATATCCCTCGCAGCTTTAGCGTCACAGCACTCACCAGATTAGCGCCAAAGCTCTAATTCAAAAATTTAATATGTTTCAAATAAATTTATTTCATATTTTTAGGTTATTACAAGGGGTCACTCTATGGAGTGAGGTGGAATTATCTTCAAATTTCTTCTTTTATTTTAAATTTAATTAGTGATCTCTTGACTATTATAAATGTAATATTGGAGTATGAATTATTGCAATGTGAATGACATTTAATTGCTTTTGTTGGATATGTTGATTTATATTTATGATTAATAGAAGCTTTGGTAGATGATTAAAAAAATAAATTAGACAATTCTTTCAATTTAGATATTGGTCATGACAGGTCAAAGTAACCATGTGAATCCATCCCCCCACACTCCCTTGACTCCCTCAAAGCTCTTCTCCCTCTCTCAACCTCTCATCCGATCCTCTCTCCTTTCTGAAGTGGTCTCTCTACACGCTCTCTCATAGAAGGAAAATGACCTTGATTTGCCCAAAGACACTTGATACATAATATAACAAGTTTTTATAAAGAGGGCTAAAAAACCCCTAATTTTTAATTTTAGGTATTCTGATCATCGTACAACACGATGTATATACTGTATAATATGATGAACAAATCATACAATATGATGTAAATTATAAACAACGTTTGAACTTGATACTCCAAGACTATCATCATCACAAATGAGACAAGGACATTAATGCCACTGTATAACTTATAATCATTACAATGAAATGATACATTGGATGCCAATAAAGATCTCATCATTACATATGACATTGATCTCACATATATTGAATAAAAATATAAAAATCTCATATGAAATAAAGACATAAAAGTTTATCATTCATTTAAAGAAATATGATGACATGAATAACCTTTTCCCTTAGTTTTACCAACAACTCAATTTGTCAGTTTGATTCTAAGTGATTGACAGCCAGAAATATAGAACCTTGGTGAAAATGCCATGTGCTGAACAATTATACTCAGAGATTTGATGCATGCAGTCCCTTTATAATGAGTTTTGAAAGTCTGAATCATCATCTTCTCCATATGAAAAACGCATTAGATTCCAACCAGCTAGTCGACAAGTACGTGAAAAACGCAAAAATAACTTCGCAGCTCAAAGTGGACTGCAAGTGGCACCTTACAGACTACACATCTAGCTGTTAGCTTTACATATGAACAATTTATCACTGCTCATCATCTACAGAATAAAGTTTTTAAGGAAAATGCAGTAGAGAGAAAGGATGTACAGCTTTTTTAATATTCCTTAAAGTAGCTTCTTTTAAAAAGCTGCTTTAAGAAGCAATAAGAAAGTCATCCCAAACAAAGCCCGAGTCTCAATGAAAGAGTATGCCGGGAGCCTAAGCATTCAGGTTTCGCTTGGGACAGCTTTCTATTACAAAAATTAAAATTTTTTATTAAAAAACAGCTTTAAGAAGCAGTAAGAAAGCAGTCCCAACCGAAGCCTCAGTGACAAGAATGAGATGAGCTGCTTCCCTATTCGTCACGTACTATTTCCAAACTTCATGCACATGGTTTATTCACCAGAAAGCAAGACAGTGTAATCTAAGGTGTTTGGATTCTAAGTGTCATATCTAGAAAAAAGTGCAAGACACTTTGTCAATATATTTAGATTCATGGCTCTATCTTATTGTATAGCGACTAGCTAACAAACCAAGCAACCTAGCTCAATACTTGTTTAAAACTTTAAGTTTGAAAAGTATAAGATTCTCTTATAGAAGGCAATGACAAGTTTTTCTTATGATTATTTGCTGCTATTGTGTCTTATTTAGGCTGTCCTAATCAATTTGAAAACATTATTACATTGTGTTTTTTAGAGATTTTACAAGTCTAGGAGGTTGTCAATTTGTTTGTGATAATTATCAAATTTTTTTATTTTTAAATCATAATTATAATCGTGTTTGATTACTATTTTTTTATTACTTTCAATAAATATCGGTGTTAAAATTTTACAAGAGATTAAAAATTATTTTTTCATAACAGCTAGCTTTACATTTTTTTTATAAAAAATTATAATTGTTTTAAATAGATCTTAAAATATTTTACATCTAAGTACAAAATTAGATGATCTTAAATGTAAAATATCTAAAATTTGTATCATTTTGGATGCTAAATTATTTTGTTGCATATTTTATTTTTTTAAAATTTTCTTAAGCTATTGTTATTGTTTTGTTGAGTCTTAAAAGCATATTTTATTTAATGATCAGCAGTTCTTCACTATCTATCACAGAGAGGGTATGATATTTGGATATAAATTGAGATATTTATTTTTCTTTGGAGTCATTATGTATCTTAAGCTATTGGAAAGAGAAATTATTATGTGCAGAGATCAGATCTAGCACGTTATCCAGAGATCAACAAGAATGTGTCACGTCAGCGATACCGAGCAGTATCGAGCCACGATATCGAGTACAAGGTGACGTGTCACATTTTAATTGATCTCCGGATGACGTTCGACATCAACACAGAATAATTAATCCATCTAAAATTTATTTATGAGAATATATTGGGCCCAAAAAAAGCCCAGCACACAATTAAAAAAAAAAAGTAAAGTTTTTTTCCATCATAAAATTCCATAAAGAAATATATATTTCTTTTTGACGTGGCCTTAACAAAATTTAATTCAGAAGGCAGCCATGCCTTTGTGCTTAACCACACATCAGTTTAAAAGCGTGGGGGCTCATTGTGTTCACGGCTCAGATTTCGGAAGCGTGGGAAAACAGAGGCGACCGTTGTACGGATGCTTTGATCGAGTGTGTGGGGCTGCACGCTAAGTGTTTGTAGAAATTCCTGAACGACTGTTGTCTTCTGGATTGCAAGAGTATTTATTTCGCTAGGCGATGAAGGAGCTTGAGGCCAACTTGAGATTGCTAGAAGAGGCTACTGCAGGTCTTTCTGACCTGGTCTCTTATATATTGGTGGAATCTTATGCTTGCTCTAGTTACTCATATTTCTTTTCATAACGTCAGAGCACAGCCATGCGATTTCTCTTGATCATGCGGTTCAGTCATATTATGTTTATGCAATTGGATTGCTTTTATGCTCTTCGAACTGGCTCTGCTACTACCGGCCTCGAGTTTAAACTATTAGCACTCATACAAAGCCGGCTGAAATACTAGAATCCTAGAGGACTACTACTCTTCACTACCACAGTACCCGGTCACTAGTCCACATGTGCTCTGTGGTCTTGCTCTGCTACAACGGCAGCACAATTCTTCTTAACCAACTTGTCCTTTAGCTCTATATATATACTCTTACAAGCACTGTAACTGATAGATAAGACTATACAAAGTTACTATCAATCTGCGCTTCTTCTATCTTATTTCGCTGCTCTTTATCTGATATTCTTCATGGAAACAAGGCAATAAGCTTCACAGCTTCTTCTTCCCAGCTCAATGGCAGATCAAGACTCCTCAAGCACTCAATCTGCTTCATCTCTCTCTGCTTCCATGGCAGAATATACCATACACTTGCCACTTAAATTCCTTATGTCCAATATTAAACTCATTGTTAATATCCAGCTCAACAACGATAACTATTCCAATATTAAACTCATTGTTAATATCTAGCTCTAACTATTCCATCTGGCGACTCCAAGTATACAAACTCTTTTTGGCAAATGGATTTGAATCGTATTTGACCGGACGCCTCATTTACCCACCTAAGCCTACCTCGTCATTCGCCAGTACCAACTCTACGACCACTGATTATCGTCTATGGCACCTCATCCATCAAAATCTGGTTCATCTTTATTCTCCATAGTATCTCCCTCCATTCTACCATACATTCTCAATCGCACCATAACCCATAAAATTTGGACTACCCTTGAGAAAAGGCTTCTACTGACCAATAGATGTTGGGTGATACAACTTAAAAATGATATGCATCACATACAAATGTGATACAATAACATGAATCAATACATTGCTCAAATTAAGGCTCTAGTGGACAACATAACAGCAACAAACTCTCACGTAGATGTCGAGGATATAATCCTATACACCATCTACATACAACTCCTTTAAGACATTAATTCGGACCTTTCTTAATCCCATTAACCTAGACGTGCTTTACTCACTGCTTTGTAGCGTGGAGATCAATCTACAGCATGAATTCCTAAAGGACTCAACTAATCCGAAGGAAAATCTGGCATTGTGCTCAAACAAGAGTAGCTTAACTAAAGGTTGAAACTTCTACTTCAGCTAGCCTCGCCCTTCTCGTGGTCTTGGAATCTCTCCCAAACCGACAAATTGTGCCCTCCTCTCACATCAACAACAAAACTCACCTACAAAATTGGTGCTTGACTCCGGTGCATCAATGCATCTGTCAACAGGTGAAACCAATCTTCTACAATCCATTCCTTACCATGGTATAGACAATATTTAAATCGCCAATGGTTTTTTCTTATCTATCCATCACAGTGGGCAAGGCATTCTGCCTCTCCTCAACTCCACCTATAAGCTATTTCTTCACAATCTACTGCATGTTTTTTCTCTGTCTCTCAACCTTCTTTATGAACACAAGCTTACTGTGGGCTATGAAAATTCGAGCATCAACCTTTTTGCGGCACCTTTCTTTTTTGGGTCATCAAGAAGTTTTAACGAGTAAGTTATGAGGTAAATTTTCAGACGGTAAATTGGGTTTTAGATAAGACATTACCTAGAGATTTTGCCCTCATTTTGCGAGGACTTTATGATTAGAGTTGTTGTTTCCTATAGGCGCAAGTCCCTATAGTTAATTACCCCTCCCTATAAAGAGAGAGAACTTTTGATTAAGACTAGTCGTCAAATAGATACGTAGTATCTGGCATATATTAGCACCTTGTTTATGTATTTCAAAATTTACCATTTTAAATTATAAATTCACCAAATTATTATTTTTAGATCATTATCATTAATTCATTCCAAACTCCATTCATAGTAATACTTTTACCTTATAGATTTTTTGTTGTTCTTACATGCTATCAATGATTCCAAATACATTATAAGATATACTAACATAGCATCTATACACTCTTTTAATACATAAAACTATAAAATTTGATTTTGTTAAAACCACTCTTGAGCATGAACTCATCGAAATATTTATTTTTTTTTTCATTTTTAGGGGATAATTTTAATCCTTATTGGGATTTTCTTAACAAACAAGCATGATTGTCTTCTCCACTTTAACAAAATTATGAAGGTGTTGTATATAGATCAACTATGAGTTCATTGGGAATGATAATAGACCCAATCAAGATCCCAGGTTATTATGATCCCTGATCTACTTAGACAGAGGAGTTAGTCGACCCAACTTGACAGAAGGATCATTATCTGCAGCCATGGGTTGCTTCGTAGTCCAACATATTCTAGAATCAACTTAAGTCATGTACATAAGCTATACAGGGACGACTAAATGAAGGATTGACATTTTTTAAAGAAAATTGAGATTAACTTGAATTAATCCAAGATAAGTAATACATCATATAGCTATGATTACCTTTTATACTTTGTAAGTTTATAAATATTATTTTTTTGAAGAAATGCAAATTGCATTAAAAAAGAAATAACTATTACAAACTAGAACGCAAAGATAAGTCCTTTAAAACTATCATAATGAATATGCGATCTACTAAATTCCATTTTAAATCCATTGGAGTGATGGGGACACCAAATATTAAATAACCTAAAATGTTGATTAGTATCCCAGAGTTCCCAAGATATGAAAAATGAAACCTAGTAAAAATCCCACATTTCATTACAATAACTTCACAAAGGACAGAAAACCCTACAAGAAAAAAAAAACTACAAAAAGAAAATGAGCAACTAAATCAGTTGTCAAAACACCACAGTAACCATCTTCAACATCTTTAGAGGCCAACGAGCTCCAATCAAGAGATGAATCCGCTAAAACCTCAACACATCTAATAACAACCATCATGGATGAACAAAGCTAATTCGATGAAGCAATAACACCGACAACCACCTCAAGAGGCCAATAATCGACCTCATCATTGCCAAAGCCAACCGAACTGATAATCATCACCACTCTCATCACATTGATAAGAGAAAATAAAAAAACTTCAAACCCTTCAAGTCTTTAACCAATAAGACTTGTTCTTCAAAGAACAACTGAAAATCAAGAGACCAAACAACCACCTCGTCATTACAGACATCAACCAACAAACTTATCAACTTAGTCAATCCACTGGCAGACAAGAACTTTAAAGTCTCCATTCCCTTCCAGTCTTCAACAATCATGCCAAGATCTTCAAAGATCAAATCAATAACATCCATTGGCTTGGTTGGGATATGGTCCCACCTAAATACTTCACCAATGCGTCCAACAACAAACACTTTAGATGATCCAAACAAAGTTGACGAAGCAATAACAACCGCTCCAACATCAATAGGCCAAGAAACGACTTCAAACAAGACTTGATCCTCATAGATCAAAGAAGTAACTTTGGCATTACCAAATAACTCCTTTTAAATAGCTGCATAACCAGCAGCAATCATACCAAAACTGTGTTTGTCCACAACCGACGACATCAAATTAATCAACAGGACTGTATTGACTCCAAGAATCTTCAAGAATCCAAATGAAACCGGTTCTTTAATATAGAAAGAACCACCTTTACAATCCAAACATCCATACATCAACCGTCTCATAAACATAAAACGAGGACACATCAAGAACACGTTCAAACTAATTATGGAATCAAGAAAATCCATAAACCACAGCAAACCCGAACTCCAATTATCACACATAATAACGAATTTTGCCCTAGCACAAAATTCGTTCCAAGAAATGTTGTAGATAACGAAGAACCAACACAAACTCCTCCAAAAGCACCTTCAGATTTGAAGTCTCATAAAATTCAATCAACAATCTAATATTAGTAGGATAACCACATCCCACACAATCGGAAGCCAAACCAAACCAACGGAGTTCCATCGACATGCAAAAATCAGCAAGAAAATGATTTCAAACCAGTAGATACACAAAAATCATTGGTCCAAAGGAGAACCTCTACCGGACAAATCTTCATCAAAATTGCATCTCTGCACAAAACACCTTTAGCTAATCGAAAATTTGAGATGCCAAAGCCGCACCAAGGTGCTCCGTTGGCCATATCAGGCCGACGGAGAACCACTGGATGCCAAAGATCCTCGAAAATTGCCAAGAATCGCTTCTCCATCAAGATCACCCACTTTGTCAAGATCGCCCGCTCGCTCACAAGGTTATAACTATTAGGATGTAAGATTTTGAAGCATAATATTGAAAAAAATCATTTTAGCAAAATTCAAGATTTGTACATGAGCTACATGCATAATCAATGTAATCCTTTGTGTGGAAAAATCACCACTATCAATGAATAATTCTTTGGTCTACATAATGATTGTTGATGTAGATCAAATCGTGCCCCCTACTCCTTGAATGACTCTTTCGCTTGATGTTCTTGTGGGTCTCTAGCGGGCAACAACAAGATCGCTCCTCATCAAACTGTGTTTGGTCTTAGTTTGATGTTAGGTATTTACTAGTCAAGCATGAATCATATGTTGAGATAGTTCTTGGGCTTCTGGTGTGAATGATTGATAATGAATCGAGTGATTTATTAGATATTGACTTCATATCCATATATGAATCACACTGTGCGGTAGGCATCAAAGTTTTTATGTGGGAGTTATATAGCTATATAACTTCCGAAACATCACATAACAAAATTTCATTAATGAGACAAATGATAGGAGATAAGTTTTGTTTTGAGATTCATGTGGGACTTAAATGCCCATTGTTTGGGAGTGTTTAGGTCTTTCAGTTGATCATGGGATTGTGTATTAGACACTTCACCTTTAAGATTGGCATCAGACCATCATACTCTTGGTTGTAATTGATGGATAGATGAAAGCTTTGAGATTTGAGATTACTGTTGGAGATAATCCAATTTGGATGGTTAGATCCTAATCGAAACCTTGAGATTAGCATCAATTTGATTGCAAAGTTATCAGATAGATCTTGAGGCAATTCGATAGTATAGATTCTAATTTCAAAGTTATCAGATAAATCTTGTTAGCTTTATATTGGATTATTTCTATGTGCTTCTTTTAATAATAACAATTTACTGGAGCTTCTTTCTGTGGATGAACTAGGAGAAGAGATCATTTTGAAAATTTAGCTAAAAGGAGCCATTATTTTATCGGGATTTTTATCTGCACACTATCCTAAGTATATGAATGTACTTGTATATTACACAGATATGTGTTAGCATTCATATAACATCTAAACCAATCAACTCTTACAAAGATGACATCCTATTTAATTTGTTAACTTGAAGTTAGTATTCTCTTGACTGGTTAAAGAGAAAACCTTCAGTTTGCTTTAATTCCCAACAGTCCAGGTTGGGTTGGATCAATTAGAATTCTTAAAGATCATGCTCAGCTTGTGGTTGGCCGATTTGGAATTAGTCAGCTTGAGCTTTTGGGTCAGAACAATGCCAAATCTCAATAATTAACTGAGTTGAATCAATCAATTCTGGGAAATGTTCATTTGGTATTAATTACAAATCAAATTAGATTTAATCAAATCAGACTTACTTTAGAAAGCTATGATATTCAATTAAATTGAGCATTTATTATTTCTTTATGTTGCGGATTTGATTAGGAGTTAGATTAGGAAGCTGTTTGTTAATTTACTATGTCTCGAATCTATAAATAGAGCCCTCAGGGATGCTGTTGAGAGTATGAGAAAGAGAGCTCATTGTAATCTCTGTTGTTCTCTAATATAGTAAAATCATCATCCCTCCGCGTGGACGTAAGCATCTTCATTGAACCACGTAAATCACCATGTTTATTGTATGTGTTGTGTGATTCTTGTTTCCGTTGTGATTGTTTACACAACAAGAAATGCCGAGCCTCTGCTCAATTCTGGTTCTAGGTTAGTTCACTCATCTAAGATTAAATTATGTTAATTAGAGCTGATTGAGAATTTATAGATTACAATGATATAACAATTATATTAATGATTGTTGATGTACCAGTAAGTTGTATGCTTATAGCTAGTGACAGAGCCATAAATTTTTCTAGTGGGGGCACAAATTAACTTTTTTAAATATTCCCTTAAAATTTTCATCTAGGTTTGAAACCAATATAAGTTTTTTTTAATAGTTTTTTGTGTGACTTTATTATCAATTCAATTCAATATTTTTTCTCAATAGATGTGCTAAATATCACTTATTCACAGACCATAAATTTCATTTCGCAATCGATTTTTTTATATTATAGCAGAAAAAAACTCATTCAAGTATTTATATTAAAATAAATTCTATAACTTTTAATTTATCATTTTAAAATTTTGATTATAATATTCTAATGTACTTTTTTTGTTATATAAAAGTATCAAAGTATAAAGATAATTAATTATATAAGCTTCATAAAAAAAACATATTAAAAATATAAAAAAAGGCTAAAGATTTTTTGGGGGGCCTGTGCCCACTCCACACCCCCTTCTCTCCGCCCTTGCTAATTATAGTGGTATGCTATTAAATATTTAGATGTCTTATTAACACTCATATGACATAATGGACTGCCTAGCAGTGCTAACAATATTTTAAAGATGACTGAAACACCCTGCAATATATATTCGAGCAAGCTTGTGTCCTTGATTGCTTGTTGTGGATACACCTCAGGAGATCGATCCTTATGTTTTGAATGTAAGCAGTGCAAGGCTATTACATGAAAACTATCTGCACATATCAGAGACAAGAATCACATACTTATTGGACACTAGCCGTTACTGGTACTCATATACATGGGATCCATTCGCTTCTTTTATTAATGGAAGGATAAAATTAGCATCATTCTTTCTGAAAAAATTATTAGGTGCGGAGTCCGGACGTAGCTAATAAAATGTTGACACGTGGATATTCAATTGGATATATTTTTTTACTTTATATATTTAATGTGTTCGCGGAACTTTAAGCCAAGAGCATCAAAAACACAAGTAAAGCGCAGTAAAGAAGTGCAACAAAAGAGCAGTCAAAGCGTGACTATAGTGCAACTAAAGCGCAGGTAAAATGCACAAAAAAAGTGCAATCAAAGTATACTCCACGTGTCAAATTTTAAGTGGATGTCCGGACTCCGCACCTAATAATTTCTCTTCTTTCTGAGACTAATGGGCTCACTTTTAGAGACAATATGCAGGTCCATGTAAATACTTTTAATGTGGCTGATGTAATGTAGGATATCATTTCTTAAAAGTTTAGATGTTGCCTAACATTATAAATAGCTAAGCATGATGGAATTTTTTGGCATGTTCTTCAGCAATAAGCAAATCCTTGGATGAATTATATAATATCCTCGTTACCTTTATAGTACTGCTTGGTGCATAACAATACTTGTGAAATAATGGATAAGCTTAGCCTCTATCTTATGCTCTAGTCTCTAGTTAGTGACTACCAAACTTTGACTCTTGAAGCGGAAATTCAATGAATCCTCTTATTGGTGCATGCTTACCACACGCTAATGATTTGACTGCTTATTTTATGTCATTAATTCTTGCAGGTTTGGTTGATGTAGATCTCCTGCATGACATTTAACCATCCATTTCTCTTTAAAAAAGAAAATTTGAATATGAAATTGAGAAAGTAATGGACACCAATGAGTTTTGTTTGTTGATAGTATTATGAAACTACTGCTGCCTATTTGTGAACAATTTGGGTTTTAAGGTTTTTAGGTGAAATAAGCATGCATATTTATTGACATAAGCAGGAAATACGATCACCACCACCTCTTTTAAAAGAAAACAAAATAGTATGTATTAGGACCGTCATGTTCATAGCAGTTATATTTCTTTTGTTTATCAATATAATAACATGTGTGGCTGTATGCGCATTTTTCTGAAGGTGCATGACCGTCCTTTGGAACTTTTTGCATATTGTGCAAATGTGTTGTTTGTACATGGAAATCAGCTATACTCTCCAACCAAAGTTTAGTAAGGCTGAAGTTAAATGAATGCTTAGTTTAGGTATCAAATCTTCCTCGTAGACAGGATAATGAGGCTGACTGAAATTGTCATCAGAACCTTCATTGACAAGCTTTCATGTTCTTTTTTTTGCTTCAACTAGAAATGGAAGGCACTCTTACAGTTTTTGGATAACTAGAATGAGTGCATTGAATGGATGTTATCACACAAATAGCTGTTGGACCTGATGATATTTTAATAGAGTTGTGGAAATGTTTAGGACATGAAGGGGTTTCTTGGCTTATGAAATTTTTTAATATTATTTTGAAGACTAAAAAGATGCCAGAGATGAGTAGAGAAAGAGTGAGTTAATGATGGACCGGCTGTTTAGACGATGGGCTCTACTAGGGTGGGCGACAGGCAAGAAGAGAGAGGGGGAATTGTTTAGGAAAATTTTGATTACAAGTGGGAAGGAATTAATTAGGGAAAGAAATCTAATTTGAATTTCAAATCTAAGAGGGTATTATTTACGGAATGCTCATGGGAGTTAATATTCATTATGCAAGGAGGAATCAAGGGGGAATTGTTTAGAAAAGTTTTAATTACAATTGGGAGGGAATTAATTAGGGAAAAAGATCTAATTTGAATTCAAATATGAGAGGGAATTATTTAGGAAAAGATGACTGATTTGGGAAGAAATTAGGGGAGCCTATTTAAGGTTAACTATGAGGTGATTTCATATTATGCTTGATTTTGCTGGAACTAGTTTTTCTTAGGTTGAGTGGGCAGCCGACGGCTAGGGATTTGAGAGAGCCGGATCTTCCTCTCCAATTGAAGATCCAACTGTATATTGTGTTTTTCTTCTTAGTTCTTTCAACGAAAAAGAGTTCCTGACTTCGTATGTTCTTCTTAAATTTTTTGTGTCGTTCTCTGATTTTGTTGAAATTTCATCCACTTCCTATCAATTGATTTCTATTTTTAAGAATAAAGGTGATGCATAAGAGTGTGCAAATTATAGAGGGATTAAGTTAATATGTCATAACTCAAAACTATGAGAGAGAGAGAGAGAGCTATCGAGTATAGGTTTCATCGTAATACTAATGTTTCTCAAAATCAAATTGGATTCATGCCAAGTCGTTCTACTTTGGAATCTTTACATTTATTGAGAGGTTTGATGGTGAAGTATAGAGAGAATAAGGAAGACCTATATATGATATTTATTGATTTAGAGAAAGCATATGTCAAAGTTCCAAGAGATGTGCTTTGGGGAGTTCTAGGAAAGAAAAGAGTTAATGATGCTTATATTCAAATTATTAAGAATACATATACAAGAGTTGTTTTTTTTTTCAGACGCAAGGTGGTTTCATCGAAGTATTTTTCTATTTAATTTGGATTACATCAAGGGTCAGCTTAAGCACATATCTTTTTTCTTTAGTCATGGATGTTCTTACTAGACATTTGTAAGAGGATACCTTGGTGTATGCTTTCTACTGGTGATATTCTTTTTGTTGATAAGATTAGAGAGGGAGTTGAAGGAAAATTTGAATTATGAAGGTCAATCTTAGAGTCTAAAGGATTTTGTCTAAGTAGATCTAAAAGACTAAAACTGAATGCACGGAGTGTAATTTTAGTAGCAATAGATCTGGTGGGAGGATTGTGACTTTGGGCGATCAGTTAACGATGATCGATGTACAGTGAAAGTGATTACTCATTAATCAACATGCATAAAGATACATGCAATAAATGTAGCTCAGCTAGCAGTCAACTTTAATATGATGAATGAACATACTAATTTTGTATGCAAATAATGACATAAGATATGTTGCAAAGACAAGGATCCTCTGTGATTGTGAATATGCGACATGTCATTTGCAAGCAAGGGCTGAAGATCATAGTAAATGCAGGAGGGCTACAACAAATACAAGCTACTGTGAGCTGCCACAGGAGTCCCATCACACGTACAACATATTGTCTGCAAGCAAAGGCAGCATATCTACAACGCAATGCAAAATATCTACAAGTTGCTGTAGCAAAGATACCTTAACACCCTTACAACCAAAACAACTATTCAATGAAGGCAAATGCACAGACCCTTGCAAGATGTGATGGTAGATATGCAACAGTACTACGACGAATGCAATCTCATACAGGTCGTTGTAGAAGACCTGTTATACACTCAACAAGCCACTGGCGGAACCATTTGGTTGAGGGGGGGCAATTGCCCCCCATAAAAAAAAATTTTTTAGAAGAGAAAAAAAAATTATAGGAGAGCAAAAAAATTTTTTTGCCCCCCCCCCCCCCCCCCCCCCCCCCCCCCCCCCCCCCCCCCCTAAAAATCTCTTTTATCCTAACTTGCCCTAAAATATTTATATATTTCTTCACATTTTGTTCTAATATTCTTTTCATGTTTTTCATGACAGTTTAATTACACCTTTTTTTTTTCTTTATTTTTCTTGCTTAAATTTTTTTCATGATATATAGATATATAATTTTTTTTAATATTTAATTATTTTTGTGCTGTATTTTCCCCCCCTCAAAATTGAAGTCGGTTCTGCCCCTGCAACAAGTTATTTGTGAGCGAGCACAGGAGAACCATAGTGAATGCAATTATTTATGAATAACTACTTGAGGTTCGTTAACGCACAACAATCTACTTGCAGAAAGTAATAAGTAGTGTACGATAGTCTATTTGTATGCAATGGGCAAATGACCATTGCTGCAACGCCACGCCACCGGATCTGCAATATTCATATAAGAGGATAGAAGGCATCCACAAGCTACTACATCATTCCACCGAATCCGCAATATTCGTACAAGCGGACAGAAGGTGTCCACAAGCTGCTATGCCATGCCACCAGATCTGTAACACTCGCATAAGTAGATAGAAGACATCCACAACACTCATGCAAGCGGATAGAAGGCGTCTGCAAGTTTCCAAATAGAGCATCGCGCACGTTCAAATGGCAGTTGCTACTTAGCAGATCAGCGCTAAATATTTCAAAATACCCCTCACACATATATTACATGTATATACATAAATACATAAGTGCACGTTCAAGCACATTAATATGCAAATAAAAGTGTAAATGTATATGCAAGTATGTAAGAATAATATAAGAAAATGCATGTTCAATCATATACCCGCATGAGCTCCGACGAGTGTGATGCATACACACAGTGATGTCTGAGGATGTTACACGAGTTAAGAAATGAACCCAAGTTCAAGCCTGATCCTTCCATACGAATAGATAGGAGTTGACACAACTCAAACTATAAAATAAATATACGATAGTGGTGTCAACCGAGATATTTATTTTAATGCATTCATATTAGACATTCAAGATCTAATATAAAAGAAAATTCATTGACAAAGACACAAAGTCGACAAAGAACCTGATCTTCTATCAACTATTAGACATAGTTGATAAGGTTCAATGAATAATTACAAAATGTCCCCTAAATACCCGCATGGGCCCCGACAAGCATGTTATGGGTACACACATGACTTTCGAGGATGTTGTGCTGGTCGAATGATAAATCTAAGTTCTAGCTCGATCATTCTATGCGAGTAGATAGGATTCGATACGGCTCGAATTATCAATCAAATATATGATCATGATGTTGACCGAGATATTTATTTTAATATGTTTATATTAGGCTTTCAAGGCCTATAATCAAAAAAATTTACTAACAAATGCATAAAGCCAACAACAAATTCGATTCTCTGTCGACAAATTGACAGAGTCAACAAGGTTCAATCAACAAAGTGAAAACTACCCATAAATACCCTGATGATGGCCGTGTTGAACGTAGTTCTCAGATGTGTTGATTCCAAATATTTTATATGCTTCTCAAATGCCCAAAAATTTAAAACTCCAAAAATAGCGAAAACTTGAAATATTTAAAGTCGAAATCAACCATCAAAACACTTAAAGCAAAATACATCCACCTTCTGTAATAATTTGCTGAGGTGGACAAATTTAAATGTCATTTTAGCTCACAAAGAGCCAATGTATGGCCAAGAATATCACTAGTATTCATTCTCAAACAGTCTTTTGCTAGCAAAAATGTGACATGTATCCTCTAATTGATGATTTTGCTGTCAAATGGCACTGTAAGTAAACAGTTATGACCGGGGCCCTCTGAACATGGTGGTTTGCCACCAAATGACATCACCAAATTACAGTCATGGCCAGAGCTCGTAAGCTTCCCAATGGCACTAAATGTTTGAGGTATGAATCAATAAGATATAATTGATAGGACATAAGACCCTTTGTTAGCTAAGGTGAATTCAAATTTGTCCCCCTAGACAAATATCTATTTTAGGTCTATAAGGTACCCTTGGACGTGCAACCCATGGTTGCCGACAAGGATCATTCCATCAGATTGGGTCAACTATCTCCTCCAACTAAGTAGAATAGGGACCATGATGACCCGGGACGACAAAACCATAGGATCTTGATCGGTTTCATTATCATTCCACTCGCTATCCGCTTTAAGTGCAATATGACCTATTTCTAATTTTAAATATCAAATTCTCAAATACCTAAACCCCTGTTGCTACTATATGCCAGATATTGCATATATACGGGTACGATGTATTTATTTGATGACTAGCCTTAATTGAAAGTTTTTCTCTCATTATCGGGATGGATAATTAACTATAGGGGCTTGCACCTACAGGAAACCAGAACTCAAGTCATAAAGTCCTCGTAAAATGAGGACGAAATCTCTGATTAGTGTCTTATTCCAATCCAATCTGCCTTTTGAAAATTTACCTCGAAACTTAATTCATTAAAACTCCCCCGAAAAAAAGTGGGGGACGCCAGGGTGCGATTTTTCTGAGCTCACACAGTTGTAAGAAACTCAATACACACAGAATGGCCCGTTTTCAGGCAACTACAAGAAATATGTTAGTGCTTATGAACGACAACGAAAGACATACAAATAGAGATCCCTCGTGAGGAGTTGTGCATCTTAATTGGCGATCACATTGATTTGCTTGGTTCGCGTGCCCGCTCGCCCTCGTGCTTTCTTGGCCGCTCTCCCTCACGCTCTTTCTGTCGCTCGCCCACATGCTTGCTCGACCCACTCGCCCGCACTCTCCGTTTCGTTCTATTAGGTTAGGGGATTGGTTTGATTGAACCGGTCCAACCGGTTCTAACAAAAATAAAGCAAAATGCAAAAAACCCAACAACGCAAGTTTCTAATGAAAGAAAAGGCATGAAAAAATAAAATGAGTACATCACGAAAATCCTTAGTTACGTATAATCTAAGATTCATGACTTTTATAAAGCTTGTTGTAGAAATGCTCTGTATCACATAAAGCCTTATCTTTATGCATCTTTTTAAGAGCATGTTCTATTTAACTTTTTAGATCAATTTATAATACATCTCATTATACTATTTATTATGCTCTTTCAAAATAATTTCTCAAAATCTTAATTAATAAGTTATTGAAGTAGATTTTTTTTCCTTCTTTTATTGGTGGTCTTTATCTTAAAATAAGACCCTTTTTTTGCTTCTAATGCAACTTGATTAAATTTTTTTGCTTTCTTATCTGTTGGTTTAACTATTTTGTATATATCTCCTTTTCATAAAGTATAAAAATTGTATCTTTTGCATCGCTCACTATACTCTTTGAAGACTTCAAGCTTAGAAACTACCGACAGTCTAGCCTCCATCTGCATGAAAAAGTTAAAAGTATGAAGCTACATAGATCTCCTAAAATCATATTACATATGGTACTAGGGAAACAAAATTCCAGTGTTTTCTGTATGGATCGGTTTTATAGCCTTTAGATTAGTTTTGAGATGAATGAATATGCCAACAGAGATCTATATCATACACGAGGAAGTAGCTGTGTGCACATCTTACGATCTTCTATCATTTCAATTACTTATCAGGTCCTCTTTCTATAAGTTTGGGACTGCTCTCCCCTTCATCCCCTAGATAAGTGATACTGATGTTGAGAGGTATAGAGAAGCACGACTACTTACCAGCAAAGGTGGGAGGGCTGGAAGGCACTAGGAGCAGACCACTTCCTTATCACTGCAATTTTCTAACTTTCCTATCATGTCCACTAATCTCCCTTTTGATTATTACTATTAACAATCCTTGTCCTCTATTAAATTGAAGCTGACCACTTTATCCTCCTATTTAAATACCTGGGAATGAAAGGCCAACTGTCCACTTGTGCTTAGGAAAGTTGGATTTTGATGATAAGAATGCTTGGTGATGATATATGAAGTTGATTACCATGATCAGATTATAAAAATAGTCTTGTAGTGCTGATTATCTGGATCATATTATACAACCATGCTGCAAGTTTTGTAACCATCATAATGATTATTAAATGAGATGGTGACAATGATAATTCATGATGTTGTTAGCAAGAAAAATGATTAATTTTTATGTATAAGCTTTTACAAGAGTGAATATAATGAATAACCAAAATAATATCAAGAAGCTCAAAAACTGATATTTAGTATTTCTTCTCCACACTAAACTAAAATCTCCAAAAACACTCAAAGAAATAGTATTTTCATGGTAAAGGTGCGAAAACTCTTGGCAGTCACAAACTGACTTAACCACTCGATTGAACCAATCCTCAGCCCTGATTTTACATTTTTATGGAGTTTTTACCAAAGAGGTCAAAATTTAAACCTTATAGACTAGTAGTTAAACTTGTTTTAGATTTATGAGTGAGACAGCCTATATGTATGAACACATATTTTTCACGAATAGTATGTGGGATCAAATCAGAGGCATTTACGTGCCTTAACATTAAAACATATATCCACTAACGTAGATCATAGAGCTATCAGATAATGTCACCATTCAAGATTCTACTTCTATCCATCAATTAAATAAATAAAAAAATGAAATAACAAGAATACCTAGTTTATAATCCTGATGCAGACTTATTCATTAACAGCATAAAATGAAATTCTCCTGAAACAAAGTTGCCTTTGTTGGGGATGTGACAGTAAATCACGTAATGAAACAAACAAGAAAAAATAGAATGCAACTAAAAGCAAAGGACACCAGAATTTTACGTCGAAAAATTCAAAACCGGGAAAAGATCATAGAACCACACCACAAGAAGAAATCTACTATAAAAAATAAAAGAAATTTGTACATATCTCTCTTCTCTGTCGATCTCTCCTTGCTTCTCTTCTCTCTTACACCGTTCTCATAATAAACAAACGAGAAAAACATGTATATACCACCGAGGGATGCCACCCTTGAGAAATACGAGAAATAAAAACTATTTAGTTACCCTCGAAGCATTCAGACACTTGTTTGGGGCGCTACAATGCTCACTCTCTATCATTTGGTTTGTCTGATCACTGCACTGCGGTGCCAAATTTATAGTGTTGCGACACTCTTCTCTCCATTGATTTCACAGGAAAATGTCCAACGAGCTATGCACCAGCAGGGGGCTCGGGTGCATAGTGCCGGGGCCCCAATATGGACATTACCAGGGCATTTGCACGCGAACCCAAGCAGGGGGCGGACCCCTCACACCCCCTCCCCCCAACCAACGAGAGAAATAGACTTGAGGTTCAATGCAACATTACAATCTAATTGATCTACATAATCAGATTCCATACATACTAATATACTGTAGCTTTCTGTTTAAGCTATCTGTCACAACCTAACCCGGTCATGATAGGTCCTATCGTGTTGAGCTGTGACAAGCAAATCCCAAGATTTAGTTTTCGAATTATTTCAGATTTTCTGCTAATATTCATTGAAA
This sequence comes from Dendrobium officinale, assembly GCA_019514585.1. Classification (NCBI taxonomy): domain Eukaryota; kingdom Viridiplantae; phylum Streptophyta; class Magnoliopsida; order Asparagales; family Orchidaceae; genus Dendrobium; species Dendrobium officinale. The sequence continues at coordinate 44,634,481 of CM033694.1, forward strand.
TAAATTATAGACTACAGAGCTACTAAAACATCCAAATACTGAAAATAAACTCGTCCACCAGGTTTTTTTTATTTCTTCAAAATAAATATATATACTACAATATATACATGACTATAGACAAGAGCTACATAACTGAAAATTTAACTAGTATTGACTTTACAAAAATCAAAATAGCAAAATACCTATGACATCGGATCTAATACTGAATTGCTAGTCTGTAATCTCCTTCACCTTCGAAGATTCTTAAAATCAGAAGCAAAATCACAGTGAGCTACAATAGCTCAGCAAATCATACAAACTAATATAAATGTTTAATTATTCGTGTATCAAATATTTTGCTGAATCTTTAAAACAGTTAAATGCAGTTTAAATAAATCACTATACTGAGAGATATAATAAATGTATAACAATTCCTTGATTTAAATAACAATACTGAATAAATAAATAAATTAAAATTTATATCATAGAACAGTTCATTTCATATTTCTCGAACCTAGATAGAATCTCAAAGGATTTTGACCCCTTATGACTCCATTTTTATTTGTATTTATAACACCAGAATATATCACATATCTCTGTCTCAGATAGAATCTCAAAGAATTCTGACTCCTTATAACATCCAGGAATTCCTTGACATAGACAAAATCTCAGAGGATTCTAGCCTCTTATAACTCTCAACAAATAAAATTAATCACATATGCATTTATTTCATCACATTATAGCAATTAAAAAAAATTGAGTATGTATCAAAATTGTATAGTGTTGTATAAGGTAGATAACAAAGAACATTATTAGGCAAAAATGCATATTTTTAAAAAATTATCAAATTATTATAGATTGTGTAAAATGATGTTTTAAGACTTTTATTGTACTACCATTATTTTTCAACATCCAAATAATTTCTATTCAATAACAATCCCATAAATTTCAAAACCCATGTTGTAAAATTTTCAGAAAATATTCAAAATATGCGTAATTGTAATCTATATAACATATAAAAAGTTAAACAGTAAAAGTTTTACCTGTGTAAAGTTATCCGTGTTTTTCGCTAACGGATATGATTTTTAATTGAAAAATTCGCTAAAAATTGCGCATTTTTTATAGTTGAGATGGACATAATGTGACTTAACTCGGGACGAACAAGTTTCCCAACTGGGTCGACGGACAAAAACAGCTCGAAGTCGTCCAAAATCAAATTTTGATTTTCTCTCTCTTCCCTAATTCCTAAATTTCTTCTCTGTGACATTTTTCTGCTTTGGGAAAATGAAATGGCCACTTAAATAAAGCAATAATGGCTTTAGATTATTTATTTATTTATTATTATTAAATAATATATAATAATATCATTATAATTAATTTTCAGTAGATAATTCATAGAAATTCTTTTAGAGATTTCATAAATTACATAAAGATAGTCATAAATTAACTCATTTTATTTAGAAAATTATTGTGAAATCGGTTTGCAAAACGGACACCTGAAGGTCCAAAAAACCTCACTTGTACCGACATTTCAACAATGCCAAAAAATTATAAAAAAATTAGGGAAGCTAAAACACAACACTATAAATGTTCTGGCAAAGACGATTTATGATTTAGACTTATAATAACTCTTGAAATTATTATTGACTGTTCTAGATCAGTAAAAAAAAATCTTAAAAATTTTAAGGATTTCACACTATCATATATGCTTAAGCACACACATGTACGGTAGTACAATTCATTTAAATCTTATGGATATGGCGTTAGAAGGACTAGGTGAACTCAAAAAATGCCTGGAATAGGTAACTAATAACTTATAATGCATAGTAGAATTCAAGTAGGACATCTGACCATTGGAACAAGTGCAATTAATTTTACAAAAGAGAGAGCCTGGTTTCCTAAGTGCTAATAAAATTTCACATATTTGAAAATTATCAGAGGGGAGAGTCAACACTTAGTTGATTCTAGGACTCTATTATGCCAGAAGTCAGAAACCGGAAATCATTCGAAGTAGCAATCTTGCTGAATTCATTGTCATCCATCATCCATAGATAATCAACAAAGTGTTCCTGGACAGGAGAGGTCATTGGAGGAGGATCACATGACAAGTTGCAACGCTCAACCGTGCACTGGGCAAAGCTCGAGCCTCCTGATTCCAAGGAGGCAATATCATTCCATATCTGTTCCATAGGATACACATTAACAGCATATTCTTTTTCTCTGGATTCTTTTTCCGTAATCAAAGAACTCCCATCTTCCTCGTTTTTCGTTGTAGTTGCATCTAATGGTGATGCACTGTGAGTAGAGAGGCAAGTTGAAATCGTTGAAGCTGAGGAAGAAGAGTTTTTCTTCCTCTCTTGTGCTTTTTTTCTCATATGGGTTCTCCAGTAGTTTTTTATCTCATTATCAGTTCGGCCCGGGAGTCTTCGAGCGATGCGAGACCACCTACAGCCAAAACTTCATCATTTTATCTTAGAATTGTTCGAAGAGAAAAAAAAAAAAAAAACTTGTTTGATATGGCAAAGATCAACCAGCTCAATGGAACAGTAGAATAGGAGAGGTTGATAAGTGCAAGATGAGTTATGGTGAAGAATATAATGAAACCTATTGCCCCATTCAGAGTGGAGCTCAAGAATGAGGCGTTCTTCCTGTGGTGTCATGCGTCCATGCCTGAGGCCAGGTTGAAGGTAATTAAACCAGCGCAACCTGCAGCTCTTTCCTGTTCTGTTAAGACCTGCAAAAGATAAAACAAAAGCCCTTTGTATTGTTAAACTGTTAGCTCCACCTGTAACCTACGTAGTAGCCCCCGCCACCACTCAAACCTGACACTTTTGCTATGAAATCCCAACGACGTTCACCGAACAAGCTCACAAAGCATACCAGTTGCAGGTCTTCCTGTTCGGTCCATGGTCCTTTGCGTATCTCTTCACTCACCACCACCATCAACCTCTTCTGCGTTGTCTTTATAGGATTATCTGGAAGAAGCTTGACCTTCTCCACTCCTCAGAAACAGCTTGCAACTTGTTTTGCTTGGAAGATTAGTAGCCTTGGGGGCATTTCTACTTTCTAATTTATAGGCACGAGAAGTGGATAGGTGATGTCATAACTAGTGGTATTTCATCCTGTAAACTGCTTATCATTTGAGAATTTATGACGTTCACACTTATTTTTATTTAGCTTTTTGTTAAATAGCGTAGAGTGAGATTGATGCAGAATTACTGTTTTTTTTTTTTATGTCACTTGGCAAAAAAGAGACTTAAGTACACAACCTTATTTTTTGCTTTTCCTATGGAGAATCTGTAATATCACTTTTTCTATCGTTATTATATGCTTCCATTTATTTAGTAGTATAAGCAACATCATGGATTGTTTTTTTCATCTTCTAGTTGTTACAACAATTTTTTGTTTTCAATTAAGTGCAAGTACAGTGAACCACAACATAATTGCAAAAGAGACCACGCACTATAAATAGAACACTAAAATTTACGTGATTCAACTTAAGCAAGCCTAAGTCCATAGTTGTCCAAAGATCGAATGATCCACTAAGCTTCAAAAGAGATATAAGAAGAATTATTCTTTATGCAAAATTAGAGTTTTTGATAAAGATATCACTTTATCTAATTGAGAGAAAATCCAGCCACCTGCTACAAATATGTGGAGGAGTTGCTATTGTTGCTCTAGTTACTCTTTCCTTTCTTAATTGTAGGATTCCAAATGAGAACTATTTCCTATTATGACCAAGAGCTTCTTCTCTTGTTAGATATGCGAAATAACAACACTTCTTTCTTCTTGAAGAAGCTAAAGTACTCCCCATGCAAGCACTTGAAGAGACCTATTTTTCTTTCTTGGATGACAATTCTCTCCTCTTTTGTTGCTTCTTGTTATAAGATCCTTCAACACAATGCAACCATATTTTATATAGTGCTTAGACAAGATAGGTACAAGCTTAAATTTAATGAAGCTTGAGCTTTGTCCCACCATCTTGGAAAATCAAGCGTTCTTAAAAAATCAAATGTGAATGTAGCCATCAATTTCGCAAAATTTTGACCAAGTCCTATCCAAGATAGTTAATGAAACTTTTACCCCACACTTAGCAAAATTTAAATAAGTGAAGGCTGAGAGTTTATGGTCAATTGAATGAAATATGAACTTATTCTATCATTCTTTCAAGCTGCAAAAGCTGAAAGGTCATCAGAGATAAACTGATTGCAGCTTTAAGATCAAGAGGTAGTTCTTGTTTTATATGATAGTAGAACCATATATTTCTTGGAAAGTGGAATCTAACCCTTAGCCAAGGGAGAGATTATTCTGTGCGGACACCGGACACAACTTACCGTCCAGAGGCCAATCAGGTGCAGCCACATCATCCAGTACCGAACAGTATCGAGCCGCGGTACCAAGCAGTACCGAGCCACTGTACCGAGTAGGGGTGACATGGCGCATTTTCATTAGGCTCTGGATGGCGTTCGGTTTCCACACCTAATAATTTCATAAGCCAATGTATGGTGATATGGAAGGCTCCAATTTGTGGGTTTCCCACTTTGGCCCTTAAAATATACTTCATCCGTTCTAATTTTCTGTGAAAGTGATTTCTCTACTGTTTGACATCAATGGATACTAGAAAAACACATTGAGAAGACTGAAAACATTATACTGTTTATTCTGTCGGTGGATAAATGGATAAGCCGTTACTCTTTTTACTTGTTGCTGATTGCTAAAGATCATCAATGGCTTCTTTGAATCCAACTAGATTAGCAGTTTTCTTTATCTCTACAGGAACAACAAGATGAAAGTATTCTGAAGTGGATCCCTCAAATTTTTTTTGAAGTTTAAATGGAGTCATTGTCAACCAAATTTCTGGCTTGAGTTTTTTTTTTTTGATAATATTAGGAGCAGAGCCCAATTACATTTCAGTGTAAAAATAATTACCGCAATACTATAAAACAAAATTACAACTCAATGTTATTAAACAAAACAAAGAAATGCTCATGATGAAAACCATCGATTATTGTCATGATATGCCGTGCAGAGATTTGGATAGGACATGTTGATTTCATTACTGTTTTTAGAAAGAGAAAAATGAGTAATCCATCACCCTAGAAAGTATTAACTTGCTCTGTTTGAGTAAATTGAGGGAAAGAAGAGGGTTGCTAATCAATTGCGCTTCTTTTCTTCTTACAGGAATTAGAAAAAGGAAAAAAGCTTTGTTTTCCTTCATAAGATTGTAATGAGAATTCATCTTGTGCAAGGAGAGATTATTCTGTGTGAACACTGGACGCAGCTCTATATTCGGAGGCGAATCAGGTGCAACCACGTCAGCAATATCAGGCCGCAGTACCGAGCGAAGGGATGACATGGCGCATTCTGATTGGTTTCCGGACGACGGTTGACGTCCGCACAAAATAACTTTTCTTGTGCCAGAGCTCATTTGGCTGCTTGAATTAAAAAAGAAAATTTTTTTTTTTTAATAAAAGTATAAATCTATTAGATTCCATCATTTATTTGGATGTGGTTAGAAATCAACTTGGTTTTTAGACTCTACAAACACCTTCATTATCACTCAATAAGACTTTTTTTTTACACTCAATATTGAGTGAAGATATGCCATCATTTTCTTGAAAATAGATTTTATAACTGCAAGCTACCATAGGGGGCCTATGCAGAATCTATGAACTCTTGCCTTGTATTCCTTGTGTATACATAGAGATGCTTTTTTTGCCACTTTTTCAGACCATTTATTGATCTATAAATTCTTATGACTTTGAAAAATATTCATCGTGTAAAAATATGATACATTTGTAGACCTTTTGAAGTTGCTATAGTCCACTTTTTCTTTGAAATTATTATGACATATATCCTGAAAATACATGGAAGTAATTCAAACCATTCTGGATTCTTATATGAATACTTGCAATTTATTTACTAATTACCAAAGAGATCAAATTGGAGAAAACATCATGTAATAATAAGGCAATTAATGGTTTTCATGTTTCTTATGAGAAATTTCATTTATTTTTTATCATAAAAATATTTGTTTGTTGGCACTTGGCAGGTTAGGCTTCGTTTATTGCTTCTTAAAACAGAGTTTTCATACAAAAATAAAAAAGCCGGCCCAAACGAAGCTTTAGATTTTGTTTGAGACGGCTTTCTTATATAAAAATTAAAATTTTTATACTAAAAAGTTGTTTTAAGAAGCAATAAGAAAGCCGTCCCAAATGAAATCTTAATCAGCTTTAAAAAGTCAATCCGTCTTGGAAAGGTTCCTACTTAGATTCATTATTTTATCAAGGTATGCTTTCTTCTTGTTTTTGAAACAAGTTCACTGTCCACTTCCTGAAGTAGACTTCTAACCAAATAAAATTTGGTTCAGTCAATGCCTCAGCTGTAGTGATTTCATCACATTGTGTCCAATTCTACTTCCAAGTTCCAACATACAAGAAAACAAAAAAATAAAATCATGCTCTGAGGTGATATGTTCATCTTCTTTCTCATTAGCAAAATAACAACTGAGGAATGTTCATCTGTCTTCACTATTTTCTTCCTGCTTCATTATTTGAACAAAACACTCTTGAACATCCCACTTTATTAATGTTTACAAATTTGTAGAAGTTCCCAATTGCCTAATTTCATTTATCAGTTGACAGGTATAAATGAGCTTTGTTGTCTTTCTGCTTTCCTTCTGCTTCAATTTCATTATACTGATACATTCTGAATTGGTACTTAAAAGTTCAGCGATTACCCTCTTGAACTCGAGAAATTATTCTATGCGGACACTGGATGGTTTGGAGGCCAACCAGAACGCACCACGTCGCCCGATACCCAGTGGTATCCAACACTGATGCAGAGCAAAAACATGACGTGGTCCGCACAGAATAATTTATCCTTGAACTATGTTTTGAGTTGATTTAGGGTTTAGGTTATGTTGCTCATGCAAGTTATCACACCCTTATAAAGCCCTATAAATAGGCATTGTATGAGATGTAATGAGTTGGAGAAAAATCTGAATAAGCTTTAATTGTATTCCTCCAAATTGCTTGTCTCTCTCACTCTCTCTCTCACTTGCAAGAAAAGCTCAAGATGAGCTCTCAAAATCTTCCTCTTAGTTTCAACAAACTCCAATTAAAATACAAATTTCCCAAAAAAATGAAACTAAAATCAGTTTAAATGGGTGGGCCACCAAACTATCTAAAGCTGGCAAACGGGATAGCTTTTGGAATAGCTTGTCCTTAGGTCAAAGTAGACCAACAGTCAAGCCTAGTTAATACTTGCTTTTCTTACATCTTTGAAATTTTGTGACATTTTTTATTCTTTCATGAAATTTTGACTTATTTGCCCCTAATTTTTTTTTTTTTTAAAAAGCCTAGTTAATGAGTAGACCGGGATCAGCTAGTCTTTGGTATTAAGGCCCAAAAAGACCGCTTGAACTGCAACACATCATCAAGACATCAACCACCAAGACCTTGACTAGTTGACTTGCTATTAATTTTCAAATTATATAAAAAAAAAAGACCGCAGCATTCGGCAATCCTACGAAGAAAGATGATAAAATTGAGGAATTTCCCAAATAAATAAATAAATAAATAAATAAAATGGAAGAAAAACTTGTGGATATTTATATAAAATATATTACGATTGTTGCGTCCGGGAGTATTTGTGGCGGTAGAGAAATATAAAATTTAACATCTTAACTTTGTACGAAAATTCGGCACGCAATCAGATAAGAGAGAGGGTGTAGCATTCACTCGAGACGCTAATATTTTTACGTTGAAAACCCCTGAAAAAGGGGGAGAAACCACGAGGCCTAGCTCAGTTTGAATGAACACTAGTATTTGTAGTTGATTACAAATGAGGTCCTTCCTTTGAGGAAGGCCTTAGCATGATGTACATCTTATAGAGTACATTAAATGATATGAATACAAAGAATCACTGTTGATATGTTCATTTGGTCAGAAGGACTGTAGTTGATAAGCGACGTAAGTCTTAAGGATTGTAGTCGGTGGGCGACATAAGTCGGAAGGACCGTAATAGGCAGGCGATAGAGGTTGGAAGGACTGTAGTTGATGGGCGAAGTAAGTCAGAAGGACCGTAGTCAATAGACGACGGAGGTTGGAAGGACTGTAGTCTGTGGGTGACGTAAATCAGAAGGACCGTAATCGACAGGAGACGGAGGTCAGAAGGATTGTAGTCGGTGGGCGACGTGAATCAGAAGGATCGTAGTTCAGAAGGATCGTAGTCGGAAGGCGACGGAGGTCAGAAGGGCTGTAGTCGGTGGGCGACGTAAATCAGAAGGACCGTAGTCCACATGCGACGGATGTCGGAAGGACTGTTGTCTGATTACGAAGGTTAGAAGGACGACGTCAGAAAGAAGTACAAAAATGGAAAGAAATCCAGCATCAGATAGATGTCCAGCGAAATTTCGACAACCGATAAAAGTTCAGCTTCAGGTAGAAACTTGGCGACGAGTGGAGGTCCGTCATCGGATAGAAGTCCGATGTTAGTTGGCGACCGAGGAGAACTCCAACGTTAGATGGTATTCTGGCAGAACTCCGGCGTCACTTGGAGTTCAGGTGAAACCCCGACGCCGTCACTTGGAGGTCGGGCAGAATTTCGACGTCACTTGGAGGTCGGGCAGAATTCTGGCATCACTTGGAGGTCTAGTGGAATTTCGGTGTCCCTTGGAGGTCTGGCGGAATTTCGGCGTCACTTGGAGGTCGAGCAGAATTCTGATATCACTTGGGCAGAATTCCGATGGCGGTGGTCGAGGAGTTTCTTCCCTCCTATCCTCCTCTTCTCTTCTCCTTCTTCCTTTCTTCTTCTTGCTTGGTTCCCCTTTCAAGAGAAATGAGAGGTCTATTTATAGATTTATGTAGGGGTGTCAATTCGGGTCAACCCGTCGGGTTCGGGTCGAACCCGACCCAACCCGGATCTAAACGGGTCAACCCGAACCCGACCCGTTTTTGCAAACGGGTCGGACATTTCAACCCGGACCCGACCTGGCCGGGTTGCCGGGTTGACCCGACCCGACATTTGTTGAAATTTATGATAACATTAATTTTATGATTTTTATATTAAAATATTTACATAAAATATAAAAATGTAAAAATCATTAAAAATAATATATATATTTTAAAATAAGTAACTAATTTCACATACTGTAGTTCAAAAAAAAGAAAAGAAAAAAAGATGATAAGAGCTCGTCGATCATTAACAAAAAACACCCCGTTGCATTCCCTCCAAATCTGGTTCATCAGCATTCAACACACGTGCTCTCCCTCACCCACACGTGTCGGATCCTCCCTCTTAATTCCTCTGCTTCCAGGGGTTCGGTCATCGTCGATCCGCTTGCTCCCCTCCCTCGCCGTCGCCTTTGGCTTCCTTGGAATGCATTTGGTACGAAAGCCGTCCTCCTCCTCTAAGGCATTCACACTCCTGCAATAAATAAAAAAATCTGCATGAATGCGGAAACACGACACAAAAATGAAGAAAATAAACCACTTAATTTAGAGAATAGTCGAATTCTATTTTATATTAAATCATCAATTTTTTAAACCCAATCATTTATCATTAAATATATATTTAATAATCTAACATCTTAAATTTATATAAAATTAAAATATATACATAAACATATATATTTTATTTTAAATAAATTAACATTAATGATTGGTACCTCAACAAAAAATCACATTGATCGAATACGAATCTTGATGCATATTCAAATTGTCATATTTCAAAGTTAAATTCGGGACCTTATGAACCCCAATTCAACGAACTTACAGTTAAATTGAACATCTCACTAAGACGAATCCAACAACACCACAATCGGTCCAATCCGAGGTAAAATGGGCTCGGTTCAAAGGCTTAAAGCATATTGGGAAGGATTTAGGGTATTAATTGGATGACCAAATGATATTCAAATATAACATGCTTATAGTCAAATCTAGCTGCTCAACAAGATGAATCCAAAGAGCCGAAGACCACTTAATTTCGACATCATTAGAGCAATTAAATGCTAAATGAATGCTCTATGATTAAGAGAATTCATATGGGTCATCTGATAGAGCAATCTAAATTTGTCTTAAATATTCTTCATATTTACATACCTTGTCACCCTCAGAATTTATAAATATACACCCTTTCCCTACATCAGGGGAGCCTTTTTGTTAGAGATTAGAGAGAGCTTTGAGGCTTCAAGGATCCTAGAGCTCCACTTAAGCACAACCATAGGCAAATTTCCACCATATTGCCTCTGGACCACCGCCCGACCGCCGATCACCAATCGATCTCCGCCAGATCGTCGATCACCGATGAACCACCGCCAAATCGTTGATCAACGTTGAACCTTCGCCAAGCCATTAATCACCGTCGAACCTTTGCTTGATTGACGAACTCTGCTAGACCTCCCGACCGCTGCCACCAGATTTCTAACATTTGTCCTACGAGCATAGTAATTACAAACTCTCGAGTATCCATATATAATTTGATCAACTCTCAAAACTATTGTAATTTCACCATCTATAAGTTAACAAACGGGATCAACTTTTGTAACCCACTCAAATAAAATAGAAAATTAATATTAATAAAATAAATATAAAATTTTAAATATTAGATACATAAAAATTTATGACATACATGTGAATCTTTTAGCTAATGCAACTCAATTTAATTTGTTAATTGATAGTTTGACTCAATTAAAAAGTCTTAAATTTAAATTATTATAGTATAAATTTATTTTAATTGATCTAAATTTATATTTTTTTAAAAAAATCATCTAGCTAAGATGATCTTCTCATCCTCTCCTCCAACAAAATCAAAAGATTGGTGATTAAGTGGTCCCGCCAAAATGGACGGAAGTGATTTTCCACTGTGACAAAAAAAAAATCTCCGAGATCGCAAATAAATACGACAGACCAATCTTGTAAAATCTGACATGACCCATCATAAGAAAGACCAGACCCTTTCTAGTGCCAAAAAGGCAAAAGCCACGTAAGCCACGTGCAATGATTTTGTAAATCAAACGGTTACGAAGTAGTCGTTTTAGCGAGTTACCTCTCGGCGTTGTACGATGATGAACGCTGGAGCGCGGGGAAGTCCGAAACCCCATCGCCGCCATCGCCCTTCTTCTTCATCTCTACCAAAGTGCCGCTGAAGTACTCCTTTTCCTCAACGCTCAATCCCGAAATCCCCATCACACCGTTCATTTCCCTAATCTCCTGATCATCCGATGAAGCTCCACGTTGCAGTACTGTCCGGCACGGCGGGACCAGCGAAAACGAGCCGCACGATATGAGGTGCATCACGACCGCCGATGCCGACGCCCGGAACCGACCGGAATGACAATTTTCGCTGACGCCGGCGGAGGCGGAGCTGATGATGCTTCCGTCGGCTTTGATCAGAGTCTCGAGAGTCTCCGGGCTCGAAGAAGACGGCGGCGGTGAGATCTCATCACAGCCAAGCTCTGTTCTAGGATTTTCCTCCGGCCGAATGACCAACGACCGGTCGGCCTCGTCGTCCTTGGCTTGAGCTCGCCGGCGTCGGCGCTTGTCGTCCGTCTGAGTTGCAGCGTCTGCGTTCACGGCGGAGGACGCTGTGAGATCGGTCTTGTAGACCTTGTACTCGCTAAGATCGAGAGATCGGGAGCTCCGCGCCGTGTTCTTTCGTCTAATCGGCATGAATCCAGATTCCGATTTAGGGGTTTCTTGAGATTCTGAGGTTTCCTGCGTTTTCTGTGAGGATGGGAAACCGTGGAGAAGCTCGGAACCTTTGAGTATGTACTCGTTTCCATGCGCTGGGTGAATAAGATCGTCATCGGAGAGATCGTGCCATACGAATCCGTTCTTATAGTTTCTGAAATCACTTCTAAAAACACTAAGCAGCACAACCAAGAAGAGGAAAATGCACACAAAAAATAAAGCGTGAACCTACCTCTTGGCGGACCAAGAATACATGCTCGCCATACCCTTCCCTCGAAGAAAATCAAGCCGATTAAGCACATCTGTGGATAAAAAAAAGAAGAAAGTAAGATCACAGATTCTGCAATTTCTGGAATAAAAGCCGATCGAATCGATACGTGTACCTCTGAGATGGAGACCACGGGCAGACGAAAGTGTTACTTCCATAAAATGAGGGTGCTCGAGCTGGCCATTCCGGGAGAGATAGTACACAACTGGAACCATACCTCTGTTCTTCGGCTCCGTCCACACCATCGATCTCTCTGGGCTCCTCATTGAGACCTCCATTCTTGAAAGAGAGCGGGAAGTGCTTGCCAAGATTTTATTTGAAGCAGAGAGGGTGTGAAAAGTGGCGGAGCGGGGGAGATTCAAAAGACTGATGCCGGGGACAAGAGCACGGCAACAAAAAAGGTCAGGACTTAGGGCTATTAGAATTTTATAATAAAAAGAAAAATAAATAGAGACAAAACGCGACTCACAGAATTAGAATGATGCACGGCGATCACGTGGAGAGCGAAGCGTCGCTTCCGGGGGGTCAGATTTTGAACCGATGGGTAGGAACTTTTATTTGACAGAGCGGTATTTCGCGTTATTGTCAAGCAATACCGAGTATTGGTCTTGACAGAGCGGTATTTCGCATTATTGCCAAGCAATACCGAGTAATACCGAGCAATACGCGAATATAGCAATCCCAGGTTCCAGTCCGGGTCACGTGGTGGGTCGCGCGGTAAAAAGTAAGAGCACATGGCGGCATATTATCGGCGGTCCGATGGTAGAGCTACATAGAATCACCTGACCTAATAATTGTTCGATGGGTAGAGATGTGAGGTGGGCCCACTTGAATGTTGTCCACTAGGTTATAAAAATTGGATCAAATATTCTACTAATCAGATAATCTAATAAATAATAATATTATTAAAAATTAATAAAATTAGTATATCCACATTAATAAAAATAAATATATTACAAACTTGTAGTAATATCAAAATAAAACCTACAAATAATATTATCATGTAAAAATATGTGTAAATAAAGAATAAGCAATGCATTCACAATCTACAATCTATCATAAGATAGCCACATTTAACTAAAAAGAAAGTCGGAATGAACATCTAACGAAAGATTTAATATTAGAGATCTAAATAAACATCAAGCAATACTATAGAAATCTCAATGCAAACTATTCAGAAATGCCGCAAACGATAGTAGTTACAATTTCAAGATCTACAATAGAGAATCATGTAGAAAAATAAACATGATACGTCATCACCAAATTGGCTTGATCGGGCACGAATCTCGAGGCAAAAGCTAGTTGGAAACTTCAAAAATTAATTTTGGGAGCACCTGAATTCCGATTTCAACAAACTTATAGTCAAACTGAACGTCTCGGAAATACGAACCCAACGACACCAAGATCAACCCAATCTGAGCCCAAACGAGTCCGGATCAAGGGTTCAAAGCGCTGTTGGAAGGTTCAAACCTCAATTTGATTTACCAAACGGTCTCCGATTTTGACGATCTTATACTCGAATCGAACGGCTCGGCGAGACGAATTCAACGAGCCCAAGATCATCGAATTCCGACATCATTAAGGCCTTCAAATGACCAACGAAAGGTGCATGATCAAAAGATTCGATATCAGCCGTCCATTCAAACCACTCCCAATTTGCCCTTGATCTCACGCCTATTTACGGGCTATGCCACTCCAGAAAAACTATAAATAGAGTCCTCATTCTACACAAGGGGAGGGAGGTGAAGAGAGAGAAGAAGAAGAGGAGAAAGGGGAAAAGGAGATTCCTCACCTCCTCGACCACCGCTAGAGCTCTTCCTGCCGCCTAAAGACGCCGGAACTCTGCCGGATTTTCGGGAGAATGCCAGAATTCCGCCCAACTTCCATGGGATGCTGAAATTCTTCCCAATTTACAAGAGAGTTCCCTCCTGACGCCGAAACTCCGCCCAAGTGAAGCCGGAGTTCTCCTCTGCCACCAAAGACGTCAGACTTCTACCCGACGTCGGACCTTCACTCTTCGCCAAGTTTCTACCCGACGCCGGACTTCTACTGGTTATCAGACTTCGCTGGACGTCTATTTGAAGATGCATTTCTTTCCATTGATGGACTTCTACCTGACGCTATCCTACTGATCTTCGTCGTCAGACTACAGTCCTTCCGACCTTCGTCGCCAGCCGACTACGGTCCTCCTGACTTACGTCGCCCGCCGACTACATTCCTCCGTCGCCAAACTACAGGAAAAACAGCTCTTACCGGCGGCCATAACCGGCGGTTTATAGGCCGCCGGTTTTACCGACGGTTTGGGCGGCGGTTTAGCCGCCGGCGTTTAACGACGGCTTACCGGTGCCTATCCCTCATTGTGTCGCCGGTACTAACGGCGGTTATATAACCGTCGCTAAACCGCCGGACAACAATATGGACCGGCGGTTTACCGACGGTGTTGGCCGTCGTTGATAAGTAAATTTTTACCGACGGCACAAACCGCCGGTACACCGCCGGTAGAAGCCCTAAAAGGAACACCCGCGCCTCGCATTTCATTTTCACTTTTTCCCTCTTCTCTCTCTCGGTCGCTCTGCCCTAGCTCGCCTCCGACCCCTCCTGAACCCCGAATCGACTCCGCCGCCGACGTGTCTTCTCCGGCCGCCGACAGATCAACTCCGGCCGCCGATAGCTCTTCTCCGACCACCAACCTACTCCCTAACCGAAGGTAACCGTCGATCTCTCTTCTCCGGCCGAATTTACTTCAAGCTTTATAAATGAAATGGATATTATAACTAAATTAGCAAATGGAATATACTTCAAGCTTTATAAGCTCATTTATCTTACTAGCAATTAGGTCATCGGAGACAAGAAGAAGAAGACGAAGTGTGGATTCGAATGCATATTTCTTAAGAGTTAAGAGAGAGAGCGAGAGAGATTCCTCATTTTGTGGGCAAAAAATCATTCATATAACAGAATGCATTTAAAAATGTACATTGCCAAAGAAAATGAGTTGGTGTGAAATCAAAATTTAGGTGATAAATTTCCTCAAAAATACCATAAAAAAGAGAGGTGTGAGAGCATCAACCTTGATCACATAAGCTTCCGAGAGCAAACAAGACTAGGGTAATGTTTAGGTGATAATTTTTTCTTTCTTGCACACATCAATATTATAGGAAATATAGAAAATATTGAAAACCAAAGGCTAAATTGTAAACACTTAGATATGTTGTGTGATAAAAAAATCTTGCTCAAATTTAAAGGGAAAATTCAATTAGATGATGTTTAGACTTGCAACACTTTATGGTGCAAAATGTTGACTACTAAAAGAGAAGCTTAATATTAAGTAAAATATTGCAAAGATGAGGATGCTCAAATGGATGAGTGGCTTTACTTTTAGAGACAGGATATGAAATGAGCATATACATGAAAATATTAGAGTAACTCCAATGGAAGATAAGATTAGAGAGTCAGTTTACATGGTTTGTCACAAAAAATGGAGGCCTTCTGATGATCCGGTTTGGAGAGTAGATGTATTAGATTTGACTTATGTTAAGAAAGATAGAGGTAGACCTTAAAAGACTTGGTTAAAAACATTATAAATGACCTTCCTTTATTAGATTTAAATGAGAATTGAACCTTTAACAAGACACAATGAAGAAAAATGATTCATATATCCGACCCAACATAGTGGGATAAAGGCTTCTTGTTGTTGTTGCTAAATCCTAAATCATCATGTGGTTGTCCAAACTTTTAACTTGGAAGAAGAAATAATCACACAACACACTAATACATGTTATGCATGTTATGTTTATGGCACAAATCTTAATTACCATATCAATAGGAACTGTTATTAATGACGAAAACAAAGTTCTAATTATACAATGAGTTTGAGTATAGAGACTTGTGCATATTTAGCCAAGTTTAGGACAAGGAGATGCGTTCTTATAACACGTTGCACATGCGTGTATTCTAATAAATGTTTTCCTAACTATGTAGGGTGACGTTTGCTTCAACGTCCAAATGACTATCCAAGAAGAGAGATATTGGATGTATAACAGATTGTTGCCGGGTCGAAAAGGATTGACAGTTGAATTTATAGAGGGAGTTGAAACTTTCATTCAAGTTGCATCTCAACTGCCTTCCTTTCAGTTTGATAAAATGTTTAGATGTCCATGTTCGAAACATAAAAATCTAGCATTCCTCAAGCCAGATGATGTGAAGCTTGATTTATATTGTAGGGGATTTCTTCCAAACTATTGGATTTGGACATCATATGGCGAGTACGAGCCACATAGAGATGCTCATGCTGCTTCATCTACAGCTTATGAAACATTTGATGAAGATCAAATGAGTATACCCTATGAAGACCTTATTTTTGATGCAGCATGTCATAATTTAAGGTCTAATGTGGAAGAGCAACCAAATGCAGAGACACAAAAATTCTTTGAGTTATTACATTCAGTTCAAAAGCTAATTTGGGAAGGTTGCAGTACACATTCAGAATTATCCATTGCAGTGAGGATGCTAAGTATTAAAACTGAGTATAATATTCCACGTGAGTGTTTTAATGACGTTATTGATCTTATGAAGGAAACTAATCCAGCTGGCAATTTAATTCCCTCAGACTTGTACCAGACAAAGAAATTAGTATCCAAGCTTGGTCTCACTGCTACAAAGATTGATTGTTGTATCAATGGATGTATGTTATACTATAAGGATGATGCAGCAGAAGTTATTTGTCGCACCTGCAATGCTCCTAGGTTTAAGCAAAACTCGGGAAAACAACGTCGTCCAAAGAAAGATGTGCCATATTCCCGTTTGTTTTATTTACCAATCATTCCAAGACTGCAGCGACTCTATGCATCAATGAGTTCAGCAGGCCATATGAGATGGCACAAGGAGAAAATAGCAAAAAGTGATATTCTTTCTCATCCATCAGATGCTGAAGCGTGGAAACATTTTGATCGAGTGCATCCTTCATTTGCTGCTGAACCCCGCAACATAAGATTGGGATTATGTACTGATGGTTTTACTCCATATAGTCAAACAGCTACACCTTACTCTTGTTGGCCAGTTATATTAACACCATACAATCTTCCACCAGAAATGTGTATGACTACTCCGTTCATGTTCTTAACTCTGATTATACCTGGACCGCATAATCCAAAAGCAAAGATTGATATCTTTTTGCAACCATTGATTGATGATCTCAAATTATTATGGGATGAAGGAGTGCTCACATATGACATATCAACAAAATAAAATTTTATCCTTCGAGCTGCATTGCTGTGGACTATCGGTGATTTTCCAGCTTATGGTATGTTGTCTGATTGGAGCACAGCAGGGAAATTAGCATGTCCTTACTGCATGAAGAATAGTAAAGCTTTCACATTAAAACATGGAGGGAAAAATACTTGGTTTGATTGTCATCGTATGTTTATGAGTGCTAATCACCAGTTCCGAAGAAATAAGGAAGCTTTTGTTAAAAACAGAATTGAGCGATCACCTCCTCCACCCAGATTAAGTGGTGATGATATACTACAGAGAATTTCTAACATTCCTACAATTATTGATTATCCAATGCTATCAGAGTCTAAATTTCCAGGTTATGGTGTTCAACATAATTGGATAAAAAAAAAGTATTTTCTGGACATTACCTTATTGGAGAACTAATTTGATTAGACATAACTTG
This sequence comes from Dendrobium officinale, assembly GCA_019514585.1. Classification (NCBI taxonomy): domain Eukaryota; kingdom Viridiplantae; phylum Streptophyta; class Magnoliopsida; order Asparagales; family Orchidaceae; genus Dendrobium; species Dendrobium officinale. The sequence goes on from CM033694.1 coordinate 44,652,095, forward strand.
GATGTTATGCACATTGAGAAGAACTTTCTGGATAACATTTTTAATACAATTATGGATGTTAAAGGCAAGACTAAAGATAATGTCAAAGCAAGGATGGACATTAAAGAGCTTTGTCGCCGAAAAAATCTGGAGTTAGTAACAACAATTGACGGTAAACTAATGAAGCCCAAAGCTCCTTACTCGTTCACATTAGAGCAAAAAAGATTGATATGTCAGTGGTTCAAAGGTTTAAAGATGCCTGATGGCTATGGATCAAATATTAGCCGATGTGTTGACTTGAAATCTGCAAGGTTATTTGGACTCAAAAGTCATGATTGTCACATAATTATGGAGGTTCTTCTTCCAGTCATAGTCTGTATGTTACCCGATTACATATCAAATCCGTTGACTGGGCTTAGCATTTTCTTCAGAGATTTATGTTCATCTAAACTAAGTGAAAATGCTTTACGGAGTGTTGACTGTACAAAAAAAAATAATAACAAAAAGAAAAAAAAATTCAGAGAAACTGACATTCCTCTCCAAGCCGGCCCCATCTCGCCAAAACGACGCACCTCTCGGAGACACCGACAATGCAAAGCGTTAAAAAGGAAGGAATCACGAAAAAAAAACTTACGCTCGCTCTTTCGGTTCCCTCGTCGCTGTTCGACTTCGTTGCTTCGCACAAGCGTCTAGGGTTCGTCGTTCATCTTCTCCTTTCGTCGTTGTTGTTTGACTCCGTTCCTTTGCAAGAGGAGCAGAGGTTGCACGCGACACTCCTCCGGCTTCCTCCTTGCTGTGCGACTTCGGCTCCTTCATTGTAGTCCGACTTCGCTCGCCAGTCCGACCCCAGGCTGTCGACCCGCAGCCAACCTCATGTAAAACCCTTCAAAAAGCTGATTTTTTTTAGTGCAGTTCGTCTGTACGAACTGGATTTAGTACTGGACGAACTGAAGAAATTTGTGAAGAAATCTGCCATTTTCGTCTGTACGAACCTGGAGCAGTCGGGACGATCCGTCTGTACGAAATCTGTCCAGAGAGCAAGTCGCCCGGGACGAATTTGGATTTCGTCTGTACGAAATTTGTCCAGAGAACCCATCGTACCAGGACGAAATTTGGATCGTCCAGGACGATCAGTGTTAATAAATATCAGATTTTAGATATTTTGGATTCATTTTGGAGAGAGAGAAAAGGCAAGAGAGAGAAAGAGAAGGAAGAGAAGAAGGAAGCTTGGTTTTGGAGGCCACGGAGCGCTTTTCGTCCGACGACGCTGTTAGAAGATTTGTTTGTCTCGCTGTAAGGACTCCGAACCCTATTTCTGTTTTCGATGATTTTGTATTGACAATTGGTATCAGAGCAAGTGTAGTGAAAGGATTTGATTGATAGTTTGATAGAATGGATTGTTTCAAGTGTATCGTTTTGCATACATATTGAATGACATGTGATTGACTGGATTGTGTGATTTGTATGGATTCCGACGAGTTTTTTGATTTTGTTTTTTGATTTTGATTTGATTTGATTTGGATTTGAAATTTGATTGGACGGATTTGCTTTGTATCGATTTTGCATTCGATCCCTTAAGAGAAATGTCGAGGACGACATTTTTTTTTTAGGTGGGTAGATTGTAAAAACCCTTCAAAAAGCTAATTTTTTTTTTTAGTGCAGTTCGTCTGTACGAACTGGATTTTAGTACTGGACGAACTGAAGAAATTTGTGAAGAAATCTGCCATTTTCGTCTGTACGAACCTGGAGCAGTCGGGGGACGATCCGTCTGTACGAAATCTGTCCAGAGAGCAAGTCGCCCCGGGACGAATTTGGATTTCGTCTGTACGAAAATTTGTCCAGAGAACCCATCGTACCAGGACGAAATTTGGATCGTCCAGGACGATCAGTGTTAATAAATATCGGATTTTAGATATTTTGGATTCATTTTTTGGAGAGAGAGAAAAGGCAAGGCAAGAGAGAGAAAAGAGAAGGAAGAGAAGAAGGAAGCTTGGTTTTGGAGGCCCACGGAGCGCTTTTTCGTCCGACGACGCTGTTAGAAGATTTTGTTTGTCTCGCTGTAAGGACTCCGAACCCTATTTCTGTTTTTTCGATGATTTTATATTTTGATCGAGTTGTGCACTGTTTTGTTTTTTTGTAGTCGAACTTTTGACCTGATTTTGTATTGACACGACTTTCACCGCACAACTTTTAGTATGTTATAGATATGAATATTGTACACGATTTGACTATTTTCTACGATGATTTTATCGGTCAGAATTGATTCTACGCGATTTTAATTGAATAGAAAATTATCAGGACTTGATTTGATTTGGATTCTATAGATTGATAGTCTTGTATTGATGCCGTGGTTATTCTGTTGTAATTTGGAGAAATTCGAAATTTGTCTTTTTGCAGGATTTTTTTGTGTAAATTCGATAGACTACTGTTACTCTGCCCGATTTTTGTATGATTCCTGATTTGACTGAAATTGATAGATTGAATCGATATGCCTATGATTATTGATATGATTGCTCTAATATTGATTATTGATTGCTTATTGATACTGAAACACGTATAACCTGGTTGAACATTGGTTGGAGATGATACCTGTACAGGATGGTGGGCCGACGGGCTTTCCTTTAAATCATAGATCATGGATCATGGATATAACGATGGGAGTCATAAGGAGATTATATGCCGAGGGGCGGCCGACGGGCAATAGAGTGATGACTCTTTTCATAGAACCAATGTATTGATATCTACAACAGCAATATGAATTCTACAACAGCAACATGACCATTGATTATACATTGTTCAGTATTATCGTATTGATTGCATGTTTAATGTATTGATTTACGGATTTTACGGATTTGATCGGGTTTACTGTATCGTACGATTTCACTGATTTCATCGATTGACTACTGAACATTGATACTACTGAGCATTGATATGGATATTGATAGATATAGATACTGTATTGATAGCATGAACATGGACATCGTACTACTGCCTACTGTTTCTGTACCGTATTGACTGTCGTATTATAGATTCATTGTTCCGTATTGCTTTTTTCTCGACTGATTTCATTGATTTGACCGTATTGATTTGATTGACGGATATTGATTGATTGAATTGAAATGATTGATTTGCCTGCCGCTGCATTGACTGGTTTTATTGACTATTGATTTTCGGATTGCATCGACTACTGGTTTGATTTCCACTGCATAGACTCATTGACCATTGACTGATTCAGATTGATAGACTGACATGCATATTGATAGCATCGTCGTGCTTTGATTTCAGTTGTAGGCTTTGGTGACCTGCTGGGCTTTGTAAAGCTCATTATATGTGGTTAACAATTTCAGGTCCGAGCAAAGCAACTGGAATGGAGTTCGATCAGAATGTCAGATGAATCCTTTCACTATGGATGCCTGGGGCGTCACACCTCACCTGCTCCGACCTAGCCGCCGCCGCCTGCTCCGACGCCGACCCCGCCAACCGACGCCCTCCGTGCGTGATCCCTCCGATCCCGCCTCTAGCCTGATCGGGCTCTACCCGATCCCTCTCCCTCTCTTATATTATATGTAATATATAATAATATAATTATTATATATTATATTATAATATATTGTTATAAATATAATTAAAATAATATTATTTATATAAAATATATATATATAAAAAAAGAAGATTTCAACAGGTGTCGAAGACCCCGGTCGTCGTACCTTAGGTCCGACCGGGATGGTTTCAAATTGAAGACCTCGTGTCATCGATCTTAGATCCGGCCGAGATGGTTTTAAAATACAAGACCTCGTACCATCGATCTCAAATCCGGTCGGGAAGAATTCAAATTAAAGACCTCGTGTCGTCGATCTTAGATCCGACCGAGATGGTTTTAAATTCAAGGCCTCGTGTCGTCGACCTTAGGTCCGACCGGGAAGAAAATATCGGCAAATGCCGTCCCGATTTCTCCCTCGGTGGGGAGGTGACACCGGGAGGCTGCCGAAATTTTCTTGAAAATTTGGGACTTAGCGAATTTTGGAAAAAAGCACGGATCTCTAAAAAAAAAATTTTTAAACTGGGGAGCAATCAAATTTTGAATGTTAATTAATCAATTTATTAATAAAATTTTTTTAATTGATTAATATTAATTAATCAAAATTAATTAAAATTAATTGATTGATTAATTGTATAAAATACAAAAAGTTATTTAAAATACAAAAATTATTTGAAAGCAATTTAAATTCAGGAGCATTTTAATTAACTATTAGAGCAAATAATAAATAAAAAAAATGGTTTGAATAAAATGGAGAAAGGAGGAGGGGGAGAGATCCACTAGTCAACATATGTTGTTCTCTAAAATCTTGTACAAGTTGCTCTCCAAAAATTTTAAACTCTCAAAATCTTATACAAACTCGCTCAACCTCTCCAAACAACTCTACCCACTCAAAATTGAACTTCTTGCAAGCTCTTCAAAGCTCCCCTATACGAGCTCCTACAATTACTTGTGAACTATCCCCTAAACTGCTGCAAGCACCACTTGTCTGCAAACAAGCAATAAAAAAATTAATGCAGCATAAATAAATTAAATCAATGCGGGAAAATGGAAAATTCAACTAATGCAAGTAAAACAAAGAACTGAAAAGCAAGAAATGTTAAGAAAATAAGAAAAGTACTGAACTGTTGTAGTAAGAAAAAGGCTACAAGCACAGAACAAACAAAGAAAACACTAACACAAGTGTAAAACCTCTCAAAACAAGACACTGGTGTCAAACTCAACAAACAAAGTAATCAAATTCACTTCTTACTGGGCCGCCTCGATCATAAGGACTTGGTTGTAAGACCCGCTACCCGGCAACTTTTGTAGGAAAGCAATAAGCCCGACCTTAGGGGAATGTTTTAGGTGGAAATTGACCTAGTTCCTAAACCCAATTAAAACCCTCGGCCACTTCTAATAGAAGCCGTAAGTCCGACCTCTGAGTTAAACGTTTAGGAGATAATATAGCCCTAGACCCCTCAAATGGGCATCCTAGCTTAAAGTGCTAGGTTGTAAGACCCATAATTAGGCAACTTCTAAGGAAGCACTAAGACCTAATCCAAATCCAATTCAAGCGAAATTTAAGCTTTTGGGCATCTTAGTCTAAAATGATTAAGTTATAAGACCCGCTTTTAAGGCTTCTTCCTAAGGGAAGCTATAAGTCCTACTCAAATAATTAAAACCTCCGAGCAGCCTCACTATAGAGTTAGGTTGTAAGACCCATCATTGGGCAACTAATAAATATAGTAATAAGTCTCAAACCAAACCTAAATCCCTGGGCAACTTCTAAGAAAGTCATAAGCCCCTACCTAAATCAAACCATATGGGCAACTCCTAATTGGAGCAGTAAGCCCCATTCTAAATCAAAATTTTGGGCAACTCATAAATAGAGCAATAAGCCCCAACCCAAATTAAACTAAACTAAAATTCATACATCTCCACTTCAGTCTACTCGGGATCTCTGAGAGGAGGCAACCCATGGCTTCTAATCAGATTCCCTGGACACTGCAGTTAATGATTGTTAGTGTTGGTAGACTTAAATCTATGGTATACCCGGGACGACGGAACCATGGGATCTTGATCAGGTTTACCTCCATTTCCCCTACTATTGAGATAAAAAAAAAAATTACTTAAAATTTCTTTCATCCTTAATCGAAAGTTCTCTCTTACGTTGTAAGAGGGGTAATTAACTATGAGTGCTTGCGCTCATAGGAAGTAAGAACCCCAGATCTATAAACCCTGACACAACCCTCAGGGGAAATTTGGTTAATTTCAATCTGACTTAAGGGAAATGGAATCCTACGGCTGCAAAGCGGGATTCACACATTCGTGCCATTTTTCTTGAGCCCACAGATTTCTGGCGACTCCGCTGGGGAGTACTTTTCTCTCCATCTTTGGATGAAAAGATAACTTATAATTAGTCTCAAATAATAAAACATCTAAAAATGAATATAGATGTTTAATCAACACAAATATGTATTTTCTATTTCCAGCAGAATTTAGGTTGACTCTAATCCCTGCAAGTTCTGTTGACAAGTTGATAACATGACGCCTGCAAAGTCCTTCATGACTGTGAAACTGGGTGAGGGAGCCAGAGTGCAGTTCCCTCAAGCTGTTCTGAACACAGGCTATGCTGGAGCAACTATTCAATTCGGAACTATTTCCGAAGTCATGCAGTTCGAACAGTTCCTTCCCGAGAATCCTGTTAGTGTACCTATTGCCAAAGGTGTTGCGAAGAAGCCTACTTCTGAAGCTGTTGATGAGAAGGCTCCTAAGAGGGCCTCTGTATTTTCAAGGCTCTCTATGACACCTACTACTGCTCCAGTAATTCAAAAGAAAGTTTATGATCCCAAGTTGCAATATGTTGGCATGAATACAGCCAGTCAGAATATAATCCAGGATGAAGTGCCTGAAGAATACAATGCTGAAGTTCCTGAAGCAAGTATTAAACTTTCCAGGAAAACTAGAAGAAAGGCTAATGCTCGCTTACGAGCTAATGGCTGGGTGCCTGAAACCCTTCAAGAATCATCACCGCAGTTAGAGGCGAATATACCAGTTAATAACGGCTTTGAGCCGTTAAAATGGGTAAAAAGGAATGATGATAAGGGTCACTTGAAGAAGTCTTTCTGGGAGACTTCACGTCAACAGCCACAACCACCCAAGAAGGAAGAATCTGCCTCTTCCAAGATATACAAAATACTAAAAGCTGTCAAAGATAGAAATCTACAACGAAGACTGAGGAAATCTGTTACTGAAGTTATTTCCTCAAATGCTGTTCATCCTCAGAACAACAAATTCTCAACAAGACCTTATAGAGAGGAGTTTAGACGTCCTCCATACTACCAAAAATCGAGAGAATTCTGTCCTAATATGGGTCGATACCCATATTATGGAAGAAAACAGTTAGGAGAGCCTTCTAATAGATTAAATACAAGAGATTATAACAAAAGATATGATGAACGAAGGCCCCAACAATGGTATCATAGATCTACCCATTCAAAGGTACATTCCGATGCTGGTGGTCATCGTTATATGACTCCAAGAAGACAGCAAGTCTGGGTTCCAAAAAGACCCACATATCCTCGAGCTCAGAAGGATGATCGTGATAATGAAATTTATAAAGAGCGACTTAAATCTCATGTCCAGAAGTTATCCCCTAATAAGGAATCTTCTGTTGATGTGATTAAAACTAAAGAAGAAAGCTGTCAAGTTTATAAAGAATCCCCTGACTCACCAGTCATACACTGGAAGCGACGGTCCCAACTTGGAGAAAATCATGAGTTGGAAGAAGATGATAATTATTATGATGATGATGAAGAAGTGGAAGAGGGTATTGGTCCCATGGACGTTGAAATTGTCCGGATGGTTGATCATATACCTGATCGAGCTAATCAGCGGCATACTTGTAGAAGTGCAGCGTTGAATTTGCAAAATGAAGAACAACTACGAGATGACCAAGAACAAGCAGCATCTGTGAATAGAATTCCACAATCAGAGGAAGCTGAGAAGATAGAAGCTGAAGAAGTTCTAAAGAAGTTACAAGTGGAAATGCAATCTATGAAACAAAGGAAAGATCTAGAAATCCATCATTTAAATATTCGTCTTGATGAAATGAGTAATATGATGAAACAGTTATTTGGACAACTGGGCATGATGGCTACAACTAACCAACCACCTGTAGCAAATACTCAAGGAAATGTTCAAATTACTCCTGATGTAGTACTCACTCCTGACAGAAAATTTGAGGAGTTAGAGGAGCCAATACTGATTACCCCTAAAGAAGGTGAAATGGTCAGCAAAGCTCAAATTGAAAACCTTATCAATCAAAAAGTGAAAGCAGTTATCGCTTCTGAAGCTGCTGAAGCTTTGGTTGGGAAAGGTCGTCCGTATCCAGTGGAATATGACCAAGAAAAGTATCCAAAGGGGTATATAGTGCCAAAATTCAATTTGTTTGATGGTACTGCAAATCCTCGTCAACATCTGGCACAATTCAAAGCTACCTGTGGAAATACATGAGGCAATGATGCTCTGTTACTACGTCAATTCGTTAGTAGTTTAACAGGTACAGCCTTTGAATGGTATGTTGAGTTACCCAACGACTCAGTAAGAACATTTGCCGAATTAGAGACAATGTTCATTAAAAGATTTGCCAGTGCAACAAAGAAGGTGACTATCGCTGACCTCGCTCTTGAGAAAAGAAAAAGAGAGGAATCAGTTACCAAGTACATAACCAGGTGGAGAAATCTCAGCATGAAGTGTGAGCAACAACTCACTGAGAAACATGCTGTCGAGTTATTATTGGGAAATATAGATGATTATATGGCTCCGTATCTGGCGATGGCTACAATCAATACATTTCAGGAGTTGCTTGATCGTGTGGCCAAATTTGAAAGATTACCCAGACCTAGAAGTACTGGCTTCAATTATAATAATAATCCATCAGGAAAAGGGAAACAAATCAAAATCTTTGATCCAAAAAGAAGTGAGGTGAATACCACATTCTCGTCTTCCTCAGAGAAAAAAGAAAAAGAAGATTCAACGAATCCACCAAAGATATTGAAACAAACAAGAGAAAGACAAAGACCCCCTACTTTACAGGAGAAAATTAATAAGCCGTATTCTTTCAAAAAGGAGTGCACGGGAAAGATTTTTAGGCAAGCCCTAAAAATCGGCCTTCAATTGCCAGAATCTCGCCGACCAGAACAGGCTGGCATGACAGATGATCCAAATTATTGTCCGTATCATAGGATCATAAGTCACCCGATCGAAGATTGTTTCATTTTCAAAGATTGGGTTGAAAGAAATTATCAGAATGGTGAACTTACACTTTATAATAGTGTTCTTGTCAATCCTAAGAGGGAGAAAACCAATGTTATCTCCTCTACACCCTATCAAAGCACTGAGAATGAGAAAGGGAAAGCACCCCAGGAAGATGAAGGTGGTTGGGAGACCTTTATTTCAAAGAAAACTAAGTAAATGATGAATGTCCTACTGGCTATTGAAGGCATTCGTCGAAAAAGTGCATTAGAATTAGATGTTGATCCAAAACTTCTTTCTTCGAAAAACCCAGTGATAGGAGGGCCCAGTTCAAGTAAAAAGAAACCTTCAAAATATTTCAAAGACCAAAAGGATAAGCGTAAGCCTGGATCAAAATCTCAGAAAAGAAAGAATAAGAAATTAACAAGGCAGAACTCTGTAATACAAAAATACATCGACTCCATCGATGAATATCAGCAACCTCTAAGGCGTCCTGTCAAGTTAGAGGAATATATGGCTGATTTGTTTCTTGACTCGGAGTCAGAAAAGGAAGAGAATATTCCAATTGAGACTTGCCGAGTCATAAATCAACGAGGTGGAAGGGCTGCAAGAGGACGCAATGCATCTCTTGCTATCTATAAAGCTGACACGAAAACACATTCTAAGAAAGTATATCGTACACCAGCACCTTTCACCGACTCAGATGAAGATTTATATTTTCCCGATGAAGAAAGTGATCATAAGGGAAAGAACATGCCTAAAGAAAAATGTCCAAAACTCGAAAGCGGCTCAGACTCCGAGGAAGTTGATGATTTGAAAATTTTAAAGAATTCTCAAGCTGAAGCTAGATCATCTTCAGATCTGACACAAATCCAGCTGAGAAGTGGAAAGCAGGTTCTCCCTCCTCAAAAGAAAATAAAGGATAATGAGAAGAATATTCAGCTTAATGAGGCAGTTATTCCACAAGAGCCTCATAAACTCAAGGTGGCCAGTGCAAATGTGGATTACAACATATTATCCCATCTCCGTAAACTACCTGCACTGCTGAGTGTTTACGATGCCCTTCTGATGTCTAAAAATCTTCGAGAAACACTCATTAAAGCTTTGCAAAATCCTGAGCAATACGAGGCATTCTTTGCTGAGCAAAATTTGAAAGAAGCCTTACATACGCAAAATACTGCTACAATCACTTTCTGTGATAATGATATGCTCCTAGGAACTGCAGATCATAATCGACCATTATATGTTACAGCGGAAAGTAACAATATTGAAATAAATAGAATTTTGATTGATCCAGGTTCTTCTGTTAATCTAATGAGTCTTAAAACGCTCAAGGGGTTGGCCTTGGATGTACAATATTTGAACAAAAGCACAGTGTTTCTGCAAGGATTCAATGAACAAGGACAAAGAACCCTAGGATCTTTAGTTTTGCCTTTGAACTTTGGGGAACTTAATACAGATGCAACATTTCATATCATTGATGCCAACACATCATACAAAGCACTTCTTGGAAGACCATGGCTCCATGAGTATGGTATAGTGCCTTCAACACTTCATCAATGTATGAAATACATTCGAGATAATGAAGAATATCGCATTGATGGTGATGAACAATCATTCTTAGTGCATGAAGTCAAAATCTACGATGACGCCAAATACTTTATAGCTCAAAAGTCAAAAGGCAATGAACTTCCAAAAATTCAGTCTCTTACACTGGACAAGAAAAAGCTAAAAGATAAAAACAAGAATCAATCGAAACAAATTTGCACAGTGCCTCATCTCGGTAGTGATTCCGAAGATGATGATATCTCTACAACTTTTAAACCCTTGATCATAGGGAAAAAAAAGAATGAACTATCAACTGTCCCTTTTGATTACGAAATTAATCATGTAAATAAGGTACGGTGTTCAAGTAAACCAACCATTGAAGGAGAAGAAGAATTTGTCTATCAGCCCAAGAGCACTACAGAATCTCAGGAGGAAGGGGACCCAGGACCCAATTCCATATCTAAGAAATTGCAGAAAGTATCAATTTCAATGATATGGGTATCTGAAGAACAAATATCTACAGATATCATCAAAATAGTGCCTATGCCAACGGCACATTCCAAAACATTGACTGCCTCGCCAAATACAAACATAGAAATGTTAAAAACTTTTTATGTCCCTCCCAAAAGAGGTCTCAATGAGCGTGGATCCATTTTCTATGAATCAAGAGTAATACCGCAACATATTACTCATGAAATAGAAAATGAAGATGAATGGGAAGATGAAGATATGTGGATAATCATTCCTCAATATCCTTCACCCATTACGAGAAAGCTGATAGAAAGAAGAATATTTTTCATACAAACACGCAAGCGAGCTCGTTATTTTAGAGAGCTCTGGCACAATGAACATGCACAAAAACCTGTTGGTCAGGGTTTGTCAACAACATGGGGTCTTGGATATGCTCGACATTCACATCTTACACGAGCATCATCCTATCATTATCTAGAGTGTCCTCAACATCCACGTCTTACATATGCAACCTCCTACAATGTTACAGACAAGGAGGAGAGATTATCGGAGTCTGAAAATCAAATTGAAGATCTAATAGTAGATCTAAAAGAAGCTCCAAAAGAATTCGAAGAAGGTAGCCAAGCTACTGTGGATGAGCTCAAAGAAATAAACTTGGGTACTGAAGAAGACCCAAAACCTACATTCATCAGCTCTGATCTCGCACAAGACAAGGCAGAGGAGCTAAGAATGTTACTTCTCGAATATAAAGACTGTTTCGCATGGAACTACACTGAAATGCCTGGTTTATCACCAGAGGTGGCAGTGCATAAACTCTCCATTGATATAAAAATACCGCCTGTTAAGCAAGCACCCAGGCGAATGCGACTTGAAATTAAAGAACAAGTCATTGCTGAAACCAAGAAGCTTATTGAAGCTGGTTTTATTCGAGAAGAGAAGTATGCTAACTGGATCGCTAATATCGTTCCAGTGAAGAAGAAGAATGGTCAAATTCGTGTCTGTATAGACTACCGGGATTTGAACAAAGCATGCCCAAAAGATGATTTTCCACTGCCCAACGCAGAACTTATGGTCGATAACACATCAAATCATGACATGTTCTCATTCATGGATGGATCATCAGGCTATAATCAAATCAAAATGGATCCGGAGGATGAAAAGTATACCTCATTTAAAACTCCCATTGGCATATATTGCTACAAAGTAATACCATTCGGTTTGAAGAATGCTGGAGCTACTTACCAAAGAGCGATGACTCGAATCTTTGATGATCTTATTCATAAGCATATAGAATGTTATGTCGATGATTTGGTTGTAAAAAGCAAAAATCAACATGAACATGTAAATGATCTCAAAATTGTATTCGAAAGAATTCGCAAATTCAATTTGAAAATGAATCCACTTAAATGCGCTTTTGGTGTGTCATCCAGTAAATTTCTCGGATTTATTGTACGCCATAGAGGGATTGAAATTGATCCTGATAAAATTCAAGCAATAGTGGAAATGCCACCTCCAAAAACTCTAAGACAACTTCGTTCTTTACAAGGAAGATTGGCATATATCCGAAGATTTATATCTAATCTCTCGGGTAGATGTCAACCCTTTTCACGATTGATGAAGAAAGATACTCCTTTCGTGTGGGATGATGCTTGTCAAGAGGCATTTAATAGTATAAAACAATATCTATTGAATCCTCCAATCCTTGCTGCCCCAATCCCAGGGAAACCCCTAATCCTATATACAGCTGCTCTTGAAGAATCACTCGGAGCATTGCTAGCACAAACAAATGAAGATGGTAAAGAAAATGCCCTTTATTATATCAGTCGACGATTGATAGGAGCAGAATCTAAATATTCACCAATTGAAAAGCAATGCCTAGCATTGATCTTTGCCACTCAAAAACTACGGCATTATATGTTATCCCATAAAATCACTTTAATATCTAAAGTGGATCCATTAAAATTTCTAATGACTAGACCCACTCTCACGGGTCGTCTAGCTAAATGGGCTGTCTTGCTAATGTAATTTGACATAACATATATGCCACAAAAAGCGGTGAAAGGACAGGCTCTAGCTGATTTTCTAGTAGCCCATCCTCTACCTGTAGGTTCTCCACTCAACGATGAATTGCCAGATGAGCAAACACTTGAAGTAGAAGAAAAAGAAAATCTGCAAGAATGGGAGCTCTATTTCGATGGAGCTTCATCATTAAAACCATCCAAGCCACCTAAATTTCCAACAGTCCAAGTAGGCATCGGCCTTATATTTATTACACCGCAAAAAGGAATACTCTGATATTCCTATAGCTTAACAGAGCCTCGCACTAATAATGAGGCTAAATACGAAGCCTTAATTGCGGGCCTTGAGTTGGCAATTAATATGAAAATTGAGAAGATCCATATATATGGAGATTCTCAACTCATAATCAAACAAATAATAGGCGATTTCAAAATCAATAAGCCTGAATTAATCTCTTATCATGAGTATGCTCTAAAACTCCTACGACAAATTCCTGAGGTAACTCTCACAAGGATTACACGTAGTGAGAATGGTAAAGCCGATGCGCTGGCAAAGCTAGCTAAAGAACTAGCAAATCCACATAAGGATCCAATTCTCATAACTATCCAAAATAGACATGCATTAACCCCAGCAATCATACAAAATGATGAAGGAAAAGAAACACAAGAAAGTCTAGCCATATCTGATGAAAAAGATTGGAGAGATCCATTTATCAGATATTTCAAAGAAGGGAGATTACCCGAAAATAAATCCACAGCTTCTCAAATATCACGAAGAGCATTAAGATATGCTTTCGTGAATGATACATTATATCGTAGATCATTTGATCAAATGTGGCTACGATGTTTGGGTCCCGATGAATCCCAAAAAGTTATAAGTGAAGTTCATGAAGGATTGTGTGGTGCACACCAATCTGGACCAAAAAATGAAAATCAAAATCAAACGTATGGGATACTATTGGCCAAGTATGGTTCAAGATTGCATCGACCATGCTAAAAAGTGCCATCAATGTCAAGTGCATGGAGATATCATGCATCGACCTCCAAATCCGCTACACCCTACAGTAGCATCATGGCCATTTGAAAGCTGAGGTACTGATATAATAGGTCCTATAGAACCACCATCTTCTTTAGGACATCGGTTCATCCTAACAACCACGGACTATTTCTCAAAATGGGCTGAAGCAATTCCCTTACGAGAAGTTAAAGCGGACAATGTGATGAAATTCTTTCGAGATAACATTGTCTATCGATTTGGAGTGCCACATCGAATTATATCAGACAATGGTACCGCCTTCAAAAGTACCAAAATTTATCGATTTATAGAACGTCATAAGATAGACTGGCGTTATTCATCGATATACAACCCAAGAGCCAATGGTTTGGCCGAAGCATTTAACAAGACTTTAGTTAAACTGCTCAAGAAAATTCTCTCTAAAAATAAGAGAGAGTGGCATGATAAATTGACAGAAGCTCTCTGGGCATATCGTACCACTTATAAAACTGCAACGCAGGCCACCCCATACTCACTAGTTTTCAGAACCGAGGCAATATTACCTCTTGAGGTTGAGCTACCTTCTCTTCGTATTGCTGTTCAATACGAATTAACCAAAGAAGAAAATGATCTTCTACGACTTGAAGAACTTGAAGCTCTTGATGAAGTAAGACTTCAGGCTCAGCAAAGTTTAGAGTCCTACAAAGCAAGAATGACTAGGGCACATGATAGAATGGTTCGTCCTAGAAGCTTCAAAGAAGGTGAACTTGTTCTAGTTCGCCGAAGACCTATAATCCCTTACCGTCACCTTGGAGGTAAATTTGATCCAATATGGGAAGGACCCTTCATCATTGAAATAGTGTATGAAGGAGGTGCCTATCAACTCATAGATCTAAATGGGCAAAGGCCCATGCCACCAATTAATGGTCAATATTTGAAGAAATATCATACATAAAAATATTACGTATGAAAATCTACCTATCAGACAAAAAAGTCATCTAAATTCCCTCCTGAAAGACAGGAGGCAATTTTTATATTCTCTTGTAATGGGAGAAATGAAATTCACATCCCTCCTGAAAGACAGGAGGCAATTTTAATATTTTTCTGCAATGCATGAAGTAAATTCAATCCCTTACTAAAAAAAAATCGGGAGATAATTTTATCCCCTCTACCAAATAAAAAATAAGGAAGTTATGAAAATCTTCTATGCTTATAAACCTAAGGGTTGAGCTAAAACCCATGAGGTTCAATAAGCCTAAGGGCCGAACCTTTGAAATCTTTTACGCTCGTAAACCTAAGGGTCGAGCTAAATCCCCAAAGTTCAACAAGCCTAAGGGCCGAACTTTGAAATCTTCTATGCTCATAAACCTAAGGGTTGAGCTAAAACCCATGAGGTTCAATAAGCCTAAGGGCCGAACCTTTGAAATCTCTTACGCTCGTAAACCTAAGGGTCGAGCTAAATCTCCATAGTTCAATAAGCCTAAGGGCCGAACTTTGCAAATCTTATAAGCTCATAAACCTAAGGGTTGAGCTAAAATCCACAAAGTTCAACAAGCCTAAGGGCCGAACTTTGCAAATCTTCTAAGCTCATAAACCTAAGGGTCGGGCTAAATCAAAAAAAAAAGTTCAATAAGCCTAAGGGCAGAACTTTGAAATTTTCTATGCTCATAAACCTAAGGGTCGAGCTAAATCCACAAAATTCAACAAGCCTAAGGGAAGAACCTTTCAAATCCCTTGAACTAACAAACCTAAGGGTCGGGCTATTTTTCACCAACATATCTAAATGATTGAAATCACACGATCAAAGTTTGCAACGAATTCATCGCGTGAAACTCACACAATGGATTCGTTGGGAGGCAATTTGTTGACTGTACAAAAAAAAAATAATAACAGAAAGAAAAAAAAATTCAGAGAAACCGACATTCCTCTCCAAGCCGGCCCCATCTCGCCAAAACGACGCACCTCTCGGAGACACCGACAATGCAAAGCGTTAAAAAGGAAGGAATCACGAAAAAAAAAACTTACGCTCGCTCTTTCGGTTCCCTCGTCGTTGTTCGACTTCGTTTCTTCGCACAAGCGTCTAGGGTTCGTCGTTCATCTTCTCCTTTCGTCGTTGTTGTTCGACTCCGTTCCTTTGCAAGAGGAGCAGAGGTTGCACGCGACACTCCTCCGGCTTCCTCCTTGCTGTGCGACTTCGGCTCCTTCATTGTAGTCCGACTTCGCTCGCCAGTCCGACCCCAGGCTGCCGACCCGCAGCCGACCTCACCTGCTCCGACCTAGCCGCCGCCGCCTGCTCCGACGCCGACCCCGCCAACCGACGCCCTCCGTGCGTGATCCCTCCGATCCCGCCTCTAGCCTGATCGGGCTCTACCCGATCCCTCTCCCTCTCTTATATTATATGTAATATATAATAATATAATTATTATATATTATATTATAATATATTGTTATAAATATAATTAAAATGATATTATTTATATAAAATATATATATATATATATATAAAGAAGATTTCAACAGGTGTCGAAGACCCCGGTCATCGTACCTTAGATCCGACCGGGATGGTTTCAAATTGAAGACCTCGTGTCGTCGATCTTAGATCCGGCCGAGATGGTTTTAAAATACAAGACCTCGTACCGTCGATTTCAAATCCGGTCGGGAAGAATTCAAATTGAAGACCTCGTGTCGTCGATCTTAGATCCGACCGAGATGGTTTTAAATTCAAGGCCTCGTGTCGTCGACCTTAGGTCCGACCGGGAAGAAAATATCGGCAAATGCCATCCCGATTTCTCCCTCGGTAGGGAGGTGACGCCGGGAGGCTGCCGAAATTTTCTTGAAAGTTTGGGACTTAGCGAATTTTGGAAAAAAGCACGGATCTCTAAAAAAAAAAAATTAAACTAGGGAGCAATCAAATTTTGAATGTTAATTAATCAATTTATTAATAAAAATTTTATTAATTGATTAATATTAATTAATCAAAATTAATTAAAATTAATTGATTGATTAATTATATAAAATACAAAAAGTTATTTAAAATACAAAAATTATTTGAAAGCAATTTAAATTCAGGAGCATTTTAATTAACTAATTAGAGCAAATAATAAATAAAAAAAATGCTTTGAATAAAATGGAGAAAGGAGGAGGGGGAGAGATCCACTAGTCAACATATGTTGTTCTCTAAAATCTTGTACAAGTTGCTCTCCAAAAATTTTAAACTCTCAAAATCTACCCATACATACTCTACTCGCTCAACCTCTCCAAACAACTCTACCCACTCAAAATTGAACTTCTTGCAAGCTCTTCAAAGCTCCCCTATACGAGCTCCTACAATTACTTGTGAACTATCCGCTAAACTGCTGCAAGCACCACTTGTCTGCAAACAAGCAATCAAAAAATTAATGCAGCATAAATAAATTAAATCAATACGGGAAAATGGAAAATTCAACTACTGCAAGTAAAACAAAGAACTGAAAAGCAAGAAATGTTAAGAAAATAAGAAAAGTACTGAACTGTTGTAGTAAGAAAAAGGCTACAAGCACAGAACAAACAAAGAAAACACTAACACAAGTGTAAAACCTCTCAAAACAAGACACTGGTGTCAAACTCAACAAACAAACTAATCAAATTCACTTCTTACTGGGCCGCCTCGATCATAAGGACTTGGTTGTAAGATCCGCTACCCGGCAACTTTCGTAGGAAAGCAATAAGCCCGACCTTAGGGGAATGTTTTAGGTGGAAATTGACCTAATTCCTAAACCCAATTAAAACCCTCGGCCACTTCTAATAGAAGCTGTAAGTCCGACCTCTGAGGGAAACGTTTAGGAGATAATATAGCCCTAGACCCCTCAAATGGGCATCCTAGTTTAAAGGACTAGGTTGTAAGACCCACAACTCGGGCCACTTAGCTTAAAGTGCTAGGTTGTAAGACCCATAATTAGGCAACTTCTAAGGAAGCACTAAGACCTAATCCAAATCCAATTCAAGCGAAATTCAAGCTTTTGGGCATCTTAGTCTAAAATGATTAAGTTATAAGACCCGCTTTTAAGGCTTCTTCCTAAGGGAAGCTATAAGTCCTACTCAAATAATTAAAACCTCCGGGCAGCCTCACTATAGAGTTAGGTTGTAAGACCCATCATTGGGCAACTAATAAATATAGTAATAAGTCCCAAACCAAACCTAAATCCCTGGGCAACTTCTAAGGAAGTCATAAGCCCCTACCTAAATCAAACCATATGGGCAACTCCTAATTGGAGCAGTAAGCCCCATTCTAAATCAAAATTTTGGGCAACTCATAAATAGAGCAATAAGCCCCAACCCAAATTAAACTAAACTAAAATTCATACATCTCCACTTCAGTCTACTCGGGAACTCTGAGAGGAGGCAACCCATGGCTGCTAATCAGATTCCCTGGACACTGCAGTTAATGATTGTTAGTGTTGGTAGACTGAAATCTATGGTATACCCGGGACGACGGAACCATGGGATCTTGATCGGGTTTACCTCCATTTCCCCTACTATTGAGACAAAAAAAAAATTACTTAAAATTTATTTCATCCTTAATCGAGAGTTCTCTCTTACGTTGTAAGAGGGGTAATTAACTATGAGTGCTTGCGCTCATAGGAAGTAAGAACCCCAGATCTATAAATCCTGACACAACCCTCAGGGGAAATCTGGTTAATTTCAATCTGACTTAAGGGAAATGGAATCCTACGGCTGCAAAGCGGGATTCACACATTCGTGCCATTTTTCTTGAGCCCACACGGAGGTACGAGGAAAACATACCAATCATCATATGCAAGTTGGAGAAGATATTTCCCTCGAGTTTTTTTTATTCTATGGAACATCTTCCAGTCCATCTACCTTACGAAGCTAGAGTTGGTGGACCTGTACAATATCGTTGGATGTATCCTTTCGAAAGGTAAATGTGTTAAGATTTTTATTAAGTTTTCAATATTTTTGATAGATATTAACTTCACGATGATATATTAAATGTTATTGACAAAAAAATTACTTGCAGCTTCAATCCTTCTAGACCACCTATACATATGATCCAGGATATAATAAAGAATAAATATGATGCTCCTTACTTATCCTGGAAGAAGATCCCAAAGCCGGTGAGAGATATGTGGTTTGGAGAATTTCAGGTTAATTTTTTTAGGTATGATTTCAAAAATTAATATGATGTTAGCTCCTTACTAATTTTTTTGAGATTCCCTAAATTTTTACAGAAAGAATTTAGGTGGTTGCCTGAGTACAGCACGAGGATCAGATCAAATTTTGAGAGGAGAGGAGCGACCTGTCTGAGAGATATGTTCACGGACATTAGAAAGTCCGGTCAGCATCCTAATTGGATTGGAGAGGGCGTTTAGGCTGATTTGAGTAGTGCGTGGGCCACCCCTGATTTTATCAAAATGAGGGAGCAAAATAAACAGAACAGAGCCTCTGACTGTGGCGGTTTAGGTAGCTCTCTTCATACTGGTGGATCTGTACCTCATACGGAACATCGGCGTCGCCTCGTAAGTGTTTTGAATTAGTGTATTACATATATTGATGTTATTATAACTAAACCTTAAATTTTTAGAAAGCGTCTCTTGGTCGGGAGCCAACACCGTTGGAGTTGCATACAAGAACTCATCAACATCAGGCTGACCATCAGTGGGTTGATGAGAAAGCTAAGAAGGCTCATGTAAGTAAATTTTTTTTAGACTTTTAGAATAAAAATTTATTTTATAAAAAACTAATTGTAACTCACATGATGATTTCGTACGAGCTAGAGAAAGTATGCAGTCCACTGGCGAGGGATCATCTTCAGGATCGGCCCACATTTCTGAGTATCATACATGGTCAGATGTTGTTGGTGGAAGACACATGAGGGGAAGAGTATATGGCATGGGTTCACAGGCTTTTGCTATTGAAGGCAGTTCATCCACTTCTGCATTTCATGATCCAAGTGGAGCTGAAGAATCTGTAAGCGAGAGGGTTGCAGCGCTTACTAGAGAAATTGAAGAGATGAGAAAGGGTTCAATCTAGAGAGATTGAAGAAATGAGAAAAGCTCAGAATGAAATGCAAGCAGAGTTGCAATCTTACAGAGCTGAACAATAGAGAAAGAAGGGCCAGAGGAGCAGCATCATCTGCAGACAGTGAGGATACAGATTAGGCTTACATATCTTTAATGTTTGATGTTTTTATTAATTAGATTTTTGTGAACTTTCTGAACTTTGTGATTGTAACCTTAATATTAACTTGTGGATTTGCTAACTACGCGATTGGTTATGATGAGCTTGTGTTATATTTTAGAATTTCATTTTCTGATGAATATAGCGTTGTGTTGCCCAAAATATGTTGTTTTTTTCTGCAGGTATAGACATTAGGGTGAACCTCCCTCAAATAGAAGGGAGGCTGTCAATTTTTTTTTTCAGGTGCTACAGGTTTCCGGCGGGCCAACCGGCGGTTCGGCCGCCGGAAACTACGATACCGGATGGCTTATCACAAGCCGCCGGTAAATTTATTAAACCGCCAGTAATAAACCGGCGGTTGACCGACGGCGAGCGGCGGCTTTACGGTGGAAGCCCGGCAGTGCTCGCCGTCGGTCAAACCGACGGCTACAAACCGTCGGTAACCGCCGGTAACTCAACCGGCGGTCTACCGGGGGATAGCCGTCGGCAATGTAGCCGCCGTTGGCCGTCGGTTAGCCGTCGGCTGTATTACCGGCGGCTTGACAGCCGGCAAACCGCCGTGGATAATTGCGGTAATCAGCGGCGGTTCCAACCGCCGGAAAACCGCTGCCTAGATAAACCGCCGGTAAAAGGCCGCCGGTAAAGGTTTCCTACGCGATTTTTTCCGGCGGCGTAAGGACCGACGCTAAGCCGCCGGTAATACTATAAACCGCCGGTATTATTACCCAAACCGCCGGAAATAACCGCTGGATTTGGCTGTTTTTCCTGTAGTGCCAGCTGACTACGGTCTTCCTGACCTACGTCGCCCGCCGACTGCAGTCCTTCTAACAAAGCGAATACGTCGATAGTAGCTCTTTGTATTTACATCATGTAATGTACTCCATAAGATGTACATCAAGCTAAGGCCTTCTCCCAAGGAAGGGCCTCATTTGTAATCGACTACGAATACTAGTGGATTCGTTCAAACTGGGCTAGGCCCCGTGGTTTTTCCCCCTTTTACAGGGGTTTTCCACGTAAAAATCTTGGTGTCTCATAAATGCTAGACCCTCTCTGCTTATCTGATTGCGTGCCAGATTTTCGTACAATGCTAAGACGTTAAATATGATATTTATCTACCGCCGCGAGTACTACTGGATGCAACAAAACACACACAAAAACAAGACATAAAAATTAGATTTACAAAAATCATACCAAGAGGATGCCGAGTAGAGAGGAAGAAAAACATTGCTTGTGCTAGAAGGAACTTCGCCTGTAAGAGACTTGTAGCTGCTTGTGGAGCTCGCGAATGAAAATGGAATACCTAATGAAGAGGAAGGAACGGGAGCAATGACCTTTGTGCGAACAAAGAAACGACGACTTCTCAGAAACAAGAGTAACAAGATTGGAATATGATTAATTTAGGTTTTTTTTTTGATATGGAACACTTGATCAAAATCCAACGGCTCAGATTTCATTATATTTAAACCATGCGGTTTTGGAAAATCGGACCCGGTTCTCTATTTTCAGGTTCGACCGCCGATTCGAGCAGTTCTCCGATGGTTCTTTGCAAATCCAGTTTCATATTCAAATTGAACCACCGATATGATTGGCCGGTTCAAGATTCAATAAGTTGGACCGGTTCGATTTTAATAACCATGGTTGTGCAAGTGGTTTTAGCTTTTACTACTTTGGGTTTTAAAGAGCATGCAACTGGGTTATGAGAGAATTAGTTAATGCTTCTCTTCAGCAAATTTCTCAACACACAAAAATCTCTATTATCATGTGAGTTTTTTTTTATAAATAATTTTTTTATTTAATAATAAATATTAAGCATATGTTATATAAGATGGTCCTTCTTTTAAGATTGTTAGTTTTGAGTGGAATCTGTGTCAATTAATATAATTGCACTTGTTGCATGCTGAAACATTCGTAGCGATAGAGAGATAAACAACTTAAATTCTTAGCTTTAAATGTAGATTCATCACAAATATAGATAGGGAGAGGGATGGGAGAGTCATAAGAAACAATAATTTTTACGTGAAAAACCTGAAAAGGGAGAAAAATTATGGGGTCTAGCCTAGTTGAAATGATTATACTAGTATTTATTGTTGATTATAAATGATGCACTTCCTTCGATAGAAGGTCTTGGCTCAATGTAACCAATAATATACATCATATAGAGCACATTATATAGTGGGAGTTGGAACAATCTAGTGATATGAGACTTGTTCTTAAGAGAGTGTTGACCTATTCATTTGGTTGATAGGACTATAGTTGGGACGACGGTGGTCGAAGGGACTATAGTTGGGCAACGGAGGTAGGAGAAATCGTAATTAGGCGAAGGTTGTCAAAGGGACCATAGTTGAAGGATGATGGAGGTCGGAAGGACCGTAGTTAGGCTATGATATTGGTCAGAAGGATCATAGTATGCGGGCGACAAATTAAGGTTGGATGGACTGTAGTTGATAGGCGACGAAGGTCATAAGGATCGTAGTCGGTGTGCGATAATGTAATAGCCTTTAATTTGCCCTACTAATTTTTTTAAAGAATCATTATAAGTCTAAATATAATATTGATATTATAGTTCTTTAATTACACTAATTTTTACATAAGTTTTGGACATTGGTACAAATTCATAAGAAACTGATACTTATCGATATAAGTGAGGGTTTTAAGATCGTTAGGAGCATGTTTTGTGTTCGCTCCAGAAAAATCATCTTAATTTTAAATTAAAGATAAGAATATGAATCCCGCTCTCACGAACTTATGGGTTTTCTTTAATTTTTCTAGAGGTAGATTAAATTTAACAATTAATCAGATTTCCCCTGAGAGTAATATCAGGGTTTATTTAGATCTGAGTTCTACTTCCTATGAGCGCAAGCCCTCATAGTTAATTATCCCTCCTAACGCATTAGAAGAGCACTCTCGATTAAGGATGAAATATACTTAGCTTTGTACAAGAAGTATGAGAATGTGCAATAGATATTTAAATTTAGTTATGGGGGGTATGAAGGTATACCCGATCAAGATCCCATGGTTCCGTCATCCCGGGCATACCGTGGGTTCAGTCTACCAACACTAACAACCATTGGTTATAGTGTCCAGGGAATCTGATTAGCAGCCATGGGTTGCCTCCTCTCAGGGATCCCGAATAGACTGAAGTGGAGATGTGTGAATTTTAATTTAGTTTAGTTTAATTGAGGTTGGGGCTTATGGCTTCCTTAGAAGTTGCCCGTTAATTTGTTTAGTTTGGGGCTTACGGCTCTAATTAGGAGTTGCCAGTATGATTTGATTTAGATAGGGGCTTATGGCTTTCATTTGAAAGTGGCCCTGATAGTGGGATTTACGGCCTCTGTTAGAGGTGGCCCGTAGAATTTTGGTTGGGTAGGTCTTATGGCTTCCTTAAAAGTTGCCTAGTGATGGGTCTTACGACTTAACCCTATAAGCTAAGTGGCCCGAGTGATTTAATTATTTTTGATTATAGGGTCGTTCACTTAGAAGTTTTCTAACATATGGGTCTTATTGCTTCGCTTAGAAGTAACCCAAAATAGCGGGTCTTACAACTTAGTCATATAGACCAAAATGCCCAAAGGGATTTGAGTTTTGATTATAGGGTCGTTCGTTTAGAAATTCCCTAAACACATGGGATTGCTTCACTTAGAAGTAGCCCAAAAATAGCGGGTCTTACAACTTAGCCCTATAGGCTAAGATGCCCGTAAGGGATTTGAGTTTTGATTATAGAGTCGTTCGTTTAGAACTTCCCTAACACACGGGTCTTACTGCTTCGCTTAGAAGTAGCCCAAAATAGCGGGTCTTACAACTTAGCCCTATAGGCTAAGATGCCCGATTAAGGATTTGAGTTTTGGTTTTAGGGTCAATTGTTTAGAAGTTCCCTAACAAGCGGGTCTTACTGCTTTGCTTAGAAGTAGCCCGAAATTGCGGGTCTTACAACTTAGCCGTATAGGCTAAGATGCCCAATTAAAGATTTGTATATTCGTTTGTTAGTTTGACACTAGAAATAATATAAGACCTACTATAAGTTAAATGGAATTTAATTTAGCAGTTTTAACTGCAACAGATTGCCAATGTGGGAATGTGGCCAAAATGTGGGGAAGACGGTTGGATCTCAACATAATTATATACTTTGATTGTTTGTGTGATTTTTTTTTAGCTGAACTCCTATCCTTCCTTTCAACAGTGTTTTATTTAATTAACTTGAAAACACAACATGGTGCTGTCACTTTGTATTTGATTAACAAATATATCAAGATTTCAACATCAAAACTGATTAAAATTTATTGAAATTTTAAAACAGTATTCTCGCCAGAAATTTACTTTATGATTATTTTTTTTTGTGTCAAGCACACAGATTCTGATAGAGAATAATAAAGCTAATGGATTTTTTTTTTGTATTCTTAGCTTCTTTAATTAGTTGCAGATTGTCTTGATACTAACAAAATTATTTATATCATACAGGGCATAACTTCTCCATCAACAATCAAGATGATTATTTTGTTCTTTTCCTCTCCTTCACCCTCCATCTTTGGCTCAGTAACAACAAAGTTGTTGGTTCTTTGGGCCAGAAGGAAGATCAATTTAGTGGTAGAGATCAAATTTCATTCTTTCAACTTGTATTCAAGAGTTTGATTATTTCACCATTCATTTCTAAGTGCCCACAAGGTGTTCGATGAAATGATCCTTAAAAATTTGTTGAGTTCCAAACAATATTTCAGCTAATGATTTGTTCCTCGAGCATAAGAATAAAGGAGTTTATTTGATTTTTTTAGCAATAGACTTAAAAAGTTGTCTAGCTACAGGAGCTATAGCTTTTTCATCTTTGTAATTTCCACAATAGGATCAATCAACTTTGTTAATTTAACAAACTTGGTAGTATTTGGCTTTAAAAAAATATGTCAACTTGTATACAAGTGAAGGTAATATTCGGATATGGAGAGATTACACTCTGAAAGGCAAACAGAAACTTGTGACAGCATTTTCATCTTTTTCAAAGTCATAGATTAGGTGTTCAGGTTTCAAATGCTATGGTTGATTGGCAACAACAATTTGGTTATTTGTTAGCAATTCTCATGTCCTGATTTTATTGACTATTTTCCACCCTTTGATCAGTTAAATTAGCTATAGTTCAATTTTATTTTAGGTGGAAGATTATCAAAAAATATTTTTTTTGAGTTTAATTAAGTTAAAGTTTTTTTTTTTTTTTTTTTTTTTTGTATTAAACTTTAACTTATTAAATTTTATGTAATCAATTAATTACATTAAAGTTTCAAATTAATTATTTTTTTTTTACTTGACTTAATAAAAGATTTTTAATTTAAATCAATATCAATTGTTTAACCAAATTTTTAATTCAGGCCAAAAGAATCTAACCGCTCAAATTTTCAATAAGTTCAAATGATTGATTTTTTTTTTTTTTAACCTATTGAATCAACAAAAGAGCTTTGTTTTGAATTCCCCAAAAAATTGGCTAAGTCCAAAAAGTTTCGAGTAAATTTCAGCAGCCTCCCGGCGTCCCCTCCCCGATGCCGGGAGGTAAGGAAGTGCTCGACTCGGCCGGATCAAATCGACGGCGAGGAGATTTGGGAGAGCGAATCGATCCCAAACAAAAAACAAATCTTCAAGTCTTCTAATATGGGCGACCTGCTAATTTAAGCAATTTATTAAAAAAAATGTATTTGGTCCCCTCAAAAATCCGGCAGCCTTCCGGCGTCCCCTCCCCGATGCCGGGAGGTTGAGGTGGGCATTTGCCCTTTGGCTCGACTCGGCCGGAATCAATCAACGGCGAGGAGATTTGAGAGATAGTGTCTGCGCTCCCTCGGTCGGATAATCTCGACGACCAAGGGCTTCGGGGGACCGTATCAACCCCGGGACTTCCTTCAATCTTCATTTATTTGATGACGTGTTGATATATATACAATACTTTTCTTATAATAATAATAATAACTATTACTGTTATTATTATTATTCATTGATAAATATGTATATATAATATCTCTTTATCTTTGCCATAAGGAAATAAAAAATGAAAGAGAGCAGCTTTTGCTAATATTTATTAATAAATATGTAGATGGTTTCTTTTCCCATTGTTTCAAAAAAGAGAAACAGAAACCAAGAACGGTAGCTTTTGTTGTTTCACGGGAGAAGGCGGACAAACCAGTTCTGTACGGTGATTTTTGCTTTGGGAAGTTTGATCCGACTGAAGGAAACAAAGCCGAAGAACAGATCCGGTGTGACTCAGACGTGTGTAAAGCAGGAAGAGATTGTTTGCTTAAAATTTTGCTCAACCAGGAGTTTGGAGCGGAGGACGACGAAGACGTCGCTCTTGATCGACTGGGCTTTCGGAGACGGACGGGGGTGTGTTCGGACCTCGGCTGCGATTGGAACGACTGGTATGTGTTGATTCGGGATTGATTGCTCTGAGAGAATCCTAAAATCAGAGCTAAATTTCTGATTTCTTGAAGGTATGTCCGCGTAACTCCCCTCCTTAATGTATTCTTCATTTTATACAAACCATTTGATCCGACTACGTGGGCATTCGGTTCCGAACGTGCTATCGTGGGACGGTTGAAGACTTAATTTCTTATTTATTTATACATTTTTTTTTTAACCGTTTGAAGCCACTGAGATCTTAGATTTTCATCTCTTGTAATATCATTTAGTTTTGATTTATACGGTTATCTTTAAACTAAAAATTTGAAGAAGCAGTTAGAGATTTAGGGTCTTATCTCTATTCGTATTTGTATAAAAGAGATGGGTAACTGTAGTAAAAACCGTAACATTTAATAATAGTTAGGCCTTCTGCAATTTGGTAGAAATAATGGACATTTCTCAAAATATTATATTCAACTCATTCCATTATATATTTTTCTTTAATCTGACATAGAGAAAGATTTACAATGTCCTCTTTCAGGCACTACTCAAGCAAAATTGATTAAATGTATAAGTATCTCTTACCGTGGACTCTTTGACTTATATCAAAGCTGGCAATGTGATATGTTTCTAGGATAAATATAACACAAGATGTTGATTTCTCATATGAATAAATCCAAATCTTATTTTGGAATTACCAGCAACTTGTTGAATCCTTACGAGTTGTGATGCAAGGTTCAAATGATTTTATTCCTTACAAATTGAATATCACACATACTCTCTTAAATTGCAGAGTTTTGACTTCCAACAAAATAAATAGGCTTTGCAATCTGTTGGCATAGATTTCTTTGCAGGCATTATCTAGTATTTCTTCTTTCTATGTTATGTTTTGTGTTAAATTATAAATACATTCCTTATTTAATGATTTGTTGGAATTTGAATCTTATTCAAGCCATCTTGATTACTTTGCTTAATTAATGGCATCAATTCTGATCACCACTCATAGTCGAGTAGAATAATTTAGTTATCAATGTAATTCAAATGGCATCCCTGTATAGCATGCCTTCCAAGAGGCTTAATAATTTTAGTTAGATTCACAGGATCAATAGTTATGCTTGTAACTATCTATGCTCTCGTGACATTCAAGCAGCAGTGCTCTGAATGAAAATGATTTAATCAAAGCCAATTGAATTATATTGAAGTACAATAAAAGTGTTTATGTCTTGCCAAATAAGCAATAGCAATGTTGATTCTCATCATTTCTCATAACCAAGAAAGATTGATCTAACAAATTCGTTTTTGTCATAATTGTTACTGAGTGATTCTTTTGAAGTCGCTGGTGCTTCTTTATTAGTTGGGTCTTGAATTTAAATTAAGATCCAGTCGGTAGTGGGAGTTGACTAAATCAATTATTTGATCATTTATAAGTCAACATTTTGCAAATCAATTTCACCAATTTTTTTTTTTTAAAATTGGGTTATTTATTGGATATTTTTTATAAAATTTGAAGCCCAAGAAGGATTTATATAAGTTTTACATTGAAAACTGAATAAATTATAATTATATTAATATTATAGTATTATTTATTTTTAAATATCATATTCCACTAATGAATCCATTAAATCCTTTTTCATTTTCCCCTCATTCAGCTAAATAGAGAACATATAAGAGAATTTAGAGAGAAAGAACTTATGATTTAGAGATCGTGGAGTGATTTTCTCCGCTCAATCTTATTAAGAGATTTCCTAGTCTCATCATAAGGAATCATTATCGTACTTTTAATTTTAATAATTTTGTATTTTTTTTACTCGATCAAATTTGTATTTTAATTGTCAAAAAATGAGGGTAATTTTTATTGATTAAATTTTCACCACATAATCTTTTATATGCTATAGAGATTAAAAATATGAATATTTTGAGAATTTATTTGAGATTTTTTGTCAGATAATTTTGAAAAAATAATAACTTTTATCAATTTAGAAATTTATTTTGATATATAAAAATAGTGCTTTAGTTCAATGAAAACTTTAGAATATTGTCATATACAATCCCTAGTAATTTGGTTAATTTCTAAATATATAAATTTATGCTCATTATGATTTTTTGTTGTTTATCGTTACAACATTTTGACACTTTTTGAATTAAGCCCAATTATATTTAATTTACCCAATACATTGAAAATGAATATGAATATGTGATTGAGTAATAGTTGGTCGCTGTTACTGTTATAATACTGTGATAATAATATATGTATATAAAATACAAGTAAATACTGATTGACCCATTAGTTGGAGATTAATTGATCTATACAAGATGGTGGGCTGACGGGCTTTTCTTTGAATACTATGATTGAGTGTTATCATCTACTGATACAATAATATAAATATTAAGAGTTATAAGAAGTTATTACTGTGTTGACAGAAAAAAAGAGTAATGACTCAATTTACTGATACTAATATAATATTAAAAAATATCAATTAAATTATGATTTCTTACTTATTTAGTATGATTATTAAAATACATGTTATTGAATCATTGTTTCTATTATTGTATTGATTTATTATTACTATATGAATTTATTATTATAGCATTTTTTTACCATTCATACCACTAGATTATTACTATAATTGATATAAATAGTGATATTATTTGATACCACGGATTCGTCATATTGATACTAAGCATGTGACATACTGATCAACGCATAATATAATGATTTGATGCTAATATAGAATACTTGGATAGTATGCGTACACTCTATAATTTTATTTCATTGCTATGATTCTGTCAGTCTTTATCGACGCTTTTATTTTATCGCTTTATACGATTGCTTTACTGAATGATAATATTGATACGACGACTACTTTATTGATTCAACACTTATGATGGTTTACTTATTTCCTCATTGTACTATTTTGCTGGCTTTTATATCATAATTTTTACAATTTATAATTTCTTTTGCTATTTCATATGAGTTTTACTATTTCTGCACAGATTCTTAATCATATTACTATTATTATTATAAAGTAACTAACAACATGCATACTATTTCCTTTCCATACTTTGAATTCAGTTATAGGATTTTAATGCCCTATTGAACTGTTT
Organism: Dendrobium officinale; assembly: GCA_019514585.1. Classification (NCBI taxonomy): domain Eukaryota; kingdom Viridiplantae; phylum Streptophyta; class Magnoliopsida; order Asparagales; family Orchidaceae; genus Dendrobium; species Dendrobium officinale. The sequence goes on from CM033694.1 coordinate 44,681,529, forward strand.
AGCTTATTATATGTAATTTAAATAATTTTTTGCCAGGAATGAGATTTAAGAGTGTGAGACTGATCAATATTCCCCAGGTTTTGTTAATTTTTATTTTAATTATTCTTTTGTACTCTTACATGAAAGGATAAATTTTGATTATATGATTTCTAAACATTGTATATATATGATTTATTTTTGTTTAATGAATAAAGATATGTATTGATATTTTAAATTATTATTTTTTTTGTTATTTTTTGTTGATACATGAAATTAGATAGCTTTGATTGTTGCATAATAAAAGATAAAAGAAAGAATATTCTAAATTAGATTTTAGGATGTCACAGATGGAGATCAGAGGGGCCGTAGTTTATGGGTGATGGTAGTCGGAGGGACTGTAGTCGAAGGGTGATGGTGGTTGTTGGGAATATAGTTAGTAAAAGATGGAGGTTGGAGGGACTGTAATTGGTGGGAGATGAAGGTCAGAGGGATTATTATCAATGGGCGATGGTGGTCGGAGGGATCATAATTGGTAGGCGATGGATGTCGGAGGGATCGTAGATGGTGGGTGATGGCGGTCGAAGGGATATTAGTCAGCGGGCGACGGAGGTCTAGGGTGGCTAAAGGGACCATAATCAATGGGTGACGGAGGTCAAGGGACTGTAATCGAGGAGGTGATAGAGGTCGGAGGGACCATGTTTGGCATTTGGCATTTGACATTAGTTAGAGTGATTATAATTGATGCTCAATGGTGTTTAGAGTGGTGTATCGATGGCAGCTAGGTGGAGGTCTGGTGGTGATCGATGACGGGCATAGGTCTGATGGTGGTAGGAGGTTGAGCGAAGGTTCGGTGGAGGTCTATGTTGGATTTTCGTACGAAGCTAGGATACTAAACTTTATATCCTCTACCACCACAAATGTTTTGGCAAGCAATAATTTGATGTTGTCTTTGGGAAATGATTCCTAGTTGGGGCTAACTTTTGCTACAACCTAGAAAGGTTGTTCACAACTCACATGAATGTCCCGGGCACAATTGTAGCAAGATAGTCTCTTCACCATGATATGTTAATAGGTTTGAAAAAAGTACTTCAATATTAAGGGAAAACTTATTGTATTAGCGATCATACACTATTTTATCTCTCATTAACTATTAGCTCTCATTGCATCAATTTCAAGGGAAGTAGATTTGGACTGGGTGAAACCTTAGCAACAATCTTGAATACGATTATGCTCATCCAAGTTATTCCAATATTTTAAGCATCCAAGATAATTTTATTGACAACCATCTATCATAAAAGCTTCAAATTAACAAATACACAAAGGCTTCAAGTGAATTCTAAACTCTATGTAGTCCTCAGCTGGACTTCTACTTATTGAGCAATGTCATAGACTCGACCTCAAAAAGATAGTAACGATCAAAAGGCATACCAATCTTTACATTCAATTCGAGATACACGAGACATTCTCCCCCCTCCCAATTAATATATAATCAATCTCAAGAGGATTTAATTTAACCTCATCCACACTTATTGACATTATTGAACAATGCTAAATTAAAATTTTAGATAGGTCATACATCTTTGCTAGATTACGCCCGATCTTTCTACAAAGGTTAACGTTATCAAGTAATACTTTGACACACAACCTGTGAAAGTTCAAATATTTTTAATGGATTTTTCTAACTTCTTTCATTTTTTTTTAACAGAACCAAATATATTAAAAGTGGAATAAAAACGGTTACATCAGCCAAAGATCAAATCCAAAACAGAAAAAACAAGAAAAGAAATTACACTGAAAAGGGGGCTCAGTATAAAGCGGCCAAGGCTCCCAGCACCCCAGAAGCCTCGCACGGACCATCCAAAAGGAAACAGTACCATATGAAGGACCCACCTCTAATAAACTGCACCAATGATTGCCATCAGCAAGACAAATGGGGTGCGAGCCCCAGCGACATCATTTCCCTAATAACCCTCGCTTCGCCAATCACAAATTTAAACCGCATAATACTATAAAAAACCCAACAAATAAACAGCTTATCTTCTCCTCCTTCCCCTCCCACGCAATCTCCCACGAGAGGCACCAGACGCAACAGGCCTATCACGAATTAAAGTAAAGTCATTGCCAGGGTCCGATCCACCACAAATGTCCGGAGAATTCAAACCACAATCCGAGAAATCGGATTCCGATTCACACTCAGACAACCCATTCAACCAATCCATATGATTCCTCATATCAAAACCAGAACTTTCTCCCAAATGATTGCCCAAAGTATACGAATTTATCAATTTCACAGGGACATCAATAAAATTGCTGGATAGCACAGGAAATTCTCTTTCCACAAGCACTCCATCAGTATTATTCTCCACATTACTCATCTGATTGCAACCAGCCCAACATATGGCGGAAGAGAAACAGCCTCAGCCACAACAGGAGACAACACATCACCAGAAATTGAAACATTCAAATCACTAGGCTGCACAGCCTCAGTAAACACCAAACAATCCGTAAGAATAGGGGCATCCCGACACACAAAATCTTCACAATGGGGCAAGGAGTTAACCGACAACCCCGCACAACTAGCATGACGCAAAACAGTGGGAAGAAAAGGTAAGGCATTAGGAGATAACACCTTCGAAACAAAGTCAGAATTAACGGCCCCAACCTCCAGCACTTCAATAACTTCCCTAGCTAGTCCCAGTTCCACACAACATTGGCCTCCTCATGAGCATCATTCACCGAATCTACAATTACAGGAGCCTCATTTGTAGCACACGGTTCAACAATTTTGGGTTTAATAGAAGATACCAAATCACCATTTTTAACACGGCAATCACCCACAGCATGACCAATACAACGACAAACACTGCAGAAATTAGGAAATTCATCCATAGCAACTTGCTGGATATAGCCAAGTTTTTCAGAACCAACCCATATACGATCAGGGTAAGATTTGGTAATATCAAGTTCAACTAAAACCCGAGCTAAAGAAGGTCTAGAGCCCAAAGAAGTGGCAGTATCAATTTTTAAAGGCTTGCCAAAGATTGACACCAAATCATGAAGGATTTTAGGTGAATATAGATGAGGCCACAAAGAAGGGAAAGAAACCCAAATTGGGATCTCCGACGATTCAGCCCCGATATCAACAGTAGGAGACCATTTAGTAACTTTCATATAGCAGTTAAAGACTAGATACGATCTATGACAGAAAATGCGGCAATAATCAAGATCGTTCTCCAATTTGATTAAAGCATGAGACGGATCAAGCAAGGTAACCGAAACATCACCGTTGAGCTTGAGATTGAAAAAAAATTTCCGTATAGAGAATCAAGAGACGGTCGCTTAGTAGGAAAAAAATCAACTAAAGCAAATTGAAACGGCACAGCCAAAGCCTCTATTTCATCATCCGAAATCCAAAGGGAGGGTATACCACGAAACGAAGAAACCCTAAGTTTAGGAAAATCATTACTAACAGAGGATCCCGAAAGCACTTGAAGAAAGGAGCGAGAGGGGTTCGAAACCCCTAAAAAACCTTGGTCTGTAAGCTTTGGAGCCATCCGGCAACTGCCGGAGAAAAAACACGAGCAAAATACCAAGGACTAATACAAGAGAAAGGGAGAAAAAACTTCCCTGAAAGCCAGAAGAATGCCAGCCTGCCCGACGAGCAGCGACCGACGAGCGACGCGGCGCCGCGAGGGAAACCCTAGCAGAGGAGCTTGGTATGACGATTTTTTTTTCTTTCATATAGATTAACACCATCATGCAATACTTTGGCAAACAATCTTGAATAAGTTAAACATCCTTGGTAGATTTATCTTAGTTCCTTCCACACAGATTAACGAAATAAAATAATACTTTAGTAAACAATCTTAAATAAGTCAAACATCTTTTATGGATCCTTTTCAACCACTTCCTTACAGGTTAATATCATTAAGCAATGCTCTGACAAACAACCTTAGATAGATCAAATATCTTTTGTAGATTTTTTGAACCACTTCAATCTCAGTTAACAACATCAAGCCACGTTCTGATAAATAACCTCAGATAAGTCAAATCCAATAATTTTAAAATTTATCATTATTAAGATTTAATTAAGATATTATCACTTGTGTATTTTTTAGCAAACAAGAAGAAAAATTGGGTGATAAAACTATGACCAAAATTTAATCAAAACATATTTTAAAATTCTTAGATTAATCAATCAAATTTTAAACTACTATCATTAAGACTAATCAGGCCATAATTAATTAGGTTTAATCAAATGATATTTTGGAGGACGATGAGTACTTATTTATATGCTGTTTGCTAGGCTTATGCTTATGCGCAAGTTTGAAGGCAAAACTTCATTATCTCTTCATTTTTGTATTTCCATCGCGAGTTAAATATTAATATTAATTTGATCATAATGAATGATCAAATATTATTTAGTTTTTAAAATTTTATTTGCATGAGAAAATTAATGGCATGAGAGTAAATTTTATTTGCATGAGAAAATTAATTTTATTTGTATTTTTTTTACTCGATCAAATTTGTATTTTAATTGTCAAAAAATGAGGGTAATTTTTATTGATAAAATTTTCACCACGTAATCTTTTATATGCTATAGAGATTAAAAATATGAATATTTTGAGAATTTATTTGAGATTTTTTGCCCGATAATTTTGAAAAAATAATAACTTTTATCAATTTAGAAATTTTATCTTGATATATAAAAATAGTGCTTTAGTTCAATGAAAACTTTAGAATATTGTCATATACGATCCCTAGTAATTTGTTTAATTTCTAAAAATATAAATTTATGCTCATTATGGTTTTTTGTTGTTTATCATTACAACATTTTGACACTTTTTGAATTAAGCCCAATTATATTTAATTTACTACAATACATTGAAAATGAATATGAATCTGTGATTGAGTAATAGTTGGTCGTTGTTACTGTTATAATACTGTGATAATAATATATGTATATAAAATACAAGTAAATACTGCTTGATCCATTAGTTGGAGATTAATTGATCTATACAAGATGGTGGGCTGACGGGCTTTTCTTTGAATATTATATATGATTGAGTGTTATCATCTACTAATACAATAATATAAATATTAAGAGTTATAAGAAGTTATTACTGTGTTGACAGAAAAAAAGAGTAATGACTCTATTTACTGATACTAATATAATATTAAAAAATATCAATTAAATTATGATTTCTTACTTATTTAGTACGATTATTAAAATGCATGTTATTGAATCATTGTTTCTATTATTGTATTGATTTATTAATACTATATGAATTTATTATTATAGCATTTTTTTTACCATTCATACCACTAGATTATTACTATAATTTATATAAATAGTGATATTATTTGATACCACTGATTCGTCATATTGATACTAAGCATGTGACATACTGATCAACGCATAATATAATGATTTGATGCTAATATAGAATACTTGGATAGTATGCGTACACTCTATAATTTTATTTCATTGCTATGATTCTGTCAGTCTTTATCGACGCTTTTATTTTATCGCTTTATACGATTGCTTTACTGAATGATAATATTGATACGACGACTACTTTATTGATTCAACACTTATGATGGTTTACTTATTTCCTTATTGTATTATTTTGCTGGCTTTTATATCATAATTTTTACAATTTATAATTTTTTTTGCTATTTCATATGAGTTTTACTATTTCTGCACAGATTCTTAATCATATTACTATTATTATTATAAAGTAACTAACAACATGCATACTATTTCCTTTCCATGCTTTGAATTAAGTTATAGGATTTTAATGCCCTATTGAACTGTTTAGCTCATTATATGTAATTTAAATAATTTTTTGCCAGGAATGAGATTTAGGAGTGTGAGACTGATCAATATTCCCCAGGTTTTGTTAATTTTTATTTTAATTATTCTTTTGTACTCTTACATGAAAGGATAAATTTTGATTATATGATTTCTAAACATTGTATATATATGATTTATTTTTGGTTAATGAATAAAGATATGTATTGATATTTTAAATTATTATTTTTTGTTAATACATGAAATTAGATAGCTTTGGTTGTTGCATAATAAAAGATAAAAGAAAGAATATTCTAAATTAGATTTTAGGATGTCACAGATGGAGATCAGAGGGGCCGTAGTTTATGGGTGATGGTAGTCGGAGGGACTGTAGTCGAAGGGTGATGGTGGTTGTTGGGAATATAGTTAGTAAAAGATGGAGGTTGGAGGGACTGTAATTGGTGGGAGATGAACGTCAGAGGGATTATTATCAATGGGCGATGGTGGTCGGAGGGATCATAATTGGTAGGTGATGGATGTCGGAGGGATCGTAGATGGTGGGTGATGGCGGTCGAAGGGATATTAGTCAGCGGGCGACGGTGGTCCGAGGGACCTTAATCAGCGGGCGACGGAGGTCTGGGGTGGCTAAGGGACCATAATCAATGGGTGACGGAGGTCAAGGGACTGTAATCGACGAGGTGATAGAGGTCGGAGGGACCATGATTGGCATTTGACATTGGTTAGAGTGATTATAATTGATGCTCGATGGTATTTAGAGTGGTGTATCGATGGCAGCTAGGTGGAGGTCTGGTGGTGATCGATGACGGGCATAAGTCTGATGGTGGTAGGAGGTTGAGCGAAGGTTCGGTGGCGGTCTATGTTAGATTTTCGTACGAAGCTAGGATACTAAACTCTATATCCTCTACCACCACAAATATTTTGGCAAGCAATAATTTGATGTTGTCTTTGGGAAATGATTCCTAGTTGGGGCTAACTTTTGCTACAACTTAGAAAGGTTGTTCACAACTCACATGAATGTCCCTGGCACAATTGTAGCAAGATAGTCTCTTCACCATGATATGTTAATAGGTTTGAAAAAAGTACTTCAATATTAAGGGAAAACTCATTGTATTAGCGATCATACACTATTTTATCTCTCATTAACTATTAGCTCTCATTGCATCAATTTCAAGGGAAGTAGATTTGGACTGGGTGAAGCCTTAGCAACAATCTTGAATACGATTATGCTCATCCAAGTTATTCCAATATTTTAAGCATCCAAGATAATTTTATTGACAACCATCTATCATAAAAGCTTCTAATTAACAAATACACAAAGGCTTCAAGTGAATTCTAAACTCTATGTAGTCCTTAGCTGGACTTCTACTTATTGAGCAATGTCATAGACTCGACCTCAAAAAGATAGTAACGATCAAAAGGCATACCAATCTTTACCTTCAATTCGAGATACATGAGGCATTCGCCCCCCTCCCAATTAATATATAATCAATCTCAAGAGGATTTAATTTAACCTCATTCACATTTATTGACATTATTGAACAATGCTAAATTAAAATTTTAGATAGGTCATACATCTTTGCTAGATTACGCCCGATCTTTCTACAAAGGTTAACGTTATCAAGTAATACTTTGACACACAACCTGTGAAAGTTCAAATATTTTTAATGGATTTTTCTAACTTCTTTCATATAGATTAACACCATCATGCAATACTTTGGCAAACAATCTTAAATAAGTTAAACATCCTTGGTAGATTTATCTTACTTCCTTCCACACAGGTTAACGAAATAAAGTAATACTTTAGTAAACAATCTTAAATAGGCCAAACATCTTTTATGGATCCTTTTCAACCACTTCCTTACAGGTTAACATCATTAAGCAATACTCTGACAAACAACCTTAGATAGATCAACTATCTTTTGTAGATTTTCTCAACCACTTCAATCTAAGTTAACAAGATCGAGCCACGTTCTGATACATAACCTCGAATAAGTAAAATCCAATGATTTTAAAATTTATCATTATTAAAATTTAATTAAGATATTATCACTCGTGTATTTTTTAGTAAACAAGAAGAAAAATTGGGTGATAAAACTATGACCAAAATTTAATCAAAACATATTTTAAAATTCTTAGATTAATCAATCAAATTTTAAACTACTATCATTTAGACTAATCAGGCCATAATTAATTAGGTTTAATCAAATGATATTTTGGAGGACGATGAGTACGTACTTATTTATATGCTGTTTGCTAGGCTTATGCTTATGCGCAAGTTTGAAGGCAAAACTTCATTATCTCTTCATTTTTGTATTTCCATCGCGAGTTAAATATTAATATTAATTTGATCATAATGAATGATAAAAAATTATTTAGTTTTTAAAATTTTATTTGCATGAGAAAATTAATGGCATGAGAGTAAATAAACCTACAAAATTACTTCTAGAAAACGGTAAAGACTTATTTCTTTTAATTGAAAGTTGGAAGCGAGTGCTTGTGGAATGGGCAAAAAAAAAAAAGGAGGATGTTGTGCCACACTTAAGATACCTCAATTAACTTTCATAAATGCTTCTCGAGTACTTCTGAACCTTCCATTAGTGATTAAGTACTTCTATAGGCAGTTTATCTTAGGATTTGCTTGGGACATCTTTCTCATTGCTTTCTAAAAGAATTTTTTAGTACAAAAATTTCTAAGACTTCGTTTGGGACGGCTTTTTTATTACTTCTTAAAATTGAGTTTTAATACAAAAATTTTAATTTTTGTATGCTCCAAACGAATGCTTAGGCTTCGTTTGGGACGGCTTTCTTCCTGCTTCTTAAAGCGGCTTTCTAGTACAAAAATTTTAAGAAGCAGGAAGAAAGTTGTCCCAAACGAAGCCTTAGTCTGTTGGTTGAAAGCTTTGACTATCAACGTAAGGTTGCTCGAAACAAGAATATTATGAAGTATGTAAAGTTTTTTTTTCATTATTATTATTATTATTTTATAAAGTATGTAACGTACATAGGTGAAATAGAGTGAGTTATGTTTGTTTGATTAGAAAAAATTTGGGTGTAAAATAATTTAAATATATGTTCTAAATATAATAAATGATTTATGAAAAATAAATTCTAAGAAATATTTTTATTAATCTAAAACTGATATATGAAGTCATTTTTATTATATTTCAAAATTCACACGTAGCCTTATCACTATCACCCACTACTACTGCAAATTGTCGCCACTACCGCAAATTATCGCAAGTTTCTCGCTATAAACACAAACCGCCATTACTGCATGCTATTGCCCACCACCACTATTGATCAACTTAAATTTTATACTGAATTCATTTTATTTCAAATTAAACATAAAAAAATAATCTATTAAATATATTTTACAATGAATTAAATAACTCAAAAAATATTTGAAATATTTGCCTTTATTTATCAATAAATCAAAGTGCCACTTAGAGAGAGAGAGAGAGAGAAATGATAAAATACAATAAGTGAGCATAATTATTTCATAATTTCTTCCATATATATCTACACATGCATCTTTTTAGTCTATTACACACAATCATTTCTTTTTCTGTAATAACTGCCAAACAATATTATGTTTCTTCATCGATCTAAAGAGATAGAAAAAGAGTGAGAGATCTTCTTACATTTTATCGAATTAGAAAAATTGAAACATATAAGGTACATCGCAGAAGAACTGATCCAAATTATGCATCGGAGGCAAATTAAGATCAAAAAGCAGCTTCGCCTCCTTCTTGTCATCTTTCTGATCTCCATATTCATGGCGTCTGTGCTTCGTCATATGCCCTCCCAGCGCCTGCCCCATAGAAAACTCAAGCCCACAAACAGTACAGCCATGAACCTTCTTAATCCTCTCCGTCTTCATCGCCTCCGATCCCTCCTTCATCTTCATCCTCTTGTGACTCGTCCGATGACCTCCCAACGCCTGGAAAGAAGGAAATTGCTTATAACAGGTCTTGCACTCGAACACTCGCCCATTATCAGCTCTGGAACGCTTATAAGCCATTGGAAGATTTAAGGTCGAGTAATGGAGATATTTATACAGGTTTAGGGTTTATGGTTTAAGTTGCCATCGTCACCTAATTGTGCTGTTGTGAGATTACTAATAAAGCATGTGAGGACGTACAGTGAGGTGGAGTGTGATTAATAATTAGCCTTTTTAGAGTGTGTGGAAACTGCTTGAAGGGAGTATGAGAGAGACTGTGTGCGTCTCTGCCTGTTTGACGAAGAGACGCGGAAGAAGTAGCGATGGCTGGTTAGTTTCCTCATGATTTCGTTTTTCGGGTGGGAATCTGTATTCTCCAATGCGTTTATATTTGTTTTAGACCGGAACAATTATTACGTCTTCCGACCGGACGTTAAAAACGAGAAATATGGAGCAAATACCGAGCAATATCAAACAATAACGAGAAATACCATCACGTGAAGACCTAATACCGAGTAATACCGAGCTATACAAAAGTTGTACCGAGTTTTTCCTAGAAAAAACTCGGTACAACTCGGTATTGCTCGGTATAGCTCGTCATAACTCGGTATTGGTCTTCACAGAGCGGTATTCCTCGTTATTATCAAATAATACCTAGCAATACCGAGCAAATACCGAGTTTTTTGGCAGGATTTTGCCTCCGACCAGACGTTCCTCTACGTCCTTACACCGGACCTAATCAAATTAAGTTCTTTAGACCGGGCATTTTTTTGTCTTCTTCTTTGTAAGCGTGTGTCAATATTTGAGATGATCCGAAAATCTGATTCTAATCCGATCTGAAATTTCAAACCGGGTTCGAGTTCAGGTTAGGGATTCCAACCCGTTGTAAAACTGAGTCAGGTTCGATTTGACCTAGAAATCCGAAATCAATCCGATTTAACCCGTTGTAAAACTGGGTCATGTTCGATTTGACCTGGAAATCTGAAATCAATATGATTTGACTCATTTTTAATTAATTTAGAAAGATTTTAAAAGATTGTTATGAAATAAGAAAATGTTATTTCTGAAAAATAATAAATCATGTTGTCCAAACTGAATTAAGCTTGATTTATTTTAAATTGATTGAAATAAATCTTATCTTAATTTGATTTAGATTTAAATAAATCGAATTAAATAAAAAAATTAGTAAAACATACTCGAAGCGGGTCATGCTCGAGTTGAACCGGACCCGTAGGGGCCAAATTCGAGTTCAGAAAACTGATCCGTTTGTAAAAACAAGTCGGGTTAGGGTAGAGTCGAATAGTGCCTGATCAGTTCCATGTTGGATATGAACCCAACCACTGACCCAATTTTGACAACCCTCCTTTGGGACGATTTTTTTTTTTTTTTTTGAAGTAATTTTTTATTATAAAATTTAAATTTTTATACTAAAAAATGCTTTAAGAAGCAATAAAAAAGTCACCCTGAATAAAGTCTCAGAGTATTGTGTAAATTTAGTTCATGCGTTTATTTAATCGAATTTATATTAATATTTTATTTCTATATTATTATATTAAAATAAAAAATTATCTATCAAATCCATCATTAATTTAATATAATCAGCATGATTAAATATGACTTTAATAAAATTTGAAAAACTAGCCGTGAAACAAAAAAAATGCGCCCACAGTGTTCACGAATCACGAGTATAGATGAGACCAAAAAGTTTTCAAAAAGGTATTATAAAAAGAATCCTATGAGTGAGAATGAAAGAATCAGCTCCCCATTTCTTATGCAACTGTACCGCAATTTCACATATCTTCACTCCTGATTGACTTTTTGACTTGACCGAAGTCAATAAAGATTTCAATTGCCCTTTATACCCATTAGAGCCTTCATTATGGAGAAATTATTCTGTGCGGACCCGAACGGCGTCCAAAGATGACGTTATTTTTTTGCTCGGTATAGATGACATGACATATTCTCGTTGGTCTCTAGACAGTGCGGTGTCCGCACTGAATAATTTCCCATGATTATTAATCTATTTGGCCTTTTTCTCCTATTTTGTTTTGTGATCATAATTATATTTTTATTTTGATATTATTTTTTTTATTATTTTTCAAAAAAATTGTGACGAAAAATTGATTTTTGAAGATAGAATAATTATTTTTCTCATTGCAATTTTAATAAATTTAATAAACAGTTGATACTGTTTTTTATTTATTATTATTTTATGAGAGTATCAATTTATATTAATTTTAATTGCAATATATTTTGATATTTAACATAAAAAATGTGTATTATAATTTTTTTTTTTATATTAGGTATTATAAGGAAGTTAAGCAATTAAAGCTGATCTTTTTTTGGAAAAAATTGCATCGGATGTCCTCTGATCAAGAAATAATCAAAATGAATTTTAAAAATTTTAATTTATTTTGAGATGAATAAAATATAAATTATTTATATTTATGCTCATTTAAAATAAATTTAAGGATGTAAAAGTTATTATAATATACACTTTGAGTAAAAAAAATATGATTTTTTTTTAAATTTTTTTATTTCTTTCACAAGCAAAGCTTAATTTTTTTAACAAGCTAGTCAATCGAGTTTAACGCGTCGAAGACTTGACCATGACTTGACTCCTAGGTTTGACGCTCTGCAGTCTGCACAATTATTCCAACCGGCAAACTCTGCAGGATTTCTTACTAAAAGTAAAATGGGAGCAGGTGTGGGCATTTTGTATGTATTTATATGATATATTATTTGTAAGAATAAAAATATGGAGGTAAATAGAAAAAAAAAAAAGAATATATTGGAAATCTGATCATGGGAGTTTATGTGATGAATTGTGATTGTTTGCTGTTTAATATAATCTTTGATAAAATGGTAATCCACCTCTATGCTTGGTGCAAGCATGAAAGATGTGATTATGCGCAAAAGCAATGACTTATATGTGGAAAAGTATAAATCTTTTAAGAGACGTCAAATCCAAATGACATTGATGGCCCTCGTAGCCAAAGCCAAATATTCAACTTCGTTTGAAGTGCGAGCAACAATTGTTTGCCAGCAGTTGCGGACTCTGCCTGGAAACCCGAAATCAACCCGACAATGACCCAAAAGTTGAAGTCCATTCCGTATTTTTGCCAGCAGTCGTGGACTCTGCCTGCTGCCCGCACTCGCGAGTCACCAACCGCCTTTCATCGTTGCTACCACTGCCAGCACTTGACTTCGCACGCTGCCTGCACTCGCGGTCATGGACTTTGCCAGCACTCGCCGACCGCCTTCCACCTGCTGTCGCTGCTTCGTCACCAGCTTTGAATAGTAAATGTAAGTAGTGACAGGAGCTCATCTCGTGCATCTTCAACCAAATCTCCTAAATATGGGTCGGTTGTGTCAACCCAGCAATCCGCGCGAGTCGGGTTCAGGTTGAAATATCCGACCCGTTTCTGCAAACGGGTCGGATTCAGGTTGACCCATTTACATCCAGATCAACTCAAGTTCGACCTGAACCCAACCCGTTGACTCGAATGGCCACCCCAACCGTGCAATGAAGGTTTGTCGTAAGTAGTGTTGAGGTGGAGCTCTGAGATTCTTTAAGCCTCTCAGCTTTCTTGGGTCTTTAGACTAGGCTCCAAGACTTCTCCCCCCCAAAATCCCCTTCATGTAGAAAGATGTAGTCTATTTATATATTTTGAAAGTGGCATGTCCTCTAAATATGAAAAAGATATGGAGCAAATATGAAGTGCTACATCGAACACCTCTTATTAATACCTTCAATCATATAGAGTTCATGCAACATTTAAGTACCTTAATGATATCATAATTAAGTAATCTTAGCCTCATTGGATTCGCCTCGTTGAGCCGCTCGATTTGACCATAAGCATGTCACATTTGAAGATAATTTGATCATCCAATTGGTACTTTGAAACTTTCAAATATGCTTCTGACTCTTGATTTGTGCCCATTTGGGCTTGAATTGGACCGATTTTGGCGTTACTAGGTTCATCTCATTGAGACATTCAATTTAACTATAAGTTTGTTAAAATCAAAATTTTGATTTTGATGCTCTCATATTTAAATTTGGAAGTTTCCAATTCAAATATGTAACAAGATTCATGCTTGATAAAGTCAATTTTATGTTACGCACCAATGTCAAAACTAAATGAGATACCAACAAGGAAGCACAGAGGGGTCAAAAAACAGAGAAAAAAAAACCCAACTTTGCATAATAAACCGAAAAATGGATGAGATACCAACGAGTCAGTCACCAGAATTCGAGCTTTCTTCTGCGAAAAAAAACTGACTAAGTGAGCTGCAGCAAACTGCAAGCGAAATCAAGGGCTTGGTGCGCACATCAATTGAAGAAAACAGAGACACAATCGCTAGAAACTTGGGGGTTACAGAGAAAGGTTTCACCTTTCGAGCTGCGTTATCATTACAGGGCAAAGTTTGACACCTCTAATAACCAAAGCAATCACACTTGTAGGGGGCAGTAAAGATGAAACCGAACCCCCAGGTTTTATGATCACAGTATCCATGGCCTTGTAGAAGCCATTAGGATGCAGTGCAAATATTTAATCAAAGTTTAAACAATGAGACCCACCGAGGCTTAGGGTGGTCGGTGGGCGAGGACGGTTGGGAACCCCTCATTTCGAGTTCGAATCCCCTCTACTACGGCCTCGCCTCTTCAGTAGGGCAAAGCAAGTATGGGCTCGATACCAGTGGGTGGCCATGCTAGGTTCCGCTGAGGGATTAGTTACGCCGTCAAGCGGTCCCTTTGGAATGGCAGCAGGTAGATCCCCGTATAAAAAAAAAAAAGTTTTAACAATGAGCATTAACGAAATTGAGAATTTCATTTTGGAGAATATTTTGGGAGCTCAAATGGCATTTTGGCTTTGGAATTAAGTGCTAATGGTCATCAATACTTCCTTTCACTAACGGTTTTCTTTTGAAAGTTAAGAAAGGGAGTGAGAATATGCTTTGCTTAGCCTTGATATTGTTATTTGCTCTTTTTAAATATTCATTGGAGTTTGATTCATTTCAAGAAGTCATTATTTGTTTTAGTATCAACTTGCTTGTTCTTGAACAGATCAACTTGCTTGTTCTACATACCTACATTTTGCTTGAAGGAAGGCAAATGCACAGCCAATGTTATTTATGTATGTTATTCTATGAGTTGTTTGGTTTAATGCTATATATTTGATTAAGGCTTCGTTTGAGACGGCTTTCTTACTGCTTCTTAAAACAGCTTTTTAATATAAAAATTTAAATTTTTATATTAAAAAGCTGTTTTAAGAAGCAGTAAGAAAGCCGTCTCAAACGAAGCTTAAATGTTATTATACTGAGATGTCAAATACTATATAATAAAATAAAATAATCTGATTGATGTTAGGCTTCTTTTGGGCCGGGATAGTTTTAGTCCATTATTTTTTCTCTGCTTTAAAAAAAAAGTGTACTGAAAATAGTTTTATAAAGCATTAAAAAAATTATCCCAAATGAAACCTTAGTCAACATCAAAATTTAATAAAAAAAATTATGATTATCCTTTTCATAAATTCATTTGAAGATGCAGTGAATCAAATTATTGACATCTTTAAATAACATAATGTGAAGTACACATGGTACTAAAACAAATTACTCTCCATTTTTATCAATATTGAAGAATTTTATTGCATTTATTATTATTAGTTATATTTAAGCTTCATTTGGGATGACCTTCTTACCGCTTCTTAAAACAATTTTTTACTACAAAAATTAAAATTTTTGTACTAAAAAACTATTTTAAGAAACAGAAAAAAATCATCATAAATGAAGCCTTAGTAAACATTTATTTGAGAGTTGCAGCTTTGACTATGGCTTTCTTTGATCCATTATTCTTTACTACTAAATAGTAACAGTTAATTTGTGATATATAAGAAGATATTATTTTTTCAGCATGTCTGACTTCTTATAGTAAGTTCATGTTAGAAGTAAATAGTTAGACATTTATTTAGTTGATTGGATGAACTAATGAAAATTTCAATCATGTTCATGCAAGAAGAATTGGGTTTTTTATCCCTCAAACAAATAATTGGAGAAACTACTTCTTGCTACTTGTTGTGTGTTAGAAAATTTGAGTCGGTAGAGTGTATATTTTACATATCAGAGTTATGCAAAAATTTAGCACGTACAAATGAAAGTAGTAATGCTAGAAGAAATTTTACGTGAAACCCGGATAAGAAAAAAATCACACGGCCTAATCCAGTTGTAAAATAAACTAGATAGTAAGTGATAAAAAGATCACTCTTTCTTCAGAGTTGAAGAAGAGGGAGAGTACAGAAATAGTGTATGACATTTAATTCCCAACAACAGAGATTGATTTTTTCAATAGGGATTATAAAAAGTAGATATCCCCATATGGACTATTATACCCAATACTAAAATTAAATCTTGTTAATATTCTGAGGATGATAGAGATTTTTTATGCTAATCCTTAGTAGTGATGGTAATTGTCGATAGTAATAGCTGGTGGTGATCGTCAACGGCGATGGTTGGAGAATGCAAAAGAGATCTTTCTATTTCTATCTCATTTCTCATCTTTTCATGTCAAGAATGATTCTCTATTTATAATTTTTTGGAGTGGCATGCACCGTAAATATGGGGGATATCTAGAGCAATTTCAGAGTGCTCCATCAGACAGTCCATATTAACTCCATAAATCATTGAGTGTTCATCAAACATTTTAGTGTCTTAATGATGTCAGAATTGAGTTATCTTAGGCTCGTTGGGTTCGTCTTATCGAACCACTCGATTCGACTATAAGAATGTTTGATTTGAAGACCGTTTGATCATCCAATTAATATTCTAATGTTTTCCAATATATTTTAAGCATTTGATTTGAGCTCATTTGGACTCAGATTTGAACGATTTAAGTGTTGTTGGGTTCGTCTTTTCAAGATGTTCAGTTTGACTATAACTTTGCTTTGATTAAAGTTTTGATGATCCCAAATTTAATTTTGGAAATTTCCAATTCAATTTATGCCTTGAGATTCGTGCCTAATCAAGATGATTTTTTATGATCCCCCTCCCAAAAAAAAAATTTATTTTTGACATTGAAGCCTACAAAGTATGAAAATATATTACAAGCCTTCGAAAATTGTTGTGACACAAAATCATAGTTACATGAATTGATCACTCCCTGGACATCATAATGAACTTATTTTTGGGGCCACAAATCAAATAAACTCACCTTAATTTAAATTACAATGTTACATAAAGTCAATGCATTGATTGGAGCAAATATTATTAGAAAAGTTTTCTCCAAAATTCTCAAATTAGCTTGAATTTGATCATAATGGCTCGATTGAGTTTTTCATGTGAAGAATAAGACTCTTTTTAAAAGTTTTTGGGAGAGACATGCTTCGTAAATTTGGAGATCTAGAGCAAATTATGAGAGCTCCATCAGGTGGTCCATATTAATTTTCTCGATCATAGAGCATTCATCAAGCATAAGTGCCGTAATGATGTCATAGCTGAGTGATCTTGGGCTCATTGGATTCATCTAGTCAAACCACTCAATTTGACTGTAAGCATGTCTAATTGGAAATTATTTAATCATTCAATTAATGCTATGAATCTTCATAATATATTTTAAGCCCTTGATTTGAACTCATTTGGACTCAGATTAGAACGATTTTGGTGTCGATGGGTTCGTATTGTCGAGACATTCAGTTTGACTATAAATTTGATGGGATTGAAGTTTGATTGGTCCCAATTTTAATTTTAAAAGTTTCCAATTTAATTATGCATTGAAATTCGTGCCTAATCAAGGTGTTTTTTTGGTGACTTGTCACTCTTGTTTCTTGCTGTTTATCGACCTTTCAATTAAATAGATGGCTGAAACTTTGCCATAACCTATACGAGGAATGCGAAGTGCTATGTAGGAAATATCTCATGCCTACTTATTTTTTGTGATGTTTAGGCTTTAAACTACTATTTTGAGCTCTGGTACTTAACATTTAATTGTTTGATAAATTTGAATAGCAAATTAGTGTGTTTTTTTAATGAGATTGTAAAGATAGGGTAGGTTCTTGTAATATTAGGTCAATTGTGGAACATTAAGATTTTATATAAGATAGGACCAAAGGAGGCAAAAACTCTATAATATGTAGGCCAGGGGTGTCAATATTGGACCCTACCCGAAAACCAGGCGCGAAAATTTCGGGTTTGGGTTGACCCGAACCCAAAACAGGTCGTGTTTGGGTTCAACAATTCAACCCGTTTCAAAAATCAGGTCGGGTTGACCCGTTGACCCGAAATTGACCTGTTGACCTAAAATGACCCATTTTTTTACCTGGCAACCTGAGATTAACCCGGTTTTGACCCGTTTTTTTACCAGAAATGTGGAGTTGGGTCTGTTTTTGGACCAAAAAACTAGCAGATTTTGTCCGACACGGGTCATTCAGATCGAGTCGGATTTATTCAGACCCAAAGCGGGTCTCGTTTAGGTCCGAAAATATGACCCGTTTGTAAAAATGGGTCGGGTTCGGGTTGACCCGAATAGTGCCGGATCAATTTCGGGTTCAACCCAAACCCGACCCGTGACCTGAAATTGACACCCCTAATAATATGCATAATTGTAGGGCTGTCAAAATCGGGTCACGGGTTGAGTTCGGGTCCAACCCAAAACTGACCCGGCATTGTTCAACCCGATCCATTTTTGCAAACGGTTCGATTTTTCGGTCCCAAACCCGACCCGCTTCAGATATGTTTTACTATTTTTTTTTATTTAATTCAATTTATTTAAACCCAAATCAAATAAAGATAAGATTTAATTTAATCAATTTAAAATAGACGACCAAGCTTAATTCAGTTGGGGCAACATGGATTATTATTTTTTAGAAATAAAATTGGCTTATTTCATAACAATCTTTTAAAAACCTCCTAAATTAATTAAAAATGTGTTAAACCGAGTTGATTTTGGGTTTTCATGTCAACCTGAACTCGACCCGGTTTTAGAAACGGGGCGAAATCCCTAACCCGAACACGAGCCGGTTCGGGTTGACCTGAACCCGAAATTTTTAGATCGAGTACTCAGGACAAATTTTCAGGTCGTGTCAAATATTGACACCCCTACATAATTGATAGAGAATTTAAGAATAAATTTTCATATTATATATAGCTACATATAACTTTCTCAAATTTAAGCGGTGAACACCATGAATTACATGTAAATCATGCACACATACAATCATGCAATACATATAAGTGTTATGATGACATGATGTTATGAAGATAAGAGTGTTAGCATTCTTCCCTATCATTGTGCAGTGCTCATTAGTTTGACTATCTAACACAATCACATAATGCTCGATTTAAGCACAAAATGTTTTGATTATGTAAAAATATGGACCAATAAGATGTTCGAAACAGGAAAGAGAAGCATACATCATATAGTCATGCGCCCTATATATATATATATATATATATATATATATATATATGTTTGAGATAGTTTTTGAACATCTTATAAAAATTATAGTCATCTATATTGACTATAATTATATTGACCGCCCTATATATATATACATCATATAGTCTAACAGGAAAGAGAAGCATACAAAATATATATGTTTAAGGGTTCGTTTGAGATAGTTTTTTTACTGTTTTCTAAAGCAGCTTTTTAAGTATAAAATTTTTTTGAATTAATTTTTTTTAAAAAAAAAGCAGTATGAAAGTTATCTCAAATGAAGCCTGATAATTAGAGGATTTACTTAGAAGATATTACACAAAAAGTTTAAACTTTCAAGTCTCATGAAAATAGTCAATAGTCTTAAGTATTGACTATTAGAAGGATCGATCTACAAATTGACTTGGCTTGCTATAATTAAATGGCCATTAAACTAACGTAGAAGGCAATGCATCTTGCAGTTGGCTACTTGACAATATTTCACTTTTGAACAAGTGGGATGGATACAAAGTCATCCTTTGTAATTGTCCTTAATTTCTACAATTTCTAGAAAAGAAATAAATTTCTTAGGTCTAGAACATATTATTCATTTCATTCTTATCTAAACTATTTAGCATAATTTCATCATAAGCTTAAATGTGTATATTCTCATTCAAATCTAATTAAATTTTATTGTATAATTATTAAATTTAATAATTTTTTAATTGATTATATATACATTATAGTCATCCCAAAATAAATCTAATTTGTCATATTTTCTTAAAATTTTAATGGATGATTTCATTGTTGACTTAGGAGTGTAGAGGATGATATTATCACATAAATTTGAGATAAATTTTACTTATTATTTTTTATTTAAATTTTGTTTAAGAAAAAAACAATTTCTATTTTTTTTAAATTTTCATATAATTTTGCACTATAATATACATGCACAAAAAACTTCATAAAAACATAAATAAAATATTGATAAATACACACATAAATTCATATAATTTAGGAGATAGAGCATTGTGTTATTACCATTTTTTTAATGATAGCACTTCTTATACCCCACATTTTATAGAATTCTTGCACATCATATGCTCTTCATAAGAAAATTTGAGTTACTAATATTTAAATAAGTTAAAAGTTATTAAAAGTAAGTAAAAGTTAAGCTTTACCAACTTAAAAATTTAGAAATTCAAATATTTATATGAAGGGCGAAAGAATATACCAACTTTTCTCCTCTTATTTTTGTGTATCTATCACTTTAAGTAGTCTTAAAGATTAAAAACACACTATTAATCATGATTCACAATATAAGTTTGCATATTGATTGAGTTTTATCAAATTTTACGAAGATTTAGGCTTCTTTTGGGATGACTTTCTTATTATTTCTTAAAACAGTTTTTAGTATAAAAATTAAAAGTTGATTTAAAAAGCGCTCAGAATTAGCTTATATATTTGATTCCAAAATCATTTAAAAATCCTTACACTTAGCTATCACAATTATCTTTTAATGCAATCACTGACCTCCTTTAAGAATATTTTATTAATGGATCAAATTAATTATCAATAATTTTAATGTTATTAATTAAATCATGCATACCACTAATTTTAATAATAATAAAGATAAAAAATGACTGTAATTTTATATTTGAATTTGGGAGGACTTTCATGCTGTTTTTCAAAATAATTTTTTAGTAAAAAAATTTAGACTTTGTTTGGAACGACTTTCTTAGTGCTTCTTAAATCATTTTTTTAGTATTAATATTTTAATTTTTTACTAAAAATCCTCTTTAAGAAGCAGCAAGACTCTCAAACAAGTAAAAAAGCGGCTTTTTTATTACTTCTTAAAGCTACTTTTAGTATAAAAATTTTAATTTTTGTATCAAAAAAATGATTTAAGAAGCAATAAAAAATTGTCTCAAACTAAGCCTTAATTTTTTACTAAAAAGCTGTTTTATGACTCTTAAAATAATATTTTAATTCTTGAGTCAAATGCAATTTTAATGTCAAAAACATTTAATATTTTAGCGCAAATATAGGCTACAATTTAGCGAGTTATGAAATGAGAAAGCAGCATTGTATAACTTCGTCAGCCTACGACTTTTAGCTAATTTCATTGTCCTTATACCAACTATTTGGGTTCATATTAAGTGCGAAATTTTAATTAGATAAATTAAATAATATGGTAATTATATCTTTAATTATTAATGAGAAGCTATTAGCATCAAATTAAGTACCTTAATTAATATTATTAAAAAAATCTTAATTACACTTTATAATTTCATTGATTATAAAAAATAATTACATATGGAACAATTCAAATTTGCAATTTAACTCAAATATCTGACTTAATTTATTTTGAAATTATAATATATTTTTTCTTTAAATATTTATACTCAAAAGTACCACAAATAATTAAGATTAATTAATCCTTGATAAAAATGCTTATATACATTGTTAAAATTTAATATTGTTAGAAATATAGCATTTGTATGGTCAAATATTTCATTAATAAGGAAGTTTGTTTAGTGGCTTCAATGCTTAGCCAACTACCGTTCATTGATAGCGATAACTTCAATACTTTGCCAGTTTTAATTCGTCGGTTGCTTCCAAGTAACTCCGAAGAATTCACATTACCATCACTTGAAAGCCGTTGGAGACCAGTTGTTTATAAGCTTTATTTATTTGGAATAATAGAATATAGTTTGACTTTATATTTATTCTCATTTTCTCTTAATTTCATTTTTCACAATTATTTTTAATTTATGAGTGAAAATTATGTGAGTTCTTTGTGGAGTCTGATTGTGTTGATCAATCAGTTCGTACGGGTTGCCTGGACCTCGATTTCGCCAGTCAGCCTAATGAGGAGCTCGTAGGTGGGAGACTGTGCTCCCCTGCTTAAGGATTAAAGAGGGGAGGTCTCCGGGTAAAAAAAAAATTGTCTACACAACATAACGGTTTTGTGGAATCCTCTAAGATAGAAGGCATAGCATCATAGCACTGTATTTCACGAAAATTATTTGGTGCGGTCATTGGACGGTGTCTGTAGGCAAATCAGAGTGTGTTACCTCTCTTTTTTGTTGTGTAGCGGTGTTGTATACCAAGTGATGTGATGTACTCTGATTTACCTCCGGGACAATTCAGTGACCGCACATTGAGCGAGACAGACAATTAGAACACATTTGATAGGGAAATTGAAGGCTCTCAAGCACATAGAGTCATAGAAGTAGCGTACTTTTCTAGAGTATTTAACTAAATTTATGAGTTAACTTTAAAGTCTTGTGTACTATAAAGTATAAATATTATTGAATTAAAAATTTAATGGATGGTATACTTTGACATTTAAACTTTTCAGATAAAAAAAAGGAGGTCGTGCGTACTTGATGTTGCTCTCATAGTTTGAAATATTTGCCTTTCATGGTGGAGAAGTCGCAATTTTTAGTTTGTACAGAATGTGACTTTTTTTTTTTATATATGTGAAGACAGTTTTAGCGAGTCCGTCGTTTTATGTGACCAAATCATCTAAGACTGAAAAGATTTTAAAAAAAAAAAAAACTTAGCATATCCTCAACAAAATGATTGTTAAAATAGAAGAAAAGCTATTGAATTTATATTGGGATGGATTTTTCTATTAATGACATAATAATATTTTTGTTGCATGATAAAAATTTGAGGTGATAGAGAGAATTTTTCTTCTTAATTTTGTATGAAAATCTAGTACATGTATAGACAAAAAAGAAGAATGGAGGAGATGCCTAAGCTTTTATATGAAAAACTCGTCCTAGTTGAAATAATTCACTACATTGTTTAAGTTACAAAAGCTCGCTTTTCCGACAAGTGGAAAAGAATGGATTACAAAGTTTGGACCACATGCCACTACTAAAAACATGAGTTTTAGGCTGCAATTTATGCAAACCTCTAACATAAACAATTTTAATTCTAGTATATATAATGCAGTTTTTTGTCATTAACATGCATTTTGCTTGAAATTACTTTTGAATGAAACAGAGGTAGTAATAAACTCATATATACATTAATCTTATTTCTTTCTTTTTACAGAGCAAACCAGTGCTACTAGGTATATATATATATATAAATTTTATTCCAAACAAAGAGAAAAAACAATACAAGATATAGCATTCAAAGAAACAATTAAAGGCCGAGACTTCCAGCTTCCCTTAAGCCAAGCTCTGACCATCCAATTTGATGAAGAGACGCACCAGCCAACCCAAGCCATCATCAAATTAAGGTTGCCACGAACCAGCCGAAGGGAAAAGCGAGCCCCAGCCACATCATTGCCCGGCCAAACGAAAAATAACCGGAGAGCTCCAACAGATGCAAAAGCATCACTAGGTATATGACTTATGAGTCCAATTGAATCTAGTTCTTTTGATGTTGTTATTGATAAAGGTATTGATCCTTTTTTTTTTTTTTTTTTTCATTAACATGCTTTGTGCTTTTTTCCACTAAATTTTATGTCCTTACTTTACTGATGTAGTGTAGTTCGTTTTCTTTATCACTTCATGTTCTTCTGATGATTTTGTACGTGTATAAGTTTTCGGAAAGTTATTTGATTTTTTCTACCAAGTATAGTGATTGAGTTGCTTCTATGGAGGTTTGATTTACTGATTGCAGTGTTCGCTCAATGCCTGATAAGTTTGTTTTGCTCTAGTATGGATTATGTGATTATGTATACATATTAACATCCTTCAACAATGTCAAAAAAAATGGTGTTTATGATGTTATTTGATGTAATCATTGTTGATTATAGTAATCAACGGGTGAAAATTTAAAAACATATCGTAAATGCTAGCTTTTGAATAACCCGATGTGATTTGAGTTTGTTGTTATTTTTAAGTTGTTCATATAAGTTGTTGCGACTATTGTGTGGGAGATTTTTTTTTTTAACATGAAAATAATTTCTTGTTTTCTTGAGAATGGGAAAACTAGTTAGAAAATTCTTGCTTTATCCAAGGCTGATATGAATCTCTTGGACAGATTGGATATAAGATTTATATGTTGTTAATATTCACTCAATTTATATTTGTATAATGTCTTATTAATTTTTACAATTTAATCACAAAATTTGGTATTTTTTTGCATTATATATATATATATATACATATATATATATATATATATATATATATATATATATATATATATATATATATACATATATATATATATATATATACATACATATATATATATATATACATACATATATATATATATATATACATACATATATATATATATATACATATATATATATATATATATATACATATATATATATATATATATATATATATATATATATATATTTCACATTTTCAACCCATTAACAGTTTGATTTTAATCGGTGATATATTTCAAAATTATAGTGACTTTAACCACTGCTAAAAACTAGGCATAACACATCGATCCAATGAGCGTCATAAAGGCCGTTTGCAGCAATTGCAAATACAACGGATTCAAATACAACGGATTTGCAGCACTTTCTAAATCGCAGTAACGAATTTAGCAGGTGTTTTAATTATTGCAATATGTCAAAAAAGTAATGCATAATCGATCTCTTGTAACTATAGTAGAGAATATGGGAGAAATATATAGTTAAAAGATAATGATCATAGGCAAATAATATTAGCTGGCCAACGATGGTCGGATGGTTGTGATTGGATGATGTCGATTAGGTTATTGTGGTCGAGCGACAATAGCTGAATGATTGTGGACAAATATCTTTAATTTAACTATTAAGTTGTAAGCTCTAGCCTTGAATGTATAAATATTCCCTAAAAAATCTTTTATTATTATTATGGAATCGTAATTCCCAAATTATAAATTTGAGTATTTGAGCATTATTAAACTTGTCTATATAGGATGAAAATTGGAACAAAAACTATATTCCTAACATACTAGTAACATGATTTATTCATCACCCTATATTAAACTTCTATAAGTTGATACATATGAATTTACTAATAAATAAATAATAATTCAACTCAACTTGAACCACACCTTATTAGATCATCCCAACAACAGCATCTTCTCAGTGAGGTGATTTCAGCAATCAATAGAATCAAATCTCCAAAAGGAACCCCTCAACAGATCAACAAATTCAAATCAACTACATGTTTGAATCAAAATGAGAGGTCTCTTTTACGATAAATTATTATGTGTGGAGTCTGGACAGAGCTCGCATTCATACTCCAATAATATTGTGCCACGTCGCTTGTACACAGTAATGAGTGATGAATACAACTTGTGTATAAGTTGTACACATTACTATGTACAAGCAACGTGACACAATCTCATTATGATTTAACTGCACCTTTTTCAATTCTCTGTAAAACTTTTGAATTAGTCATAATCAACACTAATGGCCTTCAAAGCAACTTTCATTTCTCGCATAAAATATCAATAAATAACACTTAGGATCTAAGGACCGCTGCACAATTCTATAAAGTTGATTATAAAATTATCGTGGGAAAATAGCTTAGCTATTCTAGTTATAAAGAATAATTTACGCCGCGGGAAATTTTTTAAAACAAGAAAAAAAACAGTAAAAAATTTACTTTCTGAAAAGCAAAGCATTACTAAAGTTGTTCCAATGAGACCCTCAACCTCTACCATTATTTTTTAAAATAGCTTCCTAATCAGTCATAATAAGGTCACAAAAGTCTCACACTCCCTTTAATCTTCTCACTAATCACTGACCGCTCTCTAATTAGTTCTCTAAATGACACTAACAGCTAATTAAACCAAATATATATCTCTCCTCTACCAGTTCTAGAAAGCCAGCAGCTTCAAACTTCAACCAACCAACGTTCCAGCTAATCGCCATCGTCATCTTTTCCTCATGCTTACATGTCCATCCCCTATAAATGGATTCAAAACGCCAGATAAACGCCACAACTAATTCAAGCTATCATCTTTTTAATTCTATTACAAGCGATCGATGAAGAGGTTTCGATTTTATGGCGAGGAGATAAAAGAAAGTATAGACAGCTTCAGATTAGCGAACGTGCTTATGCTTCTTTCAGGTGGCTCAGCCGCTACCGCCGCCGTCGGCGAGGTGGCGGCAGGGAAGGTGTTCGAGTGCAAGACATGCAACCGGCAGTTTCCGTCGTTTCAGGCTTTGGGCGGGCATCGGGCCAGCCACAAGAAGCCGAGGCTAGGCGGGGCGGATGGGCCGGTCGATCAGGTTAATAGCGGTCCGGCGAAGCCACGGGTACATGAGTGCTCGGTCTGCGGGCTTGAATTTTCTATCGGGCAGGCGCTTGGCGGCCACATGAGGCGGCACCGGGCCGCCGTAGCCGGGATAAACGGGACTCCACACGGTCTGTGGGCGACAGAGAAGGAGCCCGTCGGTGAGAAGGCAGGGGTTGGGCTGGATCTTAACCTGCTGCCGCCGTTGGAGGTGGAGGAGGTAAGAAGTCCGCCGAAGCTTTTGGGCTTTACATTGACGCCGGCGATAGTGGATTGCATGTATTAAATTTTGCTTCTTTGTTTTATTTATTTATTTATTTTGCTTTTTTTTTTTTTTTTTTGGAGTAGATGTGGCTGTGATTATTCGAGGAAATTTAGTAGAATACATGTAAATGAAATATTGACATACTTTTGGTTTGTATTTAATGATCATTCTCTAATCTGATGTATAAATTCACTGAATAGCAATTAAGATTTATTAGTTTGAAATCAGTGGTAAAAACTAAACCCTAAAAGCGAGAAGAAAGCTAAGAATATCATATTGCTGATAGATTTTAATTGCAAAAGACTCCCAAATTCTTTTATGTTTCGAAACTTATTTGTTAATTTTATGTTTATATGAATATATTATAGTAATTCCTGAAGTTTTAGAAGTTTTTCTTTTAAGTTTATTTATGTAAACCTGAAGATAAAAATTGCTCCCTGAAGCCGTTCGCTCCTCTTGGATTTCTACCCATGATGACTTAGGCTTCGTTTGGGACTATTTTCTTTCTGCTTCTTAAAGCGAGTTTCTAGTACAAAATTTTAAATTTTTTAAACTAGAAAGTCGTTTTAAGAAGCAGTAAGAAAGCAGCCCCAAACAAAGCCTTATTCTCCTTCTTTCTGCTTTTCTTTTTTGTTTTTCATTTTCGTTTGTGCCTCCGTCGGTGGATGGCGGTAAACCGATTGTCCGACCGTGGCTTTCTCAATGGAGATAAAAATTATTGTTCTCTCCTCCAAGCCTTGTCTGGGGCTTCTCTTTCTTTTGAGTTTCCCGACCTCCATCCTTCAACACATCGAGGGCGCTCCGTCCCTTTGAATTTTGGAGGAAGAAATCCTTACCCTAGCTCAACCTTTCGAGTTTTCATTGGTTGGAAAATTCCCAAATCATAGACCGCCTATGGATTTGATTTGTAAGTTATTCTTCAATCTAAAATTGATCGGTGATAGCTTCATTACTGTTTTGGACCCTCGACACATTTTAATCAAGCTGACTAATGATATAGATTACAATAGAGTTTTTGCTCATTGTTCTTGATCTCCTTTTTTATATATAATTGTGGAATCGCCTATTATTCCTATTTGGGTTTCATTCCCAAATCTTAGGTCTCATCTGTTTTCACCACGAATTCTTCATGGTTTGGGTTCGCTATTTGGCCGGCCATTGAAAACTAAATGCTACTGCTGTTGTCTCAAGGCCGTTTGTCGTCAGGGTACTTGTCGAACTGGATATCTCTAAAATTTATCATGAGGATGTTTGGATTGGTCCAGATAATTTAGGTTATGTCCATAAAGATGTTATGGAGGAGTTTGCTCCATTTTGTTACTATTTTAAAGCTTTGGGGCATTGTAAAACTAATTGTTGTATTATTCACTCTCACTTAATTAGGGCTCCTACTTATCACGTTGTCAATATCATAAGAGTTGAGTCTAATGATCACGTTATTTCTAAGGCTCCAGTTGTTAATGGCTTACTTACTCCTATTGGTGATGATCTCGGTCATGATGTTGCTCTTCAACAGGATTCGACTACTAAGACTTTTGTCCCTGTTGTTGGATCTATTGCAGATTGCATCATTGTCCCTCCCGAACATGTTGTTAATACTCCAGTTGATCCTATGGCTAATGTTCCTCAGATGGATTTGTCTGGTGTGAATTTTGTGGGTGTTATGCCTATTGTGAACTAATCACTTTGCCCTTCTCAACCCCTCCCTTACTTGTTGTTAATGTCATGGCTCTCTGATTGTTGGTAGGGATGAGCCTTCCATTGTTGTTGGTAACGATGGTGCTAATACGGTTGTGAATGTTGACACTGCTCATGTTTCTTGTTTGTTGTAAATAGCCTCACCTTAGATGTGTGTGATGTTAATAAGGTTATTTTGAAGGTGGGTCGCGGAGTTGATCAATCTGTCTCAAGTGGTGGTGGCAAAAGGTGTAAAAGTAAATCTAAGAAGATATAGTCCTTTTGGTTGACCCTATATCTCTCGATGTTGCGTGCTTCAATTTTGTGGATTTTTATTGGTGTTCTAGACGATGATGAGACAAACGGCTCTCTGTTCACCACCTTCTTGGCCTTGGCTTGTTGGCAACCTTAGTGGTATAATTACTCTCGTGCTCTATGATTGCATATGTGGTTTGTGGTTTATGGTTGATGCCGCCTTTGGATGGTCATTGTCTGGCTACGGGGTGGCTGCAGGGAGCCTCTTGCCATTTACTAAGTCCGATTGGTTGGCTTCTTTGCCTTCGTATTTAGTTGTGCATTCTTTGGAGATTGTTTTCCTTTTCCTTTACTGATGTACTCTGGGTTTGTCGGATTTTCGCCTTAGTTGTATTATCCTTTTATTGAATGGAATTATCTTTGGGAAGAAAAAAAAAGATACATATCATGAAAATCTCTACAAAGACCATTTGTTCTATAAAATTGATATCATAAAAAATAATCTTGATCGAGCATGAATCTTGATGCACATATGAATTGGAAATTTTTAGAATTAAATTCGGAACCATCCGAACTCCGGTTTCAGCAAACTTATCGTCAAATTGAACGACTCGAAGAGAGGAACCCAACGACACCACTATCAGTCCAATCTGAACCCAAATGGGTCCAAATTAAGGGCTTAAAGCCTATTTAGAAGCTTCATATCATTAATTGGATAAACAAATGATATACAAATATGACATGCTTATAATCAAATCGAATTGCTCGATGAGAAGAATCCAACGAGCCCAAGATATTATTACACAAAATGATTTAAGATAACTTGATTGTATTGGGCTTTATTTGTGATAATTTTCTTATCTGATTTCTAAAACAGCTTTTTAGTGCAAATTTTTTTTGAAAGTAACGAAAGAACAGTAGCCAAAAAACTGTGTCAAATGAAACCTTAGTCTATTTTCAATGCATTGAGGTGCTTGAGCTGAACTATATTACAAGAACAATTACATCAACATTTTGTTAGACTTAACACAAGCAATAAATATCAAAGGAATTCTATGTTGGAAGATTAGAATAAGCTTCTTGAGTGAATTTGACAAAATCACATAAGATTTGGGGAGGCTTCAGAGAGAATTTTTAGGAAAATTGTAAGCAGGTTGGCATTCTTTGTTTGACTCCTAAATTAAGAGCCTTCCACTATAGACAATTCCATCTGTGAAAAGTGACTAAATAGCGGTTGGAGGGGGTTGTTTTGCCCTTATTTTTATTTTTTAAATAATATGATTTATTTGTATATTTAACTAATTTTATTTTTTTAAGGAAGAAAGTAAGATATTAAAATGGTTAATCCCAAACTGCCCCTAAGCAATCCAGAGAACAATCAATAAACATGTTATTTTAAATTTTGATAGTTCTGTTAGAAAGGATAATGATTGCGAACCGACGCCTAATAAAAATGGAGAATAATTAATAGTAATTTTTTTTTCATATGAGTTATATAGAGAAAACAAGTCTTTATGACAAATACTTGAATTTATAGCTCATTGGTTGGAAAGAAGTTAAATAATTTTAGTAGGTCGGGTTGAAGTACCTTAATGTTTGCCATTAAAACAGAAGCATAATATTAAGTTAAATGTTACAGAGATGAAGATGCTCAGGTGGATGAGTGACTTTACTCTTAGAGATATAATATGAAATGAGCATATACGTGAAAAGATTGGAGTAGCTCCAGTGGTAAATAAGATTAGAGAGTTCGGATGACCCGGTTAGGAAAGTAGAGGTATTAGATTTGACTTATGTTAAGAAAAGTAGATGTATACCTAAAAAGAATTGGTTAGAAAAATATTAGAAATGATCTTTCTTTATTAGATTTAAACGAGAATTTGACTTTTAACATCACAATGGAGAAAAAGGATTCATATAGCCAACCCCATGTAGTGAGACAAATACATGTTGTTGTTGTTGTTGTTGTTGTGGGTTGAAGCACTCATCCTATCTAGCTTATAATATTCCCCTATTGACCATCACCTAATCTTTGTTAATGACCGACATCAATATCTACCAACTATTAATGCCTTATCTCTATTGGCCACAAATATTTGACTCTCATTCTTCAAGCGATATGATCTTACCTCCTATATTAAGACTTTTTTTGTGCTACTTTCCTAAAAAAAGTCAATTTCCACGTCTCCCATCAACCACAACGGGTTGAAAACAAAAAGATGTTCTTCTTAAACAAGGGATTCTATGCAATTCTTTTAATGAAACCAATTACATATCTTCTATGATTGCACTTACTCTTCACAAATCTTAAAAAATGCAATCCATGTTGGTCTTCTCTTCCTTTTTGGGTGTCTCCTTCTATGATTGCACTTTCCTCTGATATTCTTATGATCGATGTTGTTGCTTTCCGCTGCTTTGAAACCACTTACAACCTCATTGTGAGAGATTATTATGTGCGTTGTCCGGACTGTCCGGAGGCGAATCTGGATGCACCACGTCACCCGGATGCACTGAACCCCAAGTGACATTGGCCCATCCAATTTCACCTCCGGACGAATCCAGACACCACACCAAGATCTTATGATTGTCTTGCAATGACGAGTATAAACGAACAGCAGAGGCAACCATGGCACCTATAGGCGTTACCAAACTCAGCTGATAACACTTCATTTACAAGAAATAAATTCAATTGTCTTGCAGCATTCACATTGGATTTTTACCTGATCAATAGCCATAATGAATACAAAAAAACCAACACCTCATCAATCTTAGAAACTAATCCTTAATTTACAACGAACAGTAAAAGTATCACTACAAAAACAACCCCAATATTGAGGAAAAACTGCCATCAGCCCAAATAAACTGAAGGAATGCAGTCCCTAAGGCCTCGCTTGGGACAGCATTTTTGCTGTTTTTTTAAAACAACATTTTAACATAAAAAAGCTGTTTTAGAAATAAATTTTTATACTAAAAAGCTGTTTTAAAAAGCTGTAAGAAAACTGTCCCAACCGAAACACGAAAATATGCCTTACCACTAATGAAGTTTGTCTAGCTTCAGCATTATTTCTAATTTCATCAATTGCGCATGTTATTATTCAACATACAGTTGACACTGGAAAAGCTCACAAGCTCTGAAAACTTGATTTTAAAAAATTAAAAAAAAAAAAAAAAAAAAAAAAAAAGCTCTGAAAACTTGCATATAGTTCTCATTGAAGAGCGTACTCAAGAAAAATTCAGACGTAAGGAATAGCTGCCTGCTCCCTTTGTTGAAAGCAAAATCAGATAATCAGAACGGGAAACTAATTGGGTCAGGCTGCATTGCCTTCCCGATGAGCTCGCGCTGCTCCTTCTCGTGAACGGAGAAGAAACCGGTGGCGGTGGAGGCTGACGGTGCCCTTCCAACATATTTAATGTCCTCCATAGTCCCCCTGCCAAGTGATCTCAGGGCGGTGCATAGGCGAGGAGCAATATAATGGTATGCGCCCATGTTCATTGGCTCTTCCTGGCACCAAACAACCTCTGCATCTGGAAGAACAAATAAGAAAAATTCAGTAACAATATGTATTTGAAATCCGTGATAAAAAAAGTTTGGGTCATATATTCTAATCAAATTTTGGTCTAGTTAAGTCTCCTCGTTATTGGATTGGATTTATTTTAAGATGAGTACAATAAATTTGTATTCCACATTTCAAAACAAATCCAATGATTTTGAAACCATCCTAACTAAAAGATTGGATTAAGATATTTTGAGTTTTTTTTTTTTGTGAAATTTTTTTGTTTCAAGATATCCTTATCAATTATTTTCTGACAATAAATTTCATAGCTGTTG
The DNA here is from genome assembly GCA_019514585.1 of Dendrobium officinale. Classification (NCBI taxonomy): domain Eukaryota; kingdom Viridiplantae; phylum Streptophyta; class Magnoliopsida; order Asparagales; family Orchidaceae; genus Dendrobium; species Dendrobium officinale. Next base: position 44,713,919 of record CM033694.1, read on the forward strand.
AATTTACTTTACAATTAGTCCAATGTATGGGAAATCAATCAAAATTTTTAGTACAATCATCCCAAAGTAAATTTAATAACTTTGAGATTCACTTCAGCTAAAATTTGATCAGTATATCATGAGCCAATTTTTTTGCAGAAAAAATAAATAGAAATGAAGGCTCATTTATGCTAAGATATGTCCACAACCGCATTCATGGTTTATTTATTTGCAAATACGGATAATAGAGTTTAGTTTGCATACTTGGATATCGTTTTAGCTCTCTCTGAACAAGATCATAGGGAAAGGGGCAAAGCTGCTCAACCCTACAGATGGCAATATCCTTCCGATCCCTTTTCTTTCGTTCATCATCAAGTTCATAATATACCTAAAAGATGAAAATTCAAAACACAAATCAAGCAAAAATCAAAATCCATATAACCTACGCGGTCCTAGCTTGCAAAGTACAATAAGCTACAAAAGTTAAGCCATTGCAACCTTTCCAGAGCAAAGCACAAGGCGGTTAATGCCGTCTTCCAAATCTTTATGATCATTCTGATCTTTAATAAGGCGTTTGAATCGTGTTCCTTGTTTGTCAAAACCTGGGTGACCAGCCACATCATCAAATTCTGAAAGGTTTGATTTGCAGTCCTTATGACGAAGGAGACTCTTAGGAGACATCACAATTAATGGTTTCCGAAAATCCCTGTGAAGCTATTAAAAAACAAAAACTCATAAGCATTTTAACAAGGTTCACGTCAGAACTAAAAATATATGACAAACTAACCTGACGTCTCAAAACATGGAAATAATTTGCTGGAGTTGTGACATTCACAACTTGCCAATTGCACTCCTGGATCTGTTTCCGAAGTGTTGGCTCCATCTCCGGAATAATATATGGGTTGTCATCACTCATCTGCATAAGCATCAATAGTGCTATGTTAAAAATAATATGGCAAAGACTAACAACTTAAAGACAAATATTCTATTCCATTTAAAAATATGGCAAAGAAATACAGCCATATTAAAAGTGATCCTAAAAAAAGTGTTTATGTTTAGAAAAGCAGTATAAAGTTTGCATTTTTCGTTTGCCAAGGAAAAATAAAAGCTATTTTTATGCAAAGAAAGTATATCGCAAATATGTTACATGTTTACTTTTATAAAATGGCTTGAAGTGATTAAGTGTTGGATTTCGATGAACATGACCACATAAATATCTGTAAGAGCATCTAATAAACGCATTAATAAAGAATTTTAACAATTTGTGCCACAGCTTTAACACATTGGCAATCACAATGATATATTTAGCAATCTGTTTACAGAACTGTCTTCTACTATAGCATAATTCTGAAAGTTGCATGAAATACCTGAAGAAAGCGCTCCAACCTTGCACTTGAATGTTCTGGGCCTTGACCATCAAAACCATGGGGAAGCAACACACAAAGACCAGTTTGGCGAAGCCATTTTGACTCTCCGCTGCTCAAAAACTGATCAAATATAACCTGAGCACCATTGGCAAAATCGCCAAACTGAGCTTCCCATAGCACTAGAGAATTAGGGTTCTCCATAGAGTAGCCCAATTCAAAGCCAAGGACCGCAAACTCGGAAAGAGAGCTGCAAAACAAATTGAAAATGCAGAAACAAAAGAGTTGAGCATGTTGCAACTACATCCCAAGAAAATAATTCACTGAAGCACTTTCTTGCAAAAGATGCTATTAAAAAAAATCAATTCATACATAACAGCTTCCAAGGCTTTAAAAATCAGATCGGACATGCCAGTTCAACTGGTTGAACAGCGAAACGGCCGGCCGGCCAATTACTGTTTTCATAAAAACTGGATTTGCACAAAACCACCATCGGCTATTTTGAGCCATTAAGATCAAATCAAATGGTTTAAAATAAATTAAGGAAAATCTTATACCCTTATACGAAACACAAAAGAAAAACCCTACTATTGTTTTCTAAGATTCTTCATGTTCGGGCGTAACTTCCCCCATACTCTATTTTGTCATCTCGCTCTATTTCGCAAAGAAGGAAGAAGGAATCAAACACCCTGGTCGTGCTCGACACCTCTCCAACTTACTGCTACGAGTTCATCACTTCTTCTCCTCGCATTCACAACTCACCCGTCTTGTGCTCTTTGATTTTTCATTTATTCTTTTACTTTGATTTTTTATAGTCATATTTGTTAGAATGTGGCCTCAGAAGATTGAAGATCTAAAGATGTCTGATTTGATTTCTTTTGAATAAAAATAAAAATAAAACTGCAATTGCATTCGCCATTCGTGGTTCGCCTCTATGCAGTTGTGTTGTGTTTATGAATGTCGAAATTTCTATTTTGAGCAGTTGAGATGCAAGCTTTATTTATTTTAAGTAAATGATATAAATATAGAAGTAAATTTTAAATTTTCAATCAAAAGTTACTCAAAATACAACATTACAAAGTAAATTTAAACATCTCCAGGACATCTGAGGACCCAAATGCCAAGAATCTAGACTCGTAGATAACAGATGCGGGTTAATTTTCTTGTATTTCAAATTTATTGAATTTATTTGTTATGCTTTAATTGCTTCATATTATGATTCTATTCAATTTTTGTTATATATTTACAAATGATTATGCAATTATTATAATATTTTAATATAATAAGTATTTATTACAACATCCGCTTCGACCCGGTCGAACCATCAAACTGCTAACCTCTCCTTCTTCCGGTTCGTTATTCAGTCCGTTTTTCAAAGCCTTGGTAGATTCTAGTATCTTCAACCTATCATATAGAATAATGGCGACATAAATGAGGTTATATATTTTAAAGTTAAAGCTAGCTGCTTAAAATAGAGAAGTATATCTCGACTATTCCAATAAAAGCTAATTTTATGGAGTAATTATACTGGGTATCTCATATGGATATGAGTGTAGGATGGTGAAGAAATCACTAATTTGTTAAAAATAAGAATATAAAGATGGATGCACCAGACTAGGAACAACATATTGAGAAATTATTATATTGGAGGGAAGGAGTATCACCTATTGAAGATAGGGTTAAAATATAAACTTATGCCGCAATGGAGATAGAAAATACATTAATAAGAATGATAGTAAAAACTAAAAACTAAAAAAGAAGCATTGAAAAATAGTTTTATGATAGAGGTTGCAGTAGTAGCACCTGTTGAAGATGAGATAGTAAAATAGACTTATATGATTTTAGTATGTATGTTAATAAAAATAATAGATAAAATTAAAAACTTAAAAGGATGTCTTGAGAAATAAATATATGAGATGAGTTACAGGAGAAGCTTCTACTGAAGATGAGGTGGTAGAAAATAAATTTATGTGCTTTGAGCATGTATAATGGAGGACAGAATATACAGAAATAAAAATGAGAAATAAAATTATTGTTAAAGAACAGGGTGGAAAATGGGGAAGCCCTAAAGGTCACAAGGATGGTACAACAACAACAACAACAACATCAAGCCTTTATCCCACTACGTGGGGTCGGCTACATGAATCCTTTTTCTCCATTGTGTCCTATTAAAGGTCAAATTCTCGTTTAAATCTAATAAAGAAAGGTCATTCCTAATATTTTCTAACCAAGTCTTTTTAGGTCTACCCCTACCTTTCTTAACACAAGTCAAATCTAATACCTCAACTCTCCTAACCGGGTCATCGGAAGTCCGCCTTTTTATGTGACCAAACCATCTAAGGCGACTCTCTCTAATCTTATCTTCTACTGGAGCTACTCCAACCTTTTCACGTATATGCTCATTTCGTATCCTATCTCTAAGGGTAAAGCCACTCATCCATCTAAGCATCCTCATCTCTGCCACACTTAACTTAGTATTATGCTTCTCTTTTAATGGCCAACATTCGGCACCATAAAGCATTGCAGGCCTCACTACCATCTTATAGAATTTTCCCTTAAGTTTGAGGGGTACATTTCTATCACATAACAAGCCCGATGCATTCCGCCACTTCAACCATCCAACTTGAATTCTGCTGATAATATCCCCATCTATTTCACCATCACTCTGAACAATAGATCCAAGATATCTAAAACGTGTACTCTTATTAATGACTTGATCGCCCAAAGTCACAATCCCCTCACTAGGACTATTACTACTAAAATTACACTCCATATATTCCGTTTTAGATCTACTCAAGCGAAAACCTTTAGACTCTAAGATTGACCTCCATAATTCAAGTTTACCTTCAACTCCCTCTCTAGTCTTATCAACAAGAAGAATATCATCAGCAAAAAGCATACACCAAGGTACATCATCTTGCAAATGTATAGTGAGAACATCCATGACTAAAGAAAAAAGATATGGGCTTAAGGCTGATCCTTGATGTAACCCAACCGAAATAGGGAAATACTTGGTCAAACCACCTTGTGTTTGAACACAAGTAATAGCTCCTACATACATATCTTTAATGATTTGAATATAAGCATTATTGACTCCTTTCTTATCAAGAACTCTCCATAGCACTTCTCTTGGAACTTTATCATATGCTTTTTCTAAATCAATAAATATCATATGTAGATCCTCCTTATTTCCTCTATATTTTTCCATCAAACCTCTTAATAAATGTATGGCTTCCATAGTCGACCTACCCGGCATGAATCCAAATTGGTTTTGAGAAACATTAGTATCACGCCGCAACCTATGCTCTATAACTCGCTCCCATAATTTTTTAAAGTATGACACATTAACTTAATACCTCTATAATTCGTGCAATCCTGTGCATCACCTTTATTCTTAAAAATAGGAATTAATACACTCATTCTCCACTCATCTGGCATCTTTTTAGTCTTCAAAATAGTATTAAAAAGTTTAGTAAGCCAAGAAATCCCTTCATCTCCTAAGCATTTCCACACCTCTATTGGAATATCATCAGGTCCAACAGCTTTTCCACCCTTCATTCTATTTAAAGCCTCTCTAACTTCAGTTTTACTAATACGCCGATAAAAACAGAAATCTTTACTTTCATTTAGGGTGCTAAGGTCACTATAGTCAATCTTATTTTCACACTCTTCATTAAAAAGTTTAGCAAAATATCTCATCCACCTTTGTTGAATATCATCTTCTAAGAAAAGTATTTTTTGATCTTCATCCTTAATACACTTCACTTGAACTAAATCCTTACTACTCCTATCTCTTTGTTTGGCTAACTTATACATATATCTTTCTCCCTCCTTAGTATTTAATCTATTATATAAATCGCTAAAAGCTAATGTCTTTGCATCACATATTGCTTTCTTAGAATCCTTACGAGCCACTTTATATAATTCCCAATTATCAGAATTTTTAAGATTAAACCAATTTTTATAACAAATCTTCTTATTTTTAATCTTTTCTTGCACAATTGGATTCCACCACCAACTATTTTTACTATTAGGAGCTTTTCCCTTTGATACTCCAAGCACATCTTTTGCAGTAATCTTAATATCACTAGCCACTTTTTCCCACATAATATTAGCATCCTCATGCACAGACAAAATCTTAAGATCTAAAATCTTACTCACAAGGATGGTAGTTCTGCAAAAAAGATATGAAAGAATGAGAGTCACCCAAATAGCACCCAACATGAATGAAAGTGAAAAGAGAATTCATAAAACCGACCCCAAATAGTTGAGATAAGACAATGATGATGTTATTGATGATGAGAGTGTTGCAAAAAACGTGAGAGCATCAATAAATAAATTAAATAGCCAATCAAAATAATGAAGATCAACTAAATGATTAGGCTAGGAATGGTAATGGACTGTGAACAAGTTTGCATAGCATAATTAATTTATGTTCAGGATTCACCAGAACTGACAAAATACTCATTTAGTTGGGATAAATCAAGCAAACTCAAATGACAATTCAAGCCAGAAACCATATACCTACTTTAATTAGGCCTTCAAGAAAGAAAACTCATACAGTAAGGAAGCCCGAGAGTATAAAATTGATGAGTAGTTGATGAGGTTGGTATGGGAGCTTCATAATTAGTTGCTCTTTGAGAGATGGAGAAAGACAGTGGAGAAAACATTTGGCGAAGAATCCTCAAAGAGAGTAGGATAGGAAGATGTAATGGAGAAATATAAATAGAAGTGGCAACCACATGAGGAGACAAATTTAAGAATCAGAACCTCAAGTAGCCCACTGAAATTGGAAGACTTAAATAGCAATTAATTGTCATGGTCCCCCCCATATTTTGGGCTACTCCACTCCAAAACATAATCTGAAACAAACAAATATCCATCATCGCCAGGTGATTGAATTCATTTTCAGCTAATATTGTACCTAAAATTAAAACAGCTAGACAAACTTCAGGAAGTCATGCCGTTTTAACAATATGGAAGGTGACTTCATATCAAAGTGTCAAAAGGAATAGCAAAAAACACTTCATGTTAGCTTGAATAAAATCAAGAAAGTTTCATAAAAGTACCTGTTGCTAACGGTGAACATCTCCTCATTTTGATTCATAGTCAAATGATCAAGAGGGCAGTATATCTCTCCAGTTTCTTGGTCATGAATAACAGCATGGCGATGGCTAAATGTGCCTCTTTCAACATCTTGGCCACTTAATCTGACATGGTTTCCTTCCACGATAAGTGTTGCAAAAGCAAGAGCCTCTCCAACTGCCCAGTCAATGCCCTCTCCAGTTTGAATCATCTGGGCTCTCTGGTCAAAAACTCTCTTGATACCTTTGTGAGGTTTGAAATTTTCTGGGATGGTTGTGATGGCTTCCCCAACTCTCTTGAGAATTTCAGGTTTCACACTGTACAGTAGCAAAAATTAGAAAACTATGAAAAGGAAATACTGAGCCCAGTGCAAATGACAACAAGAAGAAAAAAGACTATACCCAGTATTTCGAACACGTGATATCTGTTCTGGAGATTTAAATCCAGCCCAGTAAGCAGAGAGCCAGTCTCTTTTAATTGGGATATAGTCTTTACTATGATTGAACTCGTCTTCCAAGATGGACTCCACTTTGTTATTAATCTTATTGATATCCTCCTTAGAAAATACCTCCGACTCCACAAGTTTCTTTTCATAAATTTCAAGCGCACTTGGATGGTTCCGAATCACCTACAGGAGAGTATCATAATATCAGTATTTGAGGGAATTGTAGTTAAGGTACATGAGTAACAATTAACATGAAAATATTTGATTTAATCCCATATTAAATAGTTGAAAAATAAATTGGTATTAGAAATATCAAATGGGTAGCCCTCACCAACAAGCTTAAACTTTGAGTTAAAAATAGATTTAAACACTAGTGTATTTAGCCCAGTTTTGATCCCCCATATATTTACTCTCCCTACTCCATAAAGTGTGTCATAAGTGCAAAAAAGATACTCCTGATGGAAGATATTTCCTCGTCCATGCATGAGGCCTAAATTTTCTTTATGTCGGTAATTTCTTACCTTAACATTTTTCTTCTTAAAAATTTTATCATTCGTGTTAAAAGAGTCCTCATTTTAGCTAAATTAGCAACAACTTCATTTTAGCTAAATTAGCAACAACTGGAATTGAAATTGTAAGAAAAAAAAAACAATTATTCGTTGATTGTTCATAGTTCAAATTTATTATTGCTTTATTTGAATTAATAGATCGTTGCATCAACATTTTGGGTTTGGCTTTCATGTATTTACGAGTTTACACTTAAAGAAAGAAATTTTTTTGTACGATTAGTGGTTTTTCATATGTGAATCCTTTTTTTTTTTTTTTGTGATCCACATCAATGGCATCATTTAATTGCATCAGGAAACCTAAGACGTCCTGCAATAACTTGATATCAGATAATGAAGTTTTGTAAATATGATAATCAAAATCAGGATTCAAGGTAACTTAACTGATCATCAAAATGAAGAATTTTGACCACTCAGCAAAATCAATTGGTTAAAATGTTCAATATCATCATCAACATCAATCATTTATCCCACTACATGAGGTCAAATACATGAATTCCTTTTTTTCTCCATAGTGTCCTGTTAAGAGTCAAATTCTCATTTAAATCAAATAAAAAAAATAAATCATTTCTAATATTTTTTAATCAGGTCTTTTTTTTTGCCTATCTCTACCTTTCTTAACATAGGCAAAATCTAATACCTCTCCTCTCCAAACCAGGTCATCGGAATGCCAAAATTTTATATGAGCAAACTATCCAAGGCAACTCTTTCTAATCTTGTCTGCCACTGGAGCTACTCCAACCTTTTCACACATATACTCCTTTTTTGTTCTATCTATAAGAGTGAAGCCACTCATCCACCTGGGCATTTGATAGGAAATGGATACAATTTCAGCTTCGTTTGTTTTTTTGGTGCTTTTGTAAAAGACAGTTTTAAAAAACATTAGTTCAGAAAATGGAGTTTTATAACGAAGAAGCATATATAAAAAGCTTTCTCAAAACTGCAGAAAAATGAAAAAAATGAGTTATTGGGAACGTGATTTGAAGAACCAAACAACAACAAAAAATTCCTCCGTTTCCAAAAACGGAAAAGGCAAAAAACACGCTCAAACAAACAAAGCCTTCCTTGAAATTAGTGAATGACAATAAGAAATTAAGAAGAACACACCAAAACCTCTTATTTTATTACAAGATATATGAAAGAAAATAGTAAGATACAATTGTATCTTCAATTGGAGAGGAAGATCCGGCTCTCCCAAATCCCTAGCCGGCGGCTAGAGCCCTCACAACCTAAGAAATTCTAATTTCAACAAACTCAAAACATAATTTGAAATCGCCCTATTGTTAGCCTTAAATAGGCTCCCCTAATTTTCTCTCAAATCAATCCCATTTTCTTAAATAATTATCTCTCGTATTTGAATTCAAATTAAATCTTTTTTCCCAAATAATTCCCTCCCAATTGTAATTAAAATTTTCCTAAGCAATTCCTCCATTTTTTTTTACCTAAACAATTCCTCCATGATCCTTCTTACTTTCCCTAAATAATTCCCTCTTAGATTTTAAATTCAAATTAAATATGTTGCCTTAAATAATTCCCTCCCAATTATAATTAAAAATTTTCCTAAACAATTTCCTTTTGATTAAGAAAATTTTTAAATGATTCCCTCTTGATTAAAAAAATTTTTAATTCTCTCCCAATCAAATTGGCCGGTCCATCAAAACTCCCCTCCCAAAGTACCAACTTATCCTAAAGGTGTAACGAAGGAAATTGCTATTGAAGCACTAGACTAATAGCACTAGACTGAAAAATGGGTTGTCACCAGGTTAAATGATCCCTTCCCTCTAGCATCTACCTGATCAATCTCTCCATCTCATCCTAATGGAGTTGGGGAGAATGGTACGGACGAACACTAATATGTGAGACTTCATCCTTCCAAATGATAGCATGCTCGTGTTCCCGCAAAGGAAGCAACCCCTGAACAATATTTGGTGCTTATATATTCTCCCCATCTTCTTTTCCTTCCAAACTCTGCAGCTCCACAAAAAATCTTACTCCTTCACCCTTTCCTCTCCATGGACGTGGTTCCAAAGATAACATCTCTTCTTCCCCCAAAATTTAAACCTACTGATTCTCCCTCGTCATCACTATACTAGGGTTTCACCTATTTCCTTATCTGGTTAACTATGCTCCCACCTCCAATGTTGTCGATTTGGTTTGGCCCTCAAGCAGCAGCTTCTTTATCATCCCCTCAATGATGCCAAATTTCTAATCGATCTTCTTACGGATGGTAGAAAATTGCATTTCAAAAAATAAAATATTTTCTACAAAATTAGATTTCAATTGTCTCATCTCCCTTTTCAAATCTTTTTTCCCAAATAATTCCCTCCCAATTGTAATTAAAATTTTCCTAAGCAATTCCTCCATTTTTTTTACCTAAACAATTCCTCCATGATCCTTCTTACTTTCCCTAAATAATTCTCTCTTAGATTTTAAATTCAAATTAAATATGTTGCCTTAAATAATTCCCTCCCAATTATAATTAAAAATTTTCCTAAACAATTCCCTTTTGATTAAGAAATTTTTTAAATAATTCTCTCTTGATTAAAAAAAATTTTAATTCTCTCCCAATCAAATTGGCCGGTCCATCAAAACTCCCCTCCCAAAGTACCAACTTATCCTAAAGGTGTAATGAAGGAGTTTGCTATTGAAGCACTAGACTGAAAAATGGGTTGTCACCAGGTCAAATGATCCCTTACCTCTAGCATCTACCTGATCAATCTCTCCATCTCATCCTAATGGAGTTGGGGAGAATGGTACGGACGAACACTAATATGTGAGACTTCATCCTTCCAAATGATAGCATGCTCGTGTTCCCGCAAAGGAAGCAACCCCTGAACAATATTTGGTGCTTATATATTCTCCTCATCTTCTTTTCCTTCCAAACTCTGCAGCTCCACCAAAAATCTTACTCCTTCACCCTTTCCTCTCCATGGACGTGGTTCCAAAGATGACATCTCTTCTTCCCCCAAAATTTTCAACTATTGATTCTCCCTCGTCATCACTATACTAGCGTTTCACCTATTTCCTTATCTGGTTAACGATGCTCCCACCTCCAATGTTGCCGATTTGGTTTGGCCCTCAAGCAGCAGCTTCTTTATCATCCCCTCAATGATGCCAAATTTCTCATCGATCTTCTTACGAATGTTAGAAAATTGCATTTCAAAACTTAAAATCTTTTCTACAAAATTAGATTTCAATTGTCTCATCTCCCTTTTCAAAACTTATACCTTTATTCTCGCCATAGGTACCCAGATCTAGACTCTGATACCAATTTGATAGGAAATGGATACAATTTTCTCGAAATCAATGAACGGAAATAAGAAATTAAGAAGAACACGCCAAAACCTTTTTTTATTGCAAACTATATGAAAGAAAACAGCAAGATACAGTTGGATGGTAGAAAATTGCATTTCGAAACTTAAAATCTTTTCTACAAAATTAGATTTTAATTGTCTAATCTCCCTTTTCAACACTTATACATTTATTCTCGCCATAGGTACCCAGATCTAGACTCTGATACCAATTTGATAGGAAATGGATACAATTTTCTCGAAATCAATGAACGGCAATAAGAAATTAAGAAGTAAACACCAAAACCTTTTTTATTGCAAAATATATGAAAGAAAACAGCAAGATACAGTTGGATCTTCAATTGGATAGGAAGATCCAGCTCTCCTAAATACCTAGCCAACAGCAATAGCCCTCATAACCTAAGAAATTCTAATTTCAGCAAGCTCAAAACATAATATGAAATCACCCTATTGTTAGTCTTAAATAGACTCCCCTAATTTCCTCTAAAATTAGCCCCCTTTTCCTCTCAAATTAGCCCCCTTTTCCTAAATAATTCCATCTCATATTTAAATTCAAATTAGATTGTTTGTTCTAAATAATTCCCTCCCAATTATAATTAAAATTTTCCAAAATAATTCCCCCTTAATTCCTTCTCCCTTTCTCTAAATAATGCCCTCTTAGATTTTAAATTCAAATTAGATCTCTTGTCTTAAATAATTCCCTCACAATTGAAATTAAAAATTTTCCTGAACAATTCCCTTTTGATAAAGAACCTTTCAAAACAGTTTCCTCTTGATTAGGAAACTTCCTAATTCCCTCCCAATCAAATCGGCCGGTCCATCAACAACCTCATCACTACAACACTTTTTTTTCTTTTAATGGCCAACATTCTGTCATAAGGCATTGCAGGTCTCACAACCATCTTATAGAATTTTCACTTAAGTTTGAGGATTACATTTCTATCACACAATGGGCCCGATGCATTCCTCCACTTCAACCATCCAAGTTGAATTCTACTAATAATATCATCATATATTTCACCATCAATTTGAACAAGAAACCCGATATATCTAAAATGTGTACTCTTATGAATGACTTAATCGCCTATAGTCACAATCCCCACACTAGATCTATTACTACTAAAATTACACCCCATGTATTCAGGTTCTAAATCAACATAGACGAAAACCTTTAGACTCTAAGGTTGGCCTCCATAATTCAAGTTTACCTTCAACTCCCTCTCAAGTTTTGTCAACAAGAAGAATATCATCAGCAAAGGGCATACACTAGGGTACATCTTGCAAATGTCTAGTAAGAGCATCCATGATTAAAGCAAAAAAGAAATGGGCTTAATAAAGTTGATCCTTGATGTAATCCAACTGAAATAGGGAAATAATTGGTCAAACCACCTTGTGTTTGAACACAAGTAACAGCTCCTGCATAGATATCATTAATAACTTCGATATAAGCATTATTAACACCTTTCTTTTTAAGTACTCTTAAGAGCACATATCTTTGAACTTTATCATATGTTTTTTTCTAAATCAATAAATATCATAAGTAGATCCTCCTTATTCTCTCTATATATTTCTCCGTCAAACCTCTCAATAAATATATAGCTTCCATAGTAGACCTACCTGGCATGAATCCAAATTGATTTTGAGAAACATTAGTATCACGTCGTAATTTATGTTCAATAACTCTCTCCCACTGCTTTAAAGTATGACACATTAACTTAATCCTTCCATAAATCGCACATTCTTGTGCATCACCTTTATTCTTTAAAATAAGAATCAACACGTTCTTTCTCCACTCACCTAGCATATTTTTAGTCTTCAAAATAATATTGAAATGTTAAGTCAAGAAATCCTTTCATCTCCTAAGCATTTCTAACACCTCAATTGGTTGAAATGTTAAAAAAAATAAAATCAAATGTGCAAGATTATGGAGTGAAATTAAAATTTACAAAACCAATCAAATTCATGCACATGAACTCAAAGTATAATCCAACCATTCATTCACTTGAATGTTAGCATGGATATGATACAAGAAAACTATAGTGAAAATAATAAAGATATGCATAATAAGGTGTTTGATAAAAAGGTTTATAGAAATTATAGATGTCAAAATTTTGCCAGAGAAAAGTTGAAGGGTCTACTTTTGATGGAAAAATTGATATCAAGGCATTTACTGATTGAATAATTTATTTGAATGGCAAACTATATTAGCAGAACATCAATTAAGATTTGTGAAATTAAATTATTTAGACAAGAAAAAATGTATCAGATGAGAATTAAACAAATAAAGAAAAGAGTGAAAGGTTGGAAAGGGACTTGTGAAATTAAATTTTTTTTTAAAAAAATTATTGTTTTGTCCTATCGGGATCATTCACTTGATGAATTTAATTAATAAGAAGAAGCAACTAAAATTATTAATGGGTATATGAATAAAGTTAAAGAGTTGTTGCATTTTAAGATTGCTGACAATCCTACAACCACGTCCTCTAGGTTTTGTATTAGGTTGTGGCTTGATATAAATAGAGAGAAGAAACCACATCACACTGCATCACTTGAGCATGTTTTTCAACTTCCATTAGATTTTGAGCAAATATTAAAGTTTTATGTTCCTGAAAAGAGCTATTTATACACTAGGAGTACATCATTTCATCAAAGTAGTCAGATTTAGTTTACCACAATTCCAGCAACTACGGGAAGTAACAATATCATTAATAAAATAGTAAAGGAAGCAATTTGTATCTTCATTTGGGCCTAAAATTTTTTTGTAAAGGCATATTTTAAGCAACAAAATTGATCAGTATGACAATAAACATTCTAGTAGAAATTTGTATGTCAATGTGGATATGTATGTTATTAAAACCAAAAAGAATGATGATTTATATGAGTTTGATGAGGAGAATCGGGTAATTAGTAATTGTAAGAATAATTTAATTGAAACTTTTTCAAATATCGTGTGTTCATCATATCCACACCTAAGACAAAGTTTGACCGGACATGAATAAATTTTTAAAAAATGGAAAAAAAAAACTTGGAAAGCTTATCATTAATAGTGAAGTTGCATGAATATCATGTCTATTTGTATTATAGACCACAGTGGTCTGAATTTTGGACGACATCCATATCCATATAAGGTAGCTTGGGAAAACAAATTTGGTTTTTATTCCAAATTTGTGTTTAGTTCCTACGCAATTAACTACTTATGAAATTGCTCTCCAAAAGAAATGACGGCTTCAGAAATTAGTTACTACAAACATAAAAAAAACGTTCGTTTGAGACTTTAAAGAAGAATCCATTCATAAAGCTAGTGCATGCGGAACAAAGTTTTCTAGTAAATAATTAACTGTAGATTCATCCACAAAGCAAAGCATGATCTATAAAGGTTCTATGGTGCAATAATTGAGATCCTAGAGAAAGCGGGGCTTGGCATAGATGTTTTACCTGGTACATTTTCGGTTGTGTAAATGAAGGCTCATCACCTTCATTGTGACCATGTCGACGATAGCACACTATATCCACCACCACATCTGAATGGAAAATCTGGCGCCACTCTGATGCAAGCTCACTGACATGGACCACTGCTTCCACATCATCCCCATTGACATGGAAAATGGGAGCATTTAAGGCTTTGGCAACATCTGTACAGTATTGTGAAGATCTCCCAGCTTGAGGATCAGTCGTGAATGCAACTTGATTGTTAACTACAATGTGTATGGTTCCACCAGTGGTGTAATTGGGCAAGCCGCTGAGATGAAGAGTCTCATAAACAACACCTTGCCCAGCAAAGCTCCCATCTCCATGGATTAGCACGCCCATATTCTTTGTCCTGTCAACATCATTGGAATAATACTGCTTTGCTCGTGCTTTACCAACCACAACTGGATCAACCGCCTCCAAATGGCTTGGATTTGCAACCAAAGACAAATGAATATTCCTTCCACCTCTGGTTGGCCTGTCATAAGAAGTACCTAGATGGTACTTCACATCTCCAGTTCCCGTGTATAAGCCATCCTCATCCTTGTGCGTTTTTTTGTCAAACTCACTGAAAATCTGCCGAAGTGGTTTCCTGACAACATTCCCCAGAACATTCAGTCTCCCTCTATGAGGCATTCCAATGACAATACTCTCAACCCCTAAATCTGATGATCTGTCAAACATTTCCTTCATGCCAGGGATCAAAGTCTCTGCACCCTCAAGCCCAAACCTTTTCTGAGCAGGCCACTTCTTAGCAAGAAAATTTTCAAACTGCGAACTCCAAATGAGCCTGTCGAGTATAACCTCGCTACGCTCCTGACTGTAACCCCGAGGCTTGACGGTCTCGATTCTTTCCCTCAACCAGTTGCATTTCTCCCGATCAGGAATGTGCATGTACTCGTAACCAATAGTCCCACAGTAAGCCTGCTCAAGCCTGTTCAAAATTTCACGAAGGGTTTGGATGGGACGATTCTCCGACAGAAAACCAGCCATCCTCCACACCCCGAGGAAGAACTCTCTATCCAAATCCGCCTCGGTGAATCCATAAAGAGCAGGATCGAGGTCTTCAGGTATCTCACGCTGTTCCAGCCCTAACGGATCCAGATTGGCCTTCATGTGACCGTTAACCTGATAAGCCCTGACGAGGAGCAGCAAGCGCATACTTTCCTGGATCGTCTGGCCAGAGATGCCCGGCGATGTGGCGGCCTGGCCGACAAAGTTCCGGAAGAAATTGTCCCATGACTCATCGACGCTGTTCGGATCAGCTTCCCAGGCGCGCTGGAGCTCCTCGAGGTAGACGCTGCTCGTTCCATTGAGGAAACTGTCGGTGAGGCGGGAGAGTGGAACGGGGCGAGGCACCGGCGTGGAACTTCTGCCCCGGAGGGCCGTCGAGTGAAAGGCTCGGAAACTGGGCAGCGGCGGCGCAGCGAGCGTTCTGGTACTGTGGTGAGCAGATCGAGCTAGGTTTCTGCGAAACGCGACTTGCGCCGCAGTAGAAGCGGCACGGAACCACGACATCGGGTTGAATTGCGACCACGGCAATAATCAAACCTTCCAATATCTGAACTCGAGGAGATTAAACCCTAGAACTTGAAAAAAAAAAAAAAATTTTGCGGGGTGGGATGAAGAACATACCTCAGAATTGACGACACACCGAGATCTTTATCACCTCCGTCACACTGCCT
Organism: Dendrobium officinale; assembly: GCA_019514585.1. NCBI lineage: Eukaryota > Viridiplantae > Streptophyta > Magnoliopsida > Asparagales > Orchidaceae > Dendrobium > Dendrobium officinale. The sequence continues at coordinate 44,729,822 of CM033694.1, forward strand.
TTCCTCCTCCGTTCTTCAGTTTTTTTTTTTTTTTGTCTTTCTGGTCACCCTGTCGGCATTTATCTTCCACAAAAACGAAACGGGCAAGGGAGAAGGTCGCAAGCTGCGTGGCTTTAACAAATGGTTCTAGAAGCCTAAGGGGCTGTTTGGTATCGGATTTACAGCGGGATTTAAGTCCGATTTACGCTAAATCCAGACGCCTCTAAGTTATTATTGAAAGGCAAACGCTAGACGCCTCTAAGTTATTATTGAAAGGCAAACGCTAGACGCCTCTAAGTTATTATTGATTAACTTAATTAATATAATTTAAATTATTAATACTTAAGTAAATATAATTAAAAAGTTAATTGTATAATTAGTGCATAAATTAATTATCTAATTTAACTTAATTATATAATTAGTAATTAAATATTAATATAATTAGATTAATTAATATAACTTAATATATGTATTATTAAATCTATAATTAATTATATAAATAATAATTAATGGATAATTTGTACTTAACATATTATTAAATTTATAGCATATTATATTTTTTATTTTTTATTATAAATTTATTTTTAAGTTATAATTATCTTTTTCACATTTAAATGCCTAACTACTATAAATCCTGAAATATGTTACCAAACAGTTTCTCCGGATTTAATAGGATTTAACATTCGGCATACTAAACTGTTTTCATGATTTAACACATTTCGGATTTACTAAATCCGGATTTAATTAAAATTGTATGCCTCGATGAGACTAATCTAATGAGCTCAATATTATTTAATTATGAGGCCATTAAGTTACTTGAATGCTAAATGAATAGTTTATTATGAAAGGATTCATAGTTATGTGTTCGATAGAGTATTTTAAAATTTGAACAAAATTTAACAAATGCTGCTCTAAAAAATTATAAATAGACTCTTATTCTCAAGATGAGGGAGACTTTAACCTTAATTTGGGGAGAGCATAAGGATTTAAGAAACTCTAAATCATTGCCCAGTCCCATGTTCAATATCGACAATTATTGTTGTTCGACCGTTGTCATCATTTCGTTATGATCTGACTATCATTAATTTATTATTTCCAACCGTATACTACTCGATCAACATTATCCAACCACCTTTACCTATGTGTCATTGTGTGACCACCATTGTCCAACTAATATTTTTGAAAGTTAACGTATAATAGTTAATACGCCACTAAAAATCCACTTAAGCTTGAATCTCAATGTACATTGGAATTAAAAACTTTAGGAATTAATTAAAAACAATTCAAACTTTGATTTAGTAAACTTAAATTTAGAAATGAATTTTTTGATGAGACAAACCCATCAACATTAGGAGTGATTTGATCAATGTCCGAACAAGCCTAGATCAAACATTTGAAAATAATTAAAATTTTGAAAAATTAATTGGAGGACCACCAAATCTCACATATTTATAGCCAAATCAAGTATCTCGAAAAGATAAATTAATTCTACATAGTCAATGATGCTTTGTTTTGATATGATTGAGATATTTAAATGTTAAAAGAATGTATTTTTTTTTTATTAAGGGAATCAATAATGACCATTCAATACATTTTTCAAATTTGGATTATTTCTATAGAGCATGTTAATCTCAAAAATTACAAATAAACCTTCAGTCTTTATATGAAGAGAACCATTTGCTTGAGATTCAAGAGAGCCAAGACTTGGAAGAATTCTAGAGCTCTATATATCAGACTATCTCTGATCGCCATCATAAGACCAATGTCATCAAACCTCTACATGATAGCCATTTGTAGGAACATTGTTACCCAACCACTATCAAGTATCATCGGAGCATTATCCAATCATTGCTATCGAGCCACCGCTACTCGATCACAATCATTGAAGCATCATCACTATACCACTATCATCGAGCACTAATACCTAACCATCATTATCACTTGACCATTATTTTTAGACAATTGCTATTTGGCCATTGTGCAACACCCCAAAATATAATTTTGAAATAATTATTTATTTTATCTCTTAATTAATTTGACATAACCATTAAGTATCCGTCAATAAAAATAAACCCACCGAAAAGCAACTATTAAGCATATACATAAAAAAATTATATTTATTTTTCAAATAAAAATTTTATAATAGCTAGGATAACACATCAAACAATCTTTTTAAAGTACTTCTTGAGTAGAAATGAATAATAAAATACTAAAATAAAATAAAACAGGAAAACATTCTTCACCCTTTCTTGGACCTCAAATCAATAAAAATCACATAATGAGTTTACAAAGCTCAACGGGTTAACAAAACCTACCATTGCATTCAATGCAAGGCAAAACAATCAATTTTAATCAATAAACTATCAATATAAATAATAAATAATCCATGCAATCAATATCAATCGCAAGTAGCAATATATACAATTAATATCAACCAATAGTAGAAGCCAAGATGATCAGTAATATAAGAATATCTCAATAAATAAAAAATATTTATCTATCTATAAGAAAATCGATAAAAACTCTATAAATAAATAATAGGTGATGTACAATGAGACACATTAATTATCTATTAGTTATATCCATGTTGATGTCCTACTATATGCTTCTATCCACTGTTATACATTACATAGTTGTCTGTCAATATGTCATATCAGTATGTTCTATCAATATATTTATCAATATAATGTACTTGCACAACTATAAATGTCTAACGTGTATCTCTCATATAATAGATCATGCTACATCAGTCTCAATACTTCTATCAGTCTTATATATGATGTCATGTAAATGCAAATATGGTTACAATTATGAATATCAAGATAAAGCATCCAACTTTAAAGTGATATTTTCATCATTTCATATGTTATTAATCTGTCATATCAATCCATCATTACCCATCAATCACATTTATCAATTATTTATAATAATATTTTATTTTAACGAGTGAGTTTTAATATATTAATAAACATTTGTCACTCTCTATCTGACGACATAATTAATCAATCATTTACATACTAGCATCCAAGATTACACAATAAACTTTTTAGTTTAAGGAAAGCTAGTCAACTCACTCTCTTGTACATGATTTTATCATTTTAACAACAACTCCATATTAATTATAATGTTCATAACCAACCTTACTTGTTTACATGCAAATATCACATTTATCAAATACAAGTCATATCATTTTATCTTTACAGTTTAATATCATATATGAAATACAATAATCTATAAAATATGAGAAAAGTTATACAATGTTTATTAACTTTATAAAATCATAACTATCAATTTACTTGTTGAAATTTAATATTATTACTATAAAAATGCTCAGAAAGCTTATATTTATTACATTCGAGAAATTACACGGTAAAAGTTTGATGAATAAAAAGATAATGTATTTTTATCAAATCTAGGAGGAATAAAATATGAGAAATAAAAATCATCGAAAACATGTTTAAGATTTGGGTTACCTATCATGATTATAAGAAATCTCAAAATAGAACCGACGGAGGAAAATGCTTTGTACAACCTTCAATATCCTCCTCTCTCCCCTCTCCTTTCTTTTCTTCCCTAACAAGTCAGCAAAAAATAAGGGTGGAGAGGCTTAGCCACTTAGGTGAGTGATTAAGCAATTGGAATGTAATAAATTATTTAAAAAAATTAATTTGCTAGCCCAGTCAGAACAAACCCCACAACACCACCCATTAGAAAGCATATCTCTGCAACGCCCAACATCAATAATGTAGCGTTAGTTTATTTTTCAAAATTTTCCTTGAGCGCTCAACGCTACGACGTTGTCCCCACAATGACGTAGTGCTCTGTCGACCAAGTTTCAAGAATTAGGAAAAAAAATTAATTCAAAGTTTTTACACATTGTCATCACTTCGTCATTATAAGACCATTTTCATTTGACTGTCACAACACAACCTTCATTGTTGGACCACCACAATCAAAGAATCATGGCTGGATCACTATCACCAACCTCCATTGTTGATCCATCAATGTCTAACCACCGTCATCATCGGCTCATTGCCACATGAACCCTATTGTTTGATCAATGCTGCTCAACCTCCACCATCAGATGATCGCTACCACCTGGCCTTTATCATCAGACCATTGTTGTTGAACTATGTTTTTGAACCGCCACAATCGTGCGAACACCTTTCATACCTTACTACATTAGCAATAGAAAGTAATGTTGGTTGGTTTTCATCTCAAATTTCAATGTTTCACCTAATTTTTTGTCATAATCTTATAAGTCTATGCAAAACTTGTTAGACAATTTTATAATGAATCATATGCATAGACTCCCTCTAAGACTCCCTCTTCTACCTCACGACCTTTGTATGCACGCAGAAAAAAGACCCCCTCCATTTCAGCTGGCAATTTCAATTGCATTGTAAGCAATAAGAAAATACTATGGAGAAAACATGGTTGCAGCTTAAAGGAAAATTTGCCATCTCGAGACTGATGTGGGAAAGAAAGATATATGGGATTAAAGAGGTACCTATTCAAAAATCCCATCTATATATGTCAAAGATGTCTTCGTCGTCTGACAATTTGACGCCGCGCGTCAGTGTCGGTTCGCCTCCGGCACCCCACTGTCCCACGCGAAAGAGAAAGAAGCTTGTGGTTAAGCCATGAGCAAAAGGTGGGATTTGAAGTAAAGAAAGAGTGAAATAGAAACTATGAATTATATAAATTAATATATTAAAAGGATTTAAAAATAATTAATATTATATTTTAATTAAAGGAGTAACTTGACAAGCTTGCGAGCTGAATCACACTGAGTACGAGCTCGAACTTGTGGCTCAATAAACTCAACTCGTAAGCTTGTTAATGAGTCAAGTTCACTTACGACTAGTTAAAATGTTTCAAAAGGACGGATTCCTCAATATCCAGGTATAAGAACTAAAAGAGCATCAACTTATTGTTGATTTAGTATATATGCCTTAGGAATAAATGAATCTAACAAGAAATTGTATTGTGTAGATATGAAAATTTGATAAGACTCGAGGCAAATTACTAAGAATGAATTTTATTTGATGCAAGTATTTAAACTTGAGGAGGGAAGTGTTTGATGAGAAAGTATTAAGATACTTGAGAATTTATCGAGAAAGGCTCTAAGGCATCTCCAATCGAACGGCAAACACTTGTTTGTCGTTCTTGTTTTGCTCCAACCGATCGCCATTTTTTACGCCATTTGATGGCGGATGAATCGCACTGTTCACTCACGCCATTTTTTTCTCTCAACCGGAAAAACGCGCGAAAGGGAGGGCGATCGTTACCTTCTCAAAAACACCTAAAATGGCGTTCGATTGGAGCATCACCGCGCCATTTTGGAGTTTTGCGTTACTTTGCCGTGAAAAATGAAGTTTTCGGTTGGAGATGCCCTAAGTAGATTGATGGATCCCGAGCACTTCAATGCTTTTGTGAAACGCTATAAAATTCTTAATTATCTGTGTAAATTAAAAAAAAATTGAACTAGAAAATTTTTGTACTAAAAAGCTACTTTAGAAAACAGTAAAAAAGCTGCCCCAAATGAAACCTTAGTTTCATAAATCCAACATATTCCGCCAGCTATAAGAACTTTAGTTTATTAGCTTGTTGATATATGTTGAGGATGATGTGATTAGTCACCCATACTTGAGCTTGGGCCTAATTGTGATGAGGTTTTCAAAGTTGAGCTTAATTTTGTTGGAGATTGGGTTAAGGTTAATGATCGAGCAAGGACTTAAGATCATTTCAGCACCTTATATTGCAATTTTTTCATGCTCATTTGTTAATCTTCTTCCATTATTCCTAAAGCTAGAAATGCATGGTGGTAGGAAACCCTATGTCTATGGAGCATCCGATCATGATTGTTGTACATTCTCTAACATCAACATATAGAGCCTTTCTATATCGTTGTTGGCTATATTATAAGTTGATTTTATTTTATTTTGTTGATGTTAGCAACAAGACATCTCATTTTTAATATTTTTTTATAAGCATGTTTATAATTAATAAAAAATGCACTTAATATTATTTTTTTCATGCAATTTTATTGTAATTGAAATTTTTTTGTCATTTTACAATTATTTTAATATTAATCAATTTTGCATTATACATTTTTTTGTAATATTTGAGCATGCTTTTGACTTGCAAATTTTTTGTTTTATTAGCATCAATCAATCATGCTAGAAAAATAAAGCATTATGGTGCAAAATGTTGGTCATTAAAAGAGAATCATAATATTAAGTTAAGTGTTGCAGAGATGAGGATGCTCAGGTGGATGAGTGACTTTCCTCTTAAATATTGGATATTAAACGAGCATATACATGAAGATGTTGAAGTAGCTCCAGGGGCGGAACCAGCTTCAATTTTGAGGGGGGCAAATACAACACAAAAATAATTAAATATTAAAAAAATAATATTATATATCTATATATTACGAAAAGTTCTTTAAAAAAATTAAGCAAGAAAAATAATAAAAAAAAATGTGTAATTAAAATGTCATGAAAAACATGAAAGAGAATATTATAATTAAATGTGAAGAAATATATAAATATTTTAGGACAAGTTAGGACAAAAGAGTTTTTTAGGGGGGGCAAAAAGAGTTTTTTAGGGGGGGCAAAAAAAATTTTTTACTCTCCTATAAATTTTTTTTTTTTTTAACTCTTACAAAAATATTTTTTTTTTTGAGGGGGGAGGGGGGGAGGGGGGGGGGGGATTAGAGAGAGTCGTCTTATATGGTTTGGTCACAGAAAACAACAACCTTTCGATGGCCCAATTAGTAAAAATAGAAGTAGACATAAAAAATTAAAAAAAGACTTGGTTAGAAAATATTAAGAATTATTTTTTTATTAAATTTAAATGAGAATTTGACTATTAACATGACATAATATAGAAAAAATATTCATGTAACCGACCCCACGTAGTACAATAAATGCTTGATGATGTTGTTGTTGTTGTACACATCAATCAATCATAGTATTGGATCATATCCCTTCTCATTATTAACAAAAATAGTATGAAGATCCTTTCTTATATTTTTTCAATATCGGTCTTAATCACAAAATTCACTTTTATAGTAGAGATTAGAGAACAAAATTAAATTGATTTTTCAAAATTGGCATAATTTTTTTCTCTGATAACTTCATTTTATGATTCATAAATTTAATTTCTACAAAGCAAATACAATCTTGAAGGTTCTTTTTTTTTTTTTTCTTATTGTATATTTGTACAAAAAATTTTCTCCTTTAGTCTTCCCACTTCTTTTTAGATTTTAAAAATTAATTTAATATTTTTTCAACTGAACGATCATATTATTTCCCATAACTTTCCAATTTTCAATTGATATATCATTTTGATCCAAAACTTTAGCTTGATGATTCTTCTTTAGAGTATACTCAACTATACTTTTTTAAATAAATTTATAAAATGCTTGATTATTTTCAAGCTATTTTCTCATATTTTTTATCTCTTCATCTTTAACTTTTTATCTTTTTATCTTTGCTTTTGACATATGTAACTTGATCAATGCCTTTAGGTTTCTCTTGCCTTAATTATTCTATATGTCTCCTTCCTTTTTTTAATACCAAATCTATCATATAATTTATTAAAATTATAGTTTTTTGTTTGCTCACTATACTCTTATTAATTTATTATATAAACCTAATATATTCCCTAATGCCCTTGAATTGTCTTCTTTCCATCCAATTTTGAATTAGTTATGCTATGCAATTCGTGTAGATCAATTTTCTTATATTTTCATCCGAAATTCTAAAATTTCACATACAAAATTTAATCTTTGTTTGAAGCAACAATATTTTATTAAGGCTTCATTTTTTATGACTTCTCAATGCTTCTAAAAGCAGCTTTCTAGTACAAAAATTAAATTTTTTGCACTAGAGAGTTGCTTTTAGAAGCAGTAAAAAAGTAGTCACAAACGAAGCCTAAGTGTTTATATATTATTATAAGTGAAGTTTATGCTTCATTTGAGACAGCTTTCTTATTGCTTTTCAAAGTAGTTTTTTAGTAAACAAAAAATCAATACTAAAAATTTGCTTTAAAAAATATTAAGAAAATTCTCTCAAATGAAGTCATAGCTAACATTTGCCTATTTTTCATCATATTTGAGCTAAATTATGACACATTACTAATTAAGATCAACATCCTAATAAATTATTATTCATTTTATGTTCAATTAAGACTTTGTTTGGGACAACTTTGTTACTGTTTCTTAAAGCAACTTTTTAATACAAATTTTTTATTTTTGTACTAAAAAATTGCTTTAAGAAGCAATAAGAAAGTCGTCTCATTATAGTACAAAATTTTAATTTTTGTACTATAAAATTATTTTAAGAAGTAACAAGAAAGCGGTCCTAAACAAAGTCTAAATTAAATCATAATATATCACTTAACGAAAGGCATTTTAACACTAATAAACCCTAAACAATGCATTCTGCTTCCATCAAGACAATGATGTTATTTGTTATCCTCTCATCTTTTTCTTTAACAAGTATTCATTTCTCATTACCATTTTTTTAATTATTAAAGCTCAACGAACAACTGTAAGATTACGTACTTGCATGGCCAATATTAGCTGGATGGGCTAATAATTTAGGGCTTTTTGCTGACTTGGTCCTTCAAATTTGTCCACTCTAGGGCTTCGTTTGAGACGGCTTCTTACCACTCCTTAGAGCAGTTTTCTAGTATAAAAATAAAAATTTTGTATTAAAAAATTGCTCTAAGAACCGGTAAGAAAGCTGTCCCAAACAAAACCTAAAATTTTGTTTCGGACACCTTTCTTATTAGTTTCTATAACAATTTTTTAATACAAAAAATTAAAAAAAAATTATTGTACTAATTTTTTTTAAGTAGTAAAAAAGTTATCTCAAACGAAGCATAAGTTAAATACATACAAGAGAACAAAATAATCTCTTGTTGTTTTTAATAAAAGAAAAAATAATAATAAACAAATTTTTTTATTTTTTGTAAATAATAAAAAAATTAAATCAGATTAATAAACAAACAAACTATTATTAGCCAATAATATAATAATTAGTTAGGGGTTTCAAATAAATCATCTCAAAGTAATTGTTAAGTAGATTAAATAGAAGTCAACTTAAGATTCCCAAATTTCTTAAGCTTGAAAGAGTTAGACAACCTTCCAAATGGAATTTCATGGAGATTAGCTGATTAGACCTGCAAAATATTCAATTTTATTTTAATATTAGATTTTTGTTGACTTATGAAATTTAAATTTAAAGAAATTTTCCTTGGATATCATTTAAAATTTTCTTATTTGCATATATGGCATTTTAAAAAATATAAATTATGTAAGTATTACACATGGCATGATCAAGAATTTATATTAAAAATAATAATAATGTTATTGTATATAGTAGATGAGTGTTAGTTTTATAAATAAATATTCAAGAAATATGAACCCTTCCAAATTTAAAAATTATTAATTTTATTTTGAGATTAAAACATTATAATTTATTGGTAAATATTTTTTAGGGTAAAACATAAGGACAAAGTACCTATGGGTGTGTTTGAGATATCTTTTTTATGAATTTGTTTTTTAGATTGTAATTACAGTCATATTTGACTAATATTTTTTCATTGCTTTTAAGAAATTTATATAATAAAAATTTATTTTTTACAATTGATGCTTCACCAACAACATCCTTGATCTAGCACGAATCTCAATGCATATATTAGTTGGCATGTTTCAAAATTAAATTTGGGACCATCCAAAGTCCAATTTCAACAAATTTATAGTTGAATTGAATGTCTCAAAGAGATGAATCCAACGACACTGAAATTGGGCTAATCCGAGCCCAAATAGGTCCAAACCGGGGGGTTGAAGCCTATTTGGAAGGTTCAAAGCACAAATTGGATGAGCAACTTATATCGAAATATAGCATGCTTATAGTTGAATCGAGTGACTCGACAAGACGAATCCAACGAGCCTAAGAATGCTCAATTCTGACATCATTTGGATATATAAATGCTTAACAAATAATCTATGATCCAGAAGATCAATATGGGCAGTTTGATAGAGCATTACAAATTTGTCCCAATCTTCTCCATATTTAGAGGGTATGCCACTTTCAAAAATCTATAAATAGAACCCTCTTTCGTACATGAAGAGGGACTTATAATTAACCTTTTGGCAGGAGATTGGAGAGAGCTCTCAGGCATCATGGATTTAGAGCTCCACCCAAGCACCACCGCACGCAAACTTCCGTCGGTCGACCGAACCACCGTCAAACCTCCGCCTGGCCACCAATCATCTACTGTCACCAAACTTCCACCCAGTCTTCAACTGCAGCTAGACTTCCCCTCGACCAACATCAAACCACCGCATGGCCGCCAACCGCCGTCGGACCACAGCCAGGTGTTCAACCGTCGTGGGACTTACGCCCCATTTCCAACTGTCGTAGGACCACCGCTCGTCCGCCGATCACCGTCGGTGCCTATGACCATTGTCAGACAGCCGCCTAGCCGCTAACTGACATCGGGCCACCAGCCGTCATATGACCTGTGCCCGACCACCAATTGTTGTCGGAACATCGCTCATCTGTCGGTCCCTCCGACCATCATTGACTGCTGACTACAATCCCTTTTATCTCTGTTGCATTCCAACTACGATCCCTCCGACCTCCTAATTCTGTCGACTACGGTCTCTCTGACCACCGTCATCTGACTACGGTCCTACCGACCAAATGAACATGTCAATATTATCTTGAGAACAACTCTCATATAACTAGATTCTTCCAACTCCAACCATGTAATGTGCTCTACGTGATGTGTATTTGCTAAATCGAGTCAAGGCCTTCCCCAAATACTAGTGGATTCTTTTCATCTAGGTCAAGGCCCTGTGATTTTTCCCCCTTTTCAGGGGTTTCCACATAAAAATTATAATGTCTCTTATAGATGATGCGCCCATCTCTCTTATTTATCTGCGTACTGAAACTTCGTTCAAAACTAAAATATTAAATATCTCTACTGCCTAGAATGTTTCAGGATGCAACAATAATAACTTTAAAAAAAGTATTTTCACCGCAATAATTTTACAAACACTTATACAAAAAGTTATAAGCGTCCTAAACAAACCCTAAGTAAAGAGTCTGGACAATGTTTGAGAATTTTTTTAATATAAAAAATACGATTATTTTTACCGTTCTTAAAACAAAATATTTTGCTTTTTAAAAAGAAAAACATAAATAAATAAATAAATATAATTTATCATTTTACCAATAAATTTTTAGAAAGAAAAACCAGGAGATGAGACAGCTAATTCAAGGTTACAGTAAAAATGTGTCCGTCTCTCTGTTTTTTATTTTTTAGTTTTCCATTTATCACATTATGGCATTTGTTGAGTCACTGCTAATAGCAATAGGATCATATTAAGCTGGCCCTAAGGTGTAAAAAAGAAATATTAATTTATCTTTCGATTAATAATTTTTTATTATTTTTTTAATATATCAAGCTCCCTCTTTTTGTCCATCTCTCTCTCCAAGCTTTTATTAATAGGTGTTGTACTTTGGATAAAAAAATTATTAAAATAAATTTAATTTTTTTTTACTAAAAAATAACTTTAAAAAGCTTTAAAAAAGTCTTATTAATAAAAACAATAAAAGACCTTTAGAATAAAATCAATAAATGTAACATCAATTGCATAATAGTAATAATAATAATAATAAAACCAGCTTATTTTTATTTTTTTCTAAATTATAAATTAAAATATATATAAATATACAATTGTTAAATACAATAACAAAATAAAAGTTTTATCTCATTACATAGGATGGATTACAAGAATTTTTTTTACTGTATTTCTAATAACAAAAAGTAATACAAAATAAATATATATATATTTTTAAATAAAATAGAAAATGATCTGAAATAGCCGTTTTAACTTTTCTAATATAGCATATTCAAATGACCCTTTAACCTTTTTTTTTTAATAAATTAAAATTTTGTTTTAAATAACCTCAGTAACTTTTTACATATTAGTTCTATCCTTTCACATTCTTAGTTTTCATTATTTGCACGTTGAACCTTCTTTTCAATGGAGTAATCTACAGTCTGTTTTACATATTTTAGCAGTTAATGAGCTTTCTCAAATTTATAATGTTGTTGAATTAGGGATGTGCAAAAATACAAAAAATCTATCCGAAATAAAATTGAGTCCATCAATTTTGGATGATTTTTACACTTTTTTTTATCAAATTTGTTGCAAAATAATTTGTCAGTTTTGAGTTTTATTAGTTGGGTAGTATAAGGCTAGATGTTTATAAAAATTGTAAGAAAGAAATTCAATGAAAGTTTTGAATGATCAAAATGTACATATGATAATTTTACCATAAGCATTTTGTTAAGGAACATATCATTATTAGGATTAGTCCCTACTAATAAATCTAGCTTTCATAACATTTTTTTTGACCTACTGCAGCAGTTAAAATACCTACTAAATTCGTTGTAGTGGTTTAGAAAGCGTTGCAAATTCGTTGTATTTGCGAGCGCTGTAAACAACTTTCCCAATGCTTTTTGAACCACTGTGTTACGCCCAATTTTTAGCAGCTGTTAAAACAGCTGCAATTCTATAATATGCTTTGAGCTCTCCACCAAGAAAACTCACATCTCCTATCATGTGGTCTTCCACAAGCATCACTTTCCATATCAACAACACAACTTCCCAACCATTGCTCAAATCCGTCCACCCAACCCTTCGCCGCTTACCTTAATCCCGATCTCACCAATTCCTTCTAACGCAATTACTCTTCCTCAACCTGCCCAAATCAACTCTTAACAAATTCCTCCACTTACATCCTCCACCGAACAAACATCTACTACAGCTCCCATTCCTAGCCCCTCCGAACAGTTCATACATCCTAGCCCCTCCGAACAATTCATACCTCCTCCTCCAGCTCCCACACATACTATGCAAACACGTTCAAAATATGGGATAACCAAACCCAAACATCTCTTCGATCTTCTGGCCACCACCACCGATATCGTCACACCCACTTCCTTCCCAGAAGCCAACAAACATCAATCCTGGCGTGCTGCCATGAACGAGGAGATACGAGCCCTTCATCAACAACATACTTGGTCACTAGTGCCTCCTCCATCTAAGCATCTAGTACTCTGTTGCCGCTGGACTTACAAAATCAAGCTCAACACCAGCGGACAAATAGAGCGTCACAAAGCACAGCTTGTGGCAAAAGGTTTTGACCAACAATATGGCATAGACTATAAAGAAACCTTCAGCCCGGTAGCCAAGCTACCCACCATCCGTATCCTCCTTGCCATTGCTCTTCAATGCAATTGTCCGGTTACTCAATTGGACGTCTCAAATGCCTTCCTCCACGGCGACCTTGAAGAGGCAGTATACATGAGGCAACCTCCTGGGTTTGTCGACAACCGGTTTCCCAACCATGTATGACACTTACACAAAGCCATTTACGGCTTGAAATAATCCCCCAGACAGTGGTACACCAAACTCACTGTTCATTTACAATCAGCTGGTTTCACCTTCAGTAAGTCTGATTCTGCTCTGTTGGTGTACAAGAAAGGCAACAAGCTCATGTACATCCTCATTTATGTGGATGACATGCTCATCACTGGCACTAATCCCACCTCCATCAAAAGCTTAATCCAGAATTTGCGCTCAGCCTTCTCTATTAAAGATCTCGGTCCAGTCACTCTCTTTCTCGGCATCAGAATCACCAAAACCTCCAAAGGTTACTTCCTTGATCAATCAAATTATGCCACTGACATACTTCAAGCGAGTGGCTTCTCCAACTGTAAACTTGCTCAACCTCCAGTCACACTAAAAGCCTCTCGTGCTGTGAGATCTCGTTCCCTTACTGTTCCTCTCTGAATTGGATTTTCCTCCCAGGATCGGCCGGGACGATATTGAGATCGTCCAGGCCGATCAGTGCATTGAAAACGGCTAATTTATGGAGTGTTCTCTGGATTGATTTCTGGACTGGATCGTCCAGGCCGATTTTGGATCGTCCTGGGACGATCAGTGCTTGGCAAAATCCCGAGAGCAAGGGTTTTTGACAAATTAATTATCGGCCTGAGGAATCGTCCTGGACGATTGGATTTTGTTCACATCGTCCTAGATGATGTGGCGATCAGCCGGGCCGATCAGGCTTATGATATAAGCAAATTAGCTCATTTTGAGGAGAGAGAAAATCATTTTATAAAACGAAAATATCTGAGGAGAGAGAAAGAGAAAGGAAAAGAGAAGAAAGCTCATTTTCGGAGGCCGCAGAGTGCTTTTCGTCCGTCGCCACTGTTGAAAGAATTGAAGATCTCGTGGTAAGAACTCCGAATCCTATTTCTGTTTTCAGAGATATTGAGTTTTGATTGTGTTGTGACCTATTTTGTGTTTTCGTAGTCGAATTTCGGACCCGATTTTGTATTGACACAACTTTCACCACACAACTTTTAGAATGTTATAGATATGAATATTGTACACGATTTGAGTATTTTCTGCGATGATTTTACCCGTCGGAATTGGTTCTACGCGATTTTAATTGAATAGAAAAATATCAGGATGTTATTTGATATAGATTCAGTAGAACAATAGTCTTATATTATTGTTGTGATCATTCTATTGTAATTTGGTGAATTGTGATTTTGTAGGTTTTTTGTGTAAATTTGATAGACTGCCGTTACGCTGCCGAAATTTCGTACGATTTCTGATTTTTCTGAGATTGATAGATTGAATAGATATGAATGTGAATATTGATATGATTGCTTTAATATTGACTATTGAATTGATTATTGATACTGGAATACAAGTGGAACCTGATTGAACGTTGGTTGGAGATTGAATTGACCTGTACAGGATGGTGGGCTGACGGGCTTTCCTTTAAATATTGATTATGGATATATGGATGGGAGTCATAAGGAGTTCTTATAGATATGCCGACGGGCGGCCGACGGGCAATAGAGTGACGACTCTTTTTTATTGAAACCAACGTATGGATATCTACAACAGCAATATGGATTCTACAACAACAATATAGCCAGTTGATTGTACTTGTTCAGTATTATTGTATTGAATGCATGTTTACTGTATTGACATACGGATTTACTGCTTTATCAATTTCTGCTTTATTGATTTGATTGGATTGACGGATTTTCTTTTACTGTACGGTTTCATTGATTGATATTGAGCATGGAAACTATTGAGCATTGATATGAACATGGATGGATATATATATTGTATAGATTCATTGCTATGGACATGGATATTATAGATTTATTGATAGTATTGCCTATAGACTCATTGATACTATTATTTCTGCACTATTTTGACTTACTGCATTGACTCATTACTAGGATAGATTGATCGTTATTGTATCATTTTTTTATTGATTTCATCGAATAGACAGCATTAATTTGAGACGACTGATTTGACAGATTGATTGATTTTCTTCTGTGTACGGATTTCTTCGAGATTGATGTGTATTGATTGAGTTTGGTTTATCGATTTGCCCGCTGCTGCATTGATAGACTTGATTTCATTGACTATGGATTTCCGTATTGCATAGACTCATTGACCATTGACTGATATGAATTTGATTGACTGACATGCATATTGATAGCATCGCCGTGCTTTGATTTCATTTATAGGTATTAGGTGACCTGCTAGGCTTTGTAAAGCTCATTATATGTGGTTGATATTTTCAAGTCAGGGCGAGTGAGCAGGAGATAGAGATTGATCCAGATCTACAGGTTTTAGTTCTTTTGATGATTTTGATTCTTTTGTACTCAGGACAGGATAGATTTCTGTACTTGTGATTATAGTGTAGTTCCTGAGTATTGTACATGAACTTTTGAGATATGAATCGACTTGTATATGGATGTTTTAATTTATAGACTTTTGTTTAGACGGTGATTAATTGGAGAATTGTAGATAACTCTGGTAAATGGCTGGTTAATTGACATTCTTTCCGAGTTAGATCTCGGGGCATGACACGTGCGCTCTCTACAGATCACCAAATGGAGACTCCTACTCTGTACAAACAGCTAGCCGGCTCCCTACAGTACCTCACCATAACCTGACCCGACATTGCCTTTGCCACCAACCAAATCTGCCAACATATGCATAATCCTTATGTCGCACATTTTCAAGCTTTAAAACGCCTCCTCCAATACGTGCAAGGAACAATTCACTATGGTCTTCCAATCGTTCCTTCGGAACCGCTCTTGCACACATACGTTGATGCTGACTAGGCCTCTGATCATACCGATCAGAAATCCATCACGGGATTTTGCTCGTTTCTTGGCGCAAATCTAGTTTCCTAGTGTGTCAAAAAGCAAGTCACAGTGGCCAAATCCTCTACGGAGGCGGAATATCCGGTGCTCGCCACAGCCACATCCGATACTCTCTGGCTCCGTCGCTTGCTCGCAGATTTTCAGGCCACTCAATCGCAACCATCCCATATACACTGCGACAATCTCTCAGCTCTCGTCATAGCCAAAAACCCGGTATTCCATGCTCGCACCAAGCACATCGAAATTGACTATCATTTCATTAGTCACCACATTCACGCGAAAGACGTTGCAGTTCATCACATTGATTCCGATCAACAGCCGGTCGACATTCTCACCAAGTCACTACCAGTCACTCGCTTCTACTTCTTGCGCAACAAAATGACGATCCTTCCTCAGGATCCTCAGTTTGTGGGGGCCTGTTAAGCACATGGGTTAATGATCACCTTCTCTGCTGTGAGCTGAATATTTCGGCTCCACTACTTCCAGCAGACGTCTTCTAGAAACCTCTTCTAACGAACTACCAGCTCATATTCCTTCTATATATAATTCCCCTGTAGTTGTGCGCTATACACAGAGAATGAATAGAGCAAAGCATTACTCTGATATTGTTTCTTCCATTTTCCTTCTGTATGTGTTCTTCTTTATTTGCAGGTACATCTTGGAATCTCAAGCTTCTCAGTAAGAACATAAAATTGAGTGAAAAAAACATAATACATTTTAATGACAAAAAAATGATCAATACATTTATCAAAAACAACATCAAAAGAACTATATTCAAATGCACACATATCCCTGGTAGCATTGGTTTTGCTCTATAAAAAGAAGAAATAAGATTCATGTATATGTGAGTTTACTACTATCTTTGTTTCTTTCAAAATTAGTTTCAAGCAAAATGCATGTTAATGACAAAAAATCACATCATACCCAAATTAAAATTGTTGTCGTTGCCACCATCCACTTCAATCGTGCTATGATGAACATATCAAGCTGGTGTAACACCAAACTCATGTGTCCGTACTCTGCCTGAGTGACATCAAAAAGAATGCAAGCTCCAAAAAAGGACTCATAATGGTAGGAAAATTACATCCAAGCATTAGTAAGATACAGATGTTAAGGGAGCGCCCTTGGTTGTCAAAGACGACCCTCCAAGACACAAATGCATGCTATCGAGGCGACCTTCCAAGAAAAAACTAACTAATGTATACCATTCATCATCATCCTTGGAGGTTAAATAAATAACATATTCCCTAGAACTCTAATGTATACCATTCATCATCGTCCTTGGAGACAAAATAAAGAACATATTCCATAGAACTCTAACCATATATTTTAGCATGCAATGCCTCCCTAACCTTGAAACAAATAATGGACCATTTCATAGAAAAGCTATGTGCACATTTAAATCTATTCAACAAGCATGACTATTAAAGTAGACACACTTCAAAAGGAATTACAACAGAGTGATAACATCCACCAGCCTAGTGGACCATTTTAGATAATCGATTCAAAACAAATCCCTTATAATTCCCTATGCAAAGCAAAAATTAACAGCTACTCCAAAAAATAATTATAACATACAAAATTCTCAAAATAGTAGATGATTTTAGAATAAAAAATAGTGCTCCAATTAAGTACATATACTTGGAATGACAAAAAACTAGCAATCATATGGCTATAATTTATGTATAAACAACAAGCTTATTAAATTCTAATGTTGCAAGATACTCAAAGAAAATAGATATCAGAGCTTTATACTTCCATTTGACACTCATTAATGGATTGTCCATAAGAGTCTATTTTAAGTGAGAATTCTTTAATGTTACTAGTTACTATAAGCATTAAGAACTGTCAATAATTGGGCATTTCTTCAATTGCCACTCTTTCCAAATGTGAAGCCGGAAACACAATCACATTCTTAATTAAATGCAGATCACACTAACAAGAGTGTCCAAATAAAATTAAATGCTTCCTCATCTTCATATTTATCAATATGCAAATTAAGTTCAAGGTAGTGAAGGGTAGTAAAAGAGAAACTTTGTTGTTCACAGATCATTCAAATAGTTAAATAGTCAATACCATAGGCTGCTCATAAACACCATAAGGCTAGATGTCAGGCAGACTTGAGACACGCCAGATCTCGACTATGTGATGTTGTCAAGCTGATTTGAGATAGAGTTGAGTGTCACAGAACTCCAAACTTTGCGTTGCAGCACTGTGAGATGGACTGACATTTTTCTTTCTCATCTTTTATTAAGGGATGCATCCCTTGATGTTTAAAATGAGTTTTCCCTTTGTTTGTTCATGTGAGAACTAAGAGAGAAATGTGGCAAAAAGAGAGTGAGGGAGAAGAGAGATTTGTAGTATTTCTTCCTATTTTCATAGTGGATTTCTTACTGTGGTGTGGCTCCATAATTTTTTTTCCAGTTTCAACCTTTTTAAAGTTAAATATTGGAATTCTTTCTTTTAGCTATATTTAATCTTTCATGCTTGAGTTCACTGTGTGTTTTACTTCCCCAACAATATAAAATACAACTTTGATAAAATTACAATCACATACAATAGTTATAACATTTCATATTGTAAAGTTTCTAAATCTAATATCTCTGTTCAACCACTTAATGCTGATGAAGTCAATCACTTCCCATTAAACTTTCTTTATAAAAGTACAATAATTATTGATATGCCATTAAAAAATTATTTTGATCGGGCAGAAATCTCGAAGCAAAGTTAAGTTGGAAACTTCCAAAATTAAAATTGGGACCATCCTAACTATGATTTCAGCAATCTTATAGTCGAAATGAGCGTCTCGAGAATACGAACCCAACGACACCAAATTCAACCTAATCCGAGCCCAAACGGGTTCAAATCAAGGGTTAGAAGAGATGCTGGAAGGTTCGAAGCACAATTTGGATTGCCAAATGGTTTCCAAACACAACAAGCTTATAGTTGAATCGAGCGACTCAACGAGATGAATCCAAGGAGCCCAAGATCACTGAATTCTGACGCCAAAAAAACATTCAAATGTCCATCAAACAGTTCATGATCAAGGGATTCAATATCGGTCGTCCATCTGACCACTCCCCCTTTACCCTTGATCTTTCACCTATTTACGGACCATGCCACTCCAGAAATTTATAAATAGACCCCTCATTTCTCTTGAAAGGGGATCCAAGTAAGAAGAGAAGAAAAGAAGAGAAGGAAGAAGCTCCTTCTTGACCACCGCCAGAGTTTCGTCGGACCACCGCTGGAGTTTCGCCGGACCACCATCAGAGTTTCATCAAAACATGGACGGAGATTCGCCGGACCACCGCCGGAGTTTCGTCGGACCATGGCCAGAGATTCGCCGGACCACCACCTGAGGCCCTCACCTTAGTTAGACCACCACTTGAGGCCCTCGCATTTGCCAAACCACCACCTGAGGTCCTCACCTTAGCCGGACCATCACCTAAGGCCCTCACCTTCGCCAGACCACCACCTGAGGCCCTCATTTTTGCCGGACCACCACCTGAGGCCCTCGCCTTCGCCAGACCACCACCTGAGGCCCTCACCTTTGCCGAACCACCACTTGAGGCCATTGCCTTTGCCGGACCACCACCTGAGACCTTTGCCTTTACCAGACCACCACTTGAGTCTAGAAGTTCTACCGGATCTCCACCTAACACCCGGACTTCTATCGTACAGTCGTTACTTGTAATATGATCGCCCTTGGAGGCGAGTCAGCCCATTGTAACCAACTCAAGTTCTAATGAAATCATTTTAAACTAGGCCAGACCACGTGGTTTTTCCTTTTTTTCAGGGCTTTCAACATAAAAAATCTTGTGTTCTCTGTGTGCGAGCTAGATATCCGTGCAACGCTAAGACGTAGTATTCTAACTCTAAAGTCGTGTATATTCTAGCCCACAACAATTATGATCTTTATCTATATCACTATAAAATTCCCAAACTTGATTTCATGTCTTGAAAGTGATAGAATCTTAAATTTATACATGCTTCTTTATTAAAGCTAAAATTTATTTAGTCCTTCCAAAATGATCAAAAGCATCAAACTATCTAACAATTTTGTATGTCACACCCAATTTTATATGCAATTTAAGCAGTGTAATGCCTTTTTTACATGTACAATTTTAGTAGACATTTGCATATATACTAAATTAATCAATTCCATATAAGATAATGAGTACAAAACAAAAGGATATGATTTGAATCAAGTTCAAACTAAAATTCAAATCACATTTGAATCATAATTCAAACAAGTTTCAAACAAGACCGAACAATATTTGAATGTGGTTTATATGTAGTTTAAATGTGATTCAAACATGATTATAATAATTAATAATTAGCTTAGTTTATTTTATGATTTAAGTTTTAATGTGTGAAGAGAATTTGAGTAATATTTGGAAGTTATATTCTTAGTTGTTAAGAGTTCTCCTTTAAAGGAAAAAAAATTACGCGCAGTGTTTGGACATGTCTGAAGTTGAATTAGACGTGCCACGTCACCCAACGTACAATGCATTGGATGACGTGGACGTCCAGATTAGCCTCCGTGCGTGTTCGGACACCACACATAATAATATTCTCTCCCTTTAAAGGGTGCATGGCTTTTGTTTTTTGTTTTATCTCATCACGATTAACTCAAAATTGCTCACATCTTCAAGCATTTTTAAATTAAATCTGGCGTTTACTGCTTAACATAATTTAATCACTGAAAGAGACTAACGATTTTTTTTTTCTTTGTTACCTCCAGGTGTTTAAGTTAAAAGTTAAAACCGTCACCCCAATCAGCTCTATCGCTATTCTCACCTTTCTCATTGCATTCCTTCCTCTTCCATCTCTTCATTAGACGACTATGCTTCGTTTCTTTGAGCCGGAAGCAAATACCAGGTGGCTGGCTTCCACTCCTCCGCCGCCGCAGCTCAACTCCAACGCTGCCGTGCCGCCGGAGTCACCGACGGTGGCCTTACGCAGGTCTTCTTCTCTTCTCGCGAAGGTCAATCTTATGAAGAACCGCTGGCTTCCTTCATCTCTCCCAACGGTAGCCGACGTTAACGTTTCTCCCTCCCCGAGTCCCGACCCTTCCTCAGCGGCCGCCAACTCGTGAGTTTTTTCAAGGGGAAAATTTCGCTAAATAAAAATTTATTATAATACTGTTTTTAATGTTTTATAAACAAATATTTACAAGGTTCTTTACTAATTTTCTGCTTTATCAGAAATGCCTTTGGCGTTTGCTGCGGCGGCGGCGGCGGAGGCGGCGGTGGTGACAATGGGATATTTTGGCATGAGGCCGGCGGCGTTTTGCGCCGCCAAGCTTCGGATCCATTTCCTGAAATATTTCAAGGTTTATTAAATTCTACAACTCTTTCTCCTTCTTATTTTTTAACTTCTTAATTATATTTCATTCGATATAGCTATGTAAATAATAATATTAGCTTTTATTATAATCTATCTAATGAAATTATCGTACTCTCACACAAAATTACGAGCAAACACTTAGACGATCATTATTAAAAAAAGTTTAAATTTTACATGAAGATTTGCTAAGCACATATTTCTAAAGACACCATTTTGAAATATTTTTTGGAAAGCTATAATTATAGTTTGCAATTTTATGCAAATAAAAGAGCGATAACAGAAAAAAAAAAAGGAAAAAAAGCTGAAACAACAGAGCCTTAGTCACCTTTGTTGATTACTAATTAGTTGATAATGATTAATTTCATAGGAGGAAGATCAAGCTCATCAATGGCTGCGGATACCAGAAGAAGATCAAACCATCTTGTTAGTCTTACTGAAAAAAAAAAGGATTTTTGAGCTAAATAATTATAATTTTATGATGATTAATTAAGGAAAGGTGATGGTTTTATATGAAGGACATGCTGGATTGGAGGAAGAGAGGAAGTATGGTTCATGAAGAGGAGAACAAGAAAATTGCAGAACACAAAAGGCAGAAAACCAGTGCTGATGAGAAGCTCTATCTTCTGCCTTCCTTCGGACGTCCTTCTTCTCCAATGTTGAGAGCTTCGATCAACCAGTTAATAAAAGTAATTAAGGAAACTATTTCTCAAATTATACATCTTTAATTATCTGTTACTTATTTTTTTGAGAAAACCTTCTGAATTCAGGAACCAGTGAAGAACCAGAAGCTAGGGGATAAGATCACTGCTCTTCAACAGCTGGTTTCTCCTTTTGGCAAAGTATGAATGTTCATATATATGCAGACTTTTTATTGTGTGCGGACTCCGGACAGAGAGAACCGTCCGCTTTTCTCTCTGTCTATAGTAGAAACCCAATTAAAGCGCAGCTTCAATAGTAACTGTGCTTTGACTGTATTTTTATTGTAGATAGAGAGAAAATCGAACGGTTCTCTCCGATCTGCACACAATAATCTCTCTATATAAGTAGATGTATAAACTTGATTATCATATTAAGAAATTATTTTTATTGTGATAATTGCAGACAGATACTGCATCTGTGCTTCAGGAGGCTACAGTTCACATCAAAGCACTGCACGAACAGATAAATGCATGTTTATTTCTTTGATGATCTTTTTTCTTCTTTTGATTAGCTTAAACAAGCGATAATTAACTAAAATTTATGCCATAATTGATTCAGTTTCAGCTGTTGAGCAGACTTCATTTTGAAACAAACTCTTCAAGAGGTATTCAGGTAATTAATATATATTAGATTAAAATGCATAATTTTTTTAAAGAAAAAATGGCTTTGTTTTTATCGTTTCATTCATCTATGTGATTAAGATTTCGTTTGGAATAGTTTTTTTATTGCTTTTTAAAGCAGCTTTTTAGTATAAAATTTTTTGAATCAAAAATTTTTATACTAGAAAGCGATAAAAAAGCCGTCCAAGCCTTCTTTTGGGACAGCTTTTTTACTGATTCTTAAAACAACTTTTTAGTACAAATATTTTAATTTTTGTACTAAAAGACTGTTTTATGAAGCATTAAGAAAGTCGTCCCAAACGAAACCTAAATTATAATTCTTAAATATCATATAACTTTTTGGGTGTCATTAGCTTTGTCTTTAATTAGAATTTGATTGAAATAGATATGAACTAATTTATTATAAACAAGCTAGATTGTCACATTCATTCATTATATATATGAGAGGTCTAACAATTAGAAATTCTTCATATATTTAATCCACCAACAAATGGAACTTGTCATTAATTTTTGCAACAAAATTATGAAAACGAATTAAATTAATTTTTAAATATTGTTGAATATTATTTATAATCATATTAATGTTGAATACATTTTTTAAAACGCATTTCATTCTTTTTGTTAGAACATCCTAATAATTTTTTTTTAAGAATAAATTTAAAGATTTTAAATGAGCTTTAAGATAAGTGCAATATAAATTATTTATTAGTTCAAAGATTTAAAAACTCTTAAATTTTTTCTCTTCTTCACATGTTTTGTATGTTTGTTAGGTAGTGTGAAGTAAAATGGAGAAATATTTTATTTGATAAACAAATTATTAAATTTATATTTCTCTCAAAAGTTAAAGAAATTAGGGGTAATCACTATTATTTTTTAACAAGCATATTTTTTAGTAATCTAATATAAAATTAACTAAAATTAATATTCTTATTCATCTTAATAATATCTCCCTTACATATTTTTTTTGTTAAATGAGTCATTAGTCATCACATTTTTCAAATTAAAATTTTAATATTCTTATTTATCTTAATATATATTTATCAAAATATATTTAATATAAAAAGTCTTTTGGTCGGATAAAATAATGGTAGACTTTGAGAAATTATAGAACCTAAATTGTTTTTCAATGCACATACAAAAAAAAAAAAAAATCATTGCATATATTGTACATTTTTTTTTTATGTTTTTCGTTTAACAAAAAAAAAATATTGTAGGGCAATGGAGTTAGTGGACGGTCAAGATTGAACGAGAGGGGACTTTGCATCATCCCAATCTCTTCGGCGATCCTCATCAGCTTTGCCAATCAAGAATGTCCAGATTATTCTAATCAACTAAATTGATCGTTGAAATAAATTTACTGTAGAAAAATTATAAATATTTGCCGAATGAATTTATCAAATTCACAAGGAGAAAAAGTTTTATAATTTTTAATTTTTATGATGCATTGCTCTTAATTAGCAATTAAAGGTTCATTTGGGTTAGTTCTTTTATTATTTTACTCTTGAGATCATCACCACCGCCATTATCCTTCATTATTTTTAATAAATTTTTATGCTATGAAGTTACTTTTTATAATAGCTTTAAAAAAACAGCTTTCTCTATAGCAACTTTACAACCACTTTATAAAAAATTATAGTTGATATATCATAAAAAATCATGTTGATCGTGCACGAATCTCAAGGCAAAATCAAGTTGGAAACTTCTGAAATTAAATCTAGGACCATCTAAACTCTGATTTAAGCAAACTTATAATCAAATTGAATGTCTTGAAAAGACAAACACAACGATACCAAATTTGACTCAATTCAAGCCAAATGGGGCCAAATCGAAGACCCAAAGCGTCTTTGGAAGGTTCAAACTATAAATTGTATGACCAAATGATTTCTAAACGTGACAGGCTTATAGTCGAATCGAGCGGTTTGATAAGACGAATCCAATAAGCCCAAGACACCAAATTTGAATATCATTAAGACATTCAAATGCCCAGTAAACGATTCACGATCAAGGGGATCAATATTAGTCGTCCATTCAAACCACTCCCAACATACCCTTGATCTCACTCCTATTTACTGATCATGCTACTCTCAAAAAATTATAAATAGACCCCTCATTTTTCATAAAAATTAGGACTAAAGAAGGAAACATGAAAGAGAATGAAGAAAATGAAGAGAGAGAAACTAGAGTTCTCTTGCCACCAGACTCTTCAACCACTGTTGGACCACCGACCTTCGTCGAACTATCGTCGGGCTTATGCCTGGCCACGAACTAATGCCGAACTTTTGCCCGGCCACCAACTGATGCTGGACTTCCACCTGGCCACCCATAGCAATCTTTTTTATCATTGTCGCCCGCCAACTACGATCCTTCTGACCTTAGTCATCATTCAACTCTCTTTTTGACTACTATCGCTCGCTGATTATGGTCCTTTCGACATTCGTCGCCAAACAACGGTATTTCTAACCAATGTCGCTAACTAATTATGGTCCTTTCAACCATCGTCGCTAGACAATGATCTTTTTTAACACCGTAGCCGTCGACATTATGGTCCTTTCGACCTCCGTCGTTAGTCTACGATATTTTCAACCTTTATCGCCCACCGACTACGGTCCTTTC
The DNA here is from genome assembly GCA_019514585.1 of Dendrobium officinale. Taxonomy (NCBI): domain Eukaryota; kingdom Viridiplantae; phylum Streptophyta; class Magnoliopsida; order Asparagales; family Orchidaceae; genus Dendrobium; species Dendrobium officinale. Next base: position 44,755,381 of record CM033694.1, read on the forward strand.
GACCTCCATTACCTGATAACGATCTTTTTGACCTTCGTTGAATGTCGATATGGTCCTTTTGACCTCAATCGCTTGACAAAATGGTATTTTTGACCTCTATCACCCACCGACTACGGTCCTTTAAACCAATATCATATGAATACGATCTTTCAGACCTTTGTCGCTTGCTGACTATGATCCTGCCGACCAAACAAACGTTTCAATATTGATTATTTCAATTCCCACCATGTAATACACTCAATATAATGTATATTTCTTACATCAAGCCAAGGTCTTCCCTCCGAAGAAGGGCCTCATTTGAAGTCAACTACATACACTAGTGGATTCATTCAAACTAGTCAGCCCCCTTGGGTTTTCCGGAAAACCTTCATTTGGGTAAACTTTTTCAATGTTTTTAAAATTTGCTGTAGAGAACATAAAATTTTTAAACTATTGTAAAAAATAATTTTTTGCATACCTTTTTCAAAAAATAATAAAAATACATTTGATATATATGTCACCAAAAAATTATCTTGATCGGGAACGAATCTCGAGGCAAAATCAAGTTGGAAACTTCCAAAATTAAAATTGGGACTATCCTAACTCTGATTTCAACAAACTTACAGTCGAACTGAGCATCTCAGAAATACAAACCCAGCGACACCAAAATTGACTCAATCCGAGTCCAAATGGATTCAAACAAAGGGTCTGAAGCATTGTTAGAGGGTTCGAATCACAATTTAGATTATCAAACGGTTTATAAACATGACTTGATTATAGTCGAATCGAGCAGCTCGATGAGATGAATCCAACGAGCCCAAGATCACTGAATTCTGACATCACTAAAGCATACAAATGGCCATCAAACGGTCCACAATCGAGGGATTCGACATCTGCCGTTCATCCAACCACTCCCCATTTACCCTTAATCTCTGACCTATTTACGGGTCATGTCGCTCCATAAATCTATAAATAGACCCCTCATTTCTCTTGAGATGGAGGCTCCAAGCAAGAAAGCAAGAAAGAGATCAGAGATCGCTCTTGCCTCCTCGCTCCTCCTCGACCACCGCCTGAGTTCCGTCGGACCACCGTCTGACGTCATTGTTCCGCCGGACCACCACTTAAGGTCCTCTCCTCCGATGAACCACCACTCGAGGCTCTCTCCTCCGCCGGACCACCACTTGAGGCCCTCCAGGGGCAGATCTATAGTGGGGGCCCTGGGGGCATGGCCCCCCACTGACCCAACAACTAAAATTTAGCCCATCTTAAATTATATTAATATAATAATTAACATATATTAAGTTAAATATAATTTCTAAGATTAATGTCCCTCCGGCTTTACCTCTACCTCCGCCGCCTTCGTTCAGTTTTTTTATGATGTTGGCACAGCTCTCTCTCTCTAGATCTCTCCTGTTTTTTTTTTTTTTACTTTTTGTTTCTCTCCCCACATTTATTTTGGATGAATTTTTTATTATTTTTATTAAAAAATTATTTTATAATTTGCAATTACAATAAAGAAGAATGGTATTTTATGAGTAATTTAATGACTAGTACTAATTTGTGCCCACATTCAAAGAATTTTCTAGCTCCGCCCCTGAGGCCCTCTCCTCCATCAGATCATCACTTGAGGCTCTCTCCTCCACCGAACCATCGCCTGATGCCGGAGTTCTGCTGGACCACCACTTGAGAGATTGAGCTCTACCGGACCACCGCCTGATGTCGTTGCTCTATTGGACCATCACCTAAGGCCCATACTTTTGTCGGACCACCACCAGAGACCTGGACTTCTACCGGACCACCACCTGATGGCCAGACTTCTACCGGACAACTACTTGAGGTCATGAGCTCCCCTAGGCCACCACCTGAGGCCTGAACTTATCCCAAACTACCACGTGACGCCGGGACTTCCGTCAGACCACCACCTGAGGCCCGGACTTCCGTCGGACCACCATTTGAGGCTGAACTTCCGTCGGACCACCACCTGACAATGTTGCTCTGCTGGACCACCACCTGATGCCCTGAGCTACGCCAGACCCCCACTTGAGGCCCTCACCTTCTGTCATACCACCACCTGAGGCCCGGACTTCTCATAGATCACCACATGACACCCCGACTTATGCAGGACCACCACTTGAGGCCTGGACTTCTACCGGACCATCACTTGAGGCTCGAACTTCTGCCGAACCACTGTCTGATGTCTGGAGTTCTACCAAAGTACCGCCCTACTACTATGGTCTTTCGAACCACTGTCTCCTATCGACTACTACGGTCCTTCAGACCTCTGTCACCTACTATGGTCCTTTCGACCTCCATCACCAGACAACGGTCTTTTTGATCCCGTTCTCTTGCCAACTATGATCTTTCGGACCCATGTCTCATGTTAACTACGGTCCTTCCGATCGCTTTCGTCTACTATGGTCCTTCTGACCTCTATCACCAGACAACGGTCTTTCTGACCCTGGTCTCCTGTCAACTATAATCTTTTGGACCTTAGTCTACTGCCGACTACGATCATTATGACCTCCATCACCTATTATGGTCCTTTCGACCTCCATCACAAGACAACTATCTTTCTGACCTCTATCATATCGACTATGGTCGTGCCGACCAAACAAATATGTTTATATTGTAACTCCCACCATATAATGCGCTCTATATGATGTACATTTGTACCATCAAGCCAATGCCTTCTCCCTAATAGGGGTCTCATTTGTAATCGACTGCAAATAATAGTGAATTCATTCAAACTAGGTCAGACCACGTGGGTTCTCCCTCTTTTCAGGGGTTTCCACGCAAAACTCTGGTCTCTTATGAACACTATACCCTCTCTCTTTCATATTCTTGTGTGTTAGATTTTCGTACAACACTAAGACGTTAAACTATATACTTCTCTACCACCTTGAATATTATAGTACTCAACAACAGTGATTAAACAAAAATTGTAATTGTAATATAAAACAGTAAAAATATGTCATAAATAAAACCTAAATATAAGTTAACTAAATTTATGTCATCCTCATGAATAATCATACTTTCTATTAAACTAATTATAAAAATATAATGTCATTTTTGCGTACATATTTAGAATATTTTATAAAAGCCACACATGGTTGTCATTAATTAAATTACGGGGTTTCCAATGTCAATGAGCTGGAAACCGCAATCTCTGCAAAATGGCCAATTGGAATATTCCCAGCAATCTATAATTAGGGGATGGTACAATGAAAATTAAAATTTAATTAAGGTTTCGTTTGAGACGATTTTTTTATTGCTTTCTATTTTTTTTATTGCTTTCTAAAACAGAGTTTTAGTAAAAAATAAAAAAAATTGTACTAAAACTCCGTTTTAGAAAACAATAAAAAGCCGTCCCAAACGAACTAAGTCTGACAATTTTATTATGTGTTTAATTAGTAAATTTCGCTGTCGCTGCGATCGTTATCTTCAACCTCTTTGTTTTACAAGTTTGTTGATTTATGATTATTATTGTTATTATCTATAATTACGGAGGATCGGCTGAATAATTAAATAAACGTAATATATATATTGAAAGTTGATATATTATAAAAAATATTACTTGATCGGGAACAAATCTCGAAGCAAAACATGTTGGAAACCTCAAAAATTAAATTTGGGACTATCTGAACTCTGATTTCAACAAACTTACAGTCAAACTGAACGTCTCGAAAATAAGAATCCAACTATACAAAATTCGACTCAACACGAGCTCAAGTGGGCCCAAATCAAAGACCCGAAGCACATTTAGAAGGTTCAAATCATAATTTGGATTACCAAACGGGTTTCAAACATGACATGGTTATAATTGAATCAAGCGGCGCAATGTGGCGAATCCAACGAGCCCAAGATTGTCAAATTCTAATATCATTAATACATTTAAAGGCCTAATAAATAGTTCACGATTAAGGGATTCAATATCGACCGTCCATTCAAACCACCCCCAATTTACCATTGATTTTCCTCTAATTCACTGGTCATGTCACTCTTAGAAAGCTATAAATAGACCCTTCATTTCTCATGAAGGATTACCAAATGAAGAAGGAGTGATAGAAAGGAAGAGAATCCTTTCGACCTCCGTCACCAGTCGACTATGGTCATGCCGACCAAAAGAACATATTAATTATGATTCTTCCAATTTTCCACCGTTTAATGCATCATGTATGATGTACATCTACTACATCAAACTAAGGCCTTCCCCCAAGGACGGGTCTCATTTGTAATCAATAACAAATGCTAGTGGATTCATTCAAACTAGGCCAAGCCTCTTGGCCTTTCCCCTTTCAAGGGTTTTCCATGTAAAAATCTTGGTCTATTATGAATGTTACGCCCTCTATTTTATTTGATTGTGTGCTGGATTTTCGTACAAAACTAAGACGTTAAACTATATATTTCCCTATCACCGTGAATATTCCAGGATGCAACAAAAGTAAAATTTTTTTAGTTATATTTTTGTAAAAAATCAAAATTTTCGGAATAAAAAAGAAAGTGACGGTTAATAATGTGATTGAACATTGGTTTCATAATTTATAAAAAAGTGATTGAATAGACATCTTTAATTACAAATATTTTTATGATGATCATATTCTTAAAATATACAAAAAAATAAAAAAAGGCGTCCATTCATATATGTGCATATACAAGGGTGGAGTCACGAAGAGCCCATGATAGGCAATTGCTCACCCTAAAATCTTTTTTTTTTTCCTTAGAAGTATAAGAATTTCAACTATTTTGTTCACAATCAATAAATACAGTTGTTCAAATTCTAATTTTTTTTTTCGTGCATTAAATTATGTGTTTCACAATCTTATTTTACCTACCTTCAAAAGCGAGGTTGGTTCCGGCCCTACATATCGATATACTAATTATAGTGATTGTGGCCTACTGTTTACCATTTATGTTTTCTTAAGAACATCAAGATTGAATGATTTTAGTTTTGCTTGATTCTTTTCGTTGGGAAGTTTATTTTGACCATAAACATACAATATTTAAATATCATTTGATCAAAAACTAATTTGAAGTTTTCAATTAGATATTGAGGTGCAAATTTAGGTCATTTTTTTTTTTAATCAATGCACTTTTACTGTGGATAGGTTTATCTCATTATTATATTTATTTCTACTCCAAATTAGTTTAAATGAGAGTTTTGATTACCACAAATTTAGAAGTTTCTAATTGTTGAATGATTTTTTTTTTATGACATGTCTGACTTAATTTCAATTTCTAACTTTTATTTAATTTGATTTTAAATATTAAACAACTCAAAATAATGTCTTGTCATACACATCAACATAAATATAAAATCAAAGTTAAATAAAGGGAGAATTTCCAAATGCACTATCAAAATACTTTAAATTTAAAATACAATCGTCCTAACAATCAAAATTTTGAAATATTTAAATTTATTTTACTTTATACTCAAAATGTTACCAACCACATGATTTTAAGAATATGATCGGATAAACTAGTACGGTCGGATCAACTCTGAGTTGGTCTTCTAGCTTGTCATATATGATCCATCTTTAAAATCTCTTATGCGAAGAACCGGCTTGATTCGATCGGACCGATGGTTGAATCATAGAACCAATGAATGAATCAACCCAATTTTTAATACAACAGACTAATTTGAATATAGATCAATTTCATATCTTTTAATTTTGATTAATTTACTATGACAAAAATCCAAATATTCTAACAAGTTTAGCCCCATTTTTTTAATATTTTTTAAAATTTTAAGATGAATAATAATGTTATTTAAAATTGAATATCTTATAAATAATTAAAAAGTTTATTCTAAAATTATATTCAAATATTCAATGTTGAAATATTATAATTTACAATTATATATATATATATATATATATATAATTATAAATTATTATTTAATTTAATTTATATTAAATTAATTTTAATATTAATTATCTAATCAAATTTAACTTCTAAACTTTAAACCTCTCTTATTTCTAATTCAATTCGCTAAGCGGATAATATGAGTTGCACAGTTCATCCATTTGCTCCTTCGCGCATCGCTCTTTAGAGGCTTTTGGTTCCCGACAAAAAGCTCGCTCAGTTCTAAAATAGCCCATACCACTTTACACGTGTCCGTAACACGGACAAATGACCGTCACTTGCCAGTCACTTGACCATTCGGCTCCGGCCGCTACATAAGGCTCCACTGCCATCCTGCCGGCTGAAGCCGGTTGTCGTCTGCGAAGTCTCTGGAACTTATCCCTTCATGCGTTTACTGAAAATGTGTATGTGCTGAAAAATTTGTAAAGTTGCTAGGGTTTGTCGGTGATCTCGATCTCTCTCTTTCTGTCAGCACCGACGATGCCTTCGGTGCTCGGAGAAATCTTCCTCCGACGAGCAAAGATGATATCATCAGCTACTTCCTTACATGGTGGATCGTGTTCTCATCACCTGAAAAAGCTCGAAAAGTGGAATCGTCGTAGTAATTTGAGTTGACATTAGGTGCGACTAATGGCAGTAGAGTACTTATAGGGTTAAGGTTTGCTCGTTCTTCTTCGGCTTCATCTTCTTCTTCTCTCGTCGTTCTCGCCTTTCGTTCGAACTGATCGTCATCTAGAGACTCCAAAACACTAATCGTCATATAGAGGCTATAAAGCATTGATTTGCTTCGTCTGGGTTTGGGATCTGAAGTTGTTGGAATTGTTTCTGTGGGGATTGCTTTTTTGGCCAGATCTGATTTTATTGTCAAGTTTTTGGTGTGGATTCCCTCTTGCAACTCGAGGTAATAATGTTGGCAATATGTGAATCTTATGGTTCAGCTGCTGCACCGCTAGATTTTTAGTTCTCTTGCATTAGGTAACTCTTTGGTCGCTTTGATCGTTTGTTCATCTTGGGTGGTGCGATTGGGTTTCCGATGGGGGTTTTAACGCCTTATCTATCTTAGCTCTTTTCTTAAACTTTTCAATCTTGAAAACAGTTCTTTCTTGCTGTTTACAGCATTACGTTTTTAATCACACTATTATTTATCTGCAACTCTCTGCTTCCCTTCTGCTTCAGACAAATTTATTGGATAGCTCTTTGCCATGTATTCCTTATATGACTACTGAATAATATGTTTGGAGAAAAGCATGTCTATTTTATTTTGTTTCCGAAACTATGTCCTATTTGGTTCGGGCAGAGAATATAGCAGTATAGCTTTGTAGCGTTCTAATGCATATCCAGGTCATTCAACTACCAAATCAAGCTCACATTGTAGGCAAGGAATATAAATTTTATTTTTTATCTGGTTCTTTGTGGCAGTTTTTTCATAAATATAATACCTGGATGGAGGAACCAGAGGCATTGCATCCTTTTGATAATTCTGTTTCTGGAGGTTCTGGCTTTGAGTTAAATCATCATAAACTTAGCTGCGAGAGACCTTCCGCTGAAGATGAACTGTGCACCTCTACTAATATGACAGAGAATGCTGTGAACAAGGTACAGCAGGCTTCTTATTACTGCTCTGTTATAAAAAATGACAATGTTGTGGATGAGAAAGTTGGTGTTGATGAGACATTTAATCTTCAAATTTCCCATGAGCAACATGCTGGACATGATCCAACATCTGAAGCGGATAAGGTGTCTAATTTTGAGGATATCAGTTTATGTAAGGAGTTCATTCTTTCCGATGTTAGAATGCAGAAATGTTTGATCAAGTCTGCAACTTTCCCATCCTCTGAAGTAGATTCTTTAAATTTCTTTAATCTTGGTATAAATGGGTCATCATCTTGTTCATCTGCACCAGTCCAAAATTCTTCTTATGATCAGCTTCCTACATATAAGCGCTCAACCTCTCTCCCTGTAAGTTACATATTTAGATCGGTACATATAAAAATTATGATATGATATTTACTAACATGAGTATGGCTTCCTATTTTTCTTGTAGTAACTTCATTTGGGATTTTAGTTATTCTTGCAAAAGGTTTGACTGATGGGTTGCTAAATTTTTGCTATTAAATCATAATAATCGACAATGCAGATTGTTTTATGATTTGCTGATCAGTTGTGAAGACGAGGAAAGTTAAAACCAGTTAGTGGTGTGAATTAACTCTGTTTTCTTTGTTAGGTTTCCTATTGGACTTAACTAAACTGGTCATACAATTTTTTTTTCAACATTTAGAGTTACCATCTTAGTACATAATTCACCTGGATGTTATTTTTCAAACCACATGGTCCACATTTAGGGGTTGTTTGGCTGCAGGATTTGAGTAGGATTTAGTTCAAATCATGCCAAATAACAAAAAATGACAACTTTAAGTCCTACAAAATCTTAAATCCTATTTCTTCTCTATTTTGCCTTAAATCCCATATTTATTGAATCCAGGAGTTAGGTGGATTTGCAGGATTTAGGAGACATGAAATGTGGGAGAAAGGTGTGTTAATGTCCGTCCGCCTAACCTCGATAGGTAGTCTTTCAAAGGTAGGGGTGTTAATTAGAGTCAACGGGTCGGGTTCGGTTCGAATCCGGAACTGACCAGACATTGTTCGGGTCAACCCGAACCCGACCTGTTTTTAAGAACAAGTCAGGTTTCTGGACCCGAACCTTACCCGATTCGAGTCCAGGTCAACCTGACCCGACACGAATGACCCGAAGTTGATCTAAAATTGCTAATTTTCGGGTCAAAAATCGGGTCAATCTTTGATTTTCGGGTCAAAATCAGATAAAAAACGGGTCAATCTCGGGTTTTCGAGTCAAATAGGAGTTTTCTTGTCAATTTCCTGTCATTTTCAGGTTGCTGGGTCAACCCGAACGCGACATGATTTTTAAAATGGGTTGATTTGTTGAACCTGAACCTGACCCGTTTCGGGTCCGGGTTGACCCTAACCTGGATTTTTCCTGGTCGGGTTCGGGTCATGTCAAAAATTGACATCCCTACTGCTTGATGGAGAGGGCCACAAGATGTACAACAAAACCTACTTCATGGGAAGTAGAAGAAGTGACCATGAGGGAAGTAGAAGAAGTGACCATGAGGAAAAGCAATGAAGAAATGGCCATGAGAAACAACAAACCGTTTACAAGCCTATGGCTCTAGGAAGTGCATAGACAAAGACTAAAGACAAGAGAGATTATAGAGATAGACAGACAATGGCAGAAAATAATGCCACCTTCCCCTCTCAAAACTTTGTTGTCTTTTGGCTTTCTTGTTTTTGCTTTTTTATTGCTCTTTACTGGCTATAGAAATAGTAATTCATGTGGGAAAAATAACCAACTGATTGACTACTATTAATCCATTGATATTTTGTTTTTTATGTAGAGATTAGATATTAAATAATTAATTTTTGAAGTTTGTTAATTTAATGTTTTATTAAGTAGTAATTAATAAGGATATTAAAATATAATAAATATGATTTAACTATTGTATTTATTATTGATAAAAAAATTTCAAATTTAAATTAATAATATTCAATGACAATTATAAAACAAAAAAAATTATCTTGTAATTAATACTAATTAATGATCAGTAATAAAAGGCTTGTTTTTAAATTCTTATTTGAGTTAACAGACTTTAATCTTGAATTAGCCATATAGTTCATACAAATTTATTTTGATGTAACCTCTGTCATGCCAATTAGTTTTCAGGATTAACTATCTCAAAATTTACTAAATATGGAATTACAGGATTTACTCCTTAGTTTGTGTTGTGGCTTGTGAGGAGTCGTAATATCTTGCTCATATGAAAGATAGGGCATCTTCAAACTTTTCAACATGATTAAAAATCCGAGTAAAAACAATTTTAACATGACATTCATCCTTAAGTTTTTGACCATGTAATTGCAAAGAGTAATTAATTATGTTATCTTTCCACCAAATTTTCAATTATTTTACCAATTGCTCTGATGGACCGATCGATTTGATTGGGAGGAAATTAGTAAGTTTTCTAATCAAGAGGGAGCTGTTTAGGAAGGTTCTTAATCAAAGGGGAATTGTTTAGAAAAGTTTTAATTGCAAATTTGCAATTGGAAGAGAATTACTTAGGGCAAAGAGATCTATCTTGAATTTAAAATTTAAGAGAGAATTATTTAGGGAAAGGGAGGAGGAATCAAGGGGGGATTGTTTAGAAGAGTTTTAATTATAATTGGGAAGTAATTATTTAGGGCAAGAGATCTAATTTGAATTCAAAATCTAAGAGAATTATTTAGTTAAAGAGGGGCTGATTTGGAAGGGATTTAAGGGGAGCCTATTTAAGGCTAACTATATTGTTATTTTGGGGGAAGGTGATTTGTGTTTGTTGTAGCCTTTTTTTGAGAGGGCTCTACCAGACGACTAGGGATTTGAGAGAATTGGATTTTTCTCTACAATTGAAGATCCAATTGTATCTTGCCTTTTTTTTTTTCTTTCACATCTCTTTCAATAAAAAAGTTTTTGTGTTTTCTTCTTCCTTGTTTTCTCAATTTTTACATTAACTTTCCATCAAATTGGTATCAGAGCAATTTTCCTGGGTTGAAATATAATTCTTCCTCATTGATTTCTGCTTTAATATATTTGGCCATTTAAATTATGATATGGTATATATAGATGATATTTTAATAGCATCGCATACTTTAAAATAACATTATAAACACATTTTAGAAGTTTTAAAACTTTGTATTAATAATGGTATTATATTATCAAAAAAGAAAATTGAAGTAGCCAAAGAATATATTGATTTTTTAGGTCAAAAAATTGGAAATGGAACAATCGAATTACAAGATCATATAGCCTTAAAAATCTTAGAATTTTCAGATAAAATAGAAGACACTAAAGAATTACAAAAAATTTTAGGTCTTTTAAATTATGCTCGTCCATATATAAAAGATTTAGGAAAAACTATAAAATCTTTATATATTTTTTTCTCCATCATTGCTGGTTTTTGTTGTTTGAAAACCAAATTTGCATCAAATTGCTTTTTTTTTTGCTATTTGAAGCCTAGATCTATACCTATGAAGGGTAAAAAAAGGTTGAAGTGTTGGAAGGGGAGATCAGACAATTGAAAATTTAAAATTTTAATTTCCAAACTCAAAATGCGAAAATTGATGGAAAATTTGCCATCATAGAGGAGATGATGAAGGAGTTGCTCGAGGGCCAAATCAAAATGACATCATTGGAGGAGAGGTAACCACTGATTGCCAAGGGAGTGGGGAAAGCCCTAATCCAATAAGGAGAAGGGAAAATTAAGAGGTGGAGATCTTGGAGGAAGAAGAGAGAAGACCTCTTCTAAAGACTATTCCAAGGTAGGAGGCCGGTAGAAAGAAGGGCATATTATGATGGGAGCGATGTGTGGGTCTCCGAAAGGATTCCGCTCGTGTGGTTCGAATGCAAAGGGTACGATCACACTATCCCGTAGGACAAAATGGTCGTACCTTTACACCCGACACAAGCAGGCCGATGGAAGAGCAGATGGAGTTATAGATACGATTAGCCATGGAGGATAGCGGGTTTTCACCCACGCACCTCGATGGATAATAATATCCATAACCCTAAATTCACGAGATTTTCCCCATTCGATACATCAGCTCGAATGGGGTTTATTTGATTGTGGGGATCGGTTTCCTACGGGCGCAAGCCCCCGTAGTTAATTACATCTTAGACCTCGATCTAAGAAAACTCTCGATTAAGGATGGTGTATTATTTACTTCTTGATTTGGTGCACAAAAAGAGTTCCTAAGTTCTATTCCAAAGAGTCTCTTCTATTTACCCTTAGTGATGATTAGACATTTTTGAATGGATAAAGATGCGATTAAAATTTTGAGTTTAGAAGATCGAAGACCAGATTACTATCCTAAGAGAAATTACAAGACTCAAAACACAGATGAAAGGAGACTGAGGGGTGTACAACCTGGGCTTATGCTTGCCTGGAGTGAGCTGCCAGCTAACATCCTAAACACAATCAATCGTCCTATATGCATACAAGATAGAAAAGCTCTATTCTAGAAAGTCAAGGAATCATAGTTTAAGAGTTTTCAATCAGTGACTCTACAATATGCAAAAGAAAGTACCTAGCGCCATGTATGATGCATGAAACAGATACGAAATATCCCTAACTCTATTGATGTAATGCATGTATATAAGTGAAGCATAATGTGAGGTAAGGTGTGTAAAAACGAATGCATGCATGACATTCAAAATACAAAAAAAAATAAATAAACACACCCTAAGGGTACCCTCCAGGCAAGGTACCCGCACAGAAAATCATTCAAACGGTGCCCACTGGCACAAATAGGTGGCCTACTCTACAGGCCTAAATGACCCTAATGGTCTCTAAGGCTCACAGAAAAAAAAAGAAAGAAAAGGGGGGGGGGGGGTATCGTACCCAAAACTGGAAAAAGGCCAAAATCCTAGCGATGCCCACTTCATGTGGGAAAACAACGATGCCCAATGGCACAAGTAGGTGGCCTACTCTACAGGCCTAAATGACCCTAATGGTCTCTAAGGCTCACAGAAGGGGGGCAAGCTTTAACCTATAGGGTCAAAGCTTCGTCAGTGAACTAACCTAAGGCTGGCTACCTAAACATGCTAGAATACCTATTAACAAGTAGTGTGTGATGTGTAATAGTTCCGATATATAACTAAGAGTTTTGAGTTGCAGAAATTATACCTGAATGTGGCGCTGCCACTTAAAAGCTTATAAGCAAATGATGTCGTTTAGCTCCCGATCATTAAGCTCCAGTGTACCTCGCAAGAAAAGATAACAGAGAAATATATATATGAGCGTAGATGCCGTTCAGAAAAGAAATGCAGATAAATAACAAAGATATAACTAACAGGAAATTGAATATAGCTAACAGAAAATTCAATAATTGCATTTATAGAGCATGTGTACGTAGTAAACACTGAACAACAAAAGAAAGACATTAGCCTAACCTAAAGCTAGTAGTCGTGTCCTAGCAAACCAATCTAAGTTTGTGTAGTTTTGGATGGGTCCAATGTAGGAAAGTTTAATTATAGTTGCTTTCATTTGATTTGTTGAAGGGCAGAAGGAGGATTTTGGTTTAAGTCTAAATATTAGTATTTTAGGATTGATTTTAGAGATTTTTATTTTAGGATTTGATTGAATTGTTCAATTGGTTATAAATTAGAAAGAAAGATGAATTAGACAGTTTATTATCAATTGATATTTGATTCAAATAATTAACAATCAATTAAGTTTAAAGTTTTGCCACTCCATCGAATCCATTCGTGGTATTGTGCCACCATGCTCGAGGAACCAGGCCTCCTTAGGACACTTAGCCCCGCAGCTCGGAGTAGTCCATCCAATAAACTTCATCTTTGGAGTGTGTTATATATTAAGGGGTTTGTTGATTGATTTTAAAAGATTGATTTAAGAGTTTGATGGATTTTAGATGAGTTATTAAGCTTTGAGTTATAATGAAATCTCTTAATAAATTCTTTATGATTCATTTAGTTTAGGTTAGGTTTTGATTCACTTGACTTAATATTAAAGGTATTTTAAACTAAGTGTGTTATTAATTATAAGTGAGTTTGATTAAAGCTCTGATTTTTATAAGTCTTTTATGTTGGACTAATTTTAGTTTAGGTTTACTCTCCTAATTTAGTCTACATCTTTTAAGACTTTTAGGTTGGTTAAGTGTTGTTCAAGGGATCAGTTAAATTTGGTTTGAATTTTGCAGTTTAGTAGTTATATTTGTTAATTAAGGTTTGATTAAGAATAAAATGTTTTGATACACTTTTAGAAGCTGGATTATGATTGATTCGATTGGTCGGTTATTAACAGATTAAGGCACGCTAAACCTAGGAAAAAGTGTCACTAAATTTTTTATGTTCTGATGTCTCTATCCTATAAGGAGCATGCACCCTAAGTCTATGTTATCTAAGACTCGGTCCTTAATTTTTGTCCTTAGATATCACTAGTGTTATAGGGGATAAAAGGAAATATTTTTCTAACACTTCTAGACATTCATACATGTATTAATAGGTTTAGTGATTTATAAGTGAAATAAGACAATAAGTAGGAGGGTAGTAGAAATGCAAGAAGAACAAAAATTACAAAATACCAAAAAGAGAGGAAGAAATGAGAAGACAAAACAATAAAGGAATGTGGGCATTTTGTTATTGGACATGCTTCTTCGAAGCCAAGCATGTCTTTAAAACACCCCTCACTCCTATTCAATGTAAAATGAACAAGAGAGAAGGGGTTTTAATGCCATTTTACTGTCCCCACGCTCCAAGCAAGGCACTTGAATGAGACTCAACTCAAACAACTAAACCTACCCTCTAAACGAAACTCCAAATGACAAAGAGAAACAAATCCCCAAAATAGACCTCTCACTTAAAACCCAAAACAACATGCTCCCACTACCCACTAATCCAAAACCATCTAGAAAATAAATGCAAGCGAGAAGAAAGACAACTCCCCCACGAAATACCACATTGCTCTTACAAAGACATCAACGAGTCTACCACACAAAGCTAATCATAAAGCTAGAAGTCCCAAAATATCTCATGAAAAACCTCTAAATGAAATACTACACAAAATTCCACACAAAGCATCTATGAAAATCTTTTGACACAAAACTCTACAGAAAAAGACCAATAACCAAGTGCTTCTATGACATTCGGAGTGGGGTATGGCCACAAAACTTTCCAACAAGAGAGTTTTATAAAACCCCTCATTGTAAAGCATTCACGAAACTCGCCGCATAAAACCCTCTAATACAAAACAAATCTAAAGTCAATGCTAAATTCTTTAAACATAAACAAATCAAGACTTCTTCCAACAAAAGCAAATTCTTAAGCTTGCAACGAGGAAAATCATGAAACATTTCAACCAAAACAAAAAGAAATACTTCATAAAGCTCTTTAATCAAAAAGAAACTCATGAGACTTTCCAACATAAGATCGTTCACATATGTAAAAAAAAGTTGCATATAATTGACATTAGCCCTTATCATTTCATTAGTATGCAAAGAAACTATAAAACCAATGAAGATTGTAGAAAATTTGTCAAAGAGAAAACTCACCTCAAACACATTTTAATGTCATTTAATTTAGTGCAAGAAATTATACATCACATGTATCAAAGTAAATATCAATTCTTTTTAACAAAAGTTTTAAAATATAGCATATGTAAAGATTACAAAGAGGCAAAGATCGACATATTCTTATGCGCACAATTCAAGTAGCAAGATACTCACCCAAATAGATGAATTATTCCAAATATCCTCCACTTTGTTGTCTTATATAAAACAATGCATAAAGATATCTAATACAACATGAATGTACAGAAGAAAGTCTCTCAGCATTTCTTCTACTTCTCTTTTGGAGAGAATAAGATTCATTCCCAAGTATCGAACAAAAGAGACATAACTATACATTAAGAAAGGTTCTCTAACAAGTTTCCCACATTCAATCATCAAGTGTAAAACCATTACTTACAAAGGATCCAAAGTCAACACTACTCTTTTAACCTTAAATTTGTAAGACACATGCTTGCTTCCCAACCAACTTCTAATCCACCACATTGTATGTCATCGAATATTCAAGAAATCTTTTAACTCAAAGTTATACGCTTGTTTTTTGTGCTAAAACCCGTAACATTCTGCCAAAGGTTTACATCCAACAATGCTTCAACCAAAAGCTTCTTCACACCAAGCCACAAAATATCTAGTTTAAATAAAAGTTTAGAATTCAATATTCTCACCATAAATACAATCACAAGAGGTAGGATTTGATGCCGACTTCCCCTCCAAAATTCCAAAGATGATCAATGTAATTGTTAATATACTTTTCACATAAAGCTCAAGCAAATTCAAGAAAGCATAAAGGAAACTCATCGTCTCATTCCAATTCAATTTGAACTAAATATAAATAGGAAAAGAGGGCCATCCAATCGTGAAACAACTCATAAGTATTCTCAAAATAAAAACAACTTCTAAGATTTTTTTGTTCCAAGGACGACTCATGAAACTTTCAACTTAAAACCAACTCATAAAACTTTCCACCTCAAAGCATTTTCCAACATCAAATCATAACCCCTTTCAAAGCTCAAGGGCGGTCATTCAAATCGAGTTTGCAAAGGAATTATTAAACAAATAAAAAAATTTCTGATCTCATTGAGACATACCAAACAATCAAATAATCTTATGAAACGAAGTATAAGTATATATGCAAATCATCACCAAATACCTAAAGCTTTCATCTACATGTAAAGTATACACATGTCCAACATCATTTGGGATCCATATAAAACTCATATTTAAAGCCCATGAAAACTTTCTAACACCTCCATTTGATACAACATTGCTTCAACCCTTCTCAAAAAGCTTCATAAGAAAACTCGTAAATGCTTACAAGTGAAGGTGGAAACACCTGAGTATGAGAATAATGAATCACATATGATGCTAACAATCATTAGAACTAACCAATGAGGTTTGATTGCAAAAAAAAAAATAAAAAAAAGAAATCTGATTGTATACACATGGCAAATCTCAACATTTCCCAAAGTTTGCTTGTTCATGCATACACTCCTTTCCAACATGGGTGAACCTCTTTGAATCGTTTCTACAAAAATGCTTGCAATTAAAACGCTTGATTGACGAAGTCACTTAGATGGCTCTAAACATGCTCATTATATTGATTCTAATTAGTCATGAACCACACGAGCACATGAATGAAATAATAAAAGGGATTTCACATAATCGAGATTTACATATACTCTTTCAACATCCTTATTTGATCAAAGCTTATATGTGCATATCCCTAGTAGTCATTACTACAAACACTTTGCATGCGTGCCTTAATAAAGAACAACAGTCTTTCATAACTTTCCAAATCTACACGAACATCACAAAAAAAAATTTGGAATAGAGAAAGAAATATCTGCAAAGCACGACAACCTTTCACAAGCAACAATGATGCAAGGATCTTTATACAATAACATAGATTGAACCAACACCTTTATAAAATAAACAGTATTCCAAACGAAACTCATACACATCATAGTTATTCATGCAAAGAAAACTCTACTTTCCACCAATCAGATCTACTTTACCATGGCAATGAGAAAGAGTGAAGGGAAAAGAGAGAAGGAAGAGAAGAAAAGAAAGGGGAAGAAGAAAAGAGAGATAGATACTCATCTTGCAAAGAAACTGCCAAGGGGCGTCGATGGCGTCGGATTCGGCTTCCACGCGAGAGAGGTGAGAATCAGCCTTCGGGCTCGGTTGGGATTCGGGAGAAATCAAGAGAGGGAGTAAGCCTCGACCCCTTGCTCTGGACGGACCCGGGAGAGAGAGCGATCCAGAGAGGTGAGATGCTCGGCATCACCTGGGACTGCTCGGGAAGAGTTCGGCTAAAGCCGGATCGGCGCCTATGGTCGCTACAGCTCGCAGATGGGGCTGAGTAGGCTGGCGTCGGGTTTGGCTGAGGGGCGACTTGGGCCTTCAGGTTTGGTTGGAGAACGTCGGAGCAGAGGGGCAGACAGGGCTTCGGAGTCGGCCAAAGCCACGGGTTCGGTCTCTCCTTGCTCACGCGAGAGAAAGAGAGAGACGGAGGGAGGTCGGACGGCCTTCGGGCTCGGCTGGTATTCGCGAACAGAGAAGGAGACGGGAGAGAAAGGGGTTTTTTTTTTTTTTTGGGCTCTTTCTCCTGGCTTGTGCCAATAGAGAGAACCGAGAGAGAGCGGGAGAGATAGCTTCGGCCTCAATTAGGGCACCAAGGGGGAGAGGGCAGATCGGAGCCGTCCGATCAAATTCTTGATCGGACCGTGGGATTCAAATTGGCTCAAAAAAATCAATCAAGCTTTAATTGAAATTTAGATGGGCCTAATAAACTTAAATTAAGTTCAAATCAAAACCCAATTTGACTTGATTTGAGTTAATTCGAGTTCGACTCGACTCGACCCAAATCAACAAAACCAAACCCAAATTAATCCTGATTCGAATTAAATCGAGCCCGACGAGGCTCGACCAACTCGATCAAATGAGCTCGAGGACAAATCATGACAAAAACGAGGTCAACACGATGTTGAATTTAAAAGGAGAGGGGTTGATTATGATCGAAAAGGTGTTGAATTTGAAAGGAGAGGGTTGATTGTGATCGAAGGGGTGTTGAATTTGAAAGGAGAATGTGAGATTTTGTCGAACGGATCGAGTACGAGTGTATAATGGATGATTGGGACACTTGGGGGAACCACCCTCTTAGGGAATGGAAAATTATGAAGGATATAAGGGGAATGGGGGAGATTCGAGGGTGTGGAAGCCGATTATGCCTATTTTTGAGAAAGAGGATGTGTATGGGTGGATCTACAGGGTGGAAATGTATGAGTTGATAGAGGAGGATAGATTGATGGTAGTTAGGATGTCCTTGAAGAAAAGTATTGGCATGGTACCTGTGGAGGGATATGAGTTGGTCCATACGGATCTGAAGGGAGTTTATGTTGGAACGTTTTCGAACTAGCAGGGGAGAGGACTTCTATGAACAGTTCTTTGTTTTGACGTGGGAGGGGACAGTGGTGGAGTACCGTAAACAGTTGAAGCACATGGACAACCGACTTAATTGGCTTCTGGAGACTGTACTAGAGGAGAACTTTATGAAATGGCTCAAACTAGAGATTCGTGCGGCAATTAGAGTGATGATGTCTCGTGACTTGGGAGAGGGAGTTAGCCCAATTAGTGGAGGATCAGAGACATTTGGATGGAGTGGCTGGAGGCAGCAACTTAGGAGGTTCTTATAAGAATGCCACCATCTTTTTGGTATCCAAGAGCTGACATCGGGTATTCTTATGGAGACCCTAAAGGAGATGACTGTAGGAGCAAGACTTGGGGGGAACTTCAAGAAGTTCACAGAAATAAAGTTACATGAGAAGAGGGTGAATTGACTATATTTAAGATGAGAGGAGGTATACACCAGTGCACAAATGTAAGGACCGAACTCTTTAGGTCTCACCGTTTGTGATGATGAAGAAATTGAGGGAGCTGTGAGAGAATGAATTGGTTTTTTTCTGTCTTTCCACTTTAAGGACAAGGTGGGAATTTGGGAGTGGAGTATTGATGGATTGGCCGATTTGATTTGGAGGAAATCAGAAAGTTTGCTAATCAAGAGAGTGTTATTTAGGAAGGTTCTTAATTAAAGTGGAGTTGTTATAAAAGTTTTAATTACAATTGGGAGGGAAATATTTAGGGCAAGAGATCTAATTTGAGTTCAAAATTTAAGAGGGAATTATTTAGGTAAAAGTGAGGAGAATGAGGGGGGAATTGTTTATGAAAGTTTTAATTACAATTGAGAATGAATTATTTTTGGCAGGAGATCTAATTTGAATTCAAAATCTAAGAGGGAATTATTTAAGAAAAGGGGTTTGATTTGAGAGGGAATTAGGGGGAGCCTATTTAAGACTAACTATGTTGTTATTTTTGGGAGAGGTGATCTGTGTTTGTTTTAGTCTTTTTTGAAAGGGCTCTAGCTGGAGGCTATGAATTTGGGAGAGCTGGATGTTCATGTTCAATTGAAGATCTAATTGTATCTTGCTTTTTTCTTTCATATATCTTTCAATAAAAAGTTATTGTGTGATCTTCTTTCTAGTTTTTTGAATTTCTACATCCACTTCTTCCTTGATATGTAGTAATGTTCTGATAATGTTGTTCATTTCTTTGCATAATGGTTTACTTCATTTCAAATCAATGAACTTGTCATATGCTCGCTGAATGTAGCCTCAATATTTTTAAGGCTGCTTGTATCCTCTTCTATTCCAAGGATGTCCTATACGCCTAATTATTGTTTTCAATTCTCTGTGCCTTGCCCTCAAACATCATGTGGATCCCCTATTTGAATATAGAACTGATATTTTTAAGTATGTTTGCATCCTCTTTTAATTCAATGGTGTCAAGTATTTGTTAAGATATTGGCTGCAATCCATTGATTGTGTATGGTGGATTCGTGGGCTAGAAAAGGGTTAGCATTTTAGACCTTTGGTTTTAATTTAAGAAGTCCATTGAATGTTGAGAGATATCTTCCAAATTGAGAGAGGAAGAAGTGGAGAATTATTACAATCCTTTTGACCTACCTAGCATTTAGTGTTATTTACATTGTATTTTTTGAAGTTTTCAACCCTTTCTTGAAGATTCCTACTAAAACTATGATTTTACTCCGAAGCAATTGTTGGATCTTGTTAGCTTGGATCATCATAGTACTCTTGGCCATTGGATCACATCCCTTATCTTCACATCAGTCCCCAATTCTTTTACCTTTTTATGCTATAGCTGAAGAAACAATCCTAGTGTCATACTGTGGAACTGAAGTCATGTTTTATAATTGCCAAGCATTTTAAATATTTGTCATATTGCATTTTAGACAAAATAACATCCAATATTGGGCAAATATTTCGAGATAGACCTAATTTTTATTCAAATCAATTCGGTTTACTGAGCAGAAAATTTTCTAGCTTGAAGTCTTGGTATCATTTTTAGATTCAAAATTCGTGAAATACTTAAATTTTAATTTTACTTTGCTTGTGCATCTCAGAAGTTCCATATAATTACTAAACACGATTGTGGTGAGAATTTGTGAGGGGTTTGTCGGGTATTTTCAATAAGTGACTCACCATAAATTTTCTATTTTGGTAAAAACCATGACTAATCTTAATATACAATTTTGGTGAGAACCATACAAAGGTTGACTAGAACATAACCTATAAATGATACAGCACTACTTGGGCAAATTGAGGTGAAAATTGGACTAGAATTGATGAGGTTTAGACTAAGATTAAATTTTCTATATATATAATGTGAACTCCAAGTGAATGGACACAATGATTAATAGAAGAGTCAATGTCGCTTGTTTGAAGTATGTAAATGCGAAGGGAAGAAATCTAGGGGCATTAGGGAATGCATAAGTTGTTCATTGGGAGTATTAATAATAGGATTTTAGTAAGGATCGTTGTAGCTTTTGTTAAAGTGAATTTGATTTGTGATAAGGTGGTTGCTATGATGCTATTTATTGGGAGGAAGGAATAATTATTAGAGGTTTTAATGGGATTTATGAGGGGATTAATGTTGTGCTCACGTTTATGCTCACGTTTCTTAATGGGATTAGTGGATAGTTTGAAATTAATTTTAGGATCAGGTTGATAAACTACAACAACATATGTAGGAGGAAGGAATAATTATTAGAGGTGACTTAAATGAAGATATAGTTTTTGATGGGTTGATTTATGAGGGGATTAATGTTGTGCGTGAAATTGTTGATAGATATACAAATACGAGAAGTTCCATGAGAGGATCAGAGGATTAGTCCCAATACAATAAAATAATTTTTCTACTGACCCACCTATCTTGTAGTTAGTTTCATAAGGGCTTCTATAAGAAACCTTTTTGAATTGGAAAGCATGATTTTCTTCTAGTTTAAATTCCACCTACTACTTGAGCACATCTGCCACAAAATTAAATTGTTAGCCGCCTTTTAAAGTACCTTCTTGAATCAAACAATTCATGCGAAATTTACAAATGAAAAATAATGAATATACTAAACTTCTAATACGTGTCTTAAGGAATACTAATGTGTCTTTTTTTGGTGCCATCACATCTTATCCTCAATTCTTTTGCTCGTCTCATGCTTTCTTCTTCGGGGCATCCTTTCATCTTCATTTTCTCACCCATCTTGCATGTTTTATCTCTGTGATTCTCTCCACCGAATTTTTTCCTTTCCTCTGCTCTGCTCCTGATCAGCGGAGATCATTTGCTTGGCGAGGAGCTCATAACTAATTGGGTTAGCTCAGGATTCTACTGGCTCCGTGAGTATTTTTAGGGACGTCAAGCTTTTTCAAGAGCTCTGGAGATTCTTAAAAACCATGGAGCAATTACTAAAAGTTGAACTTTGGATTAGAGAGCTTAGGAAAGTTGTCCCTGGGACTTTGGTCTAGTCAGTGAGCTCGGCAGATTGCACTAGTAGCTCTTCAGCTTCCTCTTCAAATTTGTAATTTTATGCAAAAGAAACTTTGCAGAGAGATTATTACCTGATAAAAAATGAGTGGGCTCTTAACTCTGCATGCTCGCTGAGGATTTTTATGGGTGGCAAGTTTTTTCAAGAGTTCTGGAAATTCCTAATAACCTAGGAGCAATGACTACAACTTGTACTTCGGATCAGAGAGCCTTGGAAAATTGACCCCGGAACTTGGGTTCAAGACATTGAGTAGCTCATCAGCTTCTTTCTCAAATTTGTAATTTTATGCAAAAGTAACTTCGTAGACACCCACTTTGACGTGTAGAATAAATGCAGCCTTAAATATTTGACTATTTTGAGGCCTGGTTATGAGGATTGAAGAAAAACTTTCTGGGCAACACTGCATTGCAGAAGTCTAAAACACTAATGCTGAATCATTTTAAGTTTTTAAGTTGTCCCAAATCATTGTTTATGTTTACTATGGTCATTTGCTTTATCGCCAGAGAGAAAAGCTGCTTTGTATAGTTTGGCCAATATGATTGTCCTTATTTTTACTTTCTCATCTTAGGCTTCTTCCAAGCTTGTCTCTGCCATGAAAGGAGGTCGAAAACAGAACGAAACATCACCGAGGTTGGATATGCGCGTCAAATGGGCCCAAGATGTTTATGATCCTCCAGCAACTTCTATGTCACACACTGTAAAAAGCTACAACATCCAGCGTCCCAAGTCCAAGAAAAAGGATAATCGCAGGCAAAAACACAGCAAGGGTAAGAACTCTCGAGGCAACAACACTGGGAAGAAGATCCCAAATCGGGGAAATGTTGGCAGCATATCTGCACCTTTCCCAGCAAAGTACGCTTCTGTCCTATATTCTTTCTGACTGGGCAATTGTATGCAAGAATCCATATATGTTCTACCATTTTCAAGTCTGTTTGAAATTCCAGGTTGCAGACCGGTGGAGCTAATGGACCGGCGACACCGTCGGAAGATATCTTGGAGTTTGGAGTTGGTGGTCTTCATGATATGAAGTGTGGGAGCAGCATCTTCCTGAGGGAGTCACTGGCTAAGATGCACCTATCCTTCGGTGAGGCCACCTGATCCAGTGAGTCATGACTTACTTTCCATGAAATGCTAAAATATGATATAAGATAAATAACAATAAAACATTCCCTTCTCTTTATTGTTGAATATGTTCTCGTGAGTGCTAGCATCCAATGGCTTTGTGAACCGTTGTTCTTGCTTTTGTATGTAAATATGATATTTTGAGTTGTTACGAAGCTGCAATTTCTGGAATATTTTTTTCCTAAGGCTGTACATAGGATATTAGGTATGCTTATATTAAGTGTGTCTGTCAGGCTGCTTATAATTATCAATGAACTGTATTGAAATCTAACTTAGCAAAATACATTTGCATTACCTTTGGTTCTCATAAGCAAGGCCTCGTACCATGTTGCAGATTTAGGGTAACGCCCCAAAAGCAGTATTGGTTGCTTTTTTTAACAGTAAATAGCTAAGAAAGAGATCACATGGGATAATTTTTTATTGTTTTTTTAAATAATTTATTAATATAAAAATATTTAAAAAATTTATGTTAGAACTTAGAAGGTTATTTTAAAATATATTTAGAAAATTGTTTCATGTTGAGGGTTTTAATCATAGAAAATATATTATCATTATAGAATATTATTATAAAATTAATTTTTAATAATCATTAAAATATAGAATTGCAAGAAATGAACATCTGGTTAAATAACATATTTTGATCTTGCAAATAATTTTCATCACATATATTTCATCGAATGAAAAGTAAACTTAAAAAAATTAATTGGAGCATTTCGAAACTGAATTTTTTTTAATATTTTTTCATAAATATTGAACTGTCATATGGTGGCTAAGGTGGAAAAAATTGAATATATAATTTTTTTTTGATATATCATCAAAAAGTTATCTTGATCGGGCGTGAATCTCAAAACAAAATCAAGTTGGAAATTTTAAAAATTAAATCTTATTATAGCAAACTTACAACATGAATATATTAAATTCAATTCAATCTGAGTTCAAATAGATTCAAATCAAAGATCTGAAATGTATTTGGAAGGTTCGATTCATAATTTGGATTACCAAAATGTTTCCAAACTTACATATTTATAGTCGAATCGAGCGCCTCGATAAGATGAATACAACGAATCCAAGATCGTCAAATTCTGATATAGGTAAGACATTTAAATACCCAGTAAATGATCCAATATCAAGGGATTTAACATTGGCCGTCCATTCAAATCACTCTCAATTTAACCCTTGATTTTTCTCCTATTTACTGGTCATGCTACTCTTAGAAAGCTATAAATAGACTCTCAATTTCTTATGAGAGTGGATCAAATCAAGAAGAGAAGATAAGGAAGAAAGCTCTCTTGCCATTAAACTCTTCCTTCCTTAACCACCGTCGGACTTCCACCTGGCGACCGACTTTAGAGTTCTGCTCGACTGCCAACCGACGTCCACGTTCTGCTCGGCCGTCGACTGACCCCAGAATTTTGCCTGACAGCTAATTGACGCTATATTTCTGCTCAATCGTTAATTGAAGCCGGATTTCCGTTCGACCACCAAACGTCGTCGGATTTCTCATCTTTGTTTGTAATTGGATTTTAACCAGACGATTGATTATTGTAATATAATCATCCTTAATTTCAGGGATGAGTCAATCACTTATAATTAATTCAAACACTAGTGTAATCTTTTTTAGTTGGACTGAAGTGGTTAGATGTGAGTTTTAATTTTATTTTTTGTTTGGGGATTGGGGTTTACATCTATTAGAATACACATAAATTAATTTAGTTTTGGAATTTATGACTTCATTTAGAAGTAATCTCGAAGTTTGGATTGGAGCGGGTCTTATGGCTTCTTTAAGAAGTAGCCCAGGGATTTAGATTTAGGTTGGGACTTATGACTTTCATAAAAAGTAGCCCGATATTTGATTTGGAATTGGGGCTTATTACTCTATTTATGAGTTGCCCAAGGTACCTAACTCTACAGCGAGGTTGCCCGAGAATTTTAATTATTTGGGTATGACGTTTGACTTCTCTTAAGAAGTAGCCTGAAAAGCGGGTCTTACAACTTAATCCTTTAGACTAAGATGCACATATGTTTAAATTTGATTGTTTAGGATTTAAGATCATTGCTATTTATTTAACAATTTTCTTAATATGTGGGTCTTACGACTTCACTTAGAAGTAGCCCGTTAATTTGTTTAGTTTGGGGTTTACGACTCCAATTAGGAGTTGCCCGATAATTTGTTTAGTTTGGGGCTTATGACTCCAATTAGGAGTTGCCATGATATTGGGACTTATGGCCTCTTTTAGAGGTAGCCTGAAGAATTTCGGTTGGATAGGTCTTATGACTTCCTTAGAAGTTGTCTAATGGTGGGTCTTACGACTTAGAACCTTAAACTAAGTGGCCTGAGGTGTGGGTCTTACAACCAAGCCTTATAGACTAGGTTGCCCGAGTTGTGGGTCTTACAACCAAGCCCTATAGACTAGGATGCTGGGTGAGGGGTTTAAGTTTGTGTCATCACCTAAACATTTCCCTCAAATGTCGGACTTCTGGCTTCTATTAGAAGTGATCGTGTAGTTTTAATTAAGGATTAGGAATTAGCTTAGATTTATCAGCATTCATTCAATTTATTTATGATATAATGACTTTTGATTACTTGTTTGCAGGCAAGTGGTGTTTGCAACAGTTCAGGGGATAGAGTCCACAAGTAGTTGTAGGAGCTCATACATGGGAGCTTTGAAGAGCTTGTAAGGAGTTCAATTTGAGTTGGTAGAGTTGTTTGGAGAGGTGTACAGTCTGTTAGAGTTTTTGTTTGAGAGTTTTGGAGAGTTTGAGAGCTTTGGAGAGTTTGAGGGCTATTTGTACAGGGTTGGGTCTGTATATGTCAAATAGTAAAACAAAATATTCTCCCCCTCCTCCGTTTTGATTTATTGCATTTTTTTTTTGTTTAACAAATAATTCAATTTTGATTAATTAATTTAATTAACCAAAAAGTCTTTAAAATGTTTTTTATAAAAGCTCTAAGATTTTAGAACTCTCAAACATTTAAAAATTATTGTATTTGAATTTTTCATTAAAAAAATGTCATTGTGTTTTAAACCTTGAATTTTTCTTTAATCAATCAATTAATTTAAATTAACTTTGATTAATTAAAAATTTTGATTGATTAATCAAAATATTTAAATTTAATTGATTTATAATTATTCCAAAAAAAGTTATGTAATTTTCTCGAAATTTCGACAGTCTCCCGGCGTCTCCTTCCCACCGAGGGAGAAATCAGGACGGTATCTATCAAAATTTCTTCCTACCCTGACCTAAGGTCGACGGCATAAGGTCTTCGTTTTTGAACCATCACATCAGCATCTAAGATCGATTGCATGGGGTATTCTAATTAAAATCATCCAAGCCGGATCTAAGATACGACGGCCCGAGGTCTTCAAAATTTAAAAACCATATGCCCGGATTAAAAATGAACGGCGCGGGTCTTTGAGTTTTAAAACCATCCGCTCAGATCTAAGATCGATCGCACGGGTCTTCAATTTCAAACCATCCCGACCGAACTTAAGGTCAACGACACGAGGTCTTCAATTTAAATTCTTTCCGACTGAATTTAAAATCGACGGTGCGAGGGCTTATTTAATTTCTTGTTTGTTCGATACAAACATAATTATTTTGTTGTTTTTTTCTTTTTTAAATCATTGTAATTGTTTGGCTTATTTAATCATAAGCCAAATTAGAAATTGGAATTAAAACGAAATAGAATGATCACAAGGCAAATCAGAGAATAGAATTAGAAAATGTAATTGGAATGGGACATGATATTTTGATATCATAATTCTGTAACATAATATCTTGATATTAAACTTCATTATTTAAGAAATAAGATAAAGTTGAATTCTTATGAGGGCAAAATAGTAATCATGCCTTTGAATCATTACAATATGAAGCAAAGGACATGCAATTAAAGCATATGTAAAACTTGGCAAATTATTGCGTCCAGTGTTCGGATTCGTCCGGACACCAATCCGGTGTCGCCACGTCACCAAAATGCATTGGGAACCAGTGTATTTGGGTGATGTGGCATCACTGAATTGGGTGTCCGGACATCCGGTGACCGGACACAATAATTCGCCGTAAAACTTTGAGGTAGGCAAAGGACGCATTGACATTATATTTAAATAGGTTAAGATAACTTCATGCATATAGTTTATATTTCTTATTTTAAATAGTATGAAATATTAATGATGGATTTTCTCTTAAGTGGATGACATAGTTTCAGATTTCGCTTGAGTATAGGAGACACAAGCATGATTCTGTAGACGGAGACGGTCAGCTTGGGTTGCGGTGTGGGAAGTGGATCGGAGATTGGGATTTTTACGGTAAGTGCCGATCCTTCAAAGCAAATTGGCTTATACATGTTATACAAATTTGGTTGGCTAAGTGCTTGCAAACGGAGTAGACGAAGTGAGCGCCCTCTTCGAACAAAGAAGTTCAGTTGCGAATATTGTAGACGAAGTGAGCGCCCCTTGGCTAAGCAAGATGACAAAGAGAACCAAAAAGACTGGAATTGTTGGAAAATATGGCACAAGATACGGTGCCAATTTGCGGAAGCAAATTAAGAAAATGGAGGTTTCACAACATGCTAAGTACTTCTGTGAATTCTGTGGAAAGTATGCAGTGAAAAGAAAAGTTGTAGGGATATCAAAATTGTTTTAGATTATTGACAAATTTATCAAACAAATCATATCAAAATTGCTATAAATAGAGTCATATTCTTTATAAAAAGGGAAAGATTCAAGACCTGAGAGAACTAAATAGCTCTCTTGCATTTTTCGGCTATCAATACTGAGGGCATCTCCAACCGTAACTCTCATTTTTCACTGCAAAATGCAGTAAAATCAAAAAGTGCCTTGATTCATCTCCAGTGGAACGTCATTTTTCCCCCAAATCATCGTTCGTTTCTTTCGTGCCTTTCTCGAACGAGTTAGGTAGAGAGAAAGAAATGACGCAAGTGAACAATGCGACGCCAATATTGGCATTGCACTGTTCAACTGCGATCAAATGACGGAAAAAATGACGTTCGGTTGCGACGTTTGAGGGCCTCCATTCGGCTGTTTGCCGAATGGTTGGAGATGGTGTGATGATCACCTGTCTCTAAACTTCTATCAAGATTTAATTATATTATTGGGTATTTAACTATCCACATGTGGACACCAAATTTTTGTAATCCCTATAACTATTTCAATGTTATTCAATTATGAAGAAGGAAATATATTTGTATTCCAATTTATTAAAACCACAATTCAAATACTACTAAATTTAATTTAAAATTTATCAAACAGGTGAAGTGAATTTTCTCGTTAGTACCCACCAAGGCTTAGGGTGGTTAGTGGGCGAGCAAGGTTGGGAACCCTCCATCATAGATTCGAATCCCCTCTACTACGTTATCGCCTCTTCAGTGGGGCAAAGTAAGTGTGAGCCTGATGCTGATGGGTAGCCTCGTTAGGTTCCGTTGAGAGATTAATTACGCTGCTAAGCGCTCCCTTTGGAGTGGCTGTGGGTCGATACCCAGTTCAAAAATAAAAAATAAAAAAATCTTGTTAATATGAATAATAAATTAATAATTATCAGCTAATTTTGGTTGCGGTTGTATAATACGGCTAACTCGAATCTAACCCCTCGTCCCCAAACGATCTAACCCAGAGACGAAAGAAACGGATTAGGGTTTTAGGGCTTCCGTCGCCGTGTCAATGGCGCTCTCTTCATCGGCAGCCCTCCGCAGGATACTACGGGGAACTTCATCATCATTTTCCCAAGTGAAATTCACCTCCTCTCCCAGCCGTCTAAGTTCCTCCTTTCCTCTGGATGAAGACAGTAGCGTCAAAGAACTTCCTCCATTGTCCACCCCTAAGCTTTTCGTCAGCGGTGAGTTTTAGGGTTTTCGCTCCTCCATTTTCACTCGTTTAAATAGTGAAACAATCTGTTATAGGCTTTGACTTCTTTCAGAACTTTTGTATGAAAAGGGAAAACACATCAATTGGCGAATTACTGAGAGAGGAAAAAGAGAGAAGATGAAAACAAAAGCGAAGGGATAGGAGAAATCCTCTTTGCCTTTCTTTTCTTTTTTCTCCATGAGGGGGGAGAGAAAAAAAAAAAAAACAAGTGAGAGAAACCTGAGAAGTGATGGAATAAAAAGAAGAAAACGAAGATAACCATTTTCAATTGACTTACTGGAGCCTGCTATTTACTGCCATCAACATGTCGTTTTTTAGCTACTCTATAAGGAGATGTGATGTGTTAGATTTACCTGTTATTGTGTTAGGAAAGTTACATGAACCACTCCTGGCCATTCTTTAGGTTGCAGGAAGGATTTGATCTGGTTTAGGTTATAATTAGCAATTAGTTGATTAGCGAAGGAGCAACCAATCACTTTTGATTAAAGATTTATGACCTTTTGAGCTCCCATTGAAGAGAAAGAAGTAGATTTAAGAAGAGAAGTGGCTTGCTAATGAAGGTATGGGAACGGGTAATGAAACTTATGCTTGGAAATTTTACTTATCGTGGAATCAATTTTCTTTTATGGAAAGAATATCTATTATATTTGTGGTTAGGCAATGTATGAATGATTAAATATTTCAAAGTGTGTTGCTAATTTTTATCATTGATCATGAAAGGTCTATGAACGACACCTTCCCGCCCTTTACTAAAAACCTCTGAGAACATGGAGATTCAAGGATAATGTTGTAAAAATTAATAAAATTGGATATAGAGTTATAGCCGTAAAGATTTTGTTGATGATATGTTTATTAATGTTATAAATGCTTATGCTTCTCAAATAGGTTTGGATATGAGTTCAAAATTAAAATTTTGGAATTAATTATAAGAATTAAACAAATGATACCTTTTGAAGAAAAAGTTTTTATTGGAGGAAATTTAAATAGATATGTTGGTAAAGATTTATATGATTTTAAAAACATTTATGGTGGCTATGGGTTTGAAGTGATTAATGAAGGTGGTAAAACAATGTTAGATTTTTCTATAGCTTATGACTTTGCAGTTCCTAATATCTTATTTAAAAAAATAAATGAACATCTAATCACTTATAAGAATGGATATAATAAAACTCAGATTGATTACTTTCATATAAGGAAAAAAGATCGTTTAAATTGTAAATATTGTAAAATTATAATGAAAGTTTATGTATCCAACATCGCTTATTAATTTTGGACCTTAAAATAAATGGACAGAATATAAAAAATAAAGTAAAACGTTGTTGTAGAATGATCAGATGGGGGCTTTTAAAAAATATTAATAAAAATATTTTTCAAAGTAATATTCTAGATCTTAAAATTTATTTGTGCATGAGGAAACTTATTTTATGTGGGAAAAGTAGATAGTGATATTAAGTATGTTGCAAAAGATGTGCTTGGAGTATCAAAAGTAAAACTCTTAATACTAAAAACTGTTGGTGGTGGAATCAAAATGTATAAGAAAAAATAAAAAACAAGAAGATTTGTTATAATGTTTGGTTTAGATGAAAAAATTCTGATAATTGAAAAAGATATAAAGAGGCCCGTAAGGAGTTTAAGAAAGCAATATGTGATACAAATATTTTAGCTTTTAATGATTTATATAATAAGTTAGATACTGAAGGTGAAATATATATGTATGAGTTAATCAAATAATGAGATATGAGTAATAAGAATTTAGTGTAAGTGAAGCACATTAAGGATGAAAATCAAAAGGTATTTTTATTTGAAGAACATATTCAATAAAGGTGGATGAGATATTTTGCTAAATTTTTTAATGAAGATTGGGAGAATATGATTGACTTCAGCGACCTTAACATCCTAAATGAAAATAAAGATTTTTTTTAATCAGTGTATTAGTAAAATTGAAGTTAGAGAGGCTTTAAAAAAATGAAGTGTGAAAAAGCTGTTGGACCTGATGATATTCCAATAGAGGTGTGGAAATGCATAGGAGATGAAGGAATTTCTTAGCTTACTAAATTTTTTAATATTATTTTGAAGACTAAAAGGATGTGAGATGAGTGGAGAATGAGTGTGTTGATTCTTATTTTTAAGGATAAATATGGTGCACAAGATTATGTGAATTATAGAGGAATTAAGTTAATGTGTCATACTTTAAAACTTTGGGAGAGAGTTATGGAGCATATGTTACGACATGTTACTAGTGTTTATCAAAATCAATTTGGATTCATCTCAGGTAGGTCTATTATGAAAGTTATATATTTGTTGAGAGGTTTGATGAAGAAGGATAGAGAGAATAAGGAAGGTCTACATTATGATATTTATTGATTTAGAGTAAACATATGATAAAGTTGCAAGAGAAGTGTTATGGAAGGTTCCATAAAAGAAAGACATTAATAATGCTTATATTAAAGTCATTAGGGATATGTATGCAGATGCTCTTATTTGTGTTCAAACACAAAGTGGTTTGACCAAGTATTTTTCTATTTTTGTTGGATTACATCAGGATCGCCTTAAGCCATATTTTTTTGCTTTAGTCATGGATGTTCTCACTAGACATTTGCAAGAGGTTCTACCCTGGTGTATGCTTTTTGCTGATGATATTCTTCTTGTTGATAAGACTACAGAGGGAGTTGGAGGTAAACTTGAATTATGGAGGTCAAGCTTAGAATCTAAAGGTTTTTGTTTAAGCAGATCTAAAATTAAACATATGGAGTGTAATTTTAGTAGTAATAGATCTAGTGGAGGGTTTGTGACTTTGGACGATTAAGTCATTAATAAGAGTACATGTTTTAGATATTCTGGGTCTATTATTTAAAGTGATGGTGAAATAGATGGGGATATTATTAGCATAATTCAAGTTGGATGGTTGAAGGGGAGGATTGCATCAGGCTTATTGTCTGATAGAAATGCCCCCTCAAACTTAAGGGAAAATTATATACGATGGTGGTGAGACCTGCAGTGCTTTATAGTGCAGAATGTTGACCATTAAAAGAGAAGCATAATATTAAGTGTTACAGAGATGAGGATGCTCAGGTGGATGAGTGGTTTTACTCTTAGAGATATGATACAAAATGAGCATATATGTGAAAAAGTTGGAGTTGCTCCAGTGGAAGATAAGATTAAGAGAGAGTCGCCTTAGATGATTTGGTCAGATAAAACGGTAGCCTTCCGATGACCCGGTTAGGAAAATAGATGTATTAGATTTGACTTATATTAAGAAAGGTAGATGTGTCTAAAAAGATTTGATTAGAAAATATTAAAAATGACCTTTCTTTTTTAGATTTAAATGAGAATTTGACTCTTAACAAGACACAATGGAGAAAAAATATATTTATATAGCTGACCCACATGGTGGGATAAAGGCTTGTTGTTGTTGTTGTTGTATGCGAGAGAAAATTGTGCTCTTTAGTTGTATTTGCAGGCCTATTCAACAAAATAATTCCTGGACGGCTGTGACTTCCATGATTTGTCATTTAAGCATGTCTATAATACTATCATATTAACGGTTTAATTGTTCTAAAGCAATTGAACTTTAATTTGCACACCTTATTGACTAGTGACTAAACATCGCAACTAATATGGATATGATGTTGATGTAGAACGGGATTGGGAGGCTTTGCTAATGAATGGATAACTGCAGGAATTTTTCTGACTGCAGGCTTAGGAGAGCAGGAGAATCCATAATTTGTGGAGTTTTGGAGAGGTTTAGTGTAGGAAATCCAGTGGGAAGACCTTGGAGAATTTCAGCCAGTAGGGGGAGACGGGAAAGGTAAAGGGGCTGCGGGATCCAAGGGGAAAGAAGGGGGAAATTAAATTCCTAAGCTGTTATGTGAAGAAGCTCACGTAATTGGGTTTTGATTGTTTCGGCCAACAGCAGCAGCAATTAAGGGCTTGATCTTTGAAATTCATGGCTGGTAGGAAGGAGGCAATATCTTCCAAAGAAAGGTGAGAGGGAATTTCAAATAAAAAATGAGTTTGACAAGATTTAATGAGGGGATGCTTAGGCAACAGAACTTGGAATGTGAGGGTGACGTGAATATGGGGGAGGATTTATTTCCAAAGCTAATTTCAGGTTTTGAACAATTTCGGTTTGGAGGAGATTTAGGGGTTTTGAAATATTTCCAAAAGAGAGACTTGACTTAAGGAAATAAATCTAAATCCAAGCCAATGAAGGGGCCAGCGGCATTAATGGGCAAGAGGGAATTTGGGGGTGATGTGTCTTGCTTGCATAAATGTAAATTTAGGATTAGGAAAGTAATTAACAGTATCCAATTGAATTTGAAATTCAAAAGAATTGATTTAAGAACTTTCCAAAATAGAATGACAAAATTAGGAAAGAATCCAAATTTCAAATTAGTGGAATTTGAAAATTTGAAAACCGCCAAAAATTAAATCACCCAAATTAAGATTGAATTACATCATGAATGAGATTCAATACTTTCCTAAAATAGCTTTCTAATTTATGAAACTATTTGAAATTCAAAATTCGAATTTCAAAGGATGAAAATAATTTCCTAAATTATTTGCACTCTTTAGGCAAGCATTAAGGTGACATTAACTCCTCATTCATGGAGACAAACAAGAGTGGCCGGCGGTGGAGGAGCTAATGGGGGAAGGTGGTCGGCGGCCAAGAGGGTGGGATCGGGTGAAGCTCGGGTGGGGTGAGATCCGGCGGCTCTGGTGAGGATTTTAGTGGAGCTTGTTGTGGGGGAAGAGTGGGGAAATTTGGTGGATGAATTGGATGTGATGAAGAAGAATAAGGAGGGTGGTGAGTGAAGACGAAAATACAACGAGAAAACCACGAACCCGGCTGTCTCCAAGGTTGGTGGGTGATACGATTTCCCTCTCCAAGGGATCTCAAATCACGAGCCCGGACCCATCCTGCGGCTGGTGAAGACTTCGATTGCTCTCATAGGAATCCCACTAACGCTCTCTCACAAGAAGAACACAAGTGTGGAAAATAATTTTTCATATCAATAATTCATCCCCATTACAATAGCTTAAGGCCCTATATATAGGCCACAACATGAGAAAAATCTAAAATTACAATAATGCCCCGTGGGCCATAACACTCACTCTAGTGGTAAAACAGGAAATACATTAATTAAGAACTAAAATTCATAAAAATAAATCATAATTGAAGATTTAAATTATAGCCGTCGATTTACGACGCCTCCTATGATAGATGCGCCAAATCTTCGTACCGATGTCCGCATTAGATGTTTTTTTTTTTAGAAGTGATATGAAGTTTCTTGAAAAATAAGTAATGCACTGTACAAAAAAAATTTTGCAGCACGATCTTAGGCACCTATTGGCAAAGACTACAAAGAACTAAAGTGGATGAAGTGGCTATTTTTGGTCTGTCTCTTAACAACATAACAGGCTACTATTTTTCTCAATCCTCTTCTGTCATTATATCATTATGTAATAGTTTGAAGGGTTACCTCTAACCAAAACATCAAGGTGATACAAAAGTTTCTTATACACTGAAAAAGCTTTCACTGGTATGTCATTTCAGTGTATGATTGTTTTACATACAGAAAACCTTCATGTTTGACTTATTTTTTTAGAATGGAGGTGCATGCTATAGATATTTGCATAATATTAGTTTGACGATATGTACAGCAACAGCTATGGATCTAGGACAATTGTGCTTGATTTCATAATAGATATTTGGTTGAAATTTGTAAGAAAAGGTCCTGCACTTCAGTGCAAGAACTACCATCATTGTCTTGATTTTACGTGCCTAGAGTGCCTTTGCTCAGCACGGTTGTCTTCGAGTTTGTGTCTGCATCAATAATGGCCAATCTAGTCTTGTTTTGCAGGTTTCTCCCTTCAGGAGTTTGCAACAATTAGCATTAACAACATTCTCTCAACTAAAGAATCCAATTGTTTTATTTACCTAAATATATATAGACATAGATTAAGATCCTTGATTGGTAACAGGAACACCATGATTGTCATGAGTTGGCCTATAAACTGGACCTTTTACCATAAATGACTTTTTGTATAACTTTCATATTAATGCAAGGTATATTGGTAGAGGGAGATAATACAAGTGTTATGATGCATATGCAAAGAATGTACAAGGAAGCCAGGTGGAAGGATAGAGCTCAGAATTGGAATGATTTGAGCTGGATTCATTTGTGCAATACGGTCACATTATTGTGCCCAAAACGTTAAGGACATTTTTTGTGGAAGTATAGAGATGGAAATTCTTTGTTTTTGCCTCAAGAGTTTGTTAATATTCTTGAGGAATTGTTTGTCTAGTTTTGTTCTTTTGTAGATGACTTTTTAGTTGTTCTTTGTTTTAGTTTCTTGGTTGCTTTTAACCTTTGGCCTCATTTGACGCAGCTTATTTTCACAAAAAATGAAAACGGCGTTTATCGCTGTTTGAATATGTCGCTTATGTGAAAATGCTTTTTTGCATAACTTCGCTTTTTTACTGTTTTGAAAAGTTTTTTGATATATGCTTCTCCGTTTGAGAACTCCATTTGTTTCACCAATATTTTTAAAACTACCTTTTATAAAAGTTAAGGGATAACCAAACGGAGCCTTCATTTGTTGATTGCAATGAAGCAGAATGTTCAAGTATAACTTTCATATCAACGTCAGTTCTATATTTTTGCTTAACGTTTTCATCCCTTTCAGGGCTCTCCAGATTAACTACTGATGAAAAACTTAAAGATGCATTTTCACCTTTTGGCCAACTGCTTGAAGGTTTCCTTTCTAACATCATTGATGTCTTTTATCTACTTTGCATATTAAAACATAAATATATATATATTTGTTCTAATTTTGCAGCCAAAGTTATCACCGATCGAGCCTCTGGAAGATCCAAAGGGTTTGGGTTTGTTAGCTATGCAACGATTGAAGAGGCAGACAAAGCTCGTTATGCAATGAATGCCAAATTCTTGGATGGATGGGTAATCTTTGTTGATCCTGCCAAGCCAAAAGAGCGAAGGCCTCTCACAACCTCCTCACCTGAACCTGAGGCTTCTGAAACTGGCTTCCGGTCCAACAAGACAATTGGATGGTGTGGTTGATTAAAGCCCATGCATGCATTGTATTTATCTTGTATTGAAAAGAATTTAAGAACAGAAAGTTATGAGCTTTACTATCTTAAATGAATTATGGTCATCTTCTACCATTTGATTTAATCTAATTATAGTGAAAATCTCACTTCATCGATGCTTTATAATGGTGCCAAATGTAGGTTTCGCTGTTTTGGGATAGTTTTTTACTGCTTTTAAAATATTTTTTTAGTAAAAAAAATTATAGATAAACAAATTTTTAAATTAAAAAATTATTTTAGAAAATAGTAAGAAAATTGTGAGAAATGAAATTTTATTATTACTTTTTTTTCTTTATACGGTGCAAAGGAGCTATTATGTTTTCTGTATAGTTTTGCAAAAGGGAAGTGATAATGGTGAATTGGCAACTTCTTCAGGTTCTTTTTGTTAATTTGGATTTGCAGTGTGTTTTAAAATTTCTTGAATTTTGAATTCATAAAAAAAATAATTAGCGGCATTTTTTTATCAAACTAAAATTTATATATCTTACATTCACTTTTAATCAAATCAAATTTTATATATATATATATATGTGGATATTTGATCTATTAAAATAAATTTACATAAAGAATATTTGAATCCAAGATATCTCATTAGCCAAACTTCGAACCAACAAATCAAGGTGAGCTGTATTTACATTTTTTTTAATTTAATGCATGAATAATAAATCAACTTGTAAATTACATCTAAGGTTTAAAAAATTGGACCGGATTGATCAGCTTAGCAGTTGGACCGTGGACCAGTCCTGCTGTCAGTCCAATCCAATAGTAAGAATCAGTTTACAATCAAATCGGGTAAAAATCGGCTATAGCATTGGTTGAACTAGCTAACCTGTCGCATTAGAGTGAACCACCCGGTTCGAAAATTTGCCATTTGGAGCTGCTGATCGAACATCTAAGAGCTAAAAATGCATCCCAATTACACTAATTGAATTCGCAAGCCCTAAGAAGAAAAATGCGTTTCTTTTTTCCTTTCCCGGCTATAGGCCCGTAGGTTTCAGCTCCTGAGTTTCAGCTCCCAGGTGAGTTGCTTCTAACTCTCTTCATTCGTGAGTTTTCGCCCTTTTGGTTTAGCATGGTTGGCCGTTCGCCGTGTAAGACTCGCACTTCATCACTTGCACTCCTCGGAGCCTCTCCTCCATCCTAGGCTCATGCTGTTGAAGTCGAAACTCGGACGCTTCATTCTCGGTACACAAAAATCAAGTATTTTCTTACCAATTATAATACTTACTACGAGCACTTAATTTAAAATTTTAGTAGCTGTATTACTGATTTGAACTCCATCAATG
Organism: Dendrobium officinale; assembly: GCA_019514585.1. Classification (NCBI taxonomy): domain Eukaryota; kingdom Viridiplantae; phylum Streptophyta; class Magnoliopsida; order Asparagales; family Orchidaceae; genus Dendrobium; species Dendrobium officinale. The sequence continues at coordinate 44,792,653 of CM033694.1, forward strand.
CATTTGAGAAAAGAATCAGTGTGAAGCTGTGATTGTTTTATTCATTGTTTGATAAGATTTGCTACATGTATTATTTGCATTCAAACACAAATCAATGAGATTTGTTTTTATTCTTGATTTTTTTTACTTATATGCTATGAACCGGAAATATGTCATTGCCTTTTACTATGGCTATATTATATTCGTGCTGTTCATATGGGAGATTTGATTTAGAAGTTTAGCTTTGAAATTTGCATAGTCTAACATAAGATTAGAATCCATACAAGAACCTAGTGCTCACAGTAAAATGAAAAAGTTTGAATGTATTTAGTAAGCATGCATTTGAGAAATAATGTAATGGCATGATCTTTGCTTTAGTAGTCATAAAATTGTATAATGAAACCCAAAGTGACTTTTTGAATAAGGATGAGATGATTTTAATGACATTTTTATTGATAAACTTTGAAATGAATTATTACCACTTAAGAAATTACCCAATTTGTGATTTTTCTAAGAAATGATTTATTAGGAAAGCGTGAGTCCTTGCATTGTACTTGATTTATTTAAAGCTATTTTATTGTAGAACGGATCAATGGACAACTTTAGCTCATAGTGTGCGTGAAAAGTTAGACATTCCTTGGAATCATGTAGTGAGAGTAAAAGGTGCTGATGAAAAAAAAAAGTAATTTAAATACCTACATTACGGGATTACTTATAAAAGTGGAGGTATTAGTATGATGAAATAACATCTAGTAGGAATCAAATGTAATATTGCTTCATACAAAAAAGTCTCACATGATGTTTGTCATCAAATGTAAAAAAATTTGAAAGAAATAGGTAAGATAAAATAATAAACACTGGAGGAGTTTGAGCAGAGTACAATTGTGTTTGTTGATGAACCTATGAATGAAGAAAGAGGTTCTTCGTCACTTCCCAAGTCATAGTCTTCAGATACACAACATGAAAGCACTAATGGAGAAAAAAAGATGAGATATGACTCGGGAAGTGTTAAACTAGACTCCCAACCATTTTTGAAAAAGTGTTATAGCATTCAAAGATGCTATACACAGTGCTAATTTGATAGTAGCAAGGTAGTTTTATGATAGCTGGATCCCATTTAATGTCATAAATTCTGATTTTGTACCAAAGGCAATTGATGTTATAGGCCTATAGTTATAATTGGACAAGGGCAAAAACTACCATCATACTAAAAATTGAGAGTGAAACATACAAAAGATCATTAATAGAAATATGTCGCACACTCATGACTGATTGTTTGATAAATAACAATAATAAGACATTGCTTAATTTTCTTGTGTACTATTTAAGGGTAATAACTTTATTGAAATGTGTGGATGCTTCTGATATTATAAATGATATCACAACTTTGTGTTCATTATTTGTGAGGTTGTGGATTGGATAAGATCATAGAATATTGTGCAGCTGATAACTGATAATGAGCAAACTACAAGAAGACAGGGAAACTACTACATGAAAGATTTGATAATATATATTGATATTCATTCTCTATTCATTGCTTAAATCTTATTCTTAAAGATATGAAATATATGCTACATATTCATGAACTTGCAAGAAAAGTATCAAAAGTTATCATTTTAGTTTACAATTATATTTTCATTTTGGCTTGGTTAAAAAAAAGAGGGCTAGTTGAAAGGAAATTATTAGGTCCAGAGCTACTACATTTGCTACAACAATTATCACTTTGAAAAACATATATCATTATAAGCTCGACTTGTAGGCTTTTATAACAAGCAAATGTTACTTTGATTCAAATATATCCAAAATAGAGAAAGAAAAAGAAGTATCATCCATTATTTTATATGTAATATTTTGGAATGATTGTTTATTGACATCCAAATTATTTAGGCATTTAATTCAGTTATTGAGAATTCTTGATTTTAATAAAAAATCATCTCTAGTGTTTCTTTATGATGGTATGTACAGAGTAAGTAGAGCTATTAAGTCCATATTAAAAATGTCAAAAATAAAAAAAATAAAAAAATAAAAAAAGGGACAAATCTTACATAAGTATTATAAAGAGAAGATAAGATAATCAGCTAAGATAAGACATACATTGTGCAACATATTTTCTTAATCCTTATTTTCAATATGATAATTTTTTTTTGCCAGAAACCTGAAGTGATGCAAGGTTTAATCGAGTTGATTGTAAATAAAGAGATATGTTATAAACTATCATCATAAATGAAGCTTTTTCATGATAATTTAAAAAGCTTTGGAAAATCAATCACATTAATAACGGCCAAAGAAATGCAGCCTCGTAAGTTAAGTAACAATTTTTATATACATTTATTTTTTCTATGTATTTCAATCACCTATTAACTAACTAATACTTGACTTTTTATAGATGAATGACGGAAGATGTTTAGCTCAAGTGCATCAAATTTGTAGAAATTGATTGATAGAATTTTTAGGCGAACTTCTTTATCTTATGAATGTGAAATAAATTGGAGTATATTTGAGCAAATGCACACCATGAAACAAAATCATCTAGAGCATTAAAGGCTTAATAATCTTGTATTTGTTCGGGGCAATATCAATTTAAGGTATAGAAATGACTTTTAATTATATTTAAATATTCATATATACAAAGATGCATAATATTTTTTATAATGATTCATATTAGTTTTTTAGGTTTTAAAATAAAAGAAAACTATGATGCTTTGGATTACAAAAATATACGAATGATGGGTTTATGGGTGTTTGATGGCGAATCAGTTCCAGAACTTGTTTTGGAGAGTTTAGAGATATAAATTTATGTAAATAATGCTACACCTATTGTTGAAGAAGTAAATATTAGTTGTATTAGAGAACCTCAAACTAAGTTGTCGATTAGATTAAGTTATATCACTTAAAAAAAGTTGTTTAATTTAGATATAATGTTTTATATTTCTATTATACAGATGATGATTTCTTATAGATGAAAATAATTTGAATTTTGTTTCGATATTTTTAAAATGTTAAATGCTTGTAATTGCAATGAAGTTAAAAAAAAAAAAAAATTGGAACAATGATTTAGATGTAATTAGATGAATTTAAAATTTGTGAGATTATATTATAATTAATAAAATTTAAAATAGTAAACCTAACACTAATTTCAATATAGAGCTTAAAATTTTTAAATTTCATGCTGTCTCACAATTTATTATCCAGTAAAACGCCAGGTTCGACAGCTTTCGGCACGTGCGCGAGTTCCTTTTAACTTAAACCGGTGATCCTCGACTTACCAAATAAGCCAATTATATCACAACACGTGTCTAATCCAGCACCGCTTGATCGCCGATAGTTGATCAGCGCACCATGATTTGCCAACAGAGCAATCCGGAACTCTCAACTCCTTCCAATGAAATTACCCCCTCATTCTTCTATAAATTAAAAATGATGATTTTGAAAATCCATCCATCCCCTCTCATTTCTTGAAACGCTGAGGCAATGGCGCCCAAAGCAGAGAAGAAGGTAGCAGAGAAGAAGCCCGTGGCGGAAGAGAAAGCGCCGGCGGAGAAGAAGCCAGCCGAGAAGAAGCCGAAGGCGGAGAAACGACTTCCAACCAAGGAAGGCGGTGACAAGAAGAAGAAAAAGAAGGCTAAGAGGAGTTCCGAGACTTACAAGATCTACATCTTCAAGGTTCTGAAGCAGGTGCACCCTGACATTGGGATCTCAAGCAAGGCAATGAGTATTATGAACTCCTTCATTAATGATATCTTTGAGAAGCTCGCTCAGGAGAGTTCTCGTCTCGGCCGCTACAACAAGAAGTCGACCATCACGTCTCGCGAGATTCAGACTTCTGTACGCCTGGTTCTTCCTGGTGAGCTGGCCAAGCATGCGGTGTCCGAGGGTACCAAAGCTGTTACCAAGTTTACTAGCAGTTGAAGTTTTGCTGTGGTTGCTTGTTTAAGAGTGACTGATTATCTAATGTGTTTTGGAATGGATGGTGTATGATATGTGGGTTTGACTGAAAAACAGTTTTTAATGTGAAATTCCGTATCTTTATGGTTACTGAAATTTTATCTTTGATTTTGTGATGGATCAGATTTTTGGCTGAATCTTTTTCTTTAAATTTTAATTTTTGGCCCAGTTTATCGTTTTCCGCACTAGAGCTTCTTGTAATCAGCTTAGGGAGACTGTTTGGCATCCAGTGGACTTTACAAATCCTGTAAAGTTTATCTAAGTATACTGTGCCGTTAACAGTGTTTGAATAGTAATTGTTTTAGTACGATAATTAATACGCGACGTCTCTCTATGGCCTTGAAAATTCTTCAAATTAAAACTTCTTTATAACCTTCGAGCATCTTGTTGACGTAGTGGGGAAGTATGTCGTCTATTGTAGACAATAGATTTATTTATTTTTTTATTTATGTTAGAAAATTTGCATGCTTTGAATTAAAAAATCAGGACTTGTGGGAAAAGAACTGTAGAATATTTAAAAGTTTTTTATATTGAAAATTAAAGTGAAAATCTGACAGGTTTTATCTAGTTAAAATATCCTAACAGGAGATAAAAGAACTGTTTTTATTTCTCATAGTTGAGAAAGAGAAAAGAGAGTTATTAGATATAAAGTGTTTGTGAACTTTTAAAAAACTTTTTATTTTTTAAAATTAATTTAAAGAGCTGATTTACAAAGTAATTTAAGGGCGAAATTGTCAGCATTTTGAATGCCTCATTGGATTTGCCGTTTTAAGTTAAAGGAAATAAAAACATGTGAATGTGGAGCGAGGGAGAGAGAGAGAAACAGAGAGATGGGGAACAGAAACGTTGGGGGAGTAGAGAGAGAAGGAAAGAGGACGGGATATTAAACTAAAGTTCAATTCAAAGAAAAAAAATACAAAGTTTATTTTGATATTTATTAGGTATTTTTTTATGCATTTTTAAATTGTATTAAATTTTAAAGTTTCTGTTTTTTTATTTTTAAATTGTATATTTTAAAAGCATTTTGGTTATATTTAAAATTAATGTTAACATTTCAAAATAAAACTCAAACATCATTTGTAAATTTAATATTATTACAAATATCATTTTAAATTTTAGTTTAATTATTTAAATTTAGTTCATTAAGAAAAAAATATAAATAATTTAATTATGATGTTTATTATGTATTTTTAATTAAGGTTGTTAAAATTCGATCAAACAATTAATTAGGAGAGATTCAAAGTGCCAATGGAGTTGAATCGAATGACAATGATATAGTAAATAATAATAATAAAAAAATAGAATTTTTATATAAAATTTATTTATATATTAGCATATAATTTAATATAAATTTTAAAATTCTGAGTTGGACCCGAATCTGGCCCTTTCATGAATCAGGTTGAGCCATACCCGAAAAATTAGATTAGAATCTTATTTTCGTGTTGTGTGAATTTTGACACCCTACTCTTATTTATTTGTGTCTTCACCACGTTTTTCCCTCTCTAAACAAATCTTCATTTTCTCCCAGCCCCCACCTATAAATTTCTTCCACTTCTTTCCTCTCTGATTCTCTCTCCTCAACGCTCTTTGCATTCTTGGAAGAAACTCTATAAATTCCTAATTTGGGAGTTTGGGCTTTGGCGTTCACAGGAAAGAAATGGCGAGCATCTTCTCTCTTGTGACGGGAAAGCGAGGTCCGAGTGGCTATGGCTCTGCATCCACCGCAGAGGAGGTAACGGAGGGCATCGACGCTTCTAACCTCACCGTCATCATCACAGGTAAACTATTTAATCTCTCATTTTTCTCCAGATGCCCTCTTTTTCCTCAATTTTATCTAATGATCTCTCCATCTGATTTCTTAATGGTTTCTTTATGAGCATCAGTTGTTGTCTTCAGTGGGGGTTTTTGTTCAATTTCTTCCAATCTTTGCTAGTTCATATTTCTCTGCGATCGTTTTTCTTCAAGAATGTTTTGTGCCTTTATCAAGTTAAGGGGTACATTGATTGGTTTAATTTTTTGTGGATCTTAATATTGTTTAAGTGATAATGTTATCTTGTTTATTAATATAATATTATGTAGAAAATCATCATACTTTTATTTTTTTTTAAAAGAACATAATATCGTTTGCTTAGCCATTTTCTTACAATAAATTAAATTATTTTGAAAACACTGAAAATAAATTTTACATATTTATTTCAAAGAAAAACAAAACTAATTTTTAAGATAGCCTTTTTATTTTCTTTGATTGTGTTCACGAGTTCATAGAATTTTATTGAATCTTCTTTGATTTTTTATTGCTCAAACAGAGAGGTCATGTGTCTCTTGTTTCTTTTGTATCCGTAGTTGGGCAGTTCGTTGCTTTATTTTATACTAGGACTGTCCCAACTAAACGGCTGGGTCTGCCACCTGCAACAGTTCATAAGTATTTATTTGGAGCACCGTACTTAGGGTTGCAAATGGACAAGCTTTTGACGAGCTACTTGATGTAAGACAATCCATGCGAAATTAATTTGTTTAAAGAAGTTTGCACGTTTAGATGTAGAGGCAATAATAAGCAAGATCTTATGCGGAATTGAACGATAAGTTAAATATTAAAGTGGCACCTAGCTTAGGTTATCTCATATGCATAGAAGTTAAGTTTAAAAGATAGTCAGCTTAATCCAACATTGCATATATGGATAGTTCCAACAATAGATTCAAATACTAACAATAAGATTAGTTTATGAAAGACCCCTCACACAACTCTTCTAATAACTAGGCTTTAGCGGAGACGCATTAATATGATATTCATGAAGATAATAAATTCACATTCAAGGATGTAACTATGAAGATATCGAATCGGATGTTGAGTTTACCCAAAGACAAGAGAGATACGCACTCCTGCAGGATGATTTGAGTGTTGGGGACGACTAGGACAGCCACCATGAGCTTCTTCGCACCACCGATTAGCCACGACAAGGTGTGGATCTTCAAGACAGCAGCAGTTTCTGTTTTGGACAGATTCTGGACATCATTTGGAACCTTCCGGATGAAACTATGGTGTTAGGAGATTTGTAGAATCAGTGGACAGCAAGTTGTAGAAGAGCGTCCAGCAGTTTGAAGGTTTTAGGAGGCAGGAATTTAAGTTTCCCTCGCTGGAATTCTTCCGGATACCGTTGGGCAGCAACCAGGATTTGTGGGCAGCAATTCCGTCTTCCCAAAACAGCAATTATGGGTCTTCCACGGGCTGAGGGAGCAAGGCAATCGGCTAAATTTCAGGCTGCAGTCTTAGGAAGAAGAGCGCTCCACGTTGGATTGAGTTTGGAGAAGAGTTAGTGGAAGAAAATTAGGAAGAGGGGCTTTGGAAATTTCGGCCAGCAGCAGGGAATGAGTTAAACTCTTTCCTAGAGAAGTCATGGCCCATCAATTGAAGCCCATTAAGGTGTGGCCTGTGGTTTCAAGAGAGAGGGAGGGGGAATAAATGCTAATCCTGAAATTAAATTCAGAATTTGAGAGGTTTTGGGGGGAAATCAATTTGAAATTTGATTTCAAATTAAGTTGTAATCAATGCATTAATTGAGAATTGAATGGGGCTCCAACCAAGGTGAGGCCGGCGGCATGTGGAGAGAGGGGAAGAGTGTGGGAGCCATTGAGGGGTTTCTAAATCAGCACATGGGAGTTAGGAATGCTTATGATGAAGTCCATTTGAATTTGAATTTCGTCATAATGCGGATTTAAGAACTTTCCTTATTAGGAATTTCTAAATATGGAAAGTTTTGAATTTCAAATTTTGAAATTCAAAAATTGGTAACTCCTTTATTTATTGCTAGGCCACAATCAAGGAGCCATTATGATGATTGACATCTTCATCATGGCTTGGGGGCGAGGTGGTGGCCGGCGGCCAAATGAGGAAGAGGGGGCTTGCTGTTGGGTTGGGGGTTTCTTGATGGAGCTTGGGTTGTAGTGGAGGAAGCTAGTGGATAAAGCGGTGGATGATTGGATCTCGGGTAGGGCTTGGTGTGGGGAGGAGGAAAACAAGAGTTGGAGAAGAAAACAATAAGATAAAATAAACCACGAGTCGAGGACGCTTCGAACGACTGGCGGGTATTGCTTTTGCCCTCACCTTGGGCTTTTCCTAGAACTCACACAGAGATCTAGGAGAGTTGAACTCACTAAGAGATCAAGAAAATATGAACTCACAAAGAGAACACAAAGAGAAGAATTTCATTTTCAATAATCATCATCCCCTTTCCAAGAGGAGGCAGAAGGCTTAAATAGCCAAATACATGAAGGAAAATATAAAAAGACATAATTGCCCCTAGGCAAACATAAGACAAAAGCCCTCAAGTGAGGGTAGAAAGGGAAAAGTACAAAATCAAATACATAAACTTTTTCAAAATAAATAGACGCGATCGTAGCCGTTGATCTTCGATGTCCTCATCACTACTCGTTGCTCGATTCGATTAAAGCTCGTTCGTGATAGTTAAATTAATTAAATAAACAAATTTGAATATTTTTTTAAATACTCGATCCTTAAATAAATAAGCTTGAGCAATAATATGTTCGGCTCATTTATGTTCACGAACTATATCATTTAAAGCTCGTGAACAAGCTCGATAAGAAGCTTTCATTTTATTTTATACCTTCAATATAATAAATTTATTCATGAACAAGAGACATTTGTTCATGCTTGCTGGATTTTTTATTTAAAATATTCATGAACAAATATAAGATGAATCATAGATTGTTTGTTCATGAACGAGCTAATTTGGTAGCTCAAACATACTAATTAGATATGTTCATGAACAAGCTCATTTGATAGCTCAAGTGTACTCATTAGATATTTTTGTGAACGAGCTTATTTGATAGTTTAAAAAACTTCGCTAGATATGTTTGCGAACATGCTGGATGTATAATTCCTTGGTCTTCTTTGTCGATTCTCATTTCGACATTCTTCAGGTCAATAAACAATTTATTAAAATCATCCAAATGTTTTTTAAGCTCCTTTGCTTCATCCATTTGGAGCATGTATAATTGTTTCTTCAAAATTAGTCGATTGGTATGTGATATTTTCATATAAATTGATTCAAGCTTCAGCCATACCTCTAATACTGATTCTTCTTCAGCAACCTCTCTCAACACTTCGTCACCAAGAGAAATGAGAATGGTACTATGTGCCTTCAATTGAATTTCTCTATCTCTGACCCTTTTAGCAACTACAACAAGGTTCTCTTCAGAAATGACATAAGCAATGTCTTGTGAATCAGTAAAGCCTTCATCTTAATCAGCCATAGGCTAAAATCGCTCTTCCTATTGAACTTGTCGATTTTAAATCTTTGCGTCTACATGACCATGAATTGTAGTTAGTAGTGCTCCACCTAAAAAAAATCATTAATCAATAATTGTAGCCTGAATTTGCCTGCAACTATGTTGCACCGATACGGATACGGCGACACGGATACGACACGATACGGATACGGGACACGTCAATTCTTAAAAATACAGGATACGGGTACGACGCTGACACGGCATCATAATTTATAAATCATACAAAAAAATTAAGAAAGCAATGAAAGCATAATATTTGAAATTACAAAAAAATTGACAACAACATTGTTTGTAGCCTTGTAGCTTATAATATCAAAATATAAGTACGCATTAAATGTCTAGTACAAAAATAAAAGCATAAACATAAATTGTCTAGCACATAAAGTTTCAACTATTCAATAGAAGGAATGATATGATTAGCTTCTTCAGTGTTTTGTCTTTGAACTTTTATATCATCTTCAATAAATATCATAGCTTTTAGTTCAGGCTCATCAAGTGAAAGATTAGTAATATCTAATATTCTCATATCATCAAGAGACTAAAATCCATCTCGGAAATGAGAGAACTTTGCTCGCAGCTGCGAAAGTAAATATGACGCATCTTTTTTTTTTTAAGGATTTCTTTTTGTTTTATAACGGACACGTGTATCGGATACGCGTGTCCTTTTGAAATTAAATAGTATTTTAATTGGATACGTCTTTGGTGTATCCGACACGTATCGGTGGAGTATCGGAGGTGTATCCGTGTATCGGTGTATCGGATACAGCACGCTTTCACAAATAGGTGTGTCGGTGCAACATAGGCCCGCAAGAACTGCACCTGAGCTGCAAGACTGCAACCCCTCCTTCGTTCACACAAACGTTCTCGTGATCTTCTCGTGCTCCATAGTGTTCACCTTCTCGACCTCCGCCTGCACGAGCTAGGCTAGCTCCAACTATCCGCTCCACCTTATGTGAATGCACCTGCACCTCCAACCCGAAGCCGCACTTCCGTTCTGATCCAGTCGCTCCATCCCCCTTCCATGCGATCGAACCCTTCTCCCGCTTCTGTCCAACCTGTGCCCTGTGCCGCCTCCACCTGCGCTTATGCACTTGTGTACGTTGTTTGATCCTGTGCTACCAGGCCTCCAACCACTCACACCTACGGCCCACCTACCGTGCTTAGCCCGTGTGACCCGAACTCCAGTGCAAACTTGTGCTCTGGCCGGCGTGATGTGATCTTCCCGATTGCTGCACTCCCAACTCCGACCGGTCTCCGCTCTTTCTTTGGACAAGATTCTTCTTCCACCTGCACCTAACTCTGATAGCACTTGTTGGATGTTCTTTGGAGGAAGATGAAGTTTACTTCATCTCTTGAAACTTCTTGGCTGAAAGAGAGAGAGAGAGAGAAGAGAGGGAAAGAGCAAATTAAAATGATGAAATCTTTATTGTTGTTGGCTTAAACCTTATTACAAACTAATGCAGTTATGTATAGACTCCATAGGCAACATAAAGCTATACAAGAACTTAAAGAAAGTATAATTGCAAATATTAACATAAATCTGGACCAATCTCAACATGATTGAGCTATTTTTCAACCAAAAAGTTTAACTGTGGTGAATTTTTTGATATTTCTATAGATATAACCTCGCACGGGTCTTTTAAAATCTTGTTAGTGTTGATGGAGTTGTTAATGCAACACAGGAGGAGCAAGTGGAATTGGCGCAGAGACAGCGAGGGTGTTTGCTCTTCGACGAGCCCACGTCATCATTGCTGCCAGGAATGTAGAAGCTGCCAATGATACCAAGAAGATTATCATTAAGTGCAATCCAGCTGCTCGTGTGGATATTATGAAACTTGATTTGAGCTCACTGAAGTCTGTAAGAGCCTTTGCAGATAATTTCTTGGCAACTGGCCTGCCACTTAATATTTTGATGTAAGCTATCACTATTATAATCATTATGTATTAATATCCTTGGAAATTTATTTGCTTTTACACCCTGCATTGATATTGATATTAATTTATGCTTTTTTTAACCTGCAGAAATAATGCTGGTGTCATGTTCTGTCCTTTCCAGCTTTCAGTGGATGGTTTCGAGATGCAATTTGCGACCAACCATCTTGGTTTGCCATTTTACTTGATTCTTGAAGAATATTTCTGTATGAACTTTCATTCCAAAGGTTATGGATCACTTTTCTTTCATAATTATTATTCTGTTGCATTATCAGGTCATTTCTATTTGACCAACCTTCTTCTTGAGAACATCAAGAGAACGGCTAAGGAGACTGGCATTGAAGGGAGAATTGTGAATTTGTCATCCTTTGCACACGTTCATACTTATGAAGGAGGAATACTGTTTGATCAGATCGACAAAAAAGCTGGGTATGATGATACCGGACTGAACTTAATTTTCCATTTTCCATCTTTGGATATTCTGTGATTATCTCAGCAATTTTGCTTGTCATGAATTTCACTGGATGAAATGATTATGACTTGTGTATTAATGTTTTCTCTCTCTCTTTCTTTTCGATATCATCAGATATAATGACAGAAAGGCCTATGGACAATCAAAACTTGCTAACATATTGCATGTACTTGAGTTGTCTAGACGCTTGAAGGTAGTTCTGCTTCTTATTGCTATCTACTGTTTCTGCAATTTATTGATAGTCTATGGATTTAATGGTAGTAAAGATCTATAATGTATTTGCTTGCTGCAGTTTGATCAGTCGCTATTTTTTTTTTAATGCTTGCAAGTCTTCAATTCTGTTAATTCTCTGTTAATAGAAGAAATCTGCTTCACAACAGACTTGCTCTTCAGTACAGAAATAAGATACCCATCTGTTATGACAGATCCTAAATTCTTAGGAGCATATTTTTATCTCCTAGTTGTGAAGAAATTCTCTGAATTTGCATGTGGAACGTAAATACTACTAATTCTTACTTAGTTATTCCCTCTCTTAAAAGTGGCTAGTAAACATGGCAGAGAGCATAAATAAGAAAGAACAAAACCAATAGACTTCTGTTTTATTCAGTCCAAGTCTTATCATTACAACCAATCAGGAAAAAATCATATTTCTTTTTTGTTGTCAAGTGTTAAAAGAGAAGATATGTGTCATTAAAGTCAAAATGGAAGCCCCAAATTGAAGATAAGCCCATGAGGTCAACATGTGAAAGTATAATTCAAATACCGCATCAGTGGCAGAATCCACACTGTTCACATGGAAAAATTATTCTGTGCGGATGCTGAATGCCGTTCGGAGCGAATTAGAGTGCGCCACGTCAAGCTTTTGCTGTGTACTGTGGCTGTGTACCAAGTGATTTGGTACGCTCTGATTCGCCTCCAGACGATCCGGTGTCCGCAAAGAATAATTTCTCGTTCACATGGATGGACTAGGAGCAGAAGAAGTTTCAATGTGTTTGACTAGTTTCAAACTATGCTTTTGACGTACTACTGAGCGATGACTTCTGTCAGTGCTCTCTTATTGGACAAACTATAGAGATATATGTTATATAATCCTAGTAACCGTGATATCAAACATGTGGGGAACTAGGAAAACAGTCTTGTGGTTCTAGAATCCTGACTGCTGACATAATTAATGACTGTACTCGCCATCTGAAGAGCAATTTGTAGTTTTATATGAAGGTTTTCCTGTTTCATCCTTCAAGCTATGCATTGAATTGATGAGTACTCACAAATTTCTTCTAACTCATTTTTATGTTAGATAAACAATAAATATGTTGAAGTGTGATCTAAATCCTCACACGAATTGCAAAATGCTTGGATGGTTGACTTGTTTTGTGAATCTCGCACAGCATTTTCTTTCTAGTGCCCTTCCGCGAACTGGTTTTCTGCTATCATATTAACCTCCCTTTGCACAGTATTAACAAATATTCGATCTTGCAAAGCAGGAGGAAGGTGCTAATGTAACCGTAAATTCTGTTCATCCTGGAGTAATCATGACTAATTTAATGCGACACTCCTTCCCCATGATGAGTAAGTACATGAATTCTGAAAATTTGAAGTTCATTAAAAGTTGCCGCTCTCTAAAAATTTATGTTCTTTGATGCAGAGGTGATACAAGTATTCACCTGTCTGTTGTGGAAAAATGTACAGCAGGTTTTCATCCTTCACTCATCTTCGGCTTTGTTTGGGACAGCTTTGTGACTGTTTCTTAAAACAATTTTTTAGTACAAAATTAAAAATTTCTGTACTAAAAAGCTGTTTAAAAAAAAAAACCAAACTTTATCTCTATTCCACACATCATAAGCAAGTATATAAACCTAAAGAAGACTGAAATTGCTTGAAAATTTGCAGGGGGCAGCAACCACTTGCTATGTGTCTCTGCATCCGAGCATTATAGGTGTGACTGGCAAATACTTTGACGACTGCAACGAGGTGAAGCCTAGCATTTTGGCGAGCGACGAAGAGCTTGCAAAAAGATTGTGGGACTACAGCGAGAAGTTGGTGAAATCTGCTGAGTGATATTTAACTAATTGGGTCAGCGCTCAGCCTTTCATTTTTTCTTTGTTCAGAATAAATGCTCTGCAAAATCATGCAAGTTTGCTTATGGTTAATGATATTTTGTCTCGGTCTTCAATCTTCACATGATGAATTTGATCTATTGAAGCTTTTTGAGGATGCCTGGGTTTTTCGGGAGAGTTGCTAAATCTTTTAGACTGGGGAGGAAAATTTAGGATAAATTTCTTACATTTTGAAAAGAAAGTACAAAGTTGATATGAGTAAATAAGCAAATCAAAAACATTTTTATTACTATTTAAAGTGATTTTTTAGTATAAAATTTTAAATTTTTATATTAAAAAATTATTTTAAAAAACATTAAAAAATAGTCTCAACCGAAACCTCAAGATCATTCAAACACTAATTTTAGTAAACTTATAATATACTGAACATTTTTCAAATAAAAAAAAAGGGATTTTTACATACATAACACTTAAAACTTTCATATTTACTTATGTAACATTAAAACTTTTCTATTTACTGTTCAGCCACCTAAAACACTAATAGGTACCCATTACCACTCCCGTTTGTGCGGGAATCCTCCCAATCGAGCAGGTCGACATTGTCAACGCCAGTTGTCTTTTCCACGCTGGCCAATCCGCTCGTCTTCTCCACGCCGCACACTCAGTTCATCTTCTCAACGCCGATCCGAAATATTATGCGAACTCAAATGATCCGAACAATTGTGCGAACTCAAGCTGTCCACACCAGTCGTCATCTCCACGACGTATTCCCTCGAGCAGCTTTTTCCGCACGACTCCACCTTCACCTCGGACACTCTCTCGAAGCTTTTCCCATTTAAAACCTGTAGCTTTTTTATGAATTTTTTTTGAAACAATTATGCATTTGTTTATCAAAACAATACGAGGTCTTCATTTACATCCTGTAGCTTCTTTTCTGGATTGCATAGACTTGATCAAAACTAATTGATCCACAATGTATGTCCAGGATGAATTCATGACCTTTTCTGCCAATTTTTTCTTCATTTTATGGCCATGATTCCAACCGCTTACGCATGCAATTTTGGATTTTGTTCCATCCCTATTTTGTGCCCTGGTAACTTGGATGGAATTGTTGGCAGAAATGGATGCGTTCACTGAATAGCCTGGTACAAAAGAATGGTGATCTATAGAAGCTGAAGTAGCTGAGTCACAGGTAAACTGGCAAAGCGATCAGTGACTTGGAGGATGGTGAAGGGTGGAAAAGAAAGCTAGTCCCAGGCATGGTGCAAGGACGATATCCAGTGTATGGAGATTCAACGGAAAATCTAGCTGACCTATTAGAGAGGGGAGGCTGAAAACATTTCCAATCAATATAGAGAAGAATATACCAGCGAGAAAGAGCCGTCCGAGCGCGCGCGAAGCAGTCAGTCGGGTTTCACAGTTAACAGAGTGTTAGTTTTGAAGTGGGAAAGTATTTTTAGGTGGCTGAACAGTAAATAGAGAAGTTTTAGCGTTAGATAAGTAAATATGAAAGTTTTAAGTGTTATGTATGTAAAAACCCCTAAAAAAAAAACTGAACATTTTGTTGAGACAAACCAAATGATTTAAGAAGTGTTACAATCTGAATTCAAGTAAGACGAAATTAAATATTTGAAATACGATCAGAAATTTTGTGACATTAATTGATAGGCTAAATGATTTTCAATTTTTGTGTATGTATAGTCAAAACATAATTCTTGGCAAGAATAATATTATGAGCCTATATCACTCAATTTTGAGGTTATTATAATACTTAAATGTTGAAAAAAAGTTTCAATGATCAAATGAATTAACATCTCCGGTCCAATTGAATTTTTTAGAATTTTGACTAAATTTGTCAAAATATTACTTCAAAAAATTAGAAATAAATCCCCTTTATAAGAATTGGACAGTGACTTGAAATTGGAGTGAGCTTAGAGATATGAAAAAGTCTAAAGCCTTTTTTAACACTCAACGCTAGGGATCACCACTAGCAACCACTGTCGCCAGATTAGTATATATCGTCATCACATAATAACATCATCCAACAACCATAACCTAAACACTGTCGCTCGAACTTAGTTGCCCAACTAATGTTATTCAATTGATGTTGTCTGATCCATCTTGCTTAAATGTAATCTCCCTTTATTACTTCAACTTTCTCATCTACTGTCATTAGAGATGAAATCAACATTTAAAATTTTGTGATTTGGTCTTTTCTAATCATAGGGATTTGTGGACCTTTATAATCTCTATTTATATAATGAATAATTTCATATTGGTTAGACCTTATTAGGGGTGCAATTAAGTCAAGCCAACTCTTGAGTCTGCTTGGGGACTCGGTTGAGGTTTGTTAACGAGCTGGCAAGTCGAGCTTATTGAGCTCGAGCAAAATTTTGAGCTCATTGTATAATCGAGCTTGAGTTCGATCCACCAAAAGCTCGGCTCTATTGCTCACGAGCCGGCTCAGATGCATGGCGGGAACTCGAAATATCGTAAGGGATTTGGGAAGGTGGAAAGCGAAACGTGAAATGTCGGGCGGGAATGCGGATGCTTGGCGGGAACTAGATGGTACCTGAGTTTGGATGTGGGACGGAGTTTGAACGTTGGTGTGCACGAAGAGAGTTCAGACTTCGACGCGGGAATCGACAAGATAGAGGCCAATTGGGCACGAGATGTGGGACAGAGCTCGGACGTAGGCATGTTGGGACGCGGAAGTGGACACGATGGAGCTCGAACGACCCTCTCGACGAGCTCATTTGAATGGCATAAGCCGGGCTTGAACTCGACTTATCATGAGATTTGGCTCGGGAGTCGAGCTTGAGTTTTGCCTGACTCGAGCTCGACTAGACTCGTTTGCACTCCTAGACCTTATATTATTTATCATTTTGAATTTTTAGACAAACCGGCCCACAAATTTATGAGTCAAACCAGGTTCATTGACTTATTATTTCATCAAGCTCAACTCACAAGCCATTTAAAAATTTGAGCCCGACTCAGCTCACGATTCCTCTCGACTCAGTTACACCCTTATCTCCCTCCATCCAACTAAATCCAACGGCAGCTTCAAATAAAATTCACCAGCAACAGAATCTGTCATATATATTATAAAAAAA
The DNA here is from genome assembly GCA_019514585.1 of Dendrobium officinale. Lineage (NCBI taxonomy): Eukaryota > Viridiplantae > Streptophyta > Magnoliopsida > Asparagales > Orchidaceae > Dendrobium > Dendrobium officinale. The sequence goes on from CM033694.1 coordinate 44,809,458, forward strand.
GTTCCATAATGCCATAAAGATTCACAGAATACATAAACCGTTCATTATCCATCATAACAGCCACATACCCAGCTTAATTAATTATCACCATGATATACTAATGGACACCATAAATTCCAAATCAGAATCACAGAACAATCATTCTCCCCTCCAATCCATCGTATCCCTCACTGTTCTTCCCATCGTCCTTATACCAAAAGCCATAAATTTCATATCTCACCACGCAGCTGCTATACAGCACCTGACAACCTTGACGATAACTACAATAATCCGGAAACAAACCCACCGCCGACAGCAAACACTCCCTACAACTCTCCGCCGGCAAATCCCGCGTGCACTGAGCCATCCCTCTAATGGTCACTGTCTTCGTAAACGCCGTCACACCCCAACCAAACCTCCTGTAAGTCGCCACCGCCGCTTCATTCACACTGCCCATAAGCTCCTTCACCGCGCCGTCAAACCTCACGGGATCCGTCGCGTTCTTCACGTTGTATAGGATTAAGCCATTGCTGGTGTCTAACTTGCCGATGAAGTTATCGGCGTCGTAGCGGAGGAAGCAGTAGTCGTACCAGATGCGGGCGTCGGTGCGATTGGGGCAGAGGGAGAGGAGTTGGGTGGCGGCGCCGGTGATGCAGGCTGAGCAGGCGTCGGGTGGGATGTCTCCGCGGCATCGGGAGAGGCCGTAGATGGTGGCGGTGTCGTGGCCGTAGGAGGAGATGGCGAAGCCGGATTGAGGTGTTCTTTTTATGAGGTCGGAGAGGACGAAGTTGATGTTGGATTGCAGGGGATTGGTGGTGGTGGTGGTGAAGGTGTTGTCGCCGCAGTAATGGTTGATCAGGGGGTCGGAGGAAAAGGCGAGGGGGAGGAGGAGGAGGAGGAAGGGGAGGAGTTGGGTGGAGAATGCCATTGCAGATTGCTGGATGATTGATGTTTGTAGACTTTATACAAGGGGAGGAGACGTGGAACTGTGCTTTGCCGCTTTTTCTGAAAATCTGAGGGTTGACTGCGAAAAGTTCGGCGACCTGGTAATTTGGAACTATTCCCCCATAGAAAAGTCCGGCGTTCGAATGGCACTGATGCAAATATTCAAAACAACAAACAAACGTGCTTTAAGTTCGATTATGAGATCTATTAAAACGCATCACGTCATTCTTTTTCTAGGTAATGAGGCTCAGTATTATTCTTTAATTTGGCTAGTTATCGTCGACGGGACACATTCTGATTGATCTTTCGGATAATGTTCTGTATTTGATCTCCGCACATAATAATTTCTCATTAAGTTCACACTAATAAAAATTAGTAATGAAAAAAATAAGTTATATACATATATATATATATATATATATATATATATATATATATATATATATATATATTAAAACAAAGAATTGAAAGGCTTATAAGAAATAAGTTATAGATTTTTTTTTTAACAAAAAACACAGATTTTATTCCCAAAAAAAAAAGGGTTACAACAAGCTAATATGCAGAAAGAAAAAAGCTACATAGAAGCACAAGGGTAATAACCCAATAGGCTCAGTAAAGAGAGATGCTTCTAACCACACCTAAGCCAGGCATGAGCCATCCAGTATGGAGTGAGAGCAGTAACGCACCAAGTAGCCATCCCAAACGAGCAAGAAACGCACCACCAAAGGTTGCCACGAACCACGGCTTAAGGGAAGTGAGCCATAGCCATATTATTTCCCTCAATCTATAAATCACAACTGCAAATATTAGTCGAAGTTCTAGCAAAACTGCATCCACCAAAAAGAAGTGCCTTCCAACAATATCAGCCCACAGTCCAAAGGATAGAGCTCAACGAACAACCAGAAACCCACCACCACTATAACACCAACATGCAAGCAACCAAAAAACAACACTCTTACACATAAAGAGAGCACCACCAACAACAAAACCCAGAATTATTTCTTGCACGCCTATCCCTCCCACGAGGTAACAGAGACAACAGGTCGGTCATTCCGCATGGCAAAATCTTCCATAGGTTCTTCCTCCCCACTAGCCTCCGAAGAGGAATCAGACGAGCCTTGAAGCCAATCAATTTACATTCTCACATCTTCCCCAACATGAGCAAACAAAGCCTCAGGAGAAATTAAGTTAACAGGAACGTCAATAAATAGGTCAGGTACAAGAACAATAGGCATCATAGGGGACGTAACATTAAAGACACCCACACGAGCAAAGAAATCACAGACCAAAGCTTCAGAATTAAGTTGTGAGACAGAATGTACAGAGCCCGAAGAGTCCTGGGACTCAACTCGATTTAACTCACATGCAACAAAATCCTCACTCTTCGAAGAGGCCACTACCAAAGGGCTAGAAACAACCGTAGGGGGGCAAATATCATCCAAAATGTTAGAGTTGAAAACAACTACACCACTCAACGAAATAGCCAAAGTGGCCGGCACAACCTCACCAGAGACAGGGAGAGGTAAATCAGCTAAATGTTTCCCAATATCAACAGCAACCATGTCACAATTCCCAACATTACTAGCAACAGGATTACAATCAAGATTAGCTACATAATTATCCTTACTACAAGTATTGGGTTCCGGCACTAAAATCAAATTGCTAATAACAGGAGCGTGAACCACAGAGACCACACCAGGCTAAGGGGCATCAACATCCACCCCCTCCCCCATATCAGAAACGAAAACAGAGGAAGATGACTTAAGGGGGATGTTAAGAGGGACACCAACTTTGGACTTACATTCCCCCCTAGCATGTCCAATATATTGACAAAAAGCACAAAATGGGGGGAAAACCTCCATCTCAACCTTTTTGATGTAGCCAAGCTTCTCATGGCTAATCTAAACATTTTTCAAAAAAATTTTCGTTATATCAATCTCAACCAAAACTCTCGCGATGATTGAAAACTCGAATGTAATCAAGGTCATTCGAGAGCTTAACCAGAATATGTGAAGAATCAAGCACAGGGACAGAAAAGTCAGCTATAAGTTTCAAATTGAAAAAAAAATCGCCTTATAGAGTTTAAACTAGGTCGCATGGTAGGAAAAAATCCAACAAGCGAAAATTGGAAGGGAGCTGTCAGAGCCCTAATTTCATCCTTAGATATCCACAGTGAAGGCATACCACGGAAAGATGAAGACTTAAGCTCCGGGAAACAAACACTAGACAACGAACTAGCTAATGCATCGGCAAAAGAACACAAAAAATTGGAACCAGATAAAAAACCAGGGTCCAACAGGCGCATCGACGCCATACGACCAGGAAAAACTCGAAAAGACCAAAGAACGAAAGAGACATGAAAAAGAGAAAACTTCCATGAGAAAAAAAGGCGGCGAAGGCCGTCGAGGGAACGCCCCCCAACAAAACCCTAGGACGACGAGAGAGATGCCCAGGAGCTAGGATAATAATTATGTAACTTCATTTAACTTAAGAAATAAGTTATAGATGATATAAAAAAAGTTTCATATTTAGGTTTTGTTTGGCGAGCTTTAAGGGTCTCTTTTAGATTGATTTTCTTATTATTTTATCTTTCAGATTGATTTTCTTATTATTTTATTTTTTAGATTTTAATTATCATTTTTATTTGATTAATATTTGATTTTATTTTTTAGAAATTTATGTGTCATAAAGTTATTTTTTAAATTATCTTTCCTTACATCAATTATACAGTCATCTTTATGAAAAATGAAAGTTGTCCTAAATTGATCCTTAGCTTTTCTATTTGTATTTTTAAAAGCAATACCAAACAGATCTTTTAAGTTATTTTATTTTTATTTTAGAAGCCATTTTATGAACTGCTGTTTTAAAAATGCTTATCCAAAAATATCTTTTTAAATGTAAAAATTTAAATTTGCGAAGAATAGCAGTTGAAAAATTTTTCCAATCAAAGCTACAATTTTAAATAATGTGTTTTAATATTTTAATTCTTATGTTAGATTTTATCTTAAATATTTCATCACTTTATATTTTTTAAGTAAATTTATTTTATCAATGAGATTTTTTTTTATTTTTTAATTTTTTAAAAAATATTTGTCTAGAAAATTGTATTAAAAATAGTAAGAAAACTGTCCCAAACAAAATTTTAATCAACAAAACAAATGAATATTTACGTGTGGTAATCGGACAGTCTGAAGATCAATCAAGATTTCTTATGTCACCCAATATATAACAGTACATAATAATGACACATAACGTAATTGTGATGTGGCGTGTCCTAATTGACCTCCGAACAATATCCGATGGCTGCACATAATAATTTTGCCATATATATAGGGAGAGAAATCAATGCCAATGCTATATAATTATTATACCACGTAAACAAAAACCACCATAGTTTCTTCTAGATGAATGAGCTAATTCATAAATATGTTTCATGAACTCCAAAGATTTATAAAGGATATCTATGCTTTTAAATATTTTTTTTCATACAAATCAAACTTTTTTTCTTAATAATAAAAGAAGAAAGCTTCAAAGTGCAAAGATTAGCTATGTTTAAGCAATATGCTTACGAAGTTCCCTTCGAACATTTACTGATGAATAGTCTATACTTTGATATTTAATGCATCTGGATCTCTCTATAAGTCCTAAATATTAATTAGTAGCGTCTAATAAGTACCATAATATCTAATTGTTGAACCTTTCTATTTAGTTCTACATCATTTGTACTTTTCAAAGATATAAATGATATGGCACTAAATAAAAAGATTCAACAATTGCATGCATTTTTTATATAACTTCATATGAAAAATTTTCTTATATTTTTGTTGATAAAAAATAGTTAGCAGTTGTGGTACATATTTGCGATGTGTACAATCTATCTCATTATATTTGTCACACGTTTATTAGAGACCAATTTTATGACAAGCCTTGAGGTCATAAATATATCTCATCACAATACTTGAGATGAATATCCCGGTTGCAAAAAAACTCTATAATCTTATTTCCGTAATAAAAGACTTTGATATATGTGACTCACAAAAAGTGTTGGGAAGTAAACCACTCAACGAAATAAACAAGAAGAGAAAACATCGAAAATGAACATTAGGATTTTACGTGCAAAATATGAAATTGGGAGAAAATCATAGAACCACACTACATAAAAAAATTCACTATAAAAATACAAGAAATTATACAAAATATCTTTTGCTCTCACTCTCTCCTTGTCTCACCTCACTACTTCACACTAATCCGCTCAAAATAGACAAAGAGATGTAATAAAATTACACCAAGGGATGCAACCCTTCAAGCTAGGCATAAAAAATGACAAATAGTATTGCCCAGTCTAACTCGTAGCTCTGGCGTTTAGCATTGCGATGCTCCACTTTTTATCTTCTACATAACCATCGCGTCGCAGCAGCACTAGCTTTAGAGTGGTGCAACACTCCTCTCTCTATCTCCAAATCAAGACTACAATGCTGCTGCGTTGTATCCTATGACATTGTAGTGCACAAGTGTACACTGCTTTAATGTACACCGTTGTGATACTCTATGGTTGTACAAACAACAACAACATCATCAAGCCTTTATCCCACTACATGGGATTAGCTACATGAATCCTTTTTCCTATTGTGTCTTGTTAAAAGTTAAATTCTCATTAAAATCTAATAAAGAAATGTCATTTTTAATATTTTCTAACCTAGTCCTTTTAGGACTACCTCTATCTTTTTTAATGTATAAGTCAAATTTAATACAGCTACTCTCCTAATTGGGTCACTGGAAGGCAATTATTTTATGTGACAAATCATCTATGGTGACTCTTTGATCTTATCTTGCACTAACGCTACTCCAATCTTTTGATGTATAAGCTCGTTTCGTATCCTATCTCTAAGAGTAACACCACTCATCTACCTGTGCATCTTTATCTCTGCAACACTTAACTTAATATTTTGCTTATATTTTAATGAGCAATATTCTGCACTATAAAGCATTGCAGGTCTCATCACCATCTTATAGAAATTTTTCTTAAGTTTGAGGGAAACTTTTCTATCACACAATAAGCCTGATGCATTTCTCACTTCAACCATTAAACTTGAATTATGTTGTTGACCCCTATACCTCAAACCATGCGATAAAGAACCCCAATTGGTGAATAAAACATTACGCGCCTTAGCGCCACATGTCACTTGAAGGGTCAAATGACCTCCGAATGCCAAATGGATGGTATCGCTGCGATCAGGACACTGAACTCTGCTGGGTCGAGGTCCCTCGCAATTGAATCGGATGAGATCAGTCAAAAGGGATGACCAACACCCGAAATTCAAGCACGAGACTGATCAAACGATCCCGGATCGACGAATAGACTTCATCGTTGCGTCCGAAATATTGCCAACCTATGAAAACTGTATTTTGTATATTCAATTTGGATCATCCGGAGTGGTGACACGAATTTCAAGGCAAAACACGCATATCGAGGAGATTTGCTCCTATAGAGACGGTACGATGTCGGCTCAAAAAACGGACAGCGCCATTGCGTCCGAAACGTCATTGACAATCAAAATATATATTTTATTTAATCAATTTTGATCAACTGAGGTGGCATCGTGAATTTCGAGGCAATTCGAATATGATGTGAAGACGCGCATATCAAAGAAATGAGGCCTCGAAGACGCTCTAACGACGTCCGATTGACAAACGGACAGCGCCATTGCGTCCAGAACATCACGAACATTCAGAAAATATATTTTATTTAATAAATTTGGGTCTTCTGAGATGGTGGAGAATTTCTAAGTAATTCAAATATGATATAAAGGCCTGCGCTACGACGAAAATGAGGCCTCGAAGATGCTCGGACAACAACGTCCGATCGACGACAAACGGACAGCTCCATTGCGTCCGGAACGTCGTCAACATTCAGAAAATATATTTTATTTGATAAATTTGGATCATCTGAGATGGTGGAGAATTTTTAGGTGATGCAAATATAATATAAAGGTATGCGCTATGATAGGAATGAGACCTCGAAGATGCCCAGATGACGTGATGATTGATAAACAGATAGTGTCATTGCGTCCGGAACATCCTCGACATTCAAAATATATATTTTATTTAAATAAATTTTGATCGTCTAAAGTGTTGAAAAATTTCAAAGGGGGGGCTCAAATATGATGCGAAGGCATGCGCTACGAAGGAAACGAGGCCTCGACGATGATCAAACGAAGTCCGATTGACAAAACGGATAGCGCCATTGCGTCCGGAACGTCGTCGGCATTAAGAGTCTACATTTTATTTGATCAAATTGGATTTTTTAAGGTAGCGTCGTAAATTTCAAAGGCGACTCAAATATGATGTGAAGGTATGCGCTACAAAGGAAATAAGGCCTCGACGATGATCAAACGACGTCCGATCTCAAAATGGATTATGCCATTGCGACCGGGACATCAGCAATACCCTAAATCCACTATAAATTTATCTAATTCCGACGTTCGACGAATTTGGCACGTAAAACGAGGCAAAAATACACACAAAACGAGGAAATTCCACACGGATTAAGGCAATTTTGACTTAATTAATGATGTTTTGTCATCTCTGAAGTAGCTCGTTAATGCCTAATGACTAAACATTGATATAGAAATTAATTTAAATGGTTTTAACAAAATATCAGAGGCCATAAAGGGAAATGAGATCAAATCCATTAAATACATATTAATGTATTACCTCGTTTTTGTATAAACGCTTGCTGCTGTGCTTCTGATATCAAGAGCCACTCGAGCTATTTCTAGTATTGAGCTGATGTCGAATAGCTGGCCTTGTTGTTTTAAAAAAAAAAATATAGACACAAGGGCATGCCCTTCCGTTCGTCTTCCTCCCTCTACCCCCAGCCAACTCCAACCAAAAAGTCTCACTTCTTTCACAGCTCTCCCCCTCTTTGCTCAGGTTTTCATACAGAGAAGGGCAACGGGCTTCATCATCCAAATTCCCTCTCCCATCGTCCCTCTCTACTTACGCCAGACAAAAAAAAAAATCCTTGCTTTTTGATTCTTGCTTCAGCTAAGCCCGTCAAAGCCGCTGGCTATCTATACGCCTCTGCAAATTTTAGCCGAACACCAAGCTTGAGATCTGATTTTTTTTTTTCTCGATAGCTCATTATAAGCTGTCATTTATAGCTAAACTCTCATTGGCCTCTCAAATCACAAAAATAGTTCACTTTGATTTACTTTCCACTAGCAGAGCTTTTAGCAAAAGGTAAATAGAAGGTTTACTCCTAAACCTTTGTTTTATTTGTCTCTGATATCATTGCAGCAATTTAAATTCCTCTTTTGTTGAAGGGAGATGTGATCACTTATTCAAGGATACATGTTCATATTTATATTTGTTTTAAAAAAAAATGGTGATAAAGAGATAATAAATAATGTGTGTATGGCTGATAGTGAGCAAAGTCATAGCTTCAGGTAAATGTGAAAATCCTATGGAAATAATCCAATAGTAGCATGCAAGTGGGTTTGCCCACAAGGTGTTTGTGAAAGTGTTCCAATGGCTACTTCAAGATGGAGTTTGACAAGAACATGTGTGGTATTACAACTTGTGCTTCATACCCCATTGTTGCTGTATAGAGTCTCCCACAAAGTATTTAGATAATATCTATTCAGAAGTCCATTTGATGTTTGACATTCAATTAGCATTTGTTGTTAGCCAAAGTTAGTTTTTTTTTTTTTGTTTTTTGTTAATGTCACTAGATACTATGTTTAATATTATTATATCATGTATATGTTTGTAAAGAAAGAGATATTTCACCAAAAAAAAAAAAAGGAAAAGAAGTTTCAAAAAAAAAAGAGAGAAAAGTTTGCAAAAAAAAAAGAAAAGAAAAAAGGGAGAGAGCTTCAAAAAAAAAAAAAAAAAAAAAGAGAGAAAAGAGTAAAAAAAAAAAGAAAAAAAAAAGGAGAGAGCTTTCCAACAAAAAAAAAAGAGAAAAAAAGAAGAAGAAAAAAAAAAAGTATATATATATTTGTCTCGATTTTTGAACCGTTTCTCTCTCTCCCCTACCTCGGCATGCGTGTCGAGTCAGTCGTCTGCCCTATACACGCTTTTTTCTAGCGTGGTGGGAGGGGCAACCGGCGTGACACCCACGATAAGGTAGGCGAGAGTCCCTCGGTTCCAATTCCTATTCTCGCCGTTCGTGGCGCACCGGAAAAACCGCCTATACACGCTTTTCTCTAGCGTGGTGGGATGGGAACCCAGTGCGACGCCTACGACGAGACCAGGATATATTCATAAGTACCTGCTCGTGGGGAAACAACTGCTTTTCTTTCATAAGTACCCGCTCGTCGGGGGGGAAACAACTGCTTCTCTTTTGCAACAGGTACCGAAGACCCATACACGCCTTTCTCTGGCGTGGTGGGGACAATGATTTTACACGGCCGCGGTGTCCTCGTACGAGGGCACCTACCGTACACGCTTTTCTCTAGCGTGGCGGGAGGCCCAGTTTTCCGTAGTTTTCCCCTAAACGGGGGAGACGCCGGGAGGCTGCCGGAATTTTGACCGAAGATTCAAGGACTTGGACAGAATTTGGACAAATTGAACTTGAACTCGGACTAGAACTTGTACTTGGACAAAGTGTGTAAAATGACATAAAATTTAAATAATTAATATGAATTTGAATAACTCAAATGATTTAAACTTGAACATGAATTTGGACTTGAATATGACATGACGAACTATACTTGGACTTGATTTGAGTCAAGCACAATGGACATGAACTTGAACTTGAACAACTAAAGAGACTTGATTTGGACTCAAGTGTGTTTGCACAAGATTTAAACTCAAAATGAAACAAATTGAATATTAACTCAAGTTTGATTTGGAAACAAAATACTTGTTTTTAAAATCTCAATGAATGTAATTTGCTCATAAACAAATAAAAGGCTCATGCAGAATTATCATGCATATTGCAAACAATATGTAGAAACAAAGAGCTCATAATTATAACATGTCTACAAGCAATGAACAATCACAAGGATATGTGATATAGTCACAAGTGAAGACACAAGGGATATTCCATTGAATATTATAGCTCATATGCAAGGTGACTTACAAGTAATGACGAAACTCAAGCATTTGAGTGATTCAAAATAATTGTAATGGTTATAATGACATGAATATACTAATCTTCTTGCAAGCAACAAGAAGATTGTAACAAAGGGCAATAAGCAACTACAATTAATGATTCTAATCATTCAAGTGTATCCAAATAAACACCATACAAGCCAATGTCAACCATGCAAACAGAGATACAAGGGCTTGTGGGATTTAATGTAATTTACTTGAAGTGATTGCATTCAAATGAACTTCATGCAAGAAATATAAAATGAGCACACTGATTTGTGATAGAAGGATCTATTTGGTTAAATAGACAACTAAAGTGAGTGAACGGGGATGAAGAAATACGATGACATCTCCACCATTAGCAATGATTTAATGCAAGAAAATACATCGAAGAAGATCTGCAACACATACAAGCTCTCTACGAAGACAGATGTATGTGCCACATGCCACTGATGGGTAGATACAGAAGGACTTCAGTAAATGCAGTATCCTGAAGTCAATTTCAATCTGAGAAGGAAGACATCTACCTACTTACATGCAGCAGTAGGGGATGTACTGAAAAGATCAAAGACCACAACAAAATGCATGAAGACTACGACAAGTGCAAGCTCATACGATCCAAAGCAGGAGATTAGTTAGTGCACTATGATCCGCCCACATAAAGCAATAATTAGTGCACGACAGTCTACCTGTACAAAGCAGCGAACAACTCCATTCAGAAGCTGCTACGCCACGCCACGCCACCGGATCTACAACATTCGTACAAGCAGACAGAAGGCGTCTATTCCAAGAATACCCCTGCACGTGCACTATAAATTGTATACACATAGGTACACTAAAGGGGAAAGTACAATCTCAACCCGCATGGGCCCCGGCGAGCGTGTTATTGGTACACACGTGACGTCTAGGGATGCTGCGCGGGTTGTTGACAAGTGAATTCTAGTTCGAACCCGATCCTCCTATACGGGTCAATAGGAGTCGACAAGGTTCGAACTCTCAAACAAATATACGATTGCTACAGCCGATATATATTTGTCTTAATACATTCATATTAGGCTTTTAAGGCCTACGACAATGAGAATTCACTAACAAAGGCATAAAGCCTACAAGAAACCCGATCCTCGATCAACCGCTTGGTCGAGTTGACAGGGTTCAAGCTACAAAGAGAGATGACCCTAAACACCCCGATGATGGCCGCATTTATTGGTTATCTCAACCGGAGGGGTTCACAAATACTTTTAAATTCCATTTCAAATAATCCAAAGCTCCACCCAAATACCCACAAAAATCCCAAAATTCCAAAAAATATTTAAAATGAAATAAATCCATCAAAAAACTTAAAGCAAAATCCATCCGCCCTCCGCAACAGTTTGTCGAGGCAGACAAATTCAAATAAACTCTAGCTCACAAAGAGCCGAATGCCTAGTCGAAAATATCACTAGGATCCATTCTCAAAAAAGTCTATTGCCAGTAAGGACGTGGTACGTGTCCTCTAACCGGCAGTTTCGCCGCCAAATGGCACTGCAGGTAAACGGTTATGACCCGGGGCCTTCTGAACCGAGTGGTTTTGCCGCCAAATGGCACCACAGATAGCGGTTATGGCCAGAGCCAATACGCTCCTTAATGGCGTTAAATTCTTGAGATATGAATCAATAGGATATGATCGATAGGGCACGAAGCCCTTTGTTAGCTAAGGTGGATTCAAATTTGTCCCCTTAGACAAACATCCAACCCCGGTCTACAAGGTCCCCTTGGACGAAGCAACCCATGGCTGCCGACAAGGATCCTTCTGTCAGGTTGGGTAGACTACCTCCTCTGACTAAGTAGACCAGGGACCACGATGGCCCGGGACGACGGAACCATGGGATCTTGATCGGGTCCATCATCCATTCCCCCACCATCCGTTTTAAGTTTATGATGGTGAAATTTCTATTTTAAATATAAAATTTTCCCAAATCTTCCAAACCAAATTTTTTTTCAATTTCTAAATTCAGACCTATTGCTGCTACTATATGCCAGATAACACGTATATCCTACGTATCTGATTGACGACTAGCCTTAATCGAAAGTTCTCTCTCGTAATTGGGAGGGGTAATTAACTATAGGGGCTTGCGCCTATAGGAAACCAGAACTCAGATCATAAAGTCCTCGCAAAATGAGGGCGAAATCTCTGGGTAGTGTCTTATCTACAAACCCATCTGCCTTCCAAAATTTACCTCGGAACTTAGTCTGTTAAAACTCCCTCGCCGAATAAGAAAAGCGAGTGGAGGCCGAGGCCGAATTTTCGGAGCCCACAGATTTCTGGCGACTCCGCTGGGGATTGGTTTCTCTTTCCATCTTTGGCTAGTCTTATAAATGCTATAGTAACAGGAAAAACAATGATATTACTGAGCTCTATACGGTGAACATCAAGATGTGACATTTGATCTTTATGTCCAAAGATCCATCACTGAAAGGTCCCGATAGAGCTAAAAGCAACCATGTATTATGATGGTAAAACAAGTAAAGAATCAAGATATGTACGGTGAACATCAGAATGTGACATTTGGTCCTTATGTCCAAAGATCCATCACTGAAAGGTCTCGATAGAGTTAAAAGCAACCATCTATTATGATGGTAAAAACAAGTAAATAATCAAGATATGTACGGTGATCATCAGGGTGTGACACTTGGATGTAAATCCAAGAATCCACCGCCGAAAGGTCCCGACATAAGTGAAAGTAAATATAGAGCCACATCTCTAGAATTTTTTTTTTTCAAAGAATGGTGTGACATCTAGTGTGTACTCCTAGAGATCCACTATTAAGGAATTTATCAAAAGTAGGTCTCAAAGATGATTCCTACAGATAATGTTCTTGATGGTCAACATCTTGAAGAATCATTCAAGAAATCCCATCACTTTTCAACTATATCTTCTCGGATTGAGGAAGATCTTTGCATGGGCAGAATACATTGTTGTCAGCACATGCATTTTTATATTTGGAGTTGAAGCAGTGTTGCCATTAGAAGTTGAACTTCCATCCTTTCGAGTCGCTATCCAGAACGAGCTGACTCAAGAACAAAATACTCAGTTAAGAATGGAAGAGCATGATGCACTAGATAAAGTCAGATTACAAGCTCAACAAAATCTAAAAATTTATCGAGCGAGGATGACAAAATCTTTTTATTGAATGGTGCATTCTCGATCATTTCAAGAAGGGGAATTGATCTTGGTGTTGAGAATGCCAGTCATCCCACACCGAAAAATTATTGGCAAATTCGTATCCAACTGAGAAGGACCTTTTGTCATCAAGAAGGTATTTCAGAGAGGAGCCTATCAATTGATCAATTTGGAAGGTCAGAGACCTATGCCACCAATCAACGGTCGATATCTGAAGAAGTACTACACATAAAACTATACAAGAAAATGTTGTATTCAATGTGTTATGTATTTTATATTTGTTTGTCATCACATACGCACTGCATATTTTGAAATTCTCTTGTATAACAAGAATGCATTTCAAAATCCCCCATCAGACTGGGGGCATTTTAAATATTTATTCGAGTCGACATCGCGCTGTATGCCGAGATCCCCGAATAAATATTTAAAATCTCAAAGATACAAAGCCTATCCAAAATGCCCCTATGAGATAGTGGGCATTTTAAATATTCATTTGGGTCAACATTGTGCTACACGCCGAGATCCCCAAATGAATATTTAAAATCTAAAAATTCCAAATTTATTCCATTCTAAAATGTCCCTGCGAGACGGGGCATTTTAAATATTTATTCGGGTCGACATCGCACTGTATGCCGAGATCCCCGAATAAATATTTAAAATTATCAATTCAAATGTTATTTTGTGCTAAAGAATACAAAGATTTCTTTTTCAAAGTCTATGTAGGTGATCTTTCAAAAGCTAGAGACATCACGTTCTTCAATGAACAAAGACTCAAAAGTCAACAAAGAGACTTTTGTGGCTACACACTCTTACAAAATTGAGCCAAAGAAGCTTGAAGTCTTTTGATAGCCTGAAGCTTAAGGTTCGAATGGGTGTAAAAGGTCGGATCCAACACACCCAAATATGGCCGGATCGCTGGTAGCTCCGTCTACTCAACAAGCCATAAGAAAGGCCGTAGTAGCGGAACCCCCACTTCGTCAACCCGTCAGTAGGGACTGTAGGAAGAACGAAGGCAATTTTGACTCGACAAGTTTAAGTGATCGTAGTCTACAAAATTCTCCCAAATGACTAGAGAATAAAAGTTTCAGTGGAAGGATGAGTCTCGAATAACCACTAAATGTTCGTAGGCTCCAAAATCTACAACCACAAAGAATGACTCTAAATCTATCAACTTCAGCAAAATCAGTATTGGGGAGCGCAATTCTCATAGCTCAAGTCTGAAGCCTGAATGGGTGTAAGAGTCGGATCCAACAAGCCCAAATATGGCCGGATCGCTGGCAGCTCCATCTACTCAACAAGCCATAAGAAAGGCCGCAGTAGAGGAACCCCCATCTCAGCAACCAGAGGACGAAGAGCTATCAAATTCTAGCTCTCCCGATCTGATGAACTCAAGTGACTCAGATCAAAGTCTTCTCAAGTAGTTAAGGATCAAGATACTACCTACGTTCGGTACTATCAACTGAATCCAAAACCTGTAAATTCTTCAGCAAGTCCACTAAAGCACAAAGCAAAGGACCGAAGAAAATTATCCCACAGTTCACACAAAGCCCAATGCTGAACTAAGTGGATTATGTTATCAATAAGTCCGTTATGCACAAAGCTTAGGACCGATGACTATTCGCCACCGACCTAGTACAAACTAAAGGGTTTAGGTCACCGACATCTACCCCTTCATCAAGCCCGCCAAAGCTAGAAGCAAAGGGCAGAAGGCGTACAAATTTTCTGACAAGTCACCAAAGACAAATCATACAACCCTTCACCAAGTCTACAGCACAAAGCATAGGATAGAAGGATCAAAATCTCAGGACTCAGGCCAAGGCCGCAGAAGGAGCACCCTGGATGACATCTACAAATGTCCCTAAAGGCTGGGGGCATTTTAAATATTTATTTGGGTCGACATCGCTCTGCATGCCGAGATCCCCAAATAAATATTTAAATTTCATCAAAATACAACCAGATGATAGAAGAATCTTGAGCAGATAATATCCACTAGCATCAATCTACAAAGATAAGATATCAAACATCCATGGACATGTCTAAAAGAGCAGTGGAGAAAAAAAATTAGTGTGACATCCAAATAAATTTTTGGAGATCCACTAATGAACATCCTAGTGTGACATCCAAACAAAATTTTGGAGATCCACTAAAGTATAATCTTAATGTGACATCCAAACAAAATTTTGGAGATCCATTAAAGAAAAATCTTAATGTGACATCCAAACAAAATTTTGGAGATCCACAAAAGAAAAATCTTAGTGTGACATCCAAACAAATTTTTGGAGATCAACTAAATGAAAACCCTAGCGTGACATCAATCAAAATCTTGGAGATCCGCTAATGAGAACCATTGGTGTAACATCCAGAATAAATATCTGGAGATCCACAGGGTCAATCATTATACAACAAACGTGATTCGCTCTGGGCGCGTATCACATTTGTTGGGGGGCATTTGTTGACCCCTATACCTCAAACCATGCGATAAAGAACCCCAATTGGTGAATAAAACATTACGCGCCTTAGCGCCACATGTCACTTGAAGGGTCAAATGACCTCCGAATGCCAAATGGATGGTATCGCTGCGATCAGGACACTGAACTCTGCTGGGTCGAGGTCCCTCGCAATTGAATCGGATGAGATCAGTCAAAAGGGATGACCACACACCCGAAATTCAAGCACGAGACTGATCAAACGATCCCGGATCGACGAATAGACTTCATCGTTGCGTCCGAAATATTGCCAACCTATGAAAACTGTATTTTGTATATTCAATTTGGATCATCCGGAGTGGTGACACGAATTTCAAGGCAAAACACGCATATCGAGGAGATTTGCTCCTATAGAGACGGTACGATGTCGGCTCAAAAAACGGACAGCGCCATTGCGTCCGAAACGTCATTGACAATCAAAATATATATTTTATTTAATCAATTTTGATCAACTGAGGTGGCATCGTGAATTTCGAGGCAATTCGAATATGATGTGAAGACGCGCATATCAAAGAAATGAGGCCTCGAAGACGCTCTAACGACGTCCGATTGACAAACGGACAGCGCCATTGCGTCCAGAACATCACGAACATTCAGAAAATATATTTTATTTAATAAATTTGGGTCTTCTGAGATGGTGGAGAATTTCTAAGTAATTCAAATATGATATAAAGGCCTGCGCTACGACGAAAATGAGGCCTCGAAGATGCTCGGACAACGTCCGATCGACAAACGGACAGCTCCATTGCGTCCGGAACGTCGTCAACATTCAGAAAATATATTTTATTTGATAAATTTGGATCATCTGAGATGGTGGAGAATTTTTAGGTGATGCAAATATAATATAAATGTATGCGCTATGATAGGAATGAGACCTCGAAGATGCCCAGATGACGTATGATTGATAAACAGATAGTGTCATTGCGTCCGGAACATCCTCGACATTCAAAATATATATTTTATTTAATAAATT
This sequence comes from Dendrobium officinale, assembly GCA_019514585.1. Classification (NCBI taxonomy): domain Eukaryota; kingdom Viridiplantae; phylum Streptophyta; class Magnoliopsida; order Asparagales; family Orchidaceae; genus Dendrobium; species Dendrobium officinale. The sequence continues at coordinate 44,826,100 of CM033694.1, forward strand.
TTGATCGTCTAAAGTGTTGAAAAATTTCAAAGGGGGGCTCAAAAATATGATGCGCTACGAAGGAAACGAGGCCTCGACGATCTACGAAGTCCGATTGACAAAAACGATAGCGCCATTGCGTCGAACGTCGTCGATTGAGTCTACATTTTATTTGATCAAATTGGAAGTAGCGTCGATTTTGACAAATAAAAGGATGCGCTACAAAGAAACGAGGCCTCGACGATGATCAAACGAAGTCCGATTGACAAAAATGGAACGCCATTGCGTCGGAACGCGTCGGCATTAAGAGTCTACATTTTATTTGATCAAATTGGATTTTTTAAGGTAGCGTCGTAAATTTCAAAGGCGACTCAAATATGATGTGAAGGTATGCGCTACAAAGGAAACGAGGCCTCGACGATGATCAAACGAACGTCCGATCTCGCCATTGCGACCGGGACATGACAAAAATGATTTAGTAAAAACGCGAGGCAAATTTGCGTAAAGCAATTTGTCATCGGAACGTCGTCGGCAATTAAGAGTACTACATTTTATTTGATCAAATTGGATTTTTTAATGTAGAGTCGTAAATTTCAAAGGCGACTCAAATATTGTGAAGGATGCGCTACAAGGGAAATAAGGCCTGCGACGATGATCAAACGACGTCCATCTCTGCCAGTACCGGGACTCGTTAATCCTAATTTACTAAACGTTCGACGAAATTTGGCACGTAAAAACGAGGCAAAAATACACACAAAACGAGGAATTTCCACACGGATTAAGGCAATTTTGACTTAATTAATGATGTTTTGTCATCTCTGAAGTAGCTCGTTAAGGCCTAATGACTAAATTGATATAGAAATTAATTTAAATGGAGAAAAAATCAGAGGCCATTAATGAGATCAAATCCATTAATGTATTTACCTCGTTTTTTGTATAAACGCTTGCTGCTGTGCTTCTGATATCAAGAGCCACTCGAGCTATTTCTAGTATTGAGCTGATGTCGAATAGCTGGCCTTGTTGTTTTAAAAAAAAAAATATAGACACAAGGGCATGCCCTTCCGTTCGTCTTCCTCCCTCTACCCCCAGCCAACTCCAACCAAAAAGTCTCACTTCTTTCACAGCTCTCCCCCTCTTTGCTCAGGTTTTCATACAGAGAAGGGCAACGGGCTTCATCATCCAAATTCCCTCTCCCATCGTCCCTCTCTACTTACGCCAGACAAAAAAAAAATCCTTGCTTTTTGATTCTTGCACTTCCACTTTGATCCAACCCCACACTTCCAGATTTCTACAAACCACCTTCTCTCCTTCACGTTGAAAGCTCACGAGCAGATCTCTAGCTCAGGTGAAGACCGCCCCTTCTCCCTTCTTCGTTCAGCTAAGCCCGTCAAAGCCGCTGGCTATCTATACGCCTCTGCAAATTTTAGCCGAACACCAAGCTTGAGATCTGATTTTTTTTTTTCCTCGATAGCTCATTATAAGCTGTCATTTATAGCTAAACTCTCATTGGCCTCTCAAATCACAAAAATAGTTCACTTTGATTTACTTTCCACTAGCAGAGCTTTTAGCAAAAGGTAAATAGAAGGTTTACTCCTAAACCTTTGTTTTATTTGTCTCTGATATCATTGCAGCAATTTAAATTCCTCTTTTGTTGAAGGGAGATGTGATCACTTATTCAAGGATACATGTTCATATTTATATTTGTTTAAAAAAAAATGGTGATAAAGAGATAATAAAATAATGTGTGTATGGCTGATAGTGAGCAAAGTCATAGCTTCAGGTAAATGTGAAAATCCTATGGAAATAATCCAATAGTAGCATGCAAGTGGGTTTGCCCACAAGGTGTTTGTGAAAGTGTTCCAATGGCTACTTCAAGATGGAGTTTGACAAGAACATGTGTGGTATTACAACTTGTGCTTCATACCCCATTGTTGCTGTATAGAGTCTCCCACAAAGTATTTAGATAATATCTATTCAGAAGTCCATTTGATGTTTGACATTCAATTAGCATTTGTTGTTAGCCAAAGTTAGTTCTTTTTTTTTGTTTTTTGTTAATGTCACTAGATACTATGTTAATATTATTATATCATGTATATGTTTGTAAAGAAAGAGATATTTCACCAAAAAAAAAAAAGGAAAAGAAGTTTCAAAAAAAAAAGAGAGAAAAGTTTGCAAAAAAAAAAGAAAAGAAAAAAGGGAGAGAGCTTTCAAAAAAAAAAAAAAAGAGAGAAAAGAGTAAAAAAAAAAGAAAAAAAAAAGGAGAGAGCTTTCCAACAAAAAAAAAAGAGAAAAAAAGAAGAAGAAAAAAAAAAGTATATATATATTTGTCTCGATTTTTGAACCGTTTCTCTCTCCCCTACCTCGGCATGCGTGTCGAGTCAGTCGTCTGCCTATACACGCTTTTTTCTAGCGTGGTGGGAGGGGCAACCGGCGTGACACCCACGATAAGGTAGGCGAGAGTCCCTCGGTTCCAATTCCTATTCTCGCCGTTCGTGGCGCACCGGAAAAACCGCCTATACACGCTTTTCTCTAGCGTGGTGGGATGGGAACCCAGTGCGACGCCTACGACGAGACCAGGATATTCATAAGTACCTGCTCGTGGGGAAACAACTGCTTTTCTTTTCATAAGTACCCGCTCGTGGGGGAAACAACTGCTTCTCTTTTGCAACAGGTACCGAAGACCCATACACGCCTTTCTCTGGCGTGGTGGGGGACAATGATTTTACACGGCCGCGGTGTCCTCGTACGAGGGCACCTACCGTACACGCTTTTCTCTAGCGTGGCGGGAGGCCCAGTTTTCCGTAGTTTTCCCCTAAACGGGGGAGACGCCGGGGGAGGCTGCCGGAATTTTGACCGAAGATTCAAGGACTTGGACAGAATTTGGACAAATTGAACTTGAACTCGGACTAGAACTTGTACTTGGACAAAGTGTAAAATGACATAAAATTTAAATAATTAATATGAATTTGAATAACTCAAATGATTTAAACTTGAACATGAATTTGGACTTGAATATGACATGACGAACTATACTTGGACTTGATTTGAGTCAAGCACAATGGACATGAACTTGAACTTGAACAACTAAAGAGACTTGATTTGGACTCAAGTGTGTTTGCACAAGATTTAAACTCAAATGAAACAAATTGAATATTAACTCAAGTTTGATTTGGAAACAAAATACTTGTTTTAAAATCTCAATGAATGTAATTTGCTCATAAACAAATAAAAGGCTCATGCAGAATTATCATGCATATTGCAAACAATATGTAGAAACAAAGAGCTCATAATTATAACATGTCTACAAGCAATGAACAATCACAAGGATATGTGATATAGTCACAAGTGAAGACACAAGGATATTCCATTGAATATTATAGCTCATATGCAAGGTGACTTACAAGTAATGACGAAACTCAAGCATTTGAGTGATTCAAAATAATTGTAATGGTTATAATGACATGAATATACTAATCTTCTTGCAAGCAACAAGAAGATTGTAACAAAGGGCAATAAGCAACTACAATTAATGATTCTAATCATTCAAGTGTATCCAAATAAACACCATACAAGCCAATGTCAACCATGCAAACAGAGATACAAGGGCTTGTGGGATTTAATGTAATTTACTTGAAGTGATTGCATTCAAATGAACTTCATGCAAGAAATATAAAATGAGCACACTGATTTGTGATAGAAGGATCTATTTGGTTAAATAGACAACTAAAGTGAGTGAACGGGGATGAAGAAATACGATGACATCTCCACCATTAGCAATGATTTAATGCAAGAAAATACATCGAAGAAGATCTGCAACACATACAAGCTCTCTACGAAGACAGATGTATGTGCCACATGCCACTGATGGGTAGATACAGAAGGACTTCAGTAAATGCAGTATCCTGAAGTCAATTTCAATCTGAGAAGGAAGACATCTACCTACTTACATGCAGCAGTAGGGGATGTACTGAAAAGATCAAAGACCACAACAAAATGCATGAAGACTACGACAAGTGCAAGCTCATACGATCCAAAGCAGGAGATTAGTTAGTGCACTATGATCCGCCCACATAAAGCAATAATTAGTGCACGACAGTCTACCTGTACAAAGCAGCGAACAACTCCATTCAGAAGCTGCTACGCCACGCCACGCCACCGGATCTACAACATTCGTACAAGCAGACAGAAGGCGTCTATTCCAAGAATACCCCTGCACGTGCACTATAAATTGTATACACATAGGTACACTAAAGGGGAAAGTACAATCTCAACCCGCATGGGCCCCCCGGCGAGCGTGTTATTGGTACACACGTGACGTCTAGGGATGCTGCGCGGGTTGACAAGTGAATTCTAGTTCGAACCCGATCCTCCTATACGGGTCAATAGGAGTCGACAAGGTTCGAACTCTCAAACAAATATACGATTGCTACAGCCGATATATTTGTCTTAATACATTCATATTAGGCTTTTAAGGCCTACGACAATGAGAATTCACTAACAAAGGCATAAAGCCTACAAGAAACCCGATCCTCGATCAACCGCTTGGTCGAGTTGACAGGGTTCAAGCTACAAAGAGAGATGACCCTAAACACCCCGATGATGGCCGCATTTATTGGTTATCTCAACCGGAGGGGTTCACAAATACTTTTAAATTCCATTTCAAATAATCCAAAGCTCCACCCAAATACCCACAAAAATCCCAAAATTCCAAAAAATATTTAAAATGAAATAAATCCATCAAAAAACTTAAAGCAAAATCCATCCGCCCTCCGCAACAGTTTGTCGAGGCAGACAAATTCAAATAAACTCTAGCTCACAAAGAGCCGAATGCCTAGTCGAAAATATCACTAGGATCCATTCTCAAAAAAGTCTATTGCCAGTAAGGACGTGGTACGTGTCCTCTAACCGGCAGTTTCGCCGCCAAATGGCACTGCAGGTAAACGGTTATGACCCGGGGCCTTCTGAACCGAGTGGTTTTGCCGCCAAATGGCACCACAGATAGCGGTTATGGCCAGAGCCAATACGCTCCTTAATGGCGTTAAATTCTTGAGATATGAATCAATAGGATATGATCGATAGGGCACGAAGCCCTTTGTTAGCTAAGGTGGATTCAAATTTGTCCCCTTAGACAAACATCCAACCCCGGTCTACAAGGTCCCCTTGGACGAAGCAACCCATGGCTGCCGACAAGGATCCTTCTGTCAGGTTGGTAGACTACCTCCTCTGACTAAGTAGACCAGGGACCACGATGGCCCGGGACGACGGAACCATGGGATCTTGATCGGGTCCATCATCCATTCCCCCACCATCCGTTTTAAGTTTATGATGGTGAAATTTCTATTTTAAATATAAAATTTTCCCAAATCTTCCAAACCAAATTTTTTTTCAATTTCTAAATTCAGACCTATTGCTGCTACTATATGCCAGATAACACGTATATCCTACGTATCTGATTGACGACTAGCCTTAATCGAAAGTTCTCTCTCGTAATTGGGAGGGGTAATTAACTATAGGGGCTTGCGCCTATAGGAAACCAGAACTCAGATCATAAAGTCCTCGCAAAATGAGGGCGAAATCTCTGGGTAGTGTCTTATCTACAAACCCATCTGCCTTCCAAAATTTACCTCGGAACTTAGTCTGTTAAAACTCCCTCGCCGAATAAGAAAAGCGAGTGGAGGCCGAGGCCGAATTTTCGGAGCCCACATATGTTAATAACATCCTCATCTATTTTACCATCACTATGAATAATAGACCCAACATATCTAAAGTGTGTACAAGAATGACTTGACCGTCCAAGTCACAATCATTCAATACATCTATTACTACTTAAATTACACTCAATATATTCGATTTTAGATCTACTCAACGAAAATCTTTAGACTTTAAGGTTGACCTCCATAATTCAAATTTACCTTCAACCCCCTCTTTAGTCTAATCAACAAGAAGAATATCATCACTAAAAAGCCTACACTAGGGTAGAACCTCTTGCAAATGTCTTCTGAGAACATCGAAGGCTAAAGAAAAAAGATATGTGATTATAAGGATGATCCTTGATATAATTCAACTAAAATAGGAAAATACTTGGTCAAACTAACTTGTGCTTGAACACAAGTAATGGCTAACCTTAGATCATGCCAATTGAGCTTGACTAACGAAATGGAGATTTGAGTTAAGAGATCAATTCAATTGATCGAAACAATCATATTCCACATTGTACTAACAAAAAGAGTCCTCCTTATATACATTTCAGAAAAATTCACAAGTTCTCGTTGATGCATTTGTCTGAAATAAATTCAAATTCATCGTTATCACTACTTTTTTTAGTGAAAAATCATCTATAAATGTTTAAGAAGTTCAATTAAAAAATAAATAAATGGCGGGCTCAGTCAAAAATAAGCATTCATGAATATGGATATGTTGTTCATTTAAAAAGATTTCTTTCTTGATGATTAGAGGAATAAATCTTCGAGAGAAAAGAAACAGTAAAAGGACAGAACAAAAGACTTTGACTTGTTATTTCATAATGTATAGATCATAGACTTTGAATTGATACGGGGATTAATCTTCCGATAATATAATAAGAAATTAGGGCGAACCTATTCCAAGCAAACTATTTTGCTCATTTTTTTATCTGTTTTTTTTTTTGGGTAAATCTCATTTTTTTTTTTTTTTTTTTTTTTTTTTTTTTTTTATCTGTGGCGTTACGTTTGATTTGCCTATTCTTTCTTTATTAATCAGTCGATGTTATACATATAACAGTAAAAAAGTCATCTCAATACTTTAATGTTAGTTTTGTAAACTATAAGATTTGAGTAACATATATGAGATTTTCTCATATTTAAATGACATAAAATGAAGTAATTTAATTTAATGTGCAGCTAAATTTGAAAATAATGATTATATTTCTCAAACGGTATTTAATAAAATAATAAAATTGGGAGATTTACATTCTTATCATAAACTCTTATATATTTACATATCAAATATCTAAATTTTAATATTTACATTTTTAAACCTTTAGCATCTCAACCACATCAAAACATATACTTAAAAATATGCATGTCACTTTAAAAAAATTAAATTTAATGTTATTTTTTATATAATTTAAATATTTGAGTATTATATAAGTAAATACTAAAATTTAAACATTGAATACAGTGGGGCGGACTCTTGCTATGCCTAGGGTGGGCCCCTAAAAAAAATAAAATACTCTTTATTATCGGGATGAAAGGGTAATTTACCCCCGTACACCTCACATGATTTGACCTAGTCGACCTGTAACCATGTTCATGCGTAATTTTTGAAATCGTGAGCAACTCTCCCTCACTACTTCATCTTCTCTTCCACACTTTTTCCATTTCTTTATTTCATTAGTAAGCATCTTGGTGTTTGGGACTCACAATAATTACTATTACGGAGAGTTTCGATGTTTCTTCAGCCGCAAGCTCTGCTAGGGTTTCGCATTTGTTTTCTCGGCGGCGGATCTTTCCGGGGGTGTTAGTCCTTTCCATCTGGATGGCGGTCCGGCGTGTGGAAGATCCTGGTTTTATGGTTAGTTCTTTTAAATCAAAGTCTTTTGTTGAGGCACTCGCTGGTTCTTCGTCTTCAGAGAGTTTTCCTGATCTCCGGCATGGATCTTTTCGAGGTTTACCGTCCTTGTGGATCTCTGAAGCTGAAATTTGTGCGCTTTCTTTGCCTTTTCAATTTGCATTAGTTGGTTTTTTTCCTACGAAACGCCCTTCTCTGGATGCCATTCGGAAATTTTTCTTTGCACTCAAACTGAAAGCGGAGTTTTCGGTCACGGTTCTGGATCAATCGCATGTCTTAATTAAATTGTCTAATGAGCTTGATTACAGCCGTGTGTTTTGCCATCGTTCGTATATGGTAAATAATTGTTTTGTGAAAATCACGAAGTGGTCGCCTCTTCTGGACATTGGCTGTGAATCGCCGGTCATTCCAATTTGGGTTTCTTTTCCTAAATTAAGACCTCATCTCTTTACTCCTCGAATCTTGCATGCTCTAGGTTCATTGTTTGGTAACCCTTTGAAGGTAGATTTGGCTACTTCGGTTGGTTCTCGACCCTCTCTAGCGCGAGTGTTAGTCGAACTAGATGTGACTAAGAGCTATCCGAAACAGATATGGCTGGGTCCTGAGGAGTCGAGATATATCCAAAATGTTCAATTTGAACCTTTTCTTAATTTTTGTGAGTCCTGTAAGTGTTTGGGGCATCTGAAAAGTCATTGTGCCCCCTCTGCGATGCATTATTTGAACCCAAAACTTCCCCTCTCTGAGATTGTTAAACCCCCTGTTGTTGGCGTTGCTGAGATCCAAGATATGGAGAATAGAAATGTGATTGAGAATGTGTTGATTAGTAATTGTGTTAGTGTGGTGCCCCCTCTTAATTTGGCTGTTTCGTCCCCTGGTGTGGAGGCCCTGGCGGCTGATCCTGTTATGATAGCTCAGGACGATTTGTCGGGGTCGTTTTCTGTTCATGTTAATTCTGGTTTAATTAGAGAGGATTTTGGAGTGAATGTGTTATCTCCAAATGCGTTGCCTTTCATTCCCCCAGGCGCCATGCCTGTGTGTAATATTTCAAATTTGGAAGGTCAGGTGGCTGTTGATGGGGGTGTTCAAGTTTTAAATGAGGCAGATGTTGGTTCTGATGGCTTTGTGCCTGTTGAGGTGGTATCGGTTGTTAATGAGAAGGAGGTTCCGTCTTTGGGTCGAGATGAATTTATTTCGGCTAAAAATAATTTTGTTGTGATCCCTGTTAGTGAGGTGGACACCCAATTAATGGCTAAATGTGTGGGTAATTCTTCTGGTTTGGATATTCGGAAGCAGAAAAATTGGCTGGAGGATTCGGATGTTGATTCAGAGTCGGAAAAGTTTGAGTCCGACCAGGATTTTGATCTTGTCTGTTCTCCAAAGGTTGACACTCGTGGTAAATTTTGGGGGAGAGGTCGACGCAAAAGTTATTTTTTCTGTTCGTTGTTTTGTTTCTCCCCAATATTTTGTTCGATTTGCGACTTCGCGAGGCTTTGAGCAATGATGTGGTCGGGCCTCGCGTCCGGGTCGTTTTGCTGGTGGCAACCGAAGGTGTGCATTTTCGGGATGGATTGTTGGGACGCTTGCTGCGCCTTTCTGGACGGTCCGTGCGGGGCGTCCTGGACGCTGGGAGCCTTGACTTTCTGGTGAGCTCGCTTTTAGCTTCTATTTATTTTTTGGTTTGTTTTTTAGTTTTTTAATTATGTTAGCGTTTATCTTTGCTATTGTAACCTTTGCTGATGATTTTAATATATTTCCTTTTGTAAAAAAAAAAAAAAAATCTTGGTGTTTGGGACTAGAATTTCATATTGAGTTTGCCCACCCTCGAAGGTGAAGCTGGATTCACCCCTGTGAATATATAATATATATATAAGCGATTGAGAGTTGGCACACATGAGAATCATAGAGACGGAATAAAGTGTGAGATGTGAGAGAATAAGAATTTTAGGGTGAGAGAACTATATTTTACAAGTTTTAGATGTTAGATATATAAATATGTAGGTTTAGAGTACTATATTGATAAATCCCAAAAAAGAAAAACATTTATTAAAATTTCAAAATTATCCTCATAAAAATTAGGTCAGACATTTCAAAAAGCAAATTTCTATTCATTTCCATGCATAAAAATCTTACATTCAACTTATTATCATCACATATAAATAAAAAGAGATTAAGGTTTCATTTGAGACTATTTTTTATTGCTTCATAAAATAATTTTTTAGTATACAAATTTTATTTGTTGTATTAAAAAATTATTTTAAAAAATAATAAAAAAAATGATCCCAAACGAAGCTTAATAGAACATTCTCAAATCAAAATCGCGAGAGAATCATCCTCTGCGTCAGCAGATCACCGGCGCTGCCGCTCGACGAATCCGTCTTAAACAAAAAGTCATAAATCTCATATCTCACCACACAACTACTATACAGCACACGGCAGCCTTTACGATAGCTACAGTAATCGGGAAACAGACCCACCGCCGACTCCAAACACTCCCTACAACTCTCCGGCGATAAATCCCGCGTGCACTGCGCCATCCCCCTAACAGTCACATTCTCTGTAAACGCCGTCACCCCCCAACCAAACCTCTTGGAACTCCTCACCGCCGATTCATCCACTCTGCCCATCAGTTCCTTCACGGCTTCGCTAAACCTTACGGGATCCGTGGCGTTCTCGACGTTGTAGACAATGACGGCGTAGCTGGTGTCTGACTTGCCCAGGAAGTCGTCGGAGTCGTAGCGGAGGAAGCAGTATTCGTACCAGATGCGGGCGTCGGTGCGATTGGGGCAGAGGGAGGGGAGTTGGGTGGCGGCGGCGGTGATGCAGGATGAGCAGATGTCGGGTGAGAGGTCTCCGCGGCAGCGGGTGAGGCCGTAGATGGTGGTGGTGAGGTGGCCGTGGGAGGAGATGGCGAAGCCGGATTGAGGGGTTCTTTTTTCGAGGTCGGAGAGGACGAAGTTGATGTTGGCTTGCAGGGGATTGGTGGAGTTAGTGATGGTGTTTCCGCCGCAGTAATGGGTGATGGGGTCGTCGGAGAGGGCGAGAGGAAGGAGGAGGAGGAGTGGGAGCAGGTGTAGGAGGAGGGATTTGACGGTGAACACCATAGTAGATGCCTTCTATGAGAGCTGATTCATGACTTTGCATTCATATAGAGGAGAGATTATACGGTGGAAATTATATATTTGAGACTTAAAAAATTATTTTAAGACGAGGATTATTTATTTATAAAATTATTATATTTATATCATATAAATTTTTTTAAAATTTGTCATGTTCAATTGATCTGTGTGAGTCGTCGTGCCGCTTTTTTTGAACTTTTGCAGTAAGCTTTGATCGAGATATTTAACAGGGATTGAATAGTCTCATGTTTGAAACTGGGTGAGGTGCGATCCCTCTAGAAGTTCTAAATGCTAAGGGCATCTCGAACCTAAAATCCCATTTTTCACTCTAAAATATAGTAAAACTTCAAATTGCGGTAGTTCATCTCCAATACAACTCAATTTTTCTTTTTTCACGTGCTTCTTTTGCGAAGGTAAACATCACTCTCTTGTTTCGGGCTTCCTGCGAAGCTAAGCAGAGTGGGAAGGTAATCACTTTTTTTGGACATAGATGAACAATCCGATGAAAATATTGGAGTAGCACTGTTTACCTACCGATTTTTAACGTAAAATTTGGAGTTCGAATGCAGCGATTCGCAGATTGCATGCATACAATAATATACAGTTCGGTTGGAGGTGATCTAATGAGTTGTGATAACAATGGCATATTCAGCTGCTTATCGCCGATGATATGGTCAATACAAGCTGCCGTTGAATCTTTTTATTTGGCACTGCAGTGCGCCACTGATGGGAATCAGTGAGCTGTCCCATCCACCATTGAACTCAAGGTTTTGAAATCTGGATGAAGGATTAGTGCTGCAAGCACTGATTTTATGGTGGAGGCCGACCTAAAGCTTGTTTGTGTGGTTTCAAATTTCTATATTTTTATTTTGTTAGAGGATATAGTGGGTTGAGGGTATTTCTTTAAATTTGTATAGTATCTTGGAATATTTATAATAATAGAGTTAGAATACTGAAGAAATGTTGAGTAATGATGATGAAAAGAGATGGTTGATCTTCGTCGAGGAAGTTACAACAATGGACAAAATTGTTAGGCCATTAAATCAACATAGAAGATATCTCGATTGTTGAGAGCTTGGGCTATTACAAATGATTTAAGAGCAATATACTAGTTAGAAGATGAGAACTCTATCTTAGGAAACTCTTAAGCATTGATGTGCCTTTTGATATAGCAGATGAAATTTCAATAAAAACTCGAAAATTAAGCAAGCTCGTACGAGAGCATTCCTTGAACGAGTGACATTATGAGACGTTAGATGAATGGGATAAAATAGTGACAATGTTAGACTAAAGTAGACAATATTTCAATGATAGAGAGTTTGAGATGTTACCGATCATGTAATTGCATGTGATTGGCTAGATGATTAAAGTTGGGTTGTATTGGTTGATGAGTATTATCATCAATGCCAATCAACAAAAATATCTAAAAAAAATTCTTTAACTTTCTCAGCTCTTTAAAATTTCATTAAATTCTTTTTATGTGAAAATGAGAGTTTATTTATTATTCCGCAATGAATTTGTGGCTGAAATAATAAAAAAAAAATTAAAAATCCGAACCTGACCGTTTGCCCGCTACTCAAGCCTGACCGATCCTGATCTTCTTCTCTTAGAAATCAGCCCATTCTCCACACGACCACAGAGACCAAATATAACATAACACCTTTTTTTATTTATAGTATAACTTATATTGCAGCAGATTTGCAACATATAATTCTGTCGCAAAAACTTTTTTCAATAATTTTCGTCTCAAATCCGTCGTCATTTTTGACAAAAAATAGTCCTCTGTAAAGTCCGCTGTAAATCTGGAACTTTCATGTAGTGTTTTGAAATGATTGGGCTCATCTTATTGAAAGATTTGTTTCAATTGTAAGTTTTATGAAATTAGAGTCCAAATGGTTCGAATTTTAATTTCATTAGTTTTCAATTCAAATATTGTGTCGAGCTTAGTACAGATCAAATGAATTTTCAAATGACGTATGAGTTATGATCCAAATCATATATTTTGTGATTTAATACTCATCATTGGAAAAAAAAAACTTTTTATTTATCTTTGTGGTAAGAAGAATATCTAATAAAACTAAGGATAATTTGAATGAAAATAAATGTAGTGAGTCCTATTTTTTTTTAATTTACCAATGTACTCATCACACGAATTTTAAGATATTTTTTAGATCTCACAGAAATTAATTATGAGATAAAAAAATAATTAATTATGAGATCACTTGAGTTCTATCAACAAAAAATTTGAGGTTAAGATGGCAAGATAGAACCAATGATGCAAAAATTATTGGAATTTGAGTCTAAATGGGACTAAGGGTGATTTTGGATGGCTACGATATTTTAGAAAGGTCGTTATAAAGTTGTTGTAAAGAAAGGCAACTTAACTATTCTAATTATAAAAACAACTTCTATTACATAATTTTTTAAAAGCATTGAAAAAGCATAATCTAATGAAATTTTAAACATGCTCTCAAACAGACTATAATGGCTTATGTTTGTAAACACCTGCTTATGTATCTATATTGAAGAACATTACATAAAATAGAGAGTAATGGAGGTAAAGTGATTCTACTATATTTCACTGTCTTTTATATAATGAGCAATATAGTGTTTTTATATCAGTTGAGTAAGTGTAAATCAATATGAATCAAAGGTAGTTGTATGTTGACAGATAACAATCGAGGAGGCATTGTTCAGCGGTACAGAGAACCCCCCCCCCCCGATGAAAGAGATTGGAGAAATCATGAGCTTGTTATGAAGAACATAAAAGAACAGCTTAGGTAGGACTTTCATGATGATATCCACAATTTGATCCTAGGTTTTGATATGATGAATATGGATCATGTTATTCTTGATGCAATCTCCAATAAAATGACAATCCACCTCAATATGTTTAGTTCGAGCATGAAAAATAAGATTATAAACAAGAGCAATGACATAAACATTATTACGATATAAAAGAGTTGGTTGGGAAATTGGGAATTGAAGATCAGTTAACAGTCGTCAAATACAAATGATATCAGTGGTAGCAGTGGCTAAAGCTTAGTATTTAGCTTTGGTTGAAGAACGAGCAATGGTTGGTTGCTTTTTAACACACTAAGAAATTAATGTATCTCCAAAAAATAAACAATAAATAGTCGTAGAATTTCTATCAAGCAAGCCTCCAGCCCAATCAGAATAAGTGTAGGCATGCAAAGTAAATGATGCAAAATTCATAGGCAAACGAAGTCTAAAGTGCTTATAATGTATCAAAGCAAATGTTTGAGTGATTGAAAATGATGCAGCAATGGCTTATGCATGTATTGACATAATTCGTTAACAAGAAATGAAATATCAGGCCGAGTTATGGTTAAATATTGCAAGGAACCAAACAAATGCCGATACAATTCCAAATTCTGAAATAAGGAAAGAGCAGTTGTATCCATTGATCTGAAAGTGCTATTTAAAATTGGTGAGAAGAGCGATAATAATTGAATCATTATTACCAGTCAAAAGGATTTCATTGATAAACATAATCAAATAGGTAAGATTTGAATTGGAATTGTACATACGCAATGAGGGGTTGGCTTCACTATGAGAACATCCAAGACTTTGCATATGAGAGGTAATTTTGAAAAATAAGTAGCGAGAGGACTGCTTGAGGTCATAGATAGCCTTATGAAGCCTACAAGAAAATGTAAGACTTTGAGGATCTTTAAATCCCCGCATATATTGCATATACATTGTTTCCTTCAAGTCATCATGTAAGAAAGCATTGGAAACTTCAAGTTGTATAATAGACTAGTGTCGATGAACTGCTGCGATGATAAATAGTCGAATGGTAGGCAATTTGGCAAATGGACTAAAATTTTCTGTAAAATTAATTATATATTCTTGAGTATAACCTTGAGCTAGCAACCAAACAGGCTCTATAACGTGCAACCGAGCAATCAGAATGAAACTTAGTTTTGTAAATCCATTTACAACCTAATATGTTTTGATCATATGGAGGCAGAACCAGACACCATATACCTTGAGATTTAAGGAAGCCATATGCAGATGAGTAACCATACGATGAAGACGTGGAGGTGGAGATGATTGAGCTTTTGCGGTAAGCTGGAAGGAAAACCTACAGGAAGTGAAGAGGAGATAGAGGAAGCTTACAATGAGGAGTGGGTAAAAGATTGTGAATAGTAGTAGAGATTGTCCATTTTTGACCTGAATCTACTGTGATTCATAATAAGGCTGTGGGAAACTTAGATGCTTGGAATCATTTGTTAAATGAGAAGTTTCTCTAGTGTCCAATATCAATAAATAGACTGGGAATTTTAATCATTTATTCAGCTATCAAATCAGATGAGGAGTTGCTGGTATAATTGAGATTAGTGCGATGCCAACACTTGATAGCATAGTGGCCTTTTTTTTTTTTTGCAGATTTGACATTCAATTCAAACAGAAGTGGGATGCGCGCCTCTGGTAGTAGGGGAAATTTGCCGGTCGGAAGTAGGGGACTGAGAAAACACAGTTATGCCACCCCTTGTGTTGCGAATAAAGAATGAACGAGCACCACCTTGACCAGGAGATGTAGTGAGAGCAACTGAAGATTCTCACAACTGGATCAATTGAAGTACTTGAGCAGCTTTGTTTACAATATTAGTCTCTTCACTGCATAGTAAGGAATAAAAATAATCCAAAGATAGAGTTTGAAGATTGGTGCGAGCCACTATTTTGAATGACTGATATGAAGAGGGCAACCCATTAAGTGTATAAAGTATAATATCTTTTGGACCTAAGGGACAACCAATGACATTTATAATATCCACCTTGAGCTTAATTTCTCATAAATACTGCTACATAGTCTTGTTAAGCATGGAAATATGATGTAGCACATTTTTGAGTTGAATATTGGGCAATCGAATGGTAGATTGGAGTCGTTTACGAAAGGTTTGTCAAATATCAGTGCAAGAATAAAGGTTCAGTATGTAGGGTAGCAATGAAGCAAAAATAGTAGAAAATAGGGCAGTGGCGAGATTATGATTGATAAGCATCCATGTAGAAAACAAAGGGTTGAGAATAACTTCACCACTTTCATTCGTGATCTATTGGGAAGTCGACAGACGATACCATCGAGATACCCATCGAAGCCATTTGCATGAAAAACCTTCAACATTTGAGACTGCCATGTCAGATGATTGCCTGGTGTTAATTGCACTATGATAACATTCTTAATGGTGGACATTAAGAACTTGAGTTGGAGAGGAATGGGAGCACAACCAACAAGAGGAACATCAATACAGTTACTTGTTGCATACGATTTTTTGGAATCCATGCTGGCGAATGAAAAGAGCTGTGGGGCTTAAAGGTGCTCTGATACCATGTAAACAGCTGCTTCTATGCTTGTACTGAAGAACATTACAAAAAAACTGAGGTAATGGAGGTAAAGTGATTCTATTGTATTTCACTATCTTCTATACATTGAGCAGTACATTGTATTTAAATTAGCCGAGTAAGTGTAAATCAATAGGAATCAAAGGTAGTTGTAAGTTAACAAATAGCAGGCAACGAGGATTTGATCAGCGCTGCAGAGAACCACTGTTGTAGATGAGTGACTCCCTTCATGTGGTCTAGAGCTAGTGCTACTTGCTTGAATTCGTTAACAATGTTAAAGTAGATTGAGCAATTACAAGGAATTGAATAGATTGATATTAGCACTCTTCGAATGGACTAACCACCAAGCAGAATGTGCATTAAAGATGTATTGCTTTTTTGCCAAGATTTCACAATATTAACTTGAGAAAACTTACATAACTTATGGTATATATGTAATTTTGTTTACTTCTTTTTTTCGACTTTTTTAGTCAAAATAATAAATTTATTATTCATTTTCTTACATTGGCATACGCAATGTTCTTGTGATCTATTTCATGTTTCTAGTTCAAGATGGACATCAGGTCAATATGCCAATAATAATGAAGGGGACAATATTGCGACCATAGGATTAGGATGCGAGATGATGGACGGCATATCAAGTGATAGTTCTAGTGATTATAATTATATATATATTTTTTTCAATATAACCCTAAAGACTTATGCTTCATTTGAGACAACTTTCTTATTATTTTTTAAAGCAGCTTTCTAGTATAAAATTTTTTGTACTAAAAAACTATTTTAAAAAACAGTAAGAAAACCGTCCCAAAAGAAGCCTTATTTAATAATGAATTAATGGGTCATGATTTACTTAGAACATGTTCATTATCTAATACTGATAACCTAGAGAAAATGCTATCAAATACATTCACATATGCAAGAAATCTATAAAGTAGGATCTAAACTTAACCACATTTGATTGTCCAACAGAGAGCTTGCTTTCATTCCAACAAGGACACATTCCATTAGAATTGGTTGAGGGGATGGTCTTCTCCAGGAAGACCAAATTGTATGAAGTGTAATTAAGATGGTTCATTCTACCGAAATTCATTTGAGAATTACTTGTGTGCACCATGGCAAACTAACATAGTTATTTCAGTGAAGACTTCATACAGCCATTAACAAGAGATTGATGGAGCTTAAAAAAATTCTATTATAGTCCTCATACTTATGCACATTCTACAATGTTAGCTGGTTATGATACTTTATTCTACCTAGTATTTGTCAACAAATAGATTAAAATTGAAAGAAATTATATATAGGTTGAAAAGAAACTAAGATTTTATTTGGGAAGACTTTTTTCTATTGAACACTAGCTTGGCCTTATATGGTTGTAAATAGAGAAAATTGGAGAAGCAGTATAGGGTGATGAAAGTTGAGAAATAGTGTTTAGGTGATAGCGGCAGCCATGGCGGTTTGGTGACATTGATCAAGTAGCGATGGTTGAATGATTATATAAAAGTTGTTGGTGCTATTCGTTGATGCCGATCTTTGGATAGAGCTATAAAATTATTCAAATATATATACTCTCTCTAATTTCAATTCATTTTAATATAAATAATGAGAGTCTATTTACAAATTTTTTGGAATGTTATTTCCATAAGTTTAGCCAAACTCCAAACACTCCATCAAATGACTAATGCCTTATTTCCATATACATTTAAGTGTCTTATATGCTAATATCAAAATATATAGATTTTAGATTTAATGGATTCATTTCAGTGAGACACTTGTTTAGACGGTAAACACTCAAGATTCAAAGATCATTAATTTGTACCGTCATGATTATTTGAAGTTTCCACCAATGCTTTAATAGTTTGATTTGAGCTCATTTGGACGTACTCGAATCAAAGCAGTTTTGGTGTCAACTTTTGTTGCCATCAATCTACCTTTCCTCCTCTTCATCCAGGTTAGAACATTAAAATAGTAAACAAATGTTGCATGTGGATTATCATACTTCATTTTTGTTTGGGATGAATTTCTTACTGTTTCTTAAAATAATTTTTTAGTAAAAAATAAAAATTTTTGTACTAGAAAGCTACTTTAAGAAGCAGTAAGAAAACCATCCCAAACAAAACCTTTGTCACGTGATTCACCCTACAAGGAATATATTGAACGTCAGATTTTTTGATGTTCGTAACTTCTTGTTTGTTTTTTTTGCATGATGGCATCGCAAGATCTGCCTTGAGCTACATAATTTCCACTAAGTTGGTTCGTGATCAACTACAGGTCACCGTATGTGATCAATTTCTTGACAATAATCGAAAGCTGTTATCAAGGCTTCATACTCTATTTAATCATTTATGATGTTAAAGATAATATGGAGAGCATAATAAAAAATCAGGCCTTACTGAGGACCATGCTGAACTCATTATTATGCACCACTAATATGGTTGGTAGATTGCCGCCGACCACCACCGCTTGTCACTTTCACCACCATTGCCAGTTGCCGAAACCCTGCCTTGCGACCACTTGTATTTTGAGCTAATTCCTAAAAGAAGATCTCCACGTCGAATAAAAAAGTATTGATGCCATTCTAGGTAGGTTCTGTGCTTTCTTTTATGAGTGATCAATTTTCTAGGGGTGTTATTAATATTTGACACAACAAAAAAGTTTGACTCGAAAATTTTGGGTTAGACTTGATTTGATTTCGAAAAAGGTCAGGTTCGGATTATCGGATTCGACACGTTTGGAAATACGGGTCGAGTTCGGGTAGACCCAAAAACCCGAACTCAACCTATTTTAACCCATTTGAAAAAACACGCGATGTTGAGTCGCGTCACGCTATCACCCCACCTGCCGTTGTCGAGTCGCTTGACGTCCCGTTGCTGCCTCGCCTGCATCTTTGCCCGCCTGCATCATCACTCATCTGCGCCGTCTGCCATCGCCTCGCCGTTGCAAGCGCCGTCCGCAATCCAACTCCTTCAAAATGAGCTTGTCGTGACGCCTCACCCAACCTTGTGCCTTCGCATGCATTGTCACCCGCTTATGCCGTCGCCGTCTGCCATCCGACGCCTCCTTCAAAACGTGTCCCGGGGTCAGAATGGGTCAACTCGGTAACCCACGCGAGCTGAGTCCGGGTTGAAATACCTTACCCGTTTACAAAAACGGGTTCGGGTTGGGTCAACCAGTGTCGAGTATGTTCCGAGTTCGACCTGAACCCAACTTGTGACCCGATTTTGACAGCCGAACTTCGCATGATCTATGTTCAATATAATTTTTTTTGGACATTTAAGCCATTTAATACAAACTCACACACACAACGCATACACAAAGACTCGAACCCAAGACCTCTTAGTTGGAAGCCTAAGCTCTCAACCAACAGATCAAGGTAAGCTGTGTTGTTCAATAATATTTTGTTCCTAGATAGAGGGGACGAGAAAGTACCCTTTTGACAAAACTTCGGGGGCAGCGGCACGGGGCGAGGCAGCGGGGCAGCGGCGCGTCACGCGTGGCAGCGCGACCGCTGGGCAGCGGGGCGGGCAGCGGGGCGGGCAAACGGGGCAGCGGGCAAGGGGCGGGGGCAGCGAGCAGGGCAGGATTTCGAAATTTTTTAAACTAAACGGGTTGGTGTGTTGACCCGGCAACCTGCCGGGTCAACCCGGACCCGACCCGTTTTTTAAACGGGTCAATTTCTGGATCCCGAACCCGACCCGTTTTGAAATCGGGTCGGGTCCAACCCGGATTTTCCGGGTCGGGTCCGGGTCGGGTCCGGGTCGGATTTTCGTGTCGTGTTAAATATTGACACCCCTACCTTTTGTTGTGTAGTATGGGATTCCCAAACTTCGCTATAAAAGAAATAATTAATTAAACTTATTTTGGTTTATTGATGTGTTCCACAGCTTTGCACTGACAATGATCGATGCCATGCACTGAATACAGCTTTTACAACGATTCATGTGATAATGCATGCAAAGCTGTACGTTTTGCTCAAAGTGAAACCAGCAGATATATAAAACAAGCTGCGGTCTTTGTTATTCATTGCGTGTGCCACAAGTTCTTATTAACTCAAAGCTTGACGACGACTGTTTCAATCAACAGAAATTTGATTGTTATTGTTCACAGGCGAAGCATGAAAGCTCTAATTCAAATATTCACAGTAGTAGTCGAAGGAAAGTCCAGATCTATCTTTTTCATTCAAAAAACCGTGGGTTTAATTAATGATATGTTATATAAGATAGGTATATTAATGATATGTTATCCCGAGATGAGGGGTTCCCAACCGTGCTCCCCCATCAAGCACCATAAACCTTGACGGGTCTTTTATGCCCTTTGACTCTGCCTTTTTCTTCTTTCAAATTCAGCCCTATATATATATATATATATATATATATATATATATATATATATATATATATATATATATATATATATATTTAATATTTTGATTAATTAAGTCATATTCACACACATATAAGTAAGACTTATCTCAATTAAAAATCAAAAAGAGGTCAGCACAATTCTGCAATCTCTTCAAAAACATTATTGAATTTTTTTTTTTGCTTCTGACTGAAATATTTTTTGTGGGCAATGAAGGTAACTAAGCAATTTATATATGATTGCAACAAGGCAGCTTATACGATAATTCTGAGTTTTCGGCTTGAGATAAAAGCACGAGACCATATCATATACATTATCACTTGATGCATGCCCCTATTTTTAATTTTGGATCATTTAAATAGATTATAACAATCAATTATTTATATCCTTAATATAGATAACAGCACGACACCATATAATGTAGAGCGCGTAATATGGAGGGAGTAGAAAAAATTTAGTGATATGAAAATTATTCCCAAAAGATTTTCCGCCTCTTCGTTCGGTTGGCAGGGTTGTAGTCGGGTGACAGTGGTCGGAGAGATTGTAATCAGGCGACAGTGGTCAGAGCAACCGTAGTCGGTGGACGACAGTGGTCACAAGGACCATAGTCGGCGAGCAATTGTGGTCGAAGGGATCGTAGTTGGCGGCCGACACTGGTCGGAGGGACCGTACGTAGTCGATGGGTGACTGGGGTTAGAGGGATCAAAAGCGATGGATGATGGTGGTAGGAGGGAAATTAGTCGACAGGAAGAGGAGGTCAGAGGGATAGTAGTTGGCGGGCTACAGTAGTTGGAAGGACCATGTCAACAGTAAACAGTGATTGGATGAATATTAGTTGGAAAGAAACTATGGTCAGAGGGATCGTAGTCGACAGACGATGATGGTTGGAAGGACAGTAGCCGACAGGCTACTGTGGTTGGACGGACTGTAGTCACGCGGGCAACTATGGCCGGAGAAACTGTAGTCGACAGACAATGATGGTCATAGAGACCGTAGTTGGCGGGCAATGAAGGAAAGAGGGATTGTACGTAGTCAGCGAGCGACGTGAGGAACCGTATTTGGTTGGCGACTTGGTTAGAGGGATCATAGTTGGCGGCGACATTTGTTGGAGACACTGTAGTCGGTTGAAAGGAACGAACTCGATAAGCGAATGAGGTTGGAGGGACCTTAATAGGTGGGTGACTATGGTTAAAAGGACCATAGTTAATGGCTGACTATGGTAGGAGGGAGCGTAACTAGATGGAGATGGTGGTTAGAAGAATCATAGTCGTCGGGTGAAGGAGTTTGGAGGAATCGTAGTTAGCAAACGATTGTGGTTAGAGGGAACGTAGTCAGGGGGAGACAGCGGTCTAAGGAACCATAGTCGATGAGCGAAGGAGGTTGGATGGTCTGTAATCGGTTGGCGTTGGTGGCAAAGGGATTATAGTTGGCAGGAGACGGTGGTCGGAGGGATGGTGGTTGGTGGGCGATAAATGTTGGAGGGACTGAAGTCAGAGGGTAATGGAGGTCGGAGGGACCAAATTCGACGATTGATGGAGGTCATACAGACCTTAGTCAGCCAGCGGGGGAGGTTAAACAGATAGTAGTTGGTGGGCCACAGTGGTATGAGGGACCAGAGTCTGCAGGTGACG
Source organism: Dendrobium officinale (assembly GCA_019514585.1). NCBI lineage: Eukaryota > Viridiplantae > Streptophyta > Magnoliopsida > Asparagales > Orchidaceae > Dendrobium > Dendrobium officinale. Next base: position 44,848,100 of record CM033694.1, read on the forward strand.
GTGGTCAAAGGGACCGTAGTCGGCGGGCAATAGTGGTCGAAGGGACTGTAGTCGACGAGCGGAGCAGACAAAGGGACCAAAGTCAATGGGCTATGGAGGTCAGAGGGATCATTTTTTTTAGGCAGGCCTTGAAAGTTGAGGGGACCGAAGTTGGCGGGTGATGGAAATAAGAGAGATCATAGTTGGCGGATGACAGAGGTTGGAGGGACCTTAGTCGGTGAGCGATGAAAGTTGAAGGGACCATAGTCATCGGGTGACTGTGGTCGATAGACGACTATGGTCAGAGGGAGCGTAGTAGGTGGTCAGAAGGAGCGTAGTCGGCGGGCGATAGAAGTCTGAGGACCATAGTCGGCGGACGATGAAGGTTGAAGGGACATTAGTTTGTGGGTGACTATGGTAAGAGGGACCATTGTCGATGGGCGATGATGGATGAATGGACCGTAGTCGGAGGGTGACGGTGGCCGATGGAACCATAGTCGGTGGGCAAAGATGATCGGAGGGTCCATAGTCAGGTAGGTGATGGAGGTCAAAGTGAGCAAAGTCGGTGCGTGATAGAGGTCGGTGGGATCGAAGTCGGTGGCTGGAGGAGTCACTACAGGAAAATCACTGATTTCCGGCGGCTTTCCGGAGGTCACATTTCTGGCGGCTTTCTGGCGCATTTCCGACGGTTTTTCTCCACATAATTTTCCGGCGGAATTTCCGGTGGCTTTTTCACGTTTCCTGCGGCTATTAAAAATTTAATAAAATGAATAAATTTTTTACTATTTAAATGATTTAACAAAAAAATTATTAAAACTTATATTAACAATTTAATTAATTTTCATATTAAAATTAATTATTTAGTTAATTTTTATTTTATATTAAAATTATTTTTTATTTTAAATTAAATAGTTTCATTTTTTAAAAAATTAAAAATTACTTTATTTTTGGCACTGAATATAGTTTAAATAAAAATTTTTCACAAAAAAACATATTTGCTTCTTCAGCAATTCGGTCGGTTGCTGGAAATTCCTCCCAACCGACCGGTGTTCGAACCTCATTGCTCGCAGATGCGGGGGAGCGGGTGGCTGCCTGAGCGGGGTTTATTTTTTATTTTTTATTTTTAATTTGACCGGCGGTTTAAGACCGCCGGTAAGCCGCCGGACAAAATTGTCGCCGAAAAAACCCGCCGGAATTCATTTTCCTACGCGGTTTTTACCGGCGGAATTTTATCCGCCGGAAAACCACAGCTAAATTACAAAACCGCCGGAAAATGCTCAATTGCCGTCGGAAACAGCCGCCGGAAATGGGTGATTTTCCTGTACTGAGTTAAGAAAGACTGTTGTCAGCGGGTGATGATGGTCATAGGGACCGTAGCTGACGGGTGACGGTGGGCGGAGGGACTATAGTCGAACGACGATGGAAGTCAGAGTAACTGTAGTATGTGGGCAATAGAGGTTGGAGGGACTGTTGTCGGCTGGGGTCGAAAGTCAGAAGAATTGTTTTTGGTGGACGACGAAGGTGGGAGGGACTGTAGTCTGCGAGCAACGGAGATTGGAGGGACCATATTCAACGGGTTACAGTGGTAGGAGTGGTGGGTCGAGAGCAATCGGATAGAGATCCGACGATGATCACCGACCGGATGTAGATCCGGTGTTGATCGATGATCGGGCGGAGGTTTGACGACTATAGATGGACGGCCAGAGCACTGGCGACGATTGGCAGTGCTCCCGTGATGGTCGGAGACCGATCGATGGTCTGACAGTGATCAATGGATGGGTGGTGGCCCGTTGACGATCACTTCAACCTCCGACGAGTCTATCTACTATTAATTTTTTATGTTTTTTCCTTCCTATTATATATATATATATATATATATATATATATATATATATATATATATATATATATATATATATATATATATATATATATATATATATATATATATATATATTTATTTATTTATTTTCAAGAAAATTAATACTGGTAGAGTGGGAGTTTAACATCTCAGCATTATAGAAAAATATAACGAGCATTAAAAAGTTATAGGAGTCTAGAAAGTTTTGATGAAAAGATGCAAGTATTTACAATGTAATTTTTTAATTTTTCCTATAGAAATTACAAGATTTGGATGTCCATAGATGAGCAACTATAAACTGAACAATAGGGTTAGATCTTGACGGAAGCCTTTAGATCATGGCAGCTGCGATAATAACTGAAAAATATAAGAGAGCTTTTTAGTTTTCTTTGCTCTTCTTCTCTCTCCCCTTTTCGTAGAGAATGAGGCCATATGTATGACCTTTTTGGGATTCGCATCTTGATAAATTCACATTGAATCTAAAGCACTTATCTTATGATCTTATTGATCATCTTGGTCATAAACTATTTATTAAACATTTGAATGTCTTAACAATATCAAAATCAAGTGATCTCGGACTCATTAGATTTGTCTGGTCGAGCAACTTGATTTCATTAAAGATATAATACAATTGGAAGTCATTTGATCTATCAATTTATATTTAAAGTTTTAAAACATAATTCAAGTGATTAGGTTCCAGAATTTTGTACGCATTGTAAATCTCATGGGCATGCTGTGGTGGAGTGTTTTAAATTGCATCCGGAACTAAAGAAACCTACCAACAACTCCATTGAGACGGGTAACATCAAGGATACTGTAATCATTAAAAAAGACTCTACAGCCCCAGTTGCGTTGGATGTCATCCCATCCAATGTTGAGATGGTTGGTAGTTTTCCTATTAATGATTTGGAGGAGGTCAACGAAAATTTGTGTTGCTCTAATAAATTAGAAAAATTGGCTGAGCTTGAGAATGATTCGAATTCTATATCTGATAAAGAGGGTATAAATGAACCCGATGAGGATGAATTGATTTCGAATCCTGATAAAGAGGGTAGAAATGATGTTTTGTTGAATGGGAATGATAAAAGCCCTGATATTTTTATTCCTGTGGAATCTTTGTTTCAAAAAGATAATATAATTGTGGATTCTATTAATTTAATTAATCATGATAAAGAGATGCAAGGGGGGGAGGAATGTGAAGAAGGGGAGTTTATTCCGAGAACTAAATCTGCTATTGGTTTGCATGATAAAAATGTTTTGGGAAAGGATGAAGGTCAATCAAGTAAAGCTGGATCGGTTTGTGGTGAAATTCTTACTAAAAACAAGGAGGATGTAGCTTCTCCTCAAATGCATAAGAAAAAAAAGAAACAGGGAAAGAATCAAATACCTGAAACACCTAGATCTACTAGGGCTCAAACTAATCCCAGACTTTCTAATGTTTAAAGCCCTAATCTGGAATGTTCGTGGCATTGGGGGAAAGGATTCTATTACTCGTGTAAAAAAAATTTATGCCGTGTTCACAAAATTCAGATTTTTAGTTCTTCTGGAACCTTTTGTTTCTGCTGATAAACTTCTTTCTGTTACTTCTCGCTTGGGTTTTAACCTTAGTTTTACTAATAGAACTAATAAAATTTGGATTATGTGGAAAAAGGTTTTAGATATTACTGTTATTTCTGATTTTGATCAAGTAGTTCATACCCAAATTTCTTATGATAAGTTTATCTTTAATGCTTCTTTTGTTTATGCCTTATGTACCAGAGCTGGTAGAATTCCTCTGTGGGAATGTTTAGCCGGTTTTGCTCATAATGTTAGTGGGCCGTGGTGCGTGGGAGGTGATTTTAATATTATCTCTAACGCTAATGAGAGGATCGGTGGTAACCCTCCTAATATTAAAGCTATGGATGATTTTAATCATATGATAACTAATTGCAATTTAATTGATATCGGTTTCTCTGGTTGTGCTTTTACTTGGTATAGATCTTCTATGTGCCAAAGGCTTGATAGGTTGCTTTTCAATAATGACTGGGTGAATCATCCTCATATGACTCATGTTCAACATTTAAGTAGGACTTTATCTGATCATGCTCCTCTTCTTATGCATATTTCTGAAAATATTACTAAGCCTTCTTTTGCTTTTAGATTTCAAAATATGTGGATTAATCATGTGGATTTCTTAAATGTAGTGGCTACTAATTGGAATGTTTAATGTTTTTCCTGATAATCATATTTTTGGTATGGCTAGGCTTTGGGCTAAAGCTTAGCAGACTTAAACAAGCTCTCAGGTGGTGGAATAAACATGTTTTTAAAAATATTTTTGATAATATCAAAGAAGCTGAAGGTAAGGTGGTGGACTTGGAAAGTGTGCTGGTTGATAGTTACACAGAGGAAAATATTTCTAAACTTGAAAATGCTAAGCTTTCCTTATTTCATCTTCAAAATCAGGAAGAGATTTTTTTGGAAACAAAAAACCTCTATTACCTGGAATACTGAAGGGGATAGAAACACACTTTTTTTTTCATGCTATGGTTAACAAGAATAGAATGAGAAATCATATTCATAAAATTGTTGATCCTCAGGGTATTGTTTGTGATACTGAGCAATTAGTTATTAATTCTGGTATTGCTTACTTTCAAAATATGTTTAATTCTTCCAAGTCCAAGTTACCTATTAATAATGCTAGTGTAATTCCTAAAATGGTGGACGAGGATGTCAATGCTATGCTTATTCATGCTCCTTCGGAGGATGAAGTTTGGAATACTATTAAAGGTATGAATGGTGATTCTGTTTCGGGGCCGGACGGCTTTACTACAAAATTTTTTGTTAAAACTTGGGACATTATTAAGTATGATATTATTGATGCGGTGCATGATTTTTTTAAAGGTACTCCTTATCCAAAATTTTTTTCTTCTACTAATATTATGCTTATTCCGAAGAAAATTAACCCTAACTACTGGAATGATTTTAGACCTATAAGTTTGTGTACTTTCTTTAACAAGTTAGTTGCTAAAATAATAGCTCATAGATTGTCCTCTATTTTACCTAACATTATTTCCATTAACCAAACTGGTTTTGTTAAAGGTCGTAGTATTTTTTACAACATTTTATTGGCTCAAGAGATGGTCCATGATCTAAATGCTAAAGTTACTGGTGGCAATATTTTGTTCAAACTTGATATAACGAAAGCTTATGATAATTTGAAGTGGGATTTCCTTTATAATGTTCTTAAGTTGATGGGTTTTAATGATTTCTTTCTGTTGCTTATTAAGAACAGTATTGAGCATTGTTTTTTTTCTGTCATTATAAATGATAGTACTCATGGCTTTTTCCCTTCTAAGCATGGGCTGAGACAAGGAGATCCCTTATCCCCTTCCCTCTTTATTCTTTATTTTAGCTATGGAATATCTATCTAGAGGTATTGATAATCTCTATACTAGGATGCCTATGCTTAACTTTCGTACTATTGGTGGCATTCCTATATCCCATCTTAGCTTTGCTGATGATTTTATCATTTTTTCCAATGCTTCTATTAAAAATGTCAAATGCCTTGCTAGTTTCCTAACTTCTTTTCAAATGATTAGCGGGCTGTCGATAAATAGAGATAAGAGTAACTTTATTACTGGAGTTTCTGTGAATCAGAATCGTATTAATGGTATTAAAAGAGTTTGTGGCTTTAATCAGTCTTTTCTGCCTATTAAGTATCTTGGGGCTCCTCTTTTCAACGGTAGGAAAAAAATTTTCCTTTTTGACAATATCTTCTCTATATTCCAAAAAAAGTTTTTAAATTGGCCGGTCTTCTAATTTTCTTTCTTTTGGTGGTAGATTGACTTTGATTAAAAGTGTGCTTAACTCTATTCCGATATTTTTGTTCCATACTTTGCAACCTCCGTCTGCTGTTTGTGTGAGGATGGAGAAGATGATAAACAAATTTTTTTGGGGTGGCATTGATAATAAAACTTGTATCAATTGGGCTTCTTGGAGCAAAGTTTGTGGCGTTTTTAAGGAAGGGGCTCTTGGGTGTAAGTCTATATCTGATACCTCTCATGCTTTCTCTCATAAAATTTGGTTTGCTTTTAGAGCTAATAATAGTTTATGGGCCAAATTCATGAATGCTAAGTATTGCAAGAATCTTAATCCTTTGGCTTGTCATTATAAAAACTCTGATTCTAGGGTTTGGAAAAGAATGTGTAATATCAAATGGGAGGCGGAGAAGTTTATCCAATGGGGCATTGGTATTGGGGAGGTTGGGTTTTTGGCAGGATAATTGGTTAGGCAATTATTCTATTGATCAGTATCTTAACACTAATACCATTATTAATACCAAGGTGAATCATTTTTTCTATAATGGTGAGTGGAATATTGCTAAACTTAAGGAAGTGGTGCCGGATGTGATCATTGAGCAAATCATTCAAATCCCTTTGAATCTGCATGTCAAGGATAAAATCATTTTTAATCTGTCTTGTTCTGGTAATTTTAACTTAAAAAATGTTTGGGAGGAGTTTAGATTGAAAGGTGAGATGTCTATAATCTTTAATTCTATTTGGCATAATACTATTCCTCTATCTTACTCCTTGCTTTCTTGGAGGTGTCTTAAAAAGTTTGTACCTATTGATAACATTCTTTGGAAAAAAAGGTTTAGTATTGTTTCTAAATGTCAATGCTGTTATAACATTGAGAGCATTCAACATGTGTTTGTTAATGGGGCTATTGCCATTAACGTTTGGACTCATTTCTTCAATTTAACGGATATTGGCACTTTCAATGCGGATTATGATATGGCGGAAATTTTTAAGATTTGGTTTACTAAAACTAAAGGTCATATTCATAATTTACTTCCTATTGTCATTATTTGGTATCTTTGGAAAGGTAGGAATGAGTCCAAACATCTGGGTTTTAAAATGATTGCTAAGCTTATTATATCCAATATTAGGTATAAAATTCTTCAGTTGATAGAGGTGAATCTTATTTCTGGAAAAAAATTTCATAACAGCAAGCTTCTAGCGGATTACTTTGGGATTCAGAATACTTTTATTAGAAACAATAGGGTGTGTACGGTCAGGTGGGTTAAACCTTCCATACCATTTGTTAAGTTGAATACTGACGGCTCTGTTAAGATTAGCAAAGCTGGTATGGGTGGTATTATTAGGAATCACCTTGGTAACCCCATTGCGGTTTACTCTGCTCCTCTGCCTTCTTGCTCTGTTTTGACATCTGAATTAAAGGCTTTGGATTATGGTTTACAGTTATGTTTAAGAATGGGTTTACATAATGTGGATATTGAAGTGGATTCCACTCTAGTTATTCATATCATTAAAGAGAAAGATGTTTGTTTCCCTCATAATTTTTACACTATTAGGAAGATTAAAATTGCTCTCTCTTTGCTCAACTTTACTATTTCCCATATTTATCGTGAAGGTAAAGCTTGTGCGGATTGGCTGGCTAATTTTGGTTCTCAAAGTGATATTCTGCGTGAGCATCCTGTGCATGAGCTGCCTATTCCTCTTAAAGGAATGATTAATCTTGAGAAGATCGGTTTACCTTACATTCGTCATATCTAAATTTATGCTTTCGTATCCTTCAGTTTTGGTTTTGAGCGGTGAGTTGGTCTTGTTTCTGTTGGCTGGATTTGGTTCTCTTTTGGCTGGTGTTGTTTTTGAGTGTTTTCTGGAGTTTTATTTTGATTGGTACAAGATGTTAAATGGGAATTGTAAGGCTGGGAAGCATATTTTTATCTGCGTGAGCATCCTGTGCATGAGCTGCCTATTCCTCTTAAAGGAATGATTAATCTTGAGAAGATCGGTTTACCTTACATTCGTCATATCTAAATTTATGCTTTCGTATCCTTCTGTTTTGGTTTTGAGCGGTGAGTTGGTCTTGTTTCTGTTGGCTGGATTTGATTCTCTTTTGGCTGGTGTTGTTTTTGAGTGTTTTCTGGAGTTTTATTTTGATTGGTACAAGATGTTAAATGGGAATTGTAAGGCTGGGAAGCATATTTTTATCTGCTGGCAGTATATTATCTTGTGGGTTTTTGGCTGGAGCAGGTGGAGAAATTGAGGGTATTTAGCTCATCTGTATGTTGTTTTCTGGGATTTACTCTTTAATTTTTTTTGTGAGGTGCGGGAGGTTGCAGGTCTACGGTGTGGATAATTGCTATAAGCGTAATTGTGGTTTTAGACATCAGCGGGTTGTTTTTGATGTTATGGGGAAGAGGTATTACCTGATTATTAGCTGGGCTTGCGGGATCCGGATTGACTTTATGATGGGTTATATTGTCAGTTGCTATCTCTATGCCTGTTGGCTATTTCATCAATCTAATACTTCTGCTTTGAGAGTTCTTTACAGGTGGGTATTTTATTTAATGGCGCGGAACATCAACGAATGCAAGGTACTCTTTCTTTGGAATTTTTATTTGCTTCTCTACTCTCTATATAAATTTTGCAGGAAGATTGTGCAGAACGAGTTACATTGGATCTTCCAATTTTGGGTGCTGTTTATTCACAGCCCTTTTTTTTTTTATTCCTGTTATTTTTGTACTCTTAGGATAAGGAACCACCGGCTCTTAGGTTTTTCTTCTTTTTGCATTGTAGCTCTTATGAGCATTAACGAGCTGGAGGATCCTTTTAAGGATTTTTGTAACCGTTTTACCGATATCAACGCGTAGGCCCCTCTGTGGGTTTTAACTAAAAAAAAAAAAATAATTCAAGTGATTAGTTTGAGCTCATTTAAAGTCAGATCAGATCAATTGTAGTATCAATAGATTTCTCTCGCCAAAACATTCAGCTTGATTATAATTTTGTGCGAAATAAAGTTCAAATGATCCTGAATTGAATTATGAAAGCTTTCAATTCAAATACTATGATCTCTTAAAATTCATGGAGTCCTATCAATCTTATAATATTTTATCAATTATAATTTTAAGAAAATTTCTTATATTTTTTCTTAAGTTGATTATTATCAAAAATATTTTTTATGACTAATTTGTTAATTATCTTGTTATAGAATAAATTTAATATAAATAAATAGAGTTTTAAATTTATAACATGTATATTTTAATTTTCTAAATTTTATTCATGTGTATTTGACGGTCATATAATTACGGTAGTGGGTGTATAAGCCGGAGTCCACGTGGTTTCATCCCGGCCAACTCTCGCGATCATTTTCGTGAAGGTTGCCTCGTCAGCTCGAATAAGGCCACAAGTCATTCGCTATTAAAGTTGACGGTTTGGAAATAGGCCTAGTGGCTTGTATTTTCTTCAATAATTCACGTGAAATCCTAGCTTCCTTTTGCTCCCATGTACCTTTCTTCATCGTATGCCAAAAATCTGCTCCAGGTGTATGTAAGTGACATAAGCATACTGCTTTAAGCTAAGTTAGATAAACCTAATGGTGTTAAAATCGGGTCACGGGTCGGATTAGTGTCGAATCGGAGTTGATCAGTGTCTAAACGGGTCAACCGAACACGACATATTTTTTGCAGACCGGTCAAGTTTTTTGATATGGACTTGACCCGTGTGGGTTACCGGGTTGACCCTACCGAACCCACGGACCCGTTTGATTCAAAAAAATGGGCGAGTCGACCACAAGGCGGCATGGCGGGCAGCACGGCTGGCCAACTAGCGCTTGACAGAGTCGTGGAGGACCAGCTGGGTCGCGCGAGACGACGACAATGAGAAGTCGAAGCAAGTGACGCAACAACAGCCAGTCACACGACGTGGCACGAGCAGACTGGTAGTGATGCGACGCAGGTGGTCAGACGCGGTCAGTGCTGACAGGGAGCTATTTTTTTGGGTTAACCCGAGTTGAGTTCGACTTTTCTGGTCAACCTGAATCAAACATGTTTTTTTCAAATGTGTTGAATTCGGAACTCAAACCACGACTAGTTTTGAAATCAGGTCAGGTTTAACCCAAAATTTTATGACCGGATTTCAATCAAATTTTCATATAGTGTAAAATATTAACACCCTAGGTAAGCCTAAGAGTTTAACTTCAGAAGAACTATTACTTGCAAAATCCGGATCGAGATAATAGTCCTATTTATTCAGTATATTCAGTAAATACTAAACACTACACAGATGATAAGTAAAATTTTTGCTTGATTATTTTTCGGAAGAATTATACTTATATATTGAGTAATTTGTCAAAAAAAAAAAAAAAAAAACAGAAAGAAAAACTCAGGATCCCACGCGTCCACCGTCTTTTCCTATAAATCTCCACGCGTCTTCTTCTTCCTCCCCCAAACAAATAACATAGCTCGAAGAGTAACAGCTCCAGTGCGCGAGCGACAGAGAGCAATGGCGGTGAACATTACATCGATAAAGACATCATCAAACGGAATATGGCAGCACGACAACCCGCTCAACTTCGCCTTCCCTCTCCTAATAATTCAAACAACACTCATCCTTCTTCTCAGCCGCGTCCTCTCCTTCCTCCTCAAACCCCTTCGCCAACCAAAAGTTATCGCCGAAATCATCGGCGGAATATTATTGGGTCCTTCCGCCCTCGGCCGTAACTCAGCTTACATGAACCGCCTCTTCCCACCATGGTCCACTCCCATCATGGAAACAGTCGCCAGCGTCGGCCTCCTCTTCTTCCTCTTCCTCGTCGGCCTGGAACTCGACATTCGCTCCATACGCCGAACTGGCCGCCGCGCATTCTCCATTGCGGCGGCGGGAATCTCCCTACCCTTCGCCGGCGGCGTCGGTGTCGCTTTCGTCCTCCGCAACAAAGTTCCCGGCGCCGATCAAGCCGGTTACCTTCCGTTTCTCGTCTTCATGGGCGTGGCGCTCTCCATCACCGCCTTCCCAGTCCTCGCTCGCATCCTCGCCGAACTAAACCTCCTCACCACCCCACTGGGCGAAACCGCGCTCTCCGCCGCAGCGTTCAATGACGTGGCAGCGTGGGTCCTACTCGCCCTCGCCGTCGCGCTTTCCGGCGCCGGTCAGCACACAAGCCCGTTGGCTTCGGTTTGGGTTCTGCTCTCCGGGCTCGGCTTCATCGCCGTTCAGATATGGCCCGTTAGACCGGTGATGACGTGGGTGGCGCGGCGGGCGGAAGAGGAAGGTGTGGAGAGCGAGGCTTGGATATGTCTTACGCTGGCCGGAGTCTTAGTCTCCGGCTTCGCCACCGATTTTATCGGCATACATTCTATATTTGGCGCGTTTGTGTTTGGACTAATGGTTCCAAAAGAAGGGGAGTTTTGCGGGAGGTTGATGAGAGAGAATTGAGGATTTTGTGTGGGGGTTGCTGCTGCCGCTTTACTTCGCGTCGAGCGGGCTGAAGACGAACGTGGCGGCCATAAAGGGAGCGGAGGCGTGGGGATTGCTGGCCCTGGTGGTTGGGACGTCTTCTGTGGGGAAGATAGTGGGGACCTCTGTGGTGGCGGTGGCGTGCCGGATGCCGGTGAGGGAGGCGATTACGCTAGGAGTCTTGATGAATACTAAAGGTCTCGTGGAGCTCATTGTTCTCAATATTGGCAAAGAAAGGAAGGTATTTTTGGTTTTTTTTTCTCTAAAATTTTATTTAAGGTAATTTTTGTTTGTGTGCATGAATTAGTATTTTAGGTTGATCATTATTCAACTCAAATAGGCAAATATTCAAAAAAAAAAAAAAACGATAATTAAATTCATGATTAAAAAATTATTTTAAGAAATTTGTCTAAATTTTTTAATTTAATAAAGTTTTAATTTTTTATTTCTCCTTTAAAATTAATACAATACAAATTATTTATTCATTACATTTTTGTAGAGAAAATACATTAATATTAAAATATATAATAATTTTTATTTGAGCTTATCTTACCGACATAAATTTTTTCCTAAATTAATAGAAAAGAGTTTCATGAATTGGCTAAGCTAATACAATTTAATGAGCATATCTAGCTAAATAAAGTATTTTTTTTATTTAATTTCCAAAATTAACTATAAATTAGCTCTATTCATACTCAGTATGATTCAAATATCAAATTTAATTTAAACCTATAAATAAAATTTGTAGACAAAGCATTTTTTATTTATTTTGAAATATATATATATTTTTTTATTTCTAATCAGGGATACGATTATTCAATCGATAAATAATAATTTTTTGTTAGAACAAATTATATATATCTTTATTTGGAAAAACACTTTGTATGATTATAGATTAAAAAATCAAAGAGAAAGCCGAAATTTTCTGAAATTATAATTATTATCATTAACTTATCGAACCATTTTTTTAAAAAATTATGATATTCATAAATTATTTCAGAGGGCACCAAAACTTTCCAAATTGGAGTGCGCTCTCTTAACTATTGGGATTAATATAAAAAAATCCTCTAACTTGAAAAACAGAAAAATTGTCTTATCCATGAGGTCAAATTATAATTTTTTTTTAAATTAGAATATTATCATATTTTTACGTATTTATTTTCTGTTATTTGAAGATAGGTTTTAATATTATTTCCTAATAAACTTCATTAATGTGTCACACGTGTCATCTTCTTGAGTCCAGAAAATTGATCATTATTTTTTTTTTATTTTTTTTTTACGGTTGTCCAAGTTACTAAAAAAGATTAAAGAAAGATGATTTGGACCCGGAGAAAATGTCCCGTGACAACCTATTTCCTAATAAACTTCATTAATTAGTCAAACTATTTGAATGTTTTTCATTAAAAAAGTCATTTTTTCCTTAATAGTTAGTTCCAATTTATTACAAAATTTGCATTATTTAAAAAATGAGAATGGACAAATGTATAAGATACAAAGATACGTCCTAATATTTTTTACTTTAAAAATACAACCTACCTGATTTAAATAGTATTTTCTTTAAAATTGCATAACATAAGTTGATCAATGAACAATTTTAAATTTTATGTAAAACATGAATAAATTACTATTTAATATTAAATAAAGTAAATAATAAAAATGATTTTTTAAAAAATGTTTAAGCAAAGGCAAAATAGCTCTTTTAACCGGCCATTTATCCACTAATGGTTTGTTAAGCATGTGATTAGTTAATCATAGAGCTTATCGCCTATTAACCTAGTTTGAAATTTTTTAATGAGTCCTTAATTAGCTAATGACATTGCTAATGATGCTAAGTGAAAATGTGGGTATTCAATAGAAATAGAATTAACCAAATTATTTGGTGTATTCAGAATTAGCCAAATACTCTGACTAGTTATATAGAATTAGTCAAACTTTTTTACTTTTTCAATTAAAATTGTCAAATAATTTGACTAATTTGATTCTTTTTAAATTTTTATAAAATTTTGCTCCTTCACATAATTTAAATTTTGACCATTCTACTTAAAATTTATTCTAGTTAATTTCTAAGTTTTATTATAAAGGTATTAAAATAATGGACAATAGAAAATATAATTGAATTATAGATATAAATTTAATTTAAACATAATTTTATAATATAAAACTAAAATTTTATAATTATATTAATCTTTTTTTTATAATGTTTTTTTTTTCAATCGCATTGGATTATTTTTAATTTTTAATAATTTAAAATTCAACTATTGAAGGTACTGAACGACGAGATATTCGCCATCATGGTTCTGATGGCCCTGCTAACAACATTCATCACTACCCCAACAGTCTTGGCGCTCTACAAGCCCGCCCGCGCGACCAATCTCCCGAACCAGCGGAAACTTCAGCGCTCTGCCGCTTCCTCTCCTTCCTCCGTCGTCGACGACTCACAGGAACTCCGCATCCTTACGTGCGTTCACGGCCCCCGTGACGTCCCCGGCCTCATCAACCTCATCGAAACTATCCGCTTCGCCACCCCTAAATCCCGTCTCAAGCTCTATATACTCCACCTCGTCGAGCTTACAGAACGCTCCTCTTCCCTAACCATGGCCCGCCGTGCCCGCCGCAACCGCCTCCCTTTCCGTAACCCGCTCCGTCGCGACTCCCCACGCGACCAAGTCGCGGTCGCATTCGAAGCCTACGCTCAAATGGGCCGCCTTCGGGTCAGGCCCATGACTGCCGTCTCTGCCATGCTCACCATGCACGAAGACGTCTGCGCCGTCGCAGACGAAAAATGCGTTTCGCTCCTCGTTTTACCTTTCCACAAACGCTGGCTTGGCGGCGAGGTGGAGAACTTGGGGCATGCTTGGCGGGCAGTTAATCAACGTGTTCTGAGAAATGCACCGTGCTCTGTTGCTGTGTTGGTGGATAGGGGGCTCGGGCGGGCTGGGTCGGCCCGAGAAATCTGCGTCGTGTTTTTGGGTGGGCCGGACGACCGCGAGGCGCTCGAGCTCGCCGGGAGAATGGCGGAGCATCCCGGCGTCGGCGTCACCGCCGTAAGTTTCGTTTCTGAGGGGCCTAACATCACTCTCCGGCCGTCGGAAAAGAAAAGCTCGGAGGAGAGGTACACCTTCTCGACGGCCGTGATGGACCGGGAGAGGGAGAAGGAGTTGGATGAAGCGGCGGTGGCGGCTTTTCGACGGCGGACGGATGGTGCGGTGAAGTTCGAGGAAAGGGAGACGGGAGCGGCGGGTGTGCTTGAGACGGTGCTGGGTATTGGGCGGAGTGGTCGGTACCAGGTGGTGGTGGTGGGGAAGGGGAGGTTTCCATCAGTGACGGTAGCGGAGCTCGCAGGAAGGGTGGCGGAGCACCCGGAGCTTGGGCCTGTGGGGGACGCGCTGACTTCTTCGGCAAGCGGGGTGGTGTCGTCGGTGCTGGTGATTCAACAGCACGACGTTGTTCATTCCGAGGAGACGCCAGTCTCCATGGTTCTGAACGGCGAGGCGAAGGTCATTGATGTGAAGGAGGAAGTTTCTGGGTGAGATTTTAAACGTTGGATTTCTCTAGGTTTTCTTTCTGACCAATTATATGGTGTCGACATAAATAAATTGAGGTTATTTTAGTGTGTGTAAGTAAATATGGTGTCGACATAAATAAATCAATAGAAGATCCCATATTCTCATAGGAAGAGCTGTTAATGTTATTTTAGTGTGTGTAATTGTAGTTTTGTATATTTTCATAGTATATCTTAATTATACTTGCTGATGAAGACTTATATATTTCAATCCAAAATGAGAACTCTCTCTAAGGAGAAATTATTACTTGCGAAGTTCGGACATAGCTCACGTCGGAATTCAAATAAAATAAAATAAAATCATAGTTTGTACATCTCTATCTATGCACACGTCACATGGCTTAATTTCATTGGAGTTCAGACTCAAGTTATGTTCGGACTTTACACACAATAATTTATCATTCTCTTATATATATATATATTAAAATCATTTTAAAGCATTAATTTATGCTTCTCTCATATAATTTTTTAATGATGAAGGAAAACTTTTAAAATTAACACATTTTTGGATCATTAAGTATTAAATTTATGGAGCATAATTATTCAAAATAAAAATTATTGCTTTAAATTGAGTTTAATGTAATGATCACTACTAAAAAATGTGGCTTTTCGTAGCACTTGTCATGGGCGGTTTAAAAACTGAAATATTTTTTTCCTTCAAAACACCATTCAAGAAAACCGACTTCACATCTAATTGATGAAACTGTCATTTATTCATAGCTGCAATGAAGAAAATTAATCTGACTGTATCAAATCTTGCAACCAATGCAAATACCTCTTCATAATCTATCCATTACTTCTGCTCGTACCCTTTATTTATAAGTCTAACCTTGAAATTGTTTACACCTCCATCAACATTCTTCTTCACTTTGTACACCCATTTAACACCAATGGATTTTTAACCTTTAGGAAGTGAGGCCAAACTCCATGAGTTATTTCTCTTAATGGCATCAATCTTCTCTTATATGACATCCATCCATCTCTTATCTGTAACTGTCTCATTAAAAGTTAAGGGTTCTTTATCTACATATAAAGCAAATTGAGACAACTCCTCATTATAATTTATGTATTTCATTAATCTAGCTTTGTTATGGACGCCAATTTCATGACCTATTCCTCCTATTTTTATACACCTTTTTATAATTTTTTATGTGATAGTCACTCCACTCTTATAAATATTTAGATCTTTATCACATAAAATATAGAAAGAGAAAAACGCTAACAATTACTGAAAATAGGGGTGTCAATTTCGGGTCACGGGTCGGGTTCGGGTCGAACCCGAACTGACCCGGGTGGAAAACGGGTCAACCCTAACCCGACCCGGGTAGAGAAACGGGTCGAAAATCCGAACCCGGACCCGACCCGGCGGGTTGCCTGGTTGACCCGACACGACCCGGAACCGCGACGGCGGCAGCGCGCGGCAGCTCGCGGCAGCGCGAGCGGCACGCGGCACGCGGCGGGGCAACGGGCCAGCGGCGGGGGCAGCGGGGCAGCGGCGCGTCACGCGTGGCAGCGCGCAGCGGGCGGGCAGCGGGGGCAGCGGGGCGGGCAGCGGCGCGTGGCAGCGGGGCAGCAGGCAGGCAGGGGGCGGGGGGCAGCGGGCAGAGGGCGGGATTTCGAAACTTTTTGAATTAAACGGGTTGGCGGGTTAACCCGCCGGGTCAACCCGAACCCGACCCGTTTTTTGAAACGGGTCGATTTCTGGAACCCGAACCCGACCCGTTTATAAATCGGGTCGGGTCCAACCCGGCGGGTCCGACCCGTTTCAATAATAAATCAATTCAATAAATTCATTAATATCAATAAATCAATCAGAAATCAATAAATTGATGCATATCAGGAAATCCATACGATGCAATATCGTACACATGCAATTTCATACAATGGTCTTACTCGACAAGCACAAACACTAGCTATGATCAATGGTGCTATTGTAGAAATCCATAGTGCTGTTGTAGAATCCATATTGCTGTTCTAGATATCCGCACGTTGGTTTCGATCAAGAAGATGTTACGGATCTATGGTTTATGATTTTGATGATAGCAAACATTCCTTATTTCTCTATGATTGCCTTATGTGCTAACGTTTCAGGTCCACACGATCAGACTGCAATATGGAACCAGCTCAAGATTGGGTAGACTAGGTCTGTGTCAGTTTGTAATCTTTTTCCTTTCTTGAGTCTGTTGTGTTTGGTGTGGCTATAACTTGGTAGAAATTCTCTTGCTCCCTATATGATTTCTGTTTTTGGTAACATCGGTCAGGACGATCGTAAGATCGGCCTGGACGATCTGTCCAAAATCAGAAACCCTAGCTAGGGCATCCTCATTAAGGCAGCCGTCAACATATCGTCCTGGACGATACTTGTATCGGCCAGGACGATAATCTCAATTCAGAAAGAATCAACCGCCATAATCAGTTTAGGAAGTCTTTGTTTTAGGAAATCGGCCCGGACGATATTATTATCGTCCAGGACGATCTAACTCAATCATGCCTAAATTGATCTGGTATCTTTGAAAAGCATTAATGGTTGATTGATACGATCACATCGTCCGGGACGATCGCATGATCGGCTAGGACGATGGCCTGGACGATCTATATCGGCCAGCTCAAAAATAGGGCGATGATCAGGACGATTGAAATCAGTTTTAAACTAATCGGTCAGGACGATCGTAAGATCGGCCAGGACGATGTAACCAATTTTCTTCTGATCGCCCCATATCGTCCTGGGCTAATGAGCTTAATTTGTACTGATCGGCCAGGACAATATACCTATCGTCCTGGACGATAATGGCGGCAACTTGCATTAATCAGCTCGTTTTGAGAGCCTCTATTTAAGCTATGGCAAGACACTTTGTAAGTGTCTTTGGCAGCCATTGTAGCTTCGTTCTTGTGGGGGAAACTTGAAGAGAGAGCTTGAAAGGGAGAGAGGAAATGGTGGAGTTTGAGAGGGAGAAGATCCTGTGAGGGGGAGGAACTCAAGGGAGTGTGGTGGGGGATCCACACGGTTGCTCCGGCAAACTCGCACCTTAGTACCATCGGATTCAAGGCTTGTCTCGAGGTAAGTTCACCAAAGAAGAAGATCTCTTTGGTGTCAAAGGACCCGGCGACTCCGTCGCACCGGGGAAGGTGGAAGTGATTTTGTAAGGGCTTCTCCGCCTAGCCGTGGGGGCTAAAGGAGAGACACTAGTTTAGTGCAATACTTGGGGGGTGCCTCCAAGGAGTGGACGTAGGTCAAGGTTTGTCCGAACCACTATAAATCCGGTGTGTTATTCCTTTTTACTATTTCCGCGTTTTAATTTCCGCACTTTGATTGTGGTGATTTGGATTGTGTTTTGGTTTTAAAGTTTTCCAATTCACCTCTCTCTTTAATTAGCTTGGGATTAAGTTCAAGAGGGCCTAACATCCCTAACAATCTATCATTTTTTTTGGTAAAAAATTTACTGTGAAAAAGATTAGACCAATTCAAAATATTATAAATTCAAATCATGCAATGAAATACAAAAAAGGTGAATTAAACAAGCAATACTGGAAGTTATTTTGTGAAAAAGTTTCAGAATTTTATATCGTAAGTATTATTTATAAGACAACTCTTTCTGAAACAACTTAACTGATTAATCATATCTATTTGTTATGTAGTTTAGTTTGTGAAATAACTATTCTTATCAGGATTCTATCCGTTTGAGGAAGAAATTCTTCTATCCGTTTGAGGAAGAAATTCTTCTTGATAGTTACTAGCACATTGTGTATCTTCTACTATATGACTTTTGTAAATTGTTAGATGAGGATAATAGAATTAGTGGATGGTAAACATGCATTCATGCGTTTCTGGCACGAATTTCTTATAATTGTCACCATGAGATTGCAGTGGACATTCAAATTTTGTTTTGTTTTGTTTTTTTTTTTTTTTTGGACAATTGTGGCGATTTTAATTGCCACAAACGCCCAAAATTGCGGCGATTAAACCCGCCACAATATGAAAATCAGTTTAAGTTTTGATATTTGTGGCGGTTTTAACCGACACAAATGTACAAAATTGTGGCGGAGAAAATCATGACAATACTGAAAATCAGTTTAGGTTTTGATTTTGGTGCGGCTATAACCGGCGCAAATTTGTAACTTAGCATCGGTTATAACCGTTGCTAATACTAGCACATCCTTTAATCTATTCCACCGGTTTAAAAACTGTTACAGAATATCATTGCAGCATATCACAATCACAGCGGGGGTGCATCGGTTAGAACCACTGCAAAATAAAATGTGACGATTATAACCGTCAAGAAAAGTAAAAAATTGTGTTGCGATAACCCTATTTTTTCATAGTGGATCTCCACCTTCAAATTCCATATTCATTATTTCAATATATAAAAAAAATGCAATTAAATTTATATATTTGAAACTTGAGTCTAATGATTTAATTTTTCATTTACTTTAAGGTAATGAAAGGTATTTAAATAAAAACGAAAGGTTATGATTGAAATCATGAGAATAGATTAAATAAGATTAATGGCTAAAATTTAAAACGAGAAAAAAAATAATGAATTTAATTGAGAGGATTATAAAAAAATATTGCATGATAAATAATAATTTCTCATAGAACTTTACTTTGACTTGGTAACTAAAAAGAAAAAGAAAATTTTCAAGTAAAATTGAGGATAACCTCTTAAGCCTAACCATGAATCTAATGTTTCATTCGTTCCTATATTTCTCATAGCTAGTAATTAAGTTTTTAAAATCATCAATAATTTTTTTGAAATCATTCTTTAAAAAATTTACATGGTTTGCCATCCTGAAGGGCTCCACCACCATATGCTTCAAAACATTTATCTCTAACCATAAATCTATCCATCAAAAGATATATATGCATACATCATTGATCTATAATGAACCCAAGTGATTAAAAGTCTATACTATTTAATTGTAAAATAATAAAATGAGAATAAAAAATAAAATGACTATGAAAGATTAAATGAAAAATAAAAAAAATTAAACAAAGAAATAAAAAAATATTGAATTTTTTTTGGGTAAATAGCTTGTTTTCAAGAGTATAGTATATGTAGGCATTTTTGAAGATTTCTAAAGACAATATATATAACTATAAAAGAGGAGTTAAGATAATATTATTCTATGGACACTACTCAAAATCTAAATTAATGTCTTAAATTGTTTTTAATAAAATGATCATATCATTCAAATTATATATTTAATGTTTCCATAGATAAAAAAGGCCCGTGGGAGGGGCATGCGTGGTAGGTGAAGATGCTGGTGGTTGCCTTCTTGGTTTACTTGTTGGTTGGCTTTAGGCTTGGCAGTCCCTGTTTTATTTTTTTGGTTGTTTTGATGGACCTTTTGGTGCTGGTTTTTGCCTGATTATGTTGTATCTTGCTGGCAGATACTTGTGGTTGTTTTTTTGGAGCTCTTTGATTTATATTTTCTGTTGGCCGGGAAATGATGTGGCAGGGGCTTGCTTCTCCGTCAGCTTGGCTTGTGGCAACCTTTGGTGTAGATCTCTTGCTCGGATTGGTTGGCTGCTGCGCTTCTATTCACTAAATTTGTCAGTTTGAGCTTGGCTTATGGGAAGCAGGTAGTCTCGGTCAATTACTGAGCCCTCGGGATTGATTTTAACATTTATTTTCTTTTGCTTCTTTGCTCTTGTACTGGTTCTTTTATTTTTAATATAAGTTTTGTTTTGAAAAAAAAAAATGTTTCAATTGATAAGTGAATGGAATTGAATTCTAGTTAAATGTATATATAAATTTTATTTTAATATTTGAATATAATGGGTTTTTTTTAAAATTAATGAATTTGATGAATCCTTAACTTTTAAATTTATGAAGTCTAATGGTTTAATAACTCATTTAATTTAAATTAAAAAAAAATTTGAATAAAAATGAAAGGCTGAGATTGAAATTATCGTTATAGATTAAATAAGATGAAACGTCAAGATTTAATATGGGTATGACTAAAGGTATACCGTCATTTTCTTTAAAACATCCATCTTCATTGATAATTTTATCTATGGAAAGACATACCGACATTACCGATCTGTAAATAACTCAAAAGTTAGTGAAATTCAATGCTATATAAATCTTGAATGATTAGATGAAAATTAGGAAAAATAGAATAGTTATGAAAATTAAGTAAATAACTAAAAAAAAATTTGAGATAAAATTTTATTATGAATTGATTGATTTTATCATCTCAAATGATCTTATGAGTATATATAGACTTCATGGATTATCTATCTAATAGGATATTCAAGGATTAAACAAAATTTTCACTAAATATCAAAAGTAAAGTTTTTATAAAAAAAGTTTTAAGCCTTCGAATTTTCCAAGAGGATAACATGGATTGATTCCAACTCTTTGAGGTACGCAAAATAATAAGGCTTTGTAGAAAACTAGAAACCGTTAAGCAAAAAAAAAATTGAAAGTTTTTTAATAAGTGCAGCAAGCAAAAACATAATTTATTCAGAGAGGAGATAGTTCACATAACAAACAAATTTAAATTAATAAAGTCAAAGGATTTGACCAACTGGTTGATCAGTTAAGACATATCGAATGACTAATTAACACAGCACACACAAAAAGAAAAAGGTTTACTTAAACTTAAGAACACATAAATAACTTATATAATTAACGATAGACAACTTAGGGAGAAGTAGGGGAATATGCAATGGGACTTGGGGCTGTAGGGTCAACGAGGAAATCATGAATCTCGTATCTCATCACACAACTGGTATTGATCACATAGCAACCCAACCGGCTTTTGCAGGACCCAAATATAGTCTCTGATGCCTTCTCTAAGCATTGGCTGCATGCTGATTCTTGAAGGTCACGCGTGCATTGTGCCATTCCATAGATAGTCATGTTGCTGTTCAAAATATTTCTCTCACCTCGTCCAAATTTGTCATCGCTTGTTGCGGCCGCTACTTTCACCTCTCCCATTAGCCCCTCCACTGCTTGATTGAAGTCTGCAGGATCCGTTGTTATAGGAGATGAAGACCAACTATTGGTATAGCTCGTATCAGATTGTCCGAGGAAGTTTTTGGAATCGTAGTGAATAAAGCAATATTCGTACCAAATTCGTGCTTCAGCTGAAAATGGACATATTGTTCGGATCTTATCTGCCGCTTCTAAGATGCAAGGCAAGCATGTCTCACGGCTAATGTCCCCTCGACATCGAGTGAGGCCGTAGATAATGTCCTGGCCTATGCCATAGGACGAGGTGGCAAAGCCATAGAGAGCAGTCTTTGCTATGAGGCCGAAAAAAGCATGGTTGATGTTGTCTTGCAACAAGCTGTTGGTGCCAACGGTAATGTTGTTACTGCATTCTTGATAGATGGAATCGGCACTGCATCTTGCAATTATTGGGAGGAGGAGAACAAATATGAAGAGCTTGCATGAGAACTCCATTGCTAATTTAATTTTCCTCCCAATGATTTAATTTGAGCCCTCGCATTCCTCTTTTATAACTGTAAGAGATTATTTTTTTAATCAAACACAGCGAGAGAAATAGCCTGCAATGCCGGCGTTCTTCAACATTGAAAGCCTCTGATTTGTATTAATAATACTACCAGCAGGTAATACAAAAAAAACATTTAGTTCTGCAAGGCCGGGCAGAAGCAGATAGCCAGTATTTTATGCTTGTAGTTTTCTATGAATGCATATTTATTTCTTCATTAAAATAGTAAGTTTATGCGTTGCGATTGTCCTATAGCATATTGCATTGACTTTTTCACCTATAGCATATTGCATTGACTTTTTCAAAATTTTAGGGGTAAATGATTTTTATGAATGCAAGAATAATAATTTGATTTGAAAATTAATTTTTATCTTAAATAAATCTCTTTCCTACGTATATTTGAACTTTGGAAAAAAAAAGATTTTTTTTTGTAATATTTAATTACGGAGATAATTGGTGATGGAAAATTATCAAGAAGAAGGCTTTCAAATACTTGCTGCCATTTGTAGTGAGCATAAGCTTTTATTGTTTTGAGTAATTGTTAGTGTTTTTCACCTTTTCTCTTTCTATATTTTATCTGATAAAGATCTAAATATTTACAAGAGTAAATTAACTATCACAGAAAAAAAATTTGTCCGACTCATATAAAGGTGTATAGGAATAGGAGGAATTTTTCAAAAAAGAAAAAAAGAAAAAGAAAAAGGAGGAATAGTCTTGGAATTGGAGTCCATAACAAAGCTAGATTAAAGTAAAATATCCCCAAGCGTTTTTGTTTTTTTTTTAAATAGGATCTTTTTGAGGTTTAAAGAAAAAAAATTTATGGATGCTTAAAGGTTCTCTCTACATGCTCTCTCTTTCGGATGGTTTCATTCTTTTAAAATTCAACAATAGTGAATATTACAATATGGGTTGGATGGGAGGGCCTTGGTTCCTACTAGAAAATCCTTTTATCCTACAAAAATGGTCTGCCAAATTTAAACCTAAACGAGATGAGCTCGCCTCTATCCCCATCTGGATTAAAAATTTTGGATGTGCCTCTGGCTCTTTGGACTCATTGTATCTCCAAACTTGTCAGTTACAATGGCATCACTCTTTCTATTGACTCTCATATAGCAAAACATTCTCAGTTAAACTTCGCCAGGACCTGTGTTTAGATCTCTAAGTCCTCTACTATACCTAAAGAAATCCCTATCGAGATAGATGGAAAAGATCAGGTCCTTAAGGTTATTTATGATTAGAAACCAGTCCCTTGTGAAACTTGTGGTTCCTTAATTTGTACATCCTTCGAACACGTGTCCTTCCAATCCCATTCCTCCTCCCACTATTCTCCATAGTCCTAGAAAGAGAGGTCAAAGTACTAGCCGCCACCCTCGTTCCCAATTCACTGTTAAATTCAATAATCCTACCCTCCTGGCCAATAGTTTTGCTGCTCTTGATGGCAATTTTTTGGCATCTTCGCTGACACTTGACTCCTCGGTTGTGGTTACCCCTCTTTTTTTGGTTCCCCTTACTGATAAGGAACCCATCTTTCCAAATCTTAACTCTCCTACTGAGGATTTATCATCTTCAAATCAAGTTTCTCATTCTTCTACTCCCCAACTACCTAGCATTCCCCTTAGCAACAAGTTTAATTCTCTTCCTCTCGATAAGTCCTCCTCTCAGCCTCTGTCTGACTCGACTGATATCTTTCCTTCCCCCAATCTAAACTTCTCTATTTACCAATCCCCTCCAAAACAAAATTCCCCTCCCCGCAACCCAAAGTCCTCCAAAGCCAAATTTGCCAACAAGGCAAAAACCCCTCCTCAAAATCTGAATAACCTTTTCGCTTTTTATTTGTTGGAATGTTAGGGGGTTCAACATCCCTTTTAAGGTTTAATCCTGTAAAAATCTATTTAGTCATCACAAGTTAAAATTGTTTTTCATTTTGGAAGCTAAGATTCAAAAATCCCTGATTTCTGATCATTGGTTCTCTAACTCTCATAAGCTCTTTGATAGGGAGGATTGCTGTAATAACTTTCGCAATTATTCTCCTAGAAGAATCTGGATTAAATGAGACACTTCTTCTATCTCTTTCTCCCCATTGATTCCTTCTTTTCTCCCATATTATTCACAAGACCCTAGCCTCTCCATGGGCTCTTCTCCCCCTTTCTGTCTTTCTGTCATTTACGTTGTTAATTCTCCTGAGGAAAAAAGATATTTTTGGTCTCACTTAAGATACTTGGCCAATAATATTTCACATCCTTGGATTATTCAAGGTGACTTCAATTCTTATATGTATGAATTTGAGAAAGCTGGGGAAAACCTGTTGCATTCTAGCCATTTATAAGAACTGGATAATGTTATTTTTGATTGTGAGATTATTGACCTTGCACCAGTTGGTCTTTTTTATACTTGGTTCAATCAACGCCTGGACAGCCAGATTCACATAAAGTTAGACAAATCATTGGTTAATTCTGCTTGGTTAGATAATTTTTAATCTGCTTATTATCAGGTGGACCCTCCTTAATGCTCTGATCACTCTCCTCTTGTTATCTTCCCTGTGATTATTTCTTTTAACCCCCCCCCCCCCCCAGTTTATTTTCAAGAATTTTTTTGCTGAATCAAACGGGGTTTTTGTAAGTCAAATTGCTTCTCTTTACTCTAGCCTTCAAATTTTGAAGTGCATGCTGAAATGGATAAAATGAAATTCTTCTAATCCCCTTGCTTCTTCCATTGAGGAACTTAAAGGTAAAGAGCAAAATTACCTCTTGGATCTCCAGAGCAATCCGTTAGACCCTACTCTCAACCCCAACTTTAAATAGATCAGTGAATCACATTCTTCTCTCAAAGCTTCTTGGGCTTCCTGGTTGCCTAGAAGGGATAAAGTCAATTGGACTGTTAAAGAGGAAGAGGATCTTGGTTTCATGTATGCTAGAATTAGAGCATGACATAATCTTAATGTTTTGAAGGATATTTCTACTCCTCTTGGTTCTTTCACCTCTCATTAAGATACTGCGGAAGCTGTTGTGCATCATTTTAGTACCATGTTCAACACTCCAACTCCTCCAACTGTTGCAGATTATGTTACTCCTACTAAAAATGTGGGTTCTCAAGAATTTGTTGATTTTATGGTTATTCCTATTACCAATAATGAGATCAAGAGGTTATTTTTGCTTTACCTTCTTCCTCTTCCTCCGGCTTGGATGGATTCACTGTAGAATTTTATAAATCTTCGTTGGATATTATAGGTCTTAAAGTTTGCATTGTTGTTAAGAACTTCTTTATTACTACCAACTTTCCGAGAGGGGTCAAAGCCACAACTATCACTCTAATTCCTAAATCTTCTCATATATGCCTGCAATATTTTTGACTACAGACTTATTTCCCTCTACAATGCATTTCATAAAAATTTGAAAAGATTCTAGCCAATAGACTGAAGAAGGTTTTACCTACTATCATTCATGCTAGCCAAGCTGGTTTTAATCATAAGCGATGTTCTACTGATAATATTACCTTTGCTAATAAAATTTTGAGAGAATTAAAGTCCTCCAGTAATCTCTTTTGTGTAATGCTTGACATCCTTAATCTTTTGATTCAATTTCAAGGGATTTTATTATTAATAAGATGAGGCAAAAAGGTTTTCTTGAGAGTTCTTAAGATGGATTAAGGGCTGCTTCAACAATATTCACTTCTCCTTTTTCCTTAATGGCTCTCTAGAGGGTTTTATTTAAATCTTCTTCGGGTATTAGGTAAGGCTGCCCCCTTTCTCCTCCTTTGTTTTGT
Organism: Dendrobium officinale; assembly: GCA_019514585.1. Classification (NCBI taxonomy): domain Eukaryota; kingdom Viridiplantae; phylum Streptophyta; class Magnoliopsida; order Asparagales; family Orchidaceae; genus Dendrobium; species Dendrobium officinale. Next base: position 44,873,967 of record CM033694.1, read on the forward strand.
ATTGTGATGAATGCTCTCTCATGTAGTCTTATGGAACATCATCAATCATCCTTCAATGGCATTTATTCCAACGTCAATAATTTTAACTATCTCCTTCATGCACACGACCTTTTTGTGTTTGGTGACAACTATAATCTTAAAGTTGGTAACCTTAAATGCAAATTAGATTTATTTGCTAATGCCTCGACTCTTCAGATCAATCCTCCTAAAAGCTCCATCCTATTTCCCGTAATTCGCAATATCAGTCTGACATTTGCTCTATTTTGGGGATTCAGATCATTCCTTCTTCTCTCACCTATATGGGTCTCCCCATTTCTCCTAAAAATTTGAAAACTACTCACTCCTATCCACTCTTGAGTAAGCTTTCTATTCTACTTGATGTCTGTAATGTTAAATTCTTGTCTTTTATAAGTATGGTGTAGTTTATTAAATTCATGATTGCTAATACTTTGACCTACAAGACTAGAGTCTCCATTATACCAAAACACATATGTAAAGATATTGTTAGGTTATGTTCTTGATTTTTATTATTTGGGAACATTTAGGAAAGGAAGTTGCACATAATTGCTTGGAATACGGTCTGCTCGGTCTCCTAAATTAGTAGAGGGTCTCGGGTTGCCTGCTATCGACTATCTTTATTTACGCTTCTCATGCTCCCTGTTATGGCGTCTGCTGTCTAACGATTATGGTTTAGCTTTGTGGCTTAGAGGCAAATACATTTCTCCTTGGAAGCATCCCCCCTTCAAGCTTCTAAGCACTAGAAACAACTCTGTTCGGTTGCTTTTAAGATTAGGGAAAAAATAACCTTTTGCATTACCCCTCATAACAATTTTTTGATGTACTAGGATCCTTGGTGTCATTGAAAACCTCTCCTGAATTGCTTATCCCATCGAGATATTCTCTTAATATGGTTAAAAATTTCATTCATAATACTGCTTGGCTGTTTCCTGGCTCTATCCCTATATCTATCCAAAAGGAAATTAAGTCTATCCCTATTACAAAGTAGCCGCCTGTGGCCTGGCAGGGCTCTATTCAGCCATCCCATTGCTATTTCTCAGATTTTTACTACTCTCACTTATCTTTTGTTTCATGGAATAAATTAATTTGGCACAAGCATCATTCTATCTGGTTCTCTTCATATGCTTGGATGATTGTTATTGAGAAATTAAAAAGGACGAATTTGCTTATCAAAAGGAATATTAACATTTCACCATCTTGTGCTTTTTGCCTCTCATTCATGGAAACTCACAAACAATTATTTTTTGAATGTGATTTTTCATTTATTGTTATTACTGAGCTCTTACCCATTTTGAGATGCTTCTTATTTAGGCCAACTTTAATGCAGTTTTTGGAATTTTTGAGAAGCAATAGGTCTTTAACAGTAAAAATAAGCTCTTTTGTTATTTATCTATTTGATGTTTGGTCTATTAAATCTTGAAAGAACGCAACAATCGTAGATTCTCTGGAATGGAAGTTACCACTTATACTCTTTGTTTATCTGTTAAGAATGCCATCATATTGAAGGTTTTGAGGTGGAAGAATTATGATGCGCTTAAAGATAGTTTTGCTTCCAATCTTTCTTGATACAGATTTTTGCTTCTCTTTGTTGCCCGTTTGGACAGTGAAGCATGATGCCAACATTTATGTTTGATATTTTGGAGAGAAACTGTGGCTGCTAAGGTTCACTATCTTATTGTTTTGGGCAATAGTCGATTTATGCCTTCACTGGAGGTCCTTATGCAACCCGTTTTCTTCTTCTGGATCGCCATGTGGCAACATGGGCATCTCTGTTACTTTCGTGACCTTTATGCTTCTCTCCGGAAATTTTGATGGGCTATGATAGATTGTTTTGCTGGCTTTTTAGATCACTTGAGTCCAAATTGTTTTGCCCCATTTTGTTTGTTGGGGTTCATTTTATTTACTTTTTATAATTTCTCTATAATTGGCTTTTCCTTTTTATTAATTTTGTAACTCTTTCTCATTTATAATTCCAAAAAAAAAAAAAAAAAGAGCCTATGACATAGGAGGAGGTAGCAAAGCTATAGACAATAGTCTTTGCTATGAGGCCCAAAAAAAAGAATGATTGGAACAGTTTTTTTATTACTTTTTTAAAACAACATTCTAATTTAAAAATTTTTAATTCAAAAAAATTTTTGTTCTTAAAATCTTTTTTAAAAAATAATAATAAAGATATCACAAATAAAACCTTAAGAAAATCTCTTCCATATGTAAATACTTTAAACCATCCTCAATAAATTTTTAAATGTATATATTTTTATTTAATGTGATAATGATCAAAATATTTGTAAATAATTATTTTTAATTACAAGTTAAAATTAAGTAGCTATTCACACAAACATTTCACCATTTCACAAATAGGAGTATTGCATCTTTATCTAAATGTCCCGTGAGTAATTTTTTTTTTTAATTTTTTTTCAAAACCACTCTCTATAAGAGCATTTTTATATTTTTGAATGTCCTTAATTTATTTATAGCAATAATTAATGTTTCTTGGTGTAAAATTTTTACATTTCATGCAATTTTTACACCACTTTTATAAGCTTTCGAGATTGGCATATTTTTCTGTGTGGAAACCGAACGAAGAGAATCGTCTAATTTTCTCTCTGTATATAGTAAAAGCGCAGTCAAAACATAATTACTGTAGCAGCAGCGCTTTGACTATGCTTTTACTGTAGGCAGAAAAAAATCGGACGATTCTCTCCGTCCGGTGCATGTCCACACAAAATAAAAAGTCTTTGAGTTCTTCAATTTTTTCATTCTTATTTATCTTTTGTACATTTGATGCAATTGAAGAAAAAATCGATGGGTTGATACATCTAGAGCTTAGCAATCAATCATAATGGAGATTTTATTTTACTTTCTATTTTGCAGGCGTAAATTTATTAATTTTATTATTTTATTTCACTAAGAGCTTAATTATCTTTAAATAATTTTTAATATTATATATTGTACTATGACAACCTATTGATCAAAAGTTCCGAAAACTTTCTTAATAATTTTTCAAGTAATTTTTTTATATTAAAGTTTTATGAATTTAAATTTTTTGTACTATAACAATGGGTGTGAATATAATGATGTAAAGATTGTTCATATACTGTCCTCCTGCTCTTTTGCGCCGCTCTGGCGATTAGGGCATCCCGGGTGTGCGAGCTGCTTTGCGTTCATTTCTTCCTCCTTGCGCCTCGTTTTTGTTCGTTTGTTAGTGTTTTGAGGTTCTCTACTTCCTTTGGGTGCCCGTTAGGGCTTTTTTCTGATGGCGGTGGCTCCTGCAGTGAACCCGTGGGGGAAATCTGTGGTAGAACCGACTGTGGAGGAGAAAAAAGGTTTTTTTAACCTAGATGGTGATGGATCGTCCTCTCCACGTAGATCTAGATCTTTTAAAGAGGTTTTATCAGGCACTGCTGCTTCAGGTGATACTTTTCCTAATGTTCAACAGTCGGTTTTTAATGGCGTCCCTGCTGTATTATTGTCGGATGAGGAAGTTTTGAAACTTGCTTCCCCCTATCAATTTACGTTGGTTGGTAAATTTGGCTTGCGTCGTCCTAACCTTGATGCGATTCGAAATTGTTTCTCTTCGCTTAAACTGTCCGGCTTTTACTCTGTGGGTTTATTGGATGCTAGACATGTTGCGATTCAATTATCTAACGATTTAGACTATAGTAGAATTTTTGCTAGAAGATCTTACTTCATTTTCAATTGTCAAATGAGGATTTTGAAGTGGACTCCGTTTTTTGACATTAAAGAGGAGTCACCAATTGTTCCTATTTGGATTTTGTTTCCTAATCTTCGTCTTCATTTTTTCAATTCGAAAGTACTGCATGCTTTAGGTTCGATATTCGGTAGGCCCCTGCAAACGGATCAGGCTACGGCCTCCAAAACTCATCCCTCGGTTGCTAGAGTTCTGGTAGAAGTTAATATTTCGAAGAAACATCCTACAGAGATTTGGGTGGGTTCGAAAGCGTATGGGTATTTGCAAAAAGCAGAATTTGAGAAAGTTCCTGACTTTTGCGTGCACTGTAAGATGCACGAGCATGGTGTGGTTGATTGTTTTAAACTAAATCCGGAGTTAAAAAAAGTTTCTGGGCTTGCCGGGGGGAGGCTGGGATCTACCGAGAACATTAAACAGTATGTGCCGATCGAGAATCCTAGCGAGGAAGTTAATGTTACTCAGGTGGTACCGTCTCCGACTGTGCAAGAGCCTATTATGGATGGTAGTGAAATGAGAGGTGATACGGATAAGCTTGTTCAGACGACTGATGTGGGTAATTCTGTTTTGAATTTAGATTCTGTAGATAATAATGTGGTTACCTATATATCTAGTGAGAATGCTACTGATCCTAAACTTTTCATTTTAATTGAGGATATGCTAAATGATTTGCCCGTAAATTCTATTTCTGTGAATATTGAAAACTCTTTGATTTCTAAACAGGGCAACAAGGAAGGGGATAGCGGTGATGATGAACTGGGGGATTCGTATGAGGAAGGTGAAGTTGTTCCTAATGCGAATGATTGTGATTCTATGAAAAAGAATCAAGGTATGGATTTACTGACTTCTTCTTCCAAAGCTCAAAAATCGGGTGGCAAGGATAATGCGGTTGTGGGTGGTAAGGTGAAAGGTAAAAATAAAAATAGTTGCCCTGTCACCCCTAGGTACACTAGAGCTAAAATGTCTTCTAAACATATTAATGATTAAAGCTCTTATGTGGAATGTTAGGGGGATTGATGGTAAGTCTTCTAAAATACGTGTTAAAAACCTTTGTAGGATTCATGATATTAAAATTCTTGTTTTAAGTGAACCTCTTATCAATGCTGTTAGAATTGCTGATATTGCTAAATTTTTGGGTTTCAATATGCATTTTTCGAATGTTTCTAACAAAATTTGAATTTTGTGGAATAAGTTCATTTCTCTTGACATTGTGGTTGATGGGAATCAAGTTGTGCATTGTAATATTAATGTGGGTAATGTTAATTGTTTTGTCTCTTTCGTTTATACTGCTTGTAATAGAGCTGATCGTATTAATCTGTGGAATAATATGGTTAATTTTGGTGCTAACATTAATGGCCCGTGGTGTGTTGGGGGAGATTTTAACATTATTGCGACTGCTAATGAGAGAAGGGGTGGTTGTAGACCGAATTTGCTAGCTATGGATGATTTTAATACAATGATTAATGATTGTAATCTTAATGATATTGGTTTCATTGGCAGCCCTTTTACTTGGAATAGGGGTACGTTGTTTCAAAGGTTAGATAGATTTCTGTTTAATAATGATTGGCTTGCCAACTTTAATGCTACTAGTGTGGAACATTTGAGTAGATCTATGTCTGATCATGCCCCACTGCTTTTAAAGGTGAATGTTCTTAACCAACCCGGCACTTTTTCTTTTAGATTTTTAAACATGTGGTTACTTCATGATAATTTTAATTCTATGTTGGAGAGCAATTGGCATGCTCCGGTTTTTCCGGATAATAATATAAAGGGTATGTTGAGACTTTGGGCTAAGTTATCTAGATTGAAACAATGTTTGAGATACTGGAATAAAAATGTTTTTAAAAATATTTTTTTAAATATTAAGGCTGCTGAGGATAAAGTTGTTGAGTTGGAGGGGGTGTAAATGGAGAATTCTAATGATGAGAATAATGAAAATTTAAATGTTGCTAAAACGGCTTTATGTAATTTGCAATGTCAGGAAGAAGCTTTTTGGAAACAAAAGGCTAATGCCAAGTTTGTCACTGAGGGAGACAGAAACACCAAATTTTTTCATGCTTTGGCTAATAAAAATAGAGCGAAAAGCACTATTCATAAAATTGTGACTAATGAAGGTGTTGTTTTGGAGTCTAATGAGTTAATTTGTAAGGAGGGGGTTGATTTTTTTGTTAATTTGTTTAACGGTAATGCTTATATTTCTCCTTTTCTTAACACTAACATTATTCTGAGGCTCATAAAGGATGATGATAATATTTTGCTTTGTAGTTTACCAAATGAATCTGAAATTTTTAATGTTCTAGCTGATATGAATGGAGACGCTACGGCGGGCCCTGATGGTTTTACTACTAAGTTTTTTCAAAAATCCTGGGAGACAGTTAAGGGTGATGTTATTAATGCTGTGCAAGACTTTTTTAGAGGTAACTCTTACCCTAAATATTTTTCTTCTTCTAATATTGCTCTGATTCCTAAGAAGGAGGGTGCAAATGCGTGGAAGGATTTTAGACCCATTAGTTTATGTACTTTCTTTAATAAATTGAATTCCAAAATCATTGCTAGTAGATTGGCCATTTTACTTCCTAGAATTATATCTTTAAATCAAACTGGTTTTGTGAAAGGTAGGAGTATAAGTGATAATGTCCTCCTTGCTCAGGAACTTACTCATGATATTAACACTAGGGTTCCTGGTGGTAATATTATTTTTAAGCTTGATATTTCTAAAGCTTATGATAATTTGGATTGGAATTTTCTTTATAAAGTGTTAGCTTTGTTTGGCTTTAAGAAAGATTTTATTCTGTTGATTAAAAATAGTATAGAAAACTGCTTCTTTTCTGTGATAATTAATGGTAGAAGTCATGGGAATTTTAAGTCTTATAAAGGTCTTCGGCAAGGGGATGCTTTGTCTCCTTCTCTTTTTATAATAGCTATGGAATATCTTTCTAGGGGTTTAGAAGATTTGTATGCTAAGAATGTTTCGTTGAAATTTAGAACGATAAGAGGTTTTCCTATATCGCATCTGAGTTTTGCTGATGATTTTATTTTGTTTGCTAATGGTTCTATCAAGAATGTGAAGATTTTAATGAAATTTCTTTCTAGATTTAGTGTTTATAGTGGTCTGTCCTTTAGCAAAGACAAATGCAACTTCATTGTGGGCAAGTCGATCAATCACAGAAGAATTCAAGCTATTCAAAGAGTTAGTGGTTTTATTCCTAAAGGGTTACCTATAAAATATTTGGGTACGCCGATTTATAAAGGTAAAAAGAAAAATTTTCTTTTTGATGACATTTTTACTATTATTCACAAAAAGTTATCTAATTGGTCTACCGGTTTTCTTTCTTATGGTGGTCGTTTAGTTCTTATTAAAGCTGTTCTTAACTCTATTCCTATTTATCTGTTTCATACTTTATTGCCTTCTGTTTCGATTTGTTATAGAATGGAAAAAATAATTAACAAATTTTTTTGGGGAGGCAAGGGAAATACTAACGTTATTCATTGGTCCTCTTGGCATAAAATGTGCGGGAAGTTAGAGGAAGGGGGTTTGGGGTGTAAAAATTTTAGTGATATGGCTGCTGCTTTTTCTCATAAGTTGTGGTTTTCTTTTAGATCCAATTGTAGTCTTTGGGCTCGTTATATGAATGTTAAATATTGTAACAATAATCACCATGTTTCGTGTCATTTTAAAAATTCTGATTCCTCTACTTGGAAAATGCTGTGTAATATTAAATGGGAAGCGGAGAAGTTAGTGCATTGGGGGTTGGGGAAGGGGGATATTTATTTTTGGCAGGACAAGTGGAATTGGGTGGTTCTTCTATTGATGCTTATTTAAATTCTCATACGATGGAAAGAATCAAAGTGTCTTATTTTTATAAGAATAATGAGTGGGATGTGGAGAAATTGAATGCTATTTTGCCTAATTGCTTAGTTAATTGCATAACAGATTTGCCTCTTGATATTAATGGTAAAGATCGTATTCTTTTTTCTGGTTCTTCTGATGGTAATTTTAAATTAAAAGTTGTTTGGGAGAATGTTAGGATTCCGGGGGAAATTTCACAGATTTTTGACGGTATTTGGCATAGTTCTTTTCCTATTACTTATTCGACTTTTGTTTGGCGTTGTATTAAAGGTTTTTTGCCGATTGATAACTTGTTACAAAAGAAAGGCATTTCTCTTGTTTCCAAATGCTTTTGTTGTTCTCTTTCTGAAGATTTGGAGCATTTGTTTTGTAACGGTCTTGTGGCTCAACAAGTTTGGTGTTTTTTTAGTAGTTTGGTGGGTTTCAATATTTCTACTTCTCATTTAAATTTGGTTTCTCTGTTGAAAAGTTGGTTTATACATGGGAAAGGGCATTTCTTGAATCTGTTACCTATGCTGATATTATGGTTTATATGGGATGCTAGAAATAAGGCTAAACATGATAATATTAAGATGGAGGCTTTTTGTATTATCAGTAATGTGAAAAGGAAGGTTATTCAACTTTTTGATTATAAAATTATTTCTATTAAGACATTTTCTAGGTGTAAGAGTGTAGCGGTTAGTTTTGGCATTAATCTGGCTACGAGGAATATTTTTAATGCCGACTCTGTAGTTTTATGGATTAAACCCAAACCACTGTATGTTAAATTAAATACGGATGGTTCTGTGGGGGTTAATAAAGCGGGTGTGGGAGGGATTATTAGAAATTTTGAGGGTGTTTGTGTGGCTGCTTTTGCTGCTCCGGTGGTTGAGAGGGATGTTGTAATATCAGTTTTTGCTCCAGGTTCGTCCGGACGAAGTCGGATCGTCCGGGACGATCGGTACAGGTTGTGCAGAGAAAATCATGTTTGGCTGTATGGTTCGTCTGGACGAAATCAGGATCGTCTGGACGAAAATAAGTCAGAGAACCCTTCGCCGGGGACGATATTTGATTTTCGTCTGGACGAAATAATTCTCTTCATGGATCGTCCGGTACGAAGCTCGATCGTCCAGGACGATCAGTCTGGATATATATAGAAATGAGATATTTTGAAGAGAGAGAAAAAGTTGAGGAGAGAGAAAAACGAAGGAAAAAGTGGAAAAGTGGATTTTCGGGCGACGCCGAGCTGTTTTCGTCCGAAGAGACTGTTGAGGAAATTGCTGTACGCAAGATAAGGCACAATCCGACTTTCTCAATTTTCAGAACCGTCGAGTTTGGCGGTATTATCTGTCCGGAATTAAGTTTTGTTCGCGATTTTCGTCCGTAATTTCCGACTGGTTTAGTTTCTACCGCGTAACTTTCTGTATTTTGTTGAAGTGCCGAGTGTGCACACTTTGGTTATTTTTTTAAGATTTTTGTCCGGGTATTTTTGATTCGACTGTGTTTTTAGTCCACTGGATTTTTCTGTGAACTTGGAAATTATCTGTGTAGTAGAATAAATGTTCTAAAATGTTGATGTCTATATTCTGTGCGAATTTGGTGAATTTTGATTTTCAGGAAAATTGTGTAAATTCTGTATACTGCCGTTGTGCTGCCCGATTTTTGAGTAATTTCTGTTTTGTCCGGAAATCTTCTGAATTGATATGCTATCTGTATATGCTATATAAAGGGAGTTATAAGGGGCCTGGATCCTATGAGATTCAGTTAGTGTATGGGAATTCTGAAATGAGCTCAATATGAAATCTGATATCTGTTCTGTTCCGGATCCGAGGAAACAATCTGTTTAGGTGCTATATGCACTATATATGTATTCTGGTGCTATAAGCACATCTGATCTGATCTGTTTTGGTGCCGTGAGCACAAAGGGAGGCATAAGTGGCCTGGATCCTATGAGATTCAGTCAGTGTCAGGGAATTTAGCTATTAATTAAATATCTGATATCTGCTATATGATTCTGATATGATTTGTTCTGTTCCGATATGATCTGTACGATTCTGATTCTGTTGATCTGATGTGTCTGATCTGTTATGTTTCTGATTTGATACAACTTCCATTTCCGTACAGTTTTGTTGATTTGATACCTGTCCGAATCTGTTTCGATTCTGTATGGATTTGTCTGCTGTGTTGGTTTTGAGATTCTGAGGATTTTGATTGGAGGTTTATTGCTTTACTGAGCTGTTGAGCTCACCCTTGCTTTCTGGTGGTTTTCAGGTTCTGGGAAAGGCAAGGAAGTCCAGGATTAGTTCAGAGTCTGATCAGTATAGGTACTTTTGTACTTTTGATTTTTGTACAGTCATGGCTTTTCTGTTCTGTCTTTCTTTCTGTCGAAAGCCATGTACTGTTCTGTAGATGATTGTTTTGAGGAAATGAAATCGGATAGATGTTTTGTTCCGCTGCATTTGATGATACATAGTAGCTCTGTGTTTGTTAGTCTGTGTGAATTAATTATTTGGAAGATTCAGTTCCGAACAAAATTCCAAAGCTAGATCCTGGTTAGTGCAGCTCCGTCGCGATCCAGCGCGGGCGGGATCCGTCTCGTCTCGGGTCGGGTCGTGACAAGCTTTTTTTTTGGTATCAGAGCAATGGTTTTGGAATTTGAAAATTTTGTGAAACAGAGCTATAGGAAGTGATCAGTATGTCTGTCTGGGGAGGGTAATTTTGATTTGTTTGGCTTTTTATTTTTGTTGTTTTTGTGATAGTTTTTCCGGATTTTCTGGATTTTTCTGTATGGATCAGCCAGACCCAGACATGACAGATGGTCAGAGTGCCGATCAGGCAGCACCAGTGGGGAGTACAGCCCCAGTGGTTGGTGCGGATACGCTTTCTCAGTTTGCTTCGCTGGTTGCTCAGATGATGAGCGAGACTCAGAGTAGAGCTTCTACTGTCAGATCTGATGACCTGGATAGACATTTGCAGTTGTTTTTGAGGTTGAAACCTCCGAGGTTTGAGGGCGCTGTTGAGCCCAGAGCTGCTGAAGAGTGGTGAGGAGAGTGGAGAAGATCTTTGACGGGATGCAGTGTCCGTCAGACAGGAAGGTACCGTTAGCAGTTTTTTCTGTTAGACGGAGAGGCTGAGCACTGGTGGGACGGCCAGCAGGCAGCCAGATTTCAGGGCAGACTGAACTCTTTGATTACTTGGGAAGAGTTCACTGAGGTATTCCGAGATTGGTTTGTTCCCCCTTCTGCACGACAGCAGATGCAGGAGAACTTTCTGAGGCTTGTTCAGGGGAGCAAGACGGTGATGCAGTACGAGGCTGAGTTTACTGCATCAGTCAGGTACGCTCCGCAGCTGGTTAGCACTTCTGCTGAGAGATGTTACAGATTTCTGAGGGGATTGCGAGATACCTTGAGGCAACCCCTGATACCATTCCGGATTACTGATTTTCTCCGAGCTTGTGGAGCGAGCTCGATTGATAGAGAGAACGACTTGATGGCTACTCAGCAGCGGTGGGACTGCGAGTAGGAAGAGGTTTGGAGGCGAGGCATCTGGCAGTGGTTCCTCCGGAAAGAGGAGATTTGTTTCCCGGTTCTTGGATCTGGAGATTCCAGAAGGAGCGGAGTTACCAATACGACGAGTTCGGGATCAGTCAGTTCGGCACCTGTGTTGGACGGCGTCGGCCAATGTTATAGGATGGCTGGTCTGTGCTTCCGATGTGGTCAGTCAGGACATCGGATTGCAGAGTGTCCGCAGATGGGATTTGATCAGCGATCTGAGGGCTTTGTCAGACCTGCCGGTTCATCAGGAAGACCGAGGACTGTTCCTCCTCGCCCTGAGGGATTTGCTGGAAGAGGTGGTGGTTCTAGTTCTGCACCACGGAGACCACCTACTGTTCAGAGGGAGCAGAGTAGTTCCGTTGCTTCAGCTCCTGTTCCAGTTCAGCCACGAGTTTACAGCTTGAGTCAGCAGGAGGCTCGAGATGCTCCCGATGTTGTGACAGGTACGATTTACATTTCTGATCAGCCCTGTCGTGTTTTGTTTGACTCTGGAGCGAGTCATTCTTTTCTGTCCGAGCACTGTTTTGAGGCTTTATGTTTGGATTCTCTTTTACTTCCGGTTTCTTTGTCTGTGATTTTACCGGCTGGGAATCCTTTGATTGCTCGGCAATTTTGTTTGTGTGAGATCGAGATTGCTGGCAAGAAGTGGAAATCAAGTTTGATTCGGTTGCCGATTTCATCGTATGATGTAATTCTGGGCATGGATTGGTTGAGTCAGTATGAAGCCCAGATAGACTGTCTGAAGAAGCAAGTGAGTTTGCTTATGGCTGGAGAAAGAGTTGTATTTCAGGGATTACGAGGTGTTCTCTCCAGTCTGATTTCGTTATTGGAAGTGAACAGGATGTGGAAGAAGGGATGCCCAGTGTTTTTGGCTTCGGTGCGGGATTTGAACCTAGAGGTTGGTTCTGTTTCTGAGATCCCTGTGGTACGGGAGTTTGCTGATATTTTTCCTGAGGAGCTGGTTGGTTTACCTCCGGATAGAGATGTGGAGTTCTCTATCGATATTTTTCCTGGTACCGCTCCGATATCGAAAGCTCCGTACAGGATGGCACCGAAAGAACTTTCTGAGTTGAAAGTTCAGCTTCAGGAGTTGGTTGATAGAGGTTTTGTGCGCCCTAGTGTTTCGCCCTGGGGAGCACCTGTTTTGTTTGTGAAGAAGAAGGACGGTACACTCCGTATGTGTATCGATTACAGAGATTTGAACAAGGTCACGATCAAGAACAAGTATCCTTTGCCTCGGATCGACGACTTGTTTGATCAACTTTCCGGATCTTTAGTATTTTCGAAGATTGATTTGCGATCCGGATATTATCAGGTGAAGGTGAAGGAAGCTGATGTGGTGAAGACAGCTTTTAGTACTCGGTACGGGCACTATGAGTTTTTGGTTATGCCTTTTGGGGTAACCAACGCGCCTGCTATTTTCATGGATCTGATGAACCGAGTATTCAGGGAGTATCTGGATCAGTTTGTGATCGTCTTCATTGACGATATTCTGGTATATTCTGCATCTGAGGATGATCATGCCAGACATTTGAGGATTGTGTTAGAGACTTTGAGGCGGCATCAGCTGTATGCCAAGTTCTCCAAGTGTGAATTCTGGCTGAAGAGCATTTCTTTTCTGGGGCATGTGATTAGCGGAGAAGGCATTTCTGTGTAGATCCCCAGAAGATTCAGGCAGTTGCTAATTGGCCAAGGCCGACTACGGTATTTGAGGTACGTAGTTTCTTGGGCATGGCTGGATATTACAGGAAATTTGTGAAGGGATTTTCACAGATTTCGACGCCTCTGACGAGACTGACTCAGAAGTCAGTACCTTTTGTTTGGACATCGGAGTGTGAGGCGAGTTTTCAGCGATTGAAGGATTGTTTGACTTCAGCTCCAGTGTTAGCACTTCCGTCAGGTACGGAAGGTTTTCAGGTGTTCAGTGATGCTTCACTGAAAGGACTGGGATGTGTCCTGATGCAGCATGATCAGGTAATTTCTTATGCTTCTAGACAGTTGAAACCACATGAGAAGAATTACCCGACGCATGATCTGGAGTTAGCTGCAGTTGTGTTTGCTTTGAAGATTTGGCGTCATTACCTGTATGGCGTCAGATGTGAGATTTTCACTGATCATAAGAGCCTGAAGTATATTTTTACTCAGAAGGATCTGAATCTGAGACAAAGAAGGTGGCTCGAGTTGATCAAAGATTATGATTTGACTATTCAGTATCAGCCTGGTAAGGCTAATGTGGTAGCAGATGCCTTGAGCAGGAAGTCTTCTGGATTATCAGGTATTCAGCTTACTTGTGATGACTTTCTGATTCGTGATATGGAGCGTTTGCAGTTGGAAGTGATTTTCTCAAGTGGTTTGGAGTTGGCTCAGATGAGTATTCGGTCTACTTTGGAAACAAGGATTCAAGAAGCCCAGAAGTCAGATTCTGATTATTCGAAGTTGATTGCTCAGATTGGATCTGGTAAGACTCCTGAACTTCGAATTTCTGATTCTGGTGCTATTTTCTGTAAGAACAAGTTGTGGGTACCTGTGTTTGGAGACTTGAGGCAGGAGATTCTGTATGAATCTCATCATTCAGGCTACACTGTGCATCCAGGCAGTGGTAAGATGTACGCTGATATGAAGCTTTTGTTCTGGTGGCCTGGGATGAAGAAAGATGTAGCAGAGTTTGTGTCGAGATGCGAAGCCTGTCAGTTGGTAAAGGCAGAGCATCAGCGACCAGGTGGATTGTTGCAGTCGTTGCCTATCCCTGAGTGGAAATGGGAGGAGGTAACGATGGATTTTGCGATGGGTTTTCCTCGATCTAGACAAGGGCACGACGCTATTTGGGTAGTTGTAGATCGATTGACGAAGTCAGCCCATTTTCTTCCGATCAGACAGACGGATTCAGTTGATCGCTTGGCACAGATATATGTGAAAGAGATAGTCAGATTGCACGGTGTGCCTCGTGTGATCGTATCTGATCGAGATGGACGTTTTACTTCCAGACTTTGGAAAGGCATTCAGCAAGGCTTGGGTACAAAACTGCATTTTAGTACAGCCTTTCATCCTCAGACCGATGGACAGTCTGAGAGGACTATTCAGGTACTGGAAGATCTGTTAAGACTTTGTGTTCTAGACTTTAGCGGAAGCTGGGAAGATCATATTCCGCTGATTGAGTTGAGTTTGCCTATAACAACAGTTTTCAGTCCAGTATCGGTATGGCACCGTACGAAGCTTTGTATGGCAGGAAGTGCCGTACTCCTTTGACTCTGACGGAGGTCGGAGATAGGCAGGCTTTGGGAGCCACTTTTACTGATGAAACTGCTCAGAAGATCAATTTGATAAGAGAAAGATTGAAAGCTGCTCAAGATCGACAGCAGAAGTATTACAATCAGAAGCACAGATTTGTAGAGTTTCAGGTTGGTGACTTTGTGTATGTCAAAGTCAGCCCGATGAAGGGTGTGAGCAGATTTGGTCAGGTGAGCAAGCTTAGTCCGAGGTATGTTGGACCTTTTGAAATCCTGGAAAGGATTGGAAAAGCTGCTTACAAATTGATGCTTTCTGATTCGATGCCTGATGTGCATAATGTGTTTCACGTATCCACTCTGAGGAAGTGGGTATCCGACTATGGGAAGAAAGTATCTGCTGATGAGGTTGAGATTCAGGAGAATCTGACGTACAAGGAAGAGCCAGAGTTGATTTTGGCATACGACGTACGAAAGCTAAGAAGTAAACAGATTCCAATGGTTAAAGTCCAGTGGAAGCACCGTACTGCACGGGAAGCCACTTGGGAGAAGGAGTCTGACATGAGACGGTTGTACCCATACTTGTTTTGACTGAGTTTGGACTGGATAATGTCGAGGACGACATTTTTTTTTAAGTTGGGGAGATTGTAATATCAGTTTTTGCTCCAGGTTCGTCCGGACGAAGTCGGATCGTCCGGGACGATCGGTACAGGTTGTGCAGAGAAAATCATGTTTGGCTGTATGGTTCGTCTGGACGAAATCAGGATCGTCTGGACGAAAATAAGTCAGAGAACCCTTCGCCGGGGACGATATTTGATTTTCGTCTGGACGAAATAATTCTCTTCATGGATCGTCCGGTACGAAGCTCGATCGTCCAGGACGATCAGTCTGGATATATATAGAAATGAGATATTTTGAAGAGAGAGAAAAAGTTGAGAGGAGAGAGAAAAACGAAGGAAAAAGTGGAAAAGTGGATTTTCGGGCGACGCCGAGCTGTTTTCGTCCGAAGAGACTGTTGAGGAAATTGCTGTACGCAAGGTAAGGCACAATCCGACTTTCTCAATTTTCAGAACCGTCGAGTTTGGCGGTATTATCTGTCCGGAATTAAGTTTTGTTCGCGATTTTCGTCCGTAATTTCCGACTGGTTTAGTTTCTACCGCGTAACTTTCTGTATTTTGTTGAAGTGCCGAGTGTGCACATTTTGGTTATTTTTTTTTAAGATTTTTGTCCGGGTATTTTTGATTCGACTGTGTTTTTAGTCGACTGGATTTTTCTGTGAACTTGGAAATTATCTGTGCAGTAGAATAAATGTTCTAAAATGTTGATGTCTATATTCTGTGCGAATTTGGTGAATTTTGATTTTCAGAAAAATTGTGTAAATTCTGTATACTGCCGTTGTGCTGCCCGATTTTTGAGTAATTTCTGTTTTGTCCGGAAATCTTCTGAATTGATATGCTATCTGTATATGCTATATAAAGGGAGTTATAAGGGGCCTGGATCCTATGAGATTCAGTTAGTGTATGGGAATTCTGAAATGAGCTCAATATGAAATCTGATATCTGTTCTGTTCCGGATCCGAGGAAACAATCTGTTTAGGTGCTATATGCACTATATATGTATTCTGGTGCTATAAGCACATCTGATCTGATCTGTTTTGGTGCCGTGAGCACAAAGGGAGGCATAAGTGGCATGGATCCTATGAGATTCAGTCAGTGTCAGGGAATTTAGCTATTAATTAAATATCTGATATCTGCTATATGATTCTGATATGATTTGTTCTGTTCCGATATGATCTGTACGATTCTGATTTCTGTTGATCTGATGTGTCTGATCTGTTATGTTTCTGATTTGATACAACTTCCATTTTCCGTACAATTTTGTTGATTTGATACCTGTCGAATCTGTTTCGATTCTGTACGGATTTGTCTGCTGTGTTGGTTTTGAGATTCTGAGGATTTTGATTGGAGGTTTGTTGCTTTACTGAGCTGTTGAGCTCACCCTTGCTTTCTGGTGGTTTTCAGGTTCTGGGAAAGGCAAGGAAGTCCAGGATTAGTTCAGAGTCTGATCAGTATAGGTACTTTTGTACTTTTGATTTTTGTACAGTCATGGCTTTTCTGTTCTGTCTTTCTTTCTGTCGAAAGCCATGTACTGTTCTGTAGATGATTGTTTTGAGGAAATGAAATCGGATAGATGTTTTGTTCCGCTGCATTTGATGATACATAGTAGCTCTGTGTTTGTTAGTCTGTGTGAATTAATTATTTGGAAGATTCAGTTCCGAACCAAATTCCAAAGCTAGATCCTGGTTAGTGCAGCTCCGTCGCGATCCAGCGCGGGCGGGATCCGTCTCGTCTCGGGTCGGGTCGTGACAGATGTTGTGTTGATTGAGTTGAAGGCTCTTTTGTTTGGGTTGGAATTATGTTTGAAGCATGGCTGTTTGTGGGTTTGGATTGAAGTTGATTCCTGTAATCTGGTTCATTTGTTGAACTGTGAGGTTTCAGGTAATGCTGTGAATTTTTATACTTTGAGAAAGGTTAAAAATTTGATGCAAATGCTTAATTGTTATATCTCTCATATTTTTAGAGAAGGGAATGTTTGCGCTGATTTTTTAGCGAAGATGGGCTCTTCTCTTGGTAGGTATGAGGAGTTGGATATTCATAATCTGGATATTCATTTAAATGGTTTGCTATTAATGGACAAGGTCTCTTTGCCTCGTCTTAGACGTGGGTGAGTTCGTTTGGTTTCTGGGTTGTGCTGCTGGTTTTGTCTGTGGCTGCATCTTTCTGGTGAGGAGTTTGTTTTGCTCCTTGTTAGCTGGTGGTGATCTTTGGTTGTTTTTTTGCTGGGGGTAGGGGTTGGGCTTTGATTGTTGCTGGTTATTTCATGGGGATTCTCCTTTTTTTTCAAGAGGGTGGAGCTGATGCTAAGGAGTTTTGTTTGGTTGGTGATTTCTTCGGGTGGCTTCAGTTGTCTTGGGCCGAATGTCTGGATGTTTTTTGTGGGTGGTTGCAGGTTTTTGAGAGATGTTGTGGTTGCTTTTGTGGGATTTGCTTGTGCTGTTTTTTTATGATTTTCTTGAGTTTTCTTTGCAGAATTTTTTGCAGGAGAGCGGAGCTGAACTTTGTTAATTGCAAGTGGCGTCTCATTTTTTTGGTGCTATTTCTTAATAGCCCGTATTATTTTTGTAATCGTAGATTAAGGATCCGCTGGCTCGTAGGAATTTTTATTTCTTTTTGGAATGTAGCTCGTTTGAGCAGTAGAGAGCTGGTGAAGCCTTTTAAGAATTTTGTAACCGGTTTTTTAATGAACGCGTAGGCCCCTATAGAGGGTTTTAACCAAAAAAAAAATGTAAAGATTGTTCATATAATGTAAAGGATGCCGAATGAAATCTAATATTAATATATGAATGTAATCAGAGGGGAAACCAGTTTTACTTTTGAGGGCAAATAAATTTATTACATGAATAATTAAATATAAAAAAATAAAAAATATGTAAGATAAAATTTGAAGCAAATTAAGTCTTGTATTTCATTATGATTGATGAATTAAAAAATAATTAAATGCTTTACATTCTATTTTGTATTTTCTGATAATATTGCATTGTATTTTTATTGGGAATGAAGTCAAATGCTTCTTTTAAATATACAATACCATACGATTATTGAATCAATCATCTCCCATTTTACTATGTAATCGATGCTTGACAATCTTCGATGTAGAATTGCTCTATCAAAAATAAGAAGGCTTCATATAGAAACCGTTCAGCAAAATAATGAAAGTTTTTATTAAGTGCAGCAAGAAAAAACATAATTTATTCAAAGAGGGGACAATTCGCATAACACACATATTTAAAAAAAGTCAAAGGATTTGACCAACTGGTTGATCAGTTAAGACATATCAAATGACTAATTAACATGACACACACAAAAAAAGAAAGTTTACTTAAACTTAAGCACACATAAATAACTTATATAATTAACGATGAACAACTTAAGGAGAAGTAGGTGCATATGCAACGGGACTTGGGGCGGGACTTGGGGTTGTATGGCCAAGGAGGAAATTATTAATCTCGTATCTCAGCACACAACTGGTATTGATCACATAGCAACCTAACCGGCTTTTGCAGGGCCCAAATATAGTCTCTGATGCCTTCTCTAAGCATTGGTTGCATGCTGATTCTTGAAGGTCACGTGTGCATTGTGCCATTCCATAGATAGTCATGTTGCTCTTCAAAATATTTCTCTCACCTCGTCCAAATTTGTCATCCCTTGTTGCAGCCGCCACTTTCACCTCTCCCATTAGCCCCTCCACTACTTGATTGAAGTTTGTAGGATCCGTTGTTACACGCGATGAATACCATCTGTTGGTATAGCTCGTATCAGATTGTCCGAGGAAGTTATTGGAATCGTAGTGAATAAAGCAATATTCATACCAAATTCGTGCTTCAGCTGAAAAAGGACATATTGTTCGGATCTTATTTGTCGCTTCTAATATGCAAGCGGAGCATGCTAAGCGGCTAATATCCCCTCGACATCGAGTGAGACCGTAGATAGTGTCCTGGCCTATGCCATAGGATGAGGTGGCGAAGCCGTAGTAAGTGGTCGCTGCTATGAGGCCGAAAAAAGCATGGTTGATGTTGTCTTGCAGCAAGTTGTTGGTGCCAACGGTAATATTCTTGCTGCATTCCTGAAAGATGGAATCGGCGCTGCATCTTGCAATTATTGGGAGGAGGAGAACAAATATGAAGAGCTTGCATGAGAACTCCATTGCTGTTTTAATTTTCCTCCCAATGATTAAATTTGAGCGCTCGCATTCCTCTTTTATAGCAGTAAGAGATTATTTTTTTAATCAAACACTGCGAGAGAAATAGCCTACAAAGCCGGCGTTCTTCAACTTTGAAAGCCACTGATTTGTATTAATAATATATACTACCAGCAGGTAATACAAAACCATTTACCTCTCCAAGACCGGGCAAAAACAAAACAACCAGTGTTTTATTCTTGTATTAGGACTCTATGAATGAATATTTCTTTCTTCATTGAAATAGTAAGATTGAATGACTTCTTCAAATTTTTATGGATTAACGATTTTTATGAATGCAAGAATAATAATTTGATCTGAATTTTTTTTTTTTGTCTTAAATAAGATCAGTTTCCTATGTATATTTGAACTTAGCAAAAAAAAAAAAAAAGATTTTTTTTTTTGTAATATTTAATTATGGAGATAATTGGTGATGGAAAATTATCAAGAAGACTTGCAAGTTGCAAATACTTGTTGCCATTTGTAGTAAGCTTAAACTTTTATTGTTTTCAGTAATTGTTAGTATTTTTCTCTATCTATATTTTATGTGATAAAGATCTAAATATTTATAAGAGTGGAGTAACTATCACAGAAAAATTTATAAAAAGGTGCATAGAAATAGGAGGAATAGGTCATGAAATTGGCCTCCATAACAAAGCTAGATTAATGAAAAATATCCTTATCTTTTAAAAACAGGATCTTTCAGAGCCGGCTGTTGTGGTTGTTTTTGTCGTCGCTATTGCACTTGATGCGCCAGATATATATTTTCTTCTCTTTCTCTTACTCGTGCTTTTCATCATGAAATCACTACAGCGAGATCTAATCTCCTATGGAAATAGAAATTCATTCACTTGGAAGAGCCAAGTCTTTCCAATAATGGAATGCTTGATCTAGCACGAAGATACTTCATGCACCGGTGAACGGTGGAGGGAATCATCTCATGCTCTCAAAAGCCCTACAAGAAGCTTCTTCATCTATAGCATGAATCTTGATTAGCTTTTATTAGGGGTGTCAATAAATGGCATGATCCAAAAATCCGACACATAAAATTTAGGCTTGGATCAACCTGATAAAGAAATGGGTCGACTCGATTCTATTTTTGGACAATTTATAATTCTTGTCGGGTTCATATCAACCTGAATTAACCCATGCCTACCCCTCTGTCCGGTTGTCCCGCTGCTCCCGCATCAACCTGAATTTGCGGGTCTGGTCGGGTCTATCCGGTAACCCAGTGGCTCGGGTCCGGATTTAGATTTCCAACCCATTTACAAAATCGGGTCGGATTCGGATCGGCTGAATTGGATCTTTTGGTTGGAGATTGATTGTTTGTAAAGGATGGCGGGTGTGGCCTTCTTTTGCTTAGTTTTTTTTGCCTATCTATGTTTTATCTTGCTGGCAGATACTTGTGGTTGTTTTTTTTGGAGCTCTCTGATTTATATTTTCTGTTGGCCGGGCAATGATGTGGTAGGGGCTCGCTTCTCCGTCAGCTTGGCTTGTGGCAACCTTTGGTGTAGATTTCTTGCTCGGATTGGTTGGCTGCTGCGCTTCTATTCACCAAATTTGTTAGTCTGAGCTTGGCTTATGGGAAGCTGGTAGTCTCGGCCAATTATTGAACCCTCGGGATTGATTTTAACATTTATTTTCTTTTGCTTCTTTGCTCTTGTACTGGTTCTTTTAATTTTAATATAAGTTTTGTTTTGAAAAAAAAATGTTTCAATAGATAAATGAATGGAATTGAATTCTAGTTAAATGTATATATAAATTTTATTTTAATATTTGAATATAATGGAGTTTTTTGAAAATTAATGAATTTGATGAATCCTTAACTTTTAAATTTATGAAGTCAAATGGTTTAATAACTCATTTAATTTAAATTAAAAAAATATTTGAATAAAAATGAAAGGCTGAGATTGAAATTATCGTTATAGATTAAATAAGATGAAAAGTCAAGATTTAATATGGGTAGGACTAAAGGTATACCGTCATTTTCTTTAAAACATCCATCTTCATTGATAATTTTATCTATGGAAAGACATGCCTACATCACCGATCTGTAAATAACTCAAAAGTTAGTGAAATTCAATGCTATATAAATCTTGAATGATTAGATGAAAATTAGGAAAAATAGAATAGTTATGAAAATTAAGTAAATAACTAAAAAAATTTTGAGATAAAATTTTATTATGAATTGATTGATTTTATCATCTCAAATGATCTTATGAGTATATATAGACTTCATGGATTATCTATCTAATAGGATATTCAAGGATTAAACAAAATTTCCACTAAATATCAAAAGTAAAGTTTTTATAAAAAAGTTTTAAGCCTTCGAATTTTCCAAGAGGATAACATGGATTGATTCCAGCTCTTTGAGAAACGCAAAATAATAAGGCTTTGTAGAAAACTAGAAACCGTAAAGCAAAAAAAAAAGTTTTTAATAAGTGCAGCAAGCAAAAACATAATTTATTCAGAGAGGGGATAATTCGCATAACACACAAATTTAAATTAATAAAGTCAAAGGATTTGACCAACTGGTTGATCAGTTAAGACATATTGAATGACTAATTAACACAGCACACACAAAAAGAAAAAGGTTTACTTAAACTTAAGAACACATAAATAACTTATATAATTAACGATAGACAACTTAGGGAGAAGTAGGTGCATATGCAATGGGACTTGGGGCTGTAGGGCCAACGAGGAAATCATGAATCTCGTATCTCATCACACAACTGGTATTGATCACATAGCAACCCAACCGGCTTTTGCAGGACCCAAATATAGTCTCTGATGCCTTCTCTAAGCATTGGCTGCATGCTGATTCTTGAAGATCACGCGTGCATTGCGCCATTCCATAGATAGTCATGTTGCTGTTCAAAATATTTCTCTCACCTCGTCCAAATTTGTCATCCCTTGTTGCGGCCGCTACTTTCACCTCTCCCATTAGCCCCTCCACTGCTTGATTGAAGTCTGCAGGATCCGTTGTTATAGGAGATGAAGACCAACTATTGGTATAACTCGTATCAGATTGTCCGAGGAAGTTTTTGGAATCATAGTGAATAAAGCAATATTCGTACCAAATTCGTGCTTCAGCTGAAAATGGACATATTGTTCGGATCTTATCTGCCGCTTCTAAGATGCAAGGCAAGCATGTCTCACGGCTAATGTCCCCTCGACATCGAGTGAGACCGTAGATAATGTCCTGGCCTATGCCATAGGACGAGGTGGCAAAGCCATAGAGAGCAGTCTTTGCTATGAGGCCGAAAAAAGCATGGTTGATGTTGTCTTGCAACAAGCTGTTGGTGCCAACGGTAATGTTGTTACTGCATTCTTGATAGATGGAATCAGCGCTGCATCTTGCAATTATTGGGAGGAGGAGAACAAATATGAAGAGCTTGCATGAGAACTCCATTGCTAATTTAATTTTCCTCCCAATGATTTAATTTGAGCCCTCGCATTCCTCTTTTATAACTGTAAGAGATTATTTTTTTAATCAAACACAGCGAGAGAAATAGCCTGCAAAGCCGGCGTTCCTCAACATTGAAAGTCTCTGATTTGTATTAATAATACTACCAGCAGGTAATACAAAAAAAACATTTAGTTCTGCAAGGCCGGACAAAAGCAGATAGCCAGTATTTTATGACTTGTAGTTTTCTATGAATGCATATTTATTTCTTCATTAAAATAGTAAGTTTATGCATTGCGATTGTCCTATAGCATATTGCATTGACTTTTTCAAAGTTTTAGGGATAAATGATTTTTATGAATGCAAGAATAATAATTTGATCTGAAAATTAATTTTTATCTTAAATAAATCTGTTTCCAATGTATATTTGAACTTTGGAAAAAAAAAAGATTTTTTTTTGTAATATTTAATTATGAAGATAATTGGTGATGGAAAATTATCAAGAAGAAGGCTTGCAAATACTTGCTGCCATTTGTAGTGAGCTGAAGCTTTTATTGTTTTCGGTAATTGTTATTACTTTCGCCTTTTTCTCTTTCTATATCTTATCTGATAAAGTTCGAAATATTTATAAGAGTAAATTAACTATCACATAAAATTTTGTCTGACTCATAAAAAAGTGTATAGGAATAGGAGAAATTAAAAAAAAAAAAAAAGATAAAAAGGAGGAATAGGTCTTGGAATTGACGTCCATAACTAAGCTAGATTAAATAGGAACTTTAAAATTATGTCAGGGACATTTTTTTCGAGGGTTTGCGCTCCGCTCTGCTAGGGTTTGCGCCGCTTTGGGATCCTCTCTTCGCCGTTGTTTGGGAGGGCTTCTCCCTCCCAAGATGGCCGATTCCTCTCCTGTTTTCCCCCCGCGCCCATCATCCTCTGTTCTAGGCCCGAATCCTGGGGGTCTTTCTTATGCTGCCAATGTATCGGCTTCTTCATCCAAGCCAGCCAACTTCCCGGTAACATTCTACAACCCAGCTCAAAAGCTTTCCTTCAAAGCTGATGATTTGTCCGAAGGGAAGACCATCTGGACTTCGACCTTGATTGGTTACTCATTAGGGCCCCGCCCTTACTATGAGAGACTTCTTAAAGCTATGCAGAAGCTGTGGATTCTTAAAGGATCCATGACTCTTCTCTCACTTGCTGATGGATTTTTTCTACTGAAGTTTACAACTGCGGAAGATATGGAAATGGTTCTGTCGGGTGGCCCCTGGTTTTTGCTGGGGGAACCGTTTATCTTGCAACGATGGTCTCCTAAATTCAAGCCAAAACGCGATGAGGCAGCCCCAATTCCGATTTGGATCAAAATAGTTGATTTTCCTCTTGTCCTCTGGACTCCAACTGGAATCTCCAAAATTGCGAGCTACGTTGGCGTTCCAATTTCTGTCGATACTCTTACTGCTAACCGTTCTCGGTTGACGTATGCCAGGGTATGTGTACTTATCTCAAAGGATTCTGCTTTGCCTGAAGAAATCCCGCTAGAAATTGAAGGTGAGGATTTAGTTTTAAAAGTTTTATATGATTGGAAACCAGACAAATGTGAAGGCTGTGGCTCGTTTATTCACCCATTCTCCCTCTGTCCCAAGAATCCGAATCCTCAACCAGTCCTTCCTCCTCAACCTCCGAGGAATCGGGGTCGCAGCACCTCCCGGCATCATTCTTCTCGACCCCATCGATCCCCTTCCAACAGACCTCCACCCCAATCCAAAAACATAGTAGTTACCCCCCTTCCCTCCCCTGCTGTGGTAACCAATCCGACCCCTCTGGTTCCGCCCCAGGCTAATCATACGGATTTACTTCTGGCTTCTCAAACTCCTAATTTGGCTCAGTCACAAGCCTACCAAACTAATGTCTCTCTGCCATCTACTTCTAAAAATATCCCTATCCCGAACCTAAACTCGCCCACCGAGGATTCTTCCTCTCCCCGACAGCACGCTTCTCCTAAACCATTGCTTCCACCCAAAATCCCACTTCTTAATAAGTTTGCCTCCTTGCAAGAGGATGACAATCATATAGCTGAAACTATTGAATCCGTCTCTGAATCTGAATCTGCTTCCGTCTCGGTTTCTGTTGATGATCCTGGGCAATCGAGCAAATCTGATAAGAACCAACATAATACCAGATCTTCATCTGACAAAGTTAAAACTCCTACTAAGCCCAAACAGTCGAAAGGAAAGTCGGCCAAGAAGGCCAAAGGTCAAAGTTCTTAATGTCTCTCCCTAAATTTGCTAGTTGGAATGTTCGGGGTTTTAATAACCCGGAAAAAGTGAGTTCTTGCAAGTCTTTGATTAGTTCTCATGATCTTAAATTGTTATGTGTTTTGGAAGCCAAGATTTCTCCTTCCTCTGCTGCGGATCCTTGGTTTTTACGTTCTCATCGCCTCTTTGAGAATGAAGGCAATTATCATAATTTTGGGGACTCTACGTTGGGTAGGATTTGGATTAAGTGGGATAGCTCGGTTTTCTCCTTTAATCCAATTTCCACCTCATCCCAATTCATTCATGGGATTCTTTCGGTGGGATCTTTCCCACCTATCTTCCTCTCAGTGATTTATGCCTCCAATGCTGTGGAGGACCGGAAACATCTCTGGGAGTCTCTTACTTCCTCATCTCCCCCTCTTGACCAACCGTGGGTCATAATGGGAGACTTTAACTATTACAGATATGAAACTGAGAAAGCTGGGGGCACTATGTCTTCCAATGGCAGATTGGGAGAACTTAATAGCATGATCTTTAATTGTGGTGTTCAGGATCTTTCCTCCACGGGTCTTTTTTTCACTTGGCACAACCAAAGAGCGGACAATCCTATCCACATTAAACTGGATAGAGTTTTGGTTAACAATGCCTTATTGGACTTTTTGCCTACTGCTTACTACACTGTAGAGCCACCTCTTGGCTCTGACCATTCACCTCTAATTTTTAACTCCACTCATGATAAGCCATTATCTGTCAGATTTATGTTCAAAAATTACTGGATCAACATGGAGGGTTACTGGGATGATGTTTTGGAGGCTTTTGCTTCTAGATCGGCTAGAAGTCCTATGGCATCTTTCTATCATAGTTTGCAAATGCTTAAAAGGGCTTTCAAAAACAGAAATTGGTCTTCCTCTTCTTTTCTTTCTAATGCTTTGTTAGAAATCAAGAGCAAACAACATCAATGCTTGGCGGAGTTGCAAGCTTATCCGCTAGATGTGGATTTAAATCATAACCTGAAGAGAATTAATGAAGAGTTGGCTTCTTTTCAGGCTAATTGGACTTCTTGGTTAGCCCAAAGAGCCAAAGTATTATGGCTTACCAAAGGGGAAGATGACCTTGGGTTTTTGTTTGCAAAAATTAGAAGTAGAAACAATAAAAACTGTATCAAGGAGATTGTTACTTCAGAGGGACACTTTTCTACTTTCAGTGACATTTCTAGAGCTATTATCAAGCACTTTGAGAGCCTTTTTAACTCTAGCCATACTACTCCTGTTTTTCCTTTGAATATTACTACAGGTAATATGGTTCCTCCTCTTTTCTGTGGTATGTTGGTGTCTCCTTTATCGTTTGAGGAAGTTAAAATGGCGGTTTTTGATGGGAATGAAAATACTGCACCGGGCCCGGATGGTTTCACATATGCCTTCTATAGAAAATCTTGGCATCTCATTGGCTTGCAAGTGTTTAATGCTGTTAATAATTTTTTTGAAACGGGCTCTCTTCCTAGAGGTGTTAAAGCTACTGCCATTACTTTAATTCCTAAATGCTCTCACGCTGCAAACATTAATGATTTCCGACCTATTTCTCTCTGCAATGTTCTATACAAAATTGTGGCAAAAGTCCTTTCCAATAGACTAAAAGCTGTTCTTCCCCACATCATTCATGATAGCCAATCTGGTTTTATCACTACTAGATGTTCTACGGATAACATTATTCTTGCTGCAGAGATTCTTAGAGACTTTAAAGGCTCCACAAAAAATTTTTGTGCGAAGCTAGATATCAGAAAGGCTTTTGACACTGTCTCTAGAGAATACATCATTGCTAGACTTTTGCAAAAAGGCTTCCCTGAAGTATTTGTTGGTTGGATTAAAGGGTGTATAAGTGATGTTCATTTCTCCATTTGTTTAAATGGTTCCCTCGAAGGCTTCTTTAAATCTAGCTCGGGTTTACGACAAGGATGTCCCTTGTCCCCCCTCCTTTTCTGCGTTGCCATGGACGGTTTATCCCAAACTCTTTCTGATACTCACAATTTCAAAGGTATTAAATGCAAGGATGTCCAAATTAGCCATTTGATGTATGCGGATGACCTTTTGGTGGTTGGGGAGGCTACTATTGAAAATGCTAGGAATCTGAATAGGTGCTTACATGATTTTGGCTCATTATCTGGTCTTCATATTAATACCACTAAGAGTTCTATTATATTCTCTCATCAAGGCACACAAAATCAAAGGTTTTGTGAGGAACTTGATATTCATAATATCAATCCTCACTTAACTTATTTGGGTATCCCCATCTCCACAAAAAAACTTAAAGCCTCTCACTTCCAACCTCTACTGAGCAGAATTTCTGCTCTACTTGAAGGTTGGAAAAACAAGTTTCTCTCTTTTGCAGGTAGGGTTCAATTCCTTAAATTCACTATCTCCAACACAATTGCTTATTGGATTAGATGATCCATAATACCCAAAGGTTGTTGTGCCTCTATCAACAAACTTTGCTCAAAATTTTTATTTCATAACAATTTGGTGGAGAGGAAACTTCATCTTATTTCCTGGTCAAATGTTACTTTACCTAAAGCTAAGGGAGAGTTAGGTATCCCTTCGATTGAGGTTCTCTATTTTGGTGTTTCATGCTCTATTATTTGCAGATTTTATAACTCTAAAAATCTCCTCAGCCGTTGGTATAAAGCAAAATTCATATCTCCGTGGAAACCTTTGCCTCTTTCAGCTTCTAACTACTGGAAGAAAATCTCCTCTACTGCCTTTAAGATCCAATCAGAGATTTAATTCTCTGTGTCTAAGTTCAGTGAATTTTCATTCCTGTGGGATCCCTGGCTCCATGGGCTCTTGATCGGAGAGGCTTCTTTTGCTGATGATGCATCTCTGGTGAAAGATTTTTATTTTAATGATACCTGGCATCTTCCCAGCTCTATTCCACTGGATATTAGGGAGAATATTCTGGCTGTGCATAACAAAGGAATTAATGAGGTTTTATGGCATGGTTCTTCCAAATGGCTTTTCAAAAACTTTGCTGAAGTTTACCATTCGTCTATTCCTAATGTGGATTGGTGCAATGCGATTTGGCATAAGAATCACACTCTTAAATATGCTTGTTTTGTCTGGATGGCCAGGCTGGGAAAACTGAAAACGGCGGATAACATTCTTATTCGAGGTATACAGGTGCCTCAAAACTGCTCTTTATGCTCGGGAATGCTGGAGAACCATTACCATTTATTCTTTAACTGCGATTTCTCCTTCTTTATTCTAAAGTCATTACTGCCTGACTTTAATAGCTTTTTACTTAGACCAAATTTATCCCAAACGTTTGACTACATTGAAAATTCTGTTATGTATAACAAAACGGAAAAAGATTTCTGCCTTTTAACTATCAGCTGTGTTATTTACCACATCTGGAGGGAACGTAACAACCGCCGCTTCTCTAATGTTAGAATTAATGTGGTTAAGATGATTTCTAACATCTCATCGGCTGTTAGAGTTAAAACTTCAAAATGGAAAGACAGGAATCATTTGCTGCAAAGATTTACGGGAATTTAATTGGGATTCTTTTTAGCTTGTGCTGGAGATTTTATATCATTCTGTTCACTGGAGATGATACTTTTGGTTTAGCTTCTTCATTTCCTTTCTCTTATGATATGAAGGATCAGGTTCCTTTTGGCGTTGTTTCTGTTTTTTTCAGACTCAGGCTGGGATTTTTTGGGAATGTGACCGTTTTGTTTGGTGCTCACATTCCAGCTCGTTTGTAGCAAATTTTCAGTATTTCTCACAGGTTTAACATAAAGACTATGCATGCAATACATTTGTGGATCTCCGGCAAACAGACAATGATGAGTATAGACTGTCTCTCCGAGCTATGGATGGCCTCTTTGGCAACCTGGCTCGTTTTTGTGCCTAGTTTTGACAGGCTGGAAGGTACTGTGATGGCCAGTTTTGCGGGGATCTTTTTTTTCAGCTTCCTCAGGTTTTGTGGGCAACCAGTGCCACCGCCTGCTTCGGTTGGATCGATACATTGAATTCTTATGATGAATGAGACAGCGTCTTCTTTCTGAGTCTTCGGATTGCCTTTTTCATCTTTGTTTTGATATAGTCTTTGTGTAATTTTGTATTAGATTTGCTTTCTTTTTCTACAGGTTACTTGTAATTTGATCCTTTTTTTCTAATATATGGGCTCTTGCCCCGGGTTCTCCCATTTTTTTTTTCAAGCTAGATTAAATTAAAATATCCTCAAGTGTTTTTCTTTTAAAAATAGGATCTTTCAAAGGTTTAAAGAAAAAAAAAATATGGCCGCCTAAAGGTTCTCTCTCCATGCTCTATCTTTCGGATGATTTCTTTCTTTTAAAATTCTACAATAGCGAAGATTAGAATATGGGTTGAATGAGAGGGTCTTCGTTCCTACTAGAAAATCATTTTATTATACAAAAATGGTCTCCCAAATTTAAACCTAAATGAGATAAGCTCGCATTTATCTCCATTTGGATTAAAAATTTTGGATGTGCCTCTGGCTCTCTAGACTCCTTGTATCCCCAAACTTGCAAGCTACATTGGCATCCCTCTTTATGTTGACTCTCATACAACAAAACGTTCACGGTTAAACTTCTCTAGGACCTGTGTCTATATCTCTAAGTCTTCTACTCTACATGAAGAAATCCCTATCAAGAAAAATGGAGAAGATATATCAAGTCCTTAAGGTTATTTATGATTGGTAACAAGTCTCTTGCCGCCACCGTCGTTCCCAGTCCACAATTAAATTTAATAATCCTACCCTCCCGGCCAATAGTTTTGCTGCTCTCAGTGGCAATTTTGTGGCATCTTCGCTGACACTTGACTCCTCTGTTGTGGTTACCCCTCTTTTTTTTGGTTCCCCTTGGTGATAAGGAACCCATCATCCCAAGTCTTAATTCTCCTACTGAGGATTCATCATCTTCAAATCAAGTTTCTCATTCCTCTACTCCCCAACTAAATAGCATTCCCCTCAGCAACAAGTTTAATTATCTTCCTCTCGATGAGTCATCCTCTCGCCTCAGTTTGACTCGGCTGATGTCTTTCCTTCCCCAAATCAAAACCTCTCTATTTACCAACCCCCTCCAAAACAAAATTCCCCTCCCCTCAACCCAAAATCCTCCAAAGCCAAATTTGCCAACAAGGCAAAACCTCCCTCCTCAAAATCCTAATGACCTTTTCACCTTTTGCTTGTTGGAATGTCAGAGGATTCAACATCCCTTTTAAGGTTTAATCCTGTAAAAATCTAATTAGTCATCAAAAGTTTAAATTGTTTGCATTTTGGAAGCTAAGATTAAAAAATCCCTGATTTCTGATCCTTGGTTCTCTAACTCTCATAAGCTCTTTGATAAGGAGAATTGTTGTAATAACTTTCGCAATTCTTCTCATAGAAGAATCTGGATTAAATGGAACACTTCTTCTATCTCTTTCTCCCTCTCAATCCCTTCTTTCCTCCCATATTATTCACAGGACCCTCTCCATGGATTCTTTTCCCCCTTTCTGTCTTTCTGTCATTTACGATACTAATTCTTCCTAAGAAAAGAAGATCTCTTTGGGCTCACTTAAGATACTTGGCCAATAATATTTCACACCCTTGGATTATTCTTGGTGACTTCAATTCTTATAGGTATGAATTTGAGAAAGTTGAGGAAAACTTGTAACATTCTAGCCATTTAGAAGAACTAGATAATGTTATTTTCGATTGTGAGATTATTGACCTTGCACCATACTTGGTTCAATCAACGTCTAGATAACCTGATTAACATAAAGTTAGACAAATCATTTGTTAACTCTGCTTGGTTAGATAATTTTTGATTTGCTTATTATAAGGTGGAGCCTCCTTAATGCTCTGATCACTCTCCTCTTGTTATCTTCTCTACGGCTATTTCTTTTAAACTCCCTAGGTTTATTTTCAAGAATTTTTTGTTGAATAAAACGTGGTTCCTTAAGATGGTTATCGATGCTTTTGGGGTCCATTGTTCTGGAAGTCCAATTGCTTCTTTTTACTCTAGCCTTCATACTTTGAAGTGCATGCTTAAACAAAAAGAATGAAATTCTTTTAATCACCTTGATGCTTCCATCGAGAATCTTAAAACTAAACAGCAAAATTTCCTCTCATATCTCCAGATCAATCCATTATTAGACTCTACTCTCAACACCAACTTTAAATAGATCAGTGAATCACATTCTTCTCTCCAAGCTTCTTGGGCTTCCTGGTTGCATTAAAGGGCTAAAGTCAATTGGATTGCTAAAGAGGAAGAGGATATTGGTTTCCTCTATGCTAGAATTAGAGCATGCCATAATCTTAATATTTTAAAGGAGGTTTCTACTCTTCATTGTTCTTTCACCTCTCATTAAGATCTTGCGGAAACTGTTATGCATCATTTTAGTAGCCTTTTCAACACTCCTACTCCAACTGTTACAGATTATGTTATTCCTACTGGAAATGTGGTTTCTCAAGAATTTGTTGATTTTCTAATTATTCCTATTACCAATAATGAGATCAAAGAGGTTGTTTTTTCTTTACCTTCTTCCTCTTCTCGCGGCCCAGATGAATTCACTATAGAATTTTATAAATCTTTATTGGATATTATAGGTTTTAAAGTTTGTATTATTGTTAAGAACTTCTTTATTACTACCAACTATTGACCTCCGAAAGGACACCGCTCATGGGGTTCGAATGCAAAGGGTGCGACCATATTATCCCGTAGGACAAAATGATCGTAGGCCTTTATACTCGACATAAGTAGACCAATAGAAGGGCAGATTAGACCATACATACGATTAACCATGGAGGATAGTGGCTCTCACCTACGCACCTCGATGGGTAATAATATATATGGCCTGAATCACAATGGGTTTCCCCCACCCGATATATCAGCTCGGTTGGGGTTTAGTAGATGGTGGAATTCAGCTTCTCACGGGCGTAAGCCCCCATGGTTAATTATATCTCAGGCCAAAGCCTGAGAAAATTCTCAATTAAGGATCATACATTATCCATTCAAAGTGGGATTGACACAAGGGTATATACTAGAAAGTCCTACTCAAAAGGAAGAAATGTCCGATTTGGCTCAATCCACATGCGGGGTTCACACCAGCATTCGGAGGGTCTAGGATACTAAGAAGAAACTAGAGAAAAGAAAGTCAATTACTTGCATTGACACATGCATGAGATAAAGATGGAAGTGGTGTCATCCATGTGACGCAGATAAGTAGGTTTTATAGTCCCTGAAATAAAGGAACGACCCACTATTTAGGCATACTACGAGACTAAATGTAGTAGCCTTGAATCTTAAATCTAGATTGAGTTTAGTATTCTACGAACAACACTAAGACCCGTGTCCTAACTAATACAGTGTAAAACCTAGGCTTACCCAGGCCTGGATTGGGGAGCAAGCTAACCACCTAATCACTTTAAAATTATGCTATTAAGTCATTTATGAAAAATGGATGGATAGTTTAGTTTTTGGAAATATGATAGACATTTAGAGAGTTTCCTAATTGGTCTTGAATTTATGTTGGATAAATACACCTAGCTAATGCAATTAAAATTTTGTTTCAGTTGATTTCAAATGAAATGCATGCTAGTTGAAGATCTGAATCATATATGCTTTAGACTTTAAAAATATGCTTAATATAAAATAATTTTTAGAAAAGACTGAGCTTCCCCAGGTCCGGCACTTCATCCTCATAGGCCAGATTATATGGACTATACCCGCAGGTGGGGAGATGTCTTATAAGAAGGAGAGAGAATAATGCATTGATATGCATGCAATCCTAGATGATTTCGACAGTTTTCTAGGTCGTTAAGTTTCTAAATTATTTAAACCTTAAAATTTTAAATATTAGTTTCAAGTAAAAAAATTGTATAATCCTTAAAGAACCTAACAAAATCTAGGCTAAAATAAAATTGGCATGCAAGAAAGAAACCTAGAAAAACCAAGCAATTTCTACTGTGCAAGCATAGTAAACACATCAATATAATCAAATTAATCAAATAAATATCCATTGGCCAACTGCCCTTAATTACAAACTAAGGTCTATAGAAAAGTAAAGTGGCTGGGCACCACTGCCAATAATCTGAATTTCTAAGCCTAGGACTGACACAAATAACTTTGGGTGGGATATTGTGTCACGACCCGACCCGAGACGAGACGGATCCCGCCCGCGCTGGATCGCGACGGAGCTGCACTAACCAGGATCTAGCTTTGGAATTTGGTTCGGAACTGAATCTTCCAAATAATTAATTCACACAGACTAACAAACACAGAGCTACTATGTATCATCAAATGCAGCGGAACAAAACATCTATCCGATTTCATTTCCTCAAAACAATCATCTACAGAACAGTACATGGCTTTCGACAGAAAGAAAGACGGAACAGAAAAGCCATGACTGTACAAAAACCAAAAGTACAAAAGTACCTATACTGATCAGACTCTGAACTAATCCTGGACTTCCTTGCCTTTCCCAGAACCTGAAAACCACCAGAAAGCAAGGGTGAGCTCAACAGCTCAGTAAAGCAACAAACCTCTAATCAAAATCCTCAGAATCTAAAAACCAACACAGCAGACAAATCCGTACAAAATCGAAACAGATTCGGACAGATATCAAATCAACAAAACTGTACGGAAATGGAAGTTGTATCAAATCAGAAACATAACAGATCAGACACATCAGATCAACAGAATCAGAATCGTACAGATCATATCGGAACAGAACAAATCATATCAGAATCATATAGCAGATATCAGATATTTAATTAATAGCTAAATTCCCTGACACTGACTGAATCTCATAGGATCCAGGCCACTTATGCCTCCCTTTGTGCTCACGGCACCAAAACAGATCAGATCAGATGTGCTTATAGCACCAGAATACATATATAGTGCATATAGCACCTAAATAGATTGTTTCCTCGGATCCGGAACAGAACAGATATCAGATTTCATATTGAGCTCATTTCAGAATTCCCAGACACTAACTGAATCTCATAGGATCCAGGCCCCTTATAACTCCCTTTATATAGCATATACAGATAGCATATCAATTCAGAAGATTTCCGGACAAAACAGAAATTACTCAAAAATCGGGCAGCACAACGGCAGTATACAGAATTTACACAATTTTCCTGAAAATCAAAATTCACCAAATTCGCACAGAATATAGATATCAACATTTTAGAACATTTATTCTACTGCACAGATAATTTCCAAGTTCACAGAAAAATCTAGTCGACTAAAAACACAGTCGAATCAAAAATACCCGGACAAAAATCTTAAAAAAATAACCAAAATGTGCACACTCGGCACTTCAACAAAATACAGAAAGTTACGCGGTAGAAACTAAACCAGTCGGAAATTACGGACGAAAATCGCGAACAAAACTTAATTCCGGACAGATAATACCACCAAACTCGACGGTTCTGAAAATTGAGAAAGTCGGATTGTGCCTTACCTTGCGTACAGCAATTTCCTCAACAGTCTTTTCGGACGAAAACAGCTCGGCGTCGCCCGAAAATCCACTTTTCCACTTTTTCCTTCGTTTTTCTCTCTCCTCAACTTTTTCTCTCTCTTCAAAATATCTCATTTCTATATATATCCAGACTGATCGTCCTGGACGATCGAGCTTCGTACCGGACGATCCATGAAGAGAATTATTTCGTCCAGACGAAAATTGCACATCGTCCCCGGCGAAGGGTTCACTAACTTATTTTCGTCCAGACGATCCTGATTTCGTCCAGACGAACCATACAGCCAAACATGATTTTCACTGCACAACCTGTACCGATCGTCCCGGACGATCCGACTTCGTCCGGACGAACCTGGAGCAAAAACTGATATTACAATCTCCCCAACTTAAAAAAAATGTCGTCCTCGACATTATCCAGTCGAAACTCAGTCAAAACAAGTATGGGTACAACCGTCTCATGTCAGACTCCTTCTCCCAAGTGGCTTCCCGTGCAGTACGGTGCTTCCACTGGACTTTAACCATTGGAATCTGTTTACTTCTTAGCTTTCGTACATCGTATGCCAAAATCAACTCTGGCTCTTCCTTGTACGTCAGATTCTCCTGAATCTCAACCTCATCAGCAGATACTTTCTTCCCAGAGTCGGATACCCACTTCCTCAGAGTGGATACGTGAAACACATTATGCACATCAGGCATCGAATCAGAAAGCATCAATTTGTAAGCAGCTTTTCCAATTCTTTCCAGAATTTCAAAAGGTCCAACATACCTCGGACTAAGCTTGCTCACCTGACCAAATCTGCTCACACCCTTCATCGGGCTGACTTTGACATACACAAAGTCACCAACCTGAAACTCTACAAATCTGTGCTTCTGATTGTAATACTTCTGCTGTCGATCTTGAGCAGCTTTCAATCTTTCTCTTATCAAATTGATCTTCTGAGCAGTTTCATCAGCAAAAGTGGCTCCCAAAGCCTGCCTATCTCCGACCTCCGTCAGAGTCAAAGGAGTACGGCACTTCCTGCCATACAAAGCTTCGTACGGTGCCATACCGATACTGGACTGAAAACTGTTGTTATAGGCAAACTCAATCAGCGGAATATGATCTTCCCAGCTTCCGCTAAAGTCCAGAACACAAAGTCTTAACAGATCTTCCAGTACCTGAATAGTCCTCTCAGACTGTCCATCAGTCTGAGGATGAAAGGCTGTACTAAAATGCAGTTTTGTACCCAAGCCTTGCTGAATGCCTTTCCAAAGTCTGGAAGTAAAACGTCCATCTCGATCAGATACGATCACACGAGGCACACCGTGCAATCTGACTATCTCTTTCACATATATCTGTGCCAAGCGATCAACTGAATCCGTCTGTCTGATCGGAAGAAAATGGGCTGACTTCGTCAATCGATCTACAACCACCCAAATAGCGTCGTGCCCTTGTCTAGATCGAGGGAAACCCATCGCAAAATCCATCGTTACCTCCTCCCATTTCCACTCAGGGATAGGCAACGACTGCAACAATCCACCTGGTCGCTGATGCTCTGCCTTTACCAACTGACAGGCTTCGCATCTCGACACAAACTCTGCTACATCTTTCTTCATCCCAGGCCACCAGAACAAAAGCTTCATATCAGCATACATCTTACCACTGCCTGGATGTACAGTGTAGCCTGAATGATGAGATTCATACAGAATCTCCTGCCTCAAGTCTCCAAACACAGGTACCCACAACTTGTTCTTACAGAAAATAGCACCAGAATCAGAAATTCAAAGTTCAGGAGTCTTACCAGATCCAATCTGAGCAATCAACTTCGAATAATCAGAATCTGACTTCTGGGCTTCTTGAATCCTTGTTTCCAAAGTAGACCGAATACTCATCTGAGCCAACTCCAAACCACTGGAGGAAATCACTTCCAACTGCAAACGCTTCATATCACGAATCAGAAAGTCATCACAAGTAAGCTGAATACCTGATAATCCAGAAGACTTCCTGCTCAAGGCATCTGCTACCACATTAGCCTTACCAGGCTGATACTGAATAGTCAAATCATAATCTTTGATCAACTCGAGCCACCTTCTTTGTCTCAGATTCAGATCCTTCTGAGTAAAAATATACTTCAGGCTCTTATGATCAATGAAAATCTCACATCTGACGCCATACAGGTAATGACGCCAAATCTTCAAAGCAAACACAACTGCAGCTAACTCCAGATCATGCGTCGGGTAATTCTTCTCATGTGGTTTCAACTGTCTAGAAGCATAAGAAATTACCTGACCATGCTGCATCAGGACACATCCCAGTCCTTTCAGTGAAGCATCACTGAATACCTGAAAACCTTCCGTACCTGACGGAAGTGCTAACACTGGAGCTGAAGTCAAACAATCCTTCAATTGCTGAAAACTCGCCTCACACTCCGGTGTCCAAACAAAAGGTACTGACTTCTGAGTCAATCTCGTCAGAGGCGTCGAAATCTGTGAAAATCCCTTCACAAATTTCCTGTAATATCCAGCCATGCCCAAGAAACTATGTACCTCAAATACCGTAGTCGGCCTTGGCCAATTAGCAACTGCCTGAATCTTCTGGGGATCTACAGAAATGCCTTCTCCGCTAATCACATGCCCCAGAAAAGAAATGCTCTTCAGCCAGAATTCACACTTGGAGAACTTGGCATACAGCTGATGCCGCCTCAAAGTCTCTAACACAATCCTCAAATGTCTGGGCATGATCATCCTCAGATGCAGAATATACCAGAATATCGTCAATGAAGACGATCACAAACTGATCCAGATACTCCCTGAATACTCGGTTCATCAGATCCATGAAAATAGCAGGCGCGTTGGTTACCCCAAAAGGCATAACCAAAAACTCATAGTGCCCGTACCGAGTACTAAAAGCTGTCTTCACCACATCAGCTTCCTTCACCTTCACCTGATAATATCCGGATCGCAAATCAATCTTCGAAAATACTGAAGATCCGGAAAGCTGATCAAACAAGTCGTCAATCCGAGGCAAAGGATACTTGTTCTTGATCGTGACCTTGTTCAAATCTCTGTAATCGACACACATACGGAGTGTACCGTCCTTCTTCTTCACAAACAGAACAGGTGCTCCCCAGGGCGAAACACTAGGGCGCACAAAACCTCTATCAACCAACTCCTGAAGCTGAACTTTCAACTCAGAAAGTTCTTTCGGTGCCATCCTGTACGGAGCTTTCGATATCGGAGCGGTACCAGGAAAAATATCGATAGAGAACTCCACATCTCTATCCGGAGGTAAACCAACCAGCTCCTCAGGAAAAATATCAGCAAACTCCCGTACCACAGGGATCTCAGAAACAGAACCAACCTCTAGGTTCAAATCCCGCACCGTAGCCAAAAATACTGGGCATCCCTTCTTCCACATCCTGTTCACTTCCAATACCGAAATCAGACTGGAGAGAACACCTCGTAATCCCTGAAATACAACTCTTTCTCCAGCCATAAGCAAACTCACTTGCTTCTTTAGACAGTCTATCTGGGCTTCATACTGACTCAACCAATCCATGCCCAGAATTACATCATACGATGAAATCGGCAACCGAATTAAACTTGATTTCCACTTCTTGCCAGCAATCTCGATCTCACACAAACAAAATTGCCGAGCAATCAAAGGATTCCCAGCCGGTAAAATCACAGACAAAGAAACCGGAAGTAAAAGAGAATCCAAACGTAAAGCCTCAAAACAGTGCTCGGACATAAAAGAATGACTCGCTCCAGAGTCAAACAAAACACGACAGGGCTGATCAAAAATGCAAATCGTACCTGTCACAACATCAGGAGCATCTCGAGCCTCCTGCTGACTCAAGTTGTAAACTCGTGGCTGAACTGGAACAGGAGCTAAAGCAACGGAACTACTCTGCTCCCTCTGAACAGTAGGTGGTCTCCGTGGTGCAGAACTAGAACCACCACCTCTTTCAGTAAATCCCTCAGGGCGAGGAGGAACAGTCCTCGGTCTTCCTGCTGAACCGGCAGGTCTGACAAAGCCCTCCGATCGCTGATCAAATCCCATCTGCGGACACTCCGCAATCCGATGTCCTGACTGACCACATCGGAAGCACAGACCAGCCATCCTATAACATGTGCCGAAGTGTCGCCGTCCACAGTTCTGGCACACAGGTGCCGAACTGACTGATCCCGAACTCGTCGTACTGGTAACAGTACCAGACGATCCTCCGCTCCTTCTGGAATCTCCAGATCCAGAACCGGAAACAAATCTCCTCTTTCCGGAGGAACCACTGCCAGATGCCTCGCCTCCAAACCTCTTCCTACTCGCAGTCCATCGCTGCTGAGTAGCCATCAAGTCGTTCTCTATCAATCGAGCTCGCTCCACAAGCTCGGAGAAATCAGTAATCCGGAATGGTATCAGGAGCTGCCTCAAGGTATCTCGCAATCCCCTCAGAAATCTGTAACATCTCTCAGCAGAAGTGCTAACCAGCTGCGGAGCGTACCTGGCTAATGCAGTAAACTCAGCCTCGTACTGCATCACCGTCTTGCTCCCCTGAACAAGCCTCAGAAAGTTCTCCTGCATCTGCTGTCGTGCAGAAGGGGGAACAAACCAATCTCGGAATACCTCAGTGAACTCTTCCCAAGTAATCAAAGAGTTCAGTCTGCCCTGAAATCTGGCTGCCTGCTGGCCGTCCCACCAGTGCTCAGCCTCTCCGTCTAACAGAAAAACTGCTAACGGTACCTTCCTGTCTGATGGACACTGCATCCCATCAAAGGTCTTCTCCACTCTCCTCAGCCACTCTTCAGCAGCTCTGGGCTCAACAGCGCCCTCAAACCTCGGAGGTTTCAACCTCAAAAACAACTGCAAATGTCTATCCAGGTCATCAGATCTGACAGTAGAAGCTCTACTCTGAGTCTCACTCATCATCTGAGCAACCAGCGAAGCAAACTGAGAAAGCGTATCAGCACCGACCACTGGGGCTGTACTCCCCACTGGTGCTGCCTGATCGGCACTCTGACCATCTGTCATGTCTGGGTCTGGCTGATCCATACAGAAAAATCCAGAAAATCCGGAAAAAACTATCACAAAAACAACAAAAATAAAAAAGCCAAACAAATCAAAATTACCCCCCAGACAGACTTACTGATCACTTCCTATAGCTCTGTTTCACAAAATTCTCAAATTCCAAAACCATTGCTCTGATACCAAAAAAAGCTTGTCACAACCCGACCCGAGACGAGACGGATCCCGCCCGCGCTGGATCGCGACGGAACTGCACTAACCAGGATCTAGCTTTGGAATTTGGTTCGGAACTGAATCTTCCAAATAATTAATTCACACAGACTAACAAACACAGAGCTACTATGTATCATCAAATGCAGCGGAACAAAACATCTATCCAATTTCATTTCCTCAAAACAATCATCTACAGAACAGTACATGGCTTTCGACAGAAAGAAAGACGGAACAGAAAAGCCATGACTGTACAAAAACCAAAAGTACAAAAGTACCTATACTGATCAGACTCTGAACTAATCCTGGACTTCCTTGCCTTTCCCAGAACCTGAAAACCACTAGAAAGCAAGGGTGAGCTCAACAGCTCAGTAAAGAAACAAATCTCTAATCAAAATCCTCAAAATCTCAAAACCAACACAGTAGACAAATCCGTACAAAATCGAAACAGATTCGGACAGATATCAAATCAACAAAACTGTACGGAAATGGAAGTTGTATCAAATCAGAAACATAACAGATCAGACACATCAGATCAACAGAATCAGAATCGTACAGATCATATCGGAACAGAACAAATCATATCAGAATCATATAGCAGATATCAGATATTTAATTAATAGCTAAATTCCCTGACACTGACTGAATCTCATAGGATCCAGACCACTTATGCCTCCCTTTGTGCTCACGGCACAAAAAACAGATCAGATCAGATGTGCTTTATAGCACCAGAATACATATATAGTGCATATAGCACCTAAACAGATTGTTTCCTCGGATCCGGAACAGAACAGATATCAGATTTCATATTGAGCTCTTTTCAGAATTCCCAGACACTAACTGAATCTCATAGGATCCAGGCCCCTTATAACTCCCTTTATATAGCATATACAGATAGCATATCAATTCAGAAGAT
Source organism: Dendrobium officinale (assembly GCA_019514585.1). Classification (NCBI taxonomy): domain Eukaryota; kingdom Viridiplantae; phylum Streptophyta; class Magnoliopsida; order Asparagales; family Orchidaceae; genus Dendrobium; species Dendrobium officinale. Next base: position 44,914,363 of record CM033694.1, read on the forward strand.
TTCCGGACAAAATAGAAATTACTCAAAAATCGGGCAGCACAACGGCAGTATACAGAATTTACACAATTTTCCTGAAAATCAAAATTCACCAAATTCGCACAGAATATAGATATCAACATTTTAGAACATTTATTCTACTGCATAGATAATTTCCAAGTTCACAGAAAAATCCAGTCGACTAAAAACACAGTCGAATCAAAAATACCCGAACAAAAATCTTAAAAAAATAACCAAAATGTGCACACTCGGCACTTCAACAAAATACAGAAAGTTACGCGGTAGAAACTAAACCAGTCGGAAATTACGGACGAAAATCGCGAACAAAACTTAATTCCGGACAGATAATACCGCCAAACTCGACGGTTCTGAAAATTGAGAAAGTCGGATTGTGCCTTACCTTGCGTACAGCAATTTCCTCAACAGTCTTTTCGGACAAAAACAGCTCGGCGTCGCCCGAAAATCCACTTTTCCACTTTTTCCTTCGTTTTTCTCTCTCCTCAACTTTTTCTCTCTCTTCAAAATATCTCATTTCTATATATATCCAGACTGATCGTCCTGGACGATCGAGCTTCGTACCGGACGATCCATGAAGAGAATTATTTCGTCCAGACGAAAATTGCACATCGTCCCCGGCGAAGGGTTCACTGACTTATTTTCGTCCAGACGATCCTGATTTCGTCCAGACGAACCATACAGCCAAACATGATTTTCTCTGCACAACCTGTATCGATCGTCCCGGACGATCCGACTTCGTCCGGACGAACCTGGAGCAAAAACTGATATTACATATTGGGTCTTCAATTCTTCAATCTTTTTGGATTTCTTCTCCTTGGACTCCTTAGATCTCTCCTTCTTGGACTCCTTAGATTCATTTTAGCTTGAATATCCAAATGAAGAGACAATTCCCCCCCCCCCCCCATCCCTCTAAGGGGCATTGCATTTTCTATTTGAATATCTAAAGCCATCCAAACTCAATCTTATAAATGGAAGAAGACTCTCCTATTTGAGGATGCCTTCTTCTTTTGAAATTTGAGTTGGATAAAAATATCCCACTAAAAGACACTTCCACAACTCTCACAAATATTACAAATTATTATATTAAATGAAAATAAAAAATTCTAGAGTCTCATGCAAGGTTATCCTAGAAAAATCCCAAGTAGTTTATAATATCTCAAGCAGTTTATATGAAAAGTAAAGATGCTTATCACAGCCACACTTGGCCATGCTTTTAATCACTGAGGGCTAAGCATTTTATGAAGCACATGTAGTAGTTATAATAATTATTTTAGCACTCATTTATTTAGAGGGGCTGAGTAAGCATCTGCACAAAATATTATTAGAAATTATAACATTTGCCCCCTTTTTATTTAACGATGCACAAGCATGACCACCTGCAAGAAAAATAATATATATGTCATCCCTAACGTAGGGTTAAATCTATCGTCCATCACATCAATCCGTAGGGTGCAGTAAAGTAAGAAAACACAGTAATTTCATTCACAATATGCAGTGAAATCATCGAAAAACCCGTCACACAGCAGAAAAGAAAAACACCGGCCTAGCCTAGATCTAGAAGTGGTACCCTAGCAAATAATTCTATGTTTGTGTAAGGTTTGTGTGGCTGCGATAGATCCTAAGTTGGGTAGTTAGTTAAAAATTGCATAGAGTTCAGGTTTGTTGAAGGCTAGAAAAGAAAATTTTAATTGAAGTTCATATATTAGTGAATTAGGATCAATGGATCTCAGGTTAAGAACTAAATTTTGAACAATTTGAGATATTATGGGTATTTTTTTGAGTTGAAATAGATTTATTGTAATTTTTAGAAGTTATCGGGCCCTATTTAACATCTTAAATTAGGGTTGGTTAATTAAGGGGTCTAAAGAGCCCTAAAAATTTCTATATAATTCTGGGAGATTTAGGATGTCACTAAGTTTAAATGTTAAAATTTTTATGACAATCAGAGATTTATCCTAGCTTATAACATTTTTCTAAGTTTGCTAGATGAGTCCTTAATTATTATCCTTAGGGTGCCACTACGGTGCAGGGATCTAAAATAAAGTTTTACACAAGCCCTCAAGATAATAACGCAAGGGATACACAAAAGCAATAAATACACAATGTCCTTAGATCTAAACGATAGCCTAAACTAAGTGCTCATGCATCATACACATGTAAAGTACGATAAAAGAAAAGTAAATTCTCTTAAGGAAGTAGTTAATAAATGATTGGGACTCAATCATTCACTAATCCACACTCCCATGATTGCTTTTCATATATAGAATGTATGTTTAAAATTTTATCAAATTGGTCTCCCAAAATTAGATTAATTTAATAATATAGGTAATTTCAAAAATAATTTAAAATAATCATATATTAAATAAAAGAAAATATAATTTTTTATGAAAATAAAATAACTCAAAATAATTCCTTTCATAGATGTTTGGGAGATCCATTGGCCATCCAATCAAGATTTTGAAAAGGGTTTGAACATAATTTGTAATTTGAAAATAATTATTATAATAATTATTTAAATAATAAATAAATAATCCAATATATAAGAAAGGACATAAATCTAACAGAATAGTGTAAAATACCTTGTGAAAATAATTTTAAAATTAATTTTATAATTTTCTAAAAAGAATGATGTATCGCACGTCAAAATTCGATTTAAAATGAATTAGTTATGATTTATTGAAGTTTAATGTATTAAAATAACTTAAAATAATAAATATTAAAAAGTAATCAGTAAATTAAAATAAATTAAGAGTTAATAGTTCTATAATTTAAGCTAATAAAAAAAATTTGTAAGTTAGGGAAAATAGTTGAATTAAGATTAAGTAATTATCAATAAAATATCTTAAGCATTTAATTAATGAAAGAACATATTTTTAAATAGAAAAATAATAATTAATTTGATTTAAATAATTAAAATACTTTTTTATTTTTAAAAGAAGTAAAAATATTTCATAAATAAAATAAAGGTTTAAAATAATAATAATAATAACTTTAAAAATAATAGATATAATAATAAATAATAAAAATACATAATAATTTAAAATAATGATAATAATAATAACAATAATAATAATAATAATAATAATAATAATAATAATAATAATAATTGAAACGTTATGCAAAAATTATCCTGATCGGACACGAATCTCGAGGCAAAAGGCTAGTTGGAAACTTCAAAATTTGATTTCAGGAGCATCCGAACTCCGATTTCAACGAGCTTACAGTCAAACTGAGCGTATCAGAAATACGAACCCAACGACATCAAGATCGACCCAATCCGAGCCCAAATGAGTCCAAATCAAGGGTTCAAAGCGCTATTGGAAGGTTTAATCCGCAATTTGAGTTACCAAACGGTCTCTGATTTTGACGGGCTTATACTCGAATCGAACGGCTCGACGAGACGAATCCAAAGAGCCCAAGATAGCTAAATTCTGACATCATTCAGGCGTCCAAATGGCCAACGAACGGTGCACGATCGAAGGGCTCACTATCGACCGTCCATTCGAGCCACTCCTTATTAGCCCTTGATCTCACACCTATTTACGGACCATGCCACTCCATAAAATCTATAAATAGAACCCTCATTCTTCACAAGAGAGGATCCAAGCAAGAGAGAGAAGAAGAGAAGAGAGGGAAGAAGAGAAGGAAGGAGCTCCTCCTCGACAGCCGCCGGACCACCGCAAGAACACCGCCGGACCACCGCAGAACCTCGCCGTACCACCGTCGAACCACCGCAGGAACCTCACCGGACCACCACAGAACCTCGCCGGACCACCGCAGAACCTCGCCTGATCACCACCTCAAGGTCCGACACTTAGTCACTACGTCCTGCCGAAGACCCGACGTCCTGCTCAAGGCCCGACGCTGAGTCCCTACGTCCTGCCGAAGTCCCGACGTCCTGTTCAAGGCCCGACGTTCAGTCCTTACGTCCTGCCGAAGTCCCGACATCCTGCTCAAGGCCCGACGTTCAGTCCTTACGTCCTGCCGAAGACCCGACGTCCTGCTCAATGCCTGGCGCTGAGTCCTTACGTCCTGCCGAAGTCCCGACGTCCTGTTCAAGGCCCGACGTTTAGTCCTTACGTCCTGCCGAAGTCCCGACGTCCTTCTCAAGGCCCGACGTTCAGTCCTTACGTCCTGCTGAAGACCCGACATCCTGCTCAAGGCCCAACGCTTAGTCCCTACGTCCTGCCAAAGTCCCGACGTCCTGCTCAAGGCCCGACGTCCAGTCCTTACGTCCTGCCAAAGACCCGACGTCTTACTTAAGTAACTGATTGTAATCTAATCACCCTTTGAGGTGATTCAGTCCTTTGTAACCGACTCAAAATCTAGTGGAATCATTTTCAACTGGGCTAGGCCCCATGGTTTTTTTCCCCTTTAAGGGTTTTCCATGTAAAAAATCTTGTGTTCTCTGTGTGTGAGCTAGTTATTCGTTCAACGCTAAGACGCAGAATTAAATCTCTACTGCCGCGTATTTTCTAGCCCGCAACAATAATAATAATAATAATGCTAAAATAATAAAATCATATGATAATCATATTAGTAATATAATAATAATAATAATAATAATAATAATAATAATAATAATAATAATAATAATAATAATAATAACAATAATAAGAATTATTATTATTATTCTTATTATAATAAATAGTCATTTTACTATTTTTAAAATAACATAAAATATAAATATAATTTTTATCTAAAAATAAATTTTAATTAAAGAGCATGAGAATACAAATGATTCGGTATATTATACGTATTTTTAGGCCATAAAAATAATTTTTAATGAATTATTAAAGAAAATACTTAAAATAAACTTTTTAATTTGTTTAAAGTAATATATGCTGACTCGGATAGGCAACGGGGACACGTAGTGGCCCGAGATTGGATACCGGGACCGCGCCCAATGATTGGCGTCGCCGCCAATCATTGTCCCATGATTGCGAGACGGGACCCACACGGTCCACTAATCCACCTTAGAGCCGATCACTGGCCGTTGGATCACGTGTGGTATGAGATCCACGATCTGGATCTCGGTCCAACGAATGACCCCCGCGGTCAGATGACCGCGCGGTAAGGCAAGATCCTGGCCGTTAACCGCAGGATCAACGACCCAGATCGCTGAAGGAACGAACTCAAGGTGATCCTAAACCCTTGATAATTTTGAATTTACTCTCGATCGGGTGGATCAAATTGCATGAAATTTTAGATCTGGACTCTACACATGAAGAGCAATGATGGGGAGGCGTTCTTGCGTTCTAAATTACGATATAAACAACGTTATTTAAATTGAAGTGACCTAAGCTAGGGTTTGCGATTTTACCTAATCCATATGATGGATTCGGTAGATCTTGGGCTTGTTGTACTTGTAGATTTTCCACACTCCTAGTTGTAGAAGGAACCACGAGCTCTCGATGCCTAGATCGCAAGAAAAACATCTTGGAACAAATTTGCCTTCAGGTCGCTGGAGATCTTGCCGACGACGGCTTGGGATCATCGGGATTCGATTGGGGAGGGAAGAAGGTAATTGCAAAAGTCCTCTATTTGGAACCCTAAAAAGAGTATTTAAAGGCTTGGAGTGATCATGAATGACCTAGATTCAATCTACTATCAATTAGGAGGGAATTAGGAGTTATTAGGCCGTGGTTTGAATTTTGAATCCAAGAGGAGTGATTAAAGGCATTAATGGGTCTTGATTTTTCTTTTAATGGGTCAAATTGACCTAATTATGACTTTATTTGACCAAGTCAGGGTTTGACTTGGTAAACCAAGTCAATCAGGTCAAGGAGGATGGGGGGACAAGTCCAAAGAGGGTTTGAAATTGTTTTGAAATTAAATTGGGCTCAAATAGGCTAAAGGGGTCAATTTGGGTCAACCCTGGTTGACCTGGTTAACCAGGTTGACCCAAGACCTAGGTAAGGGCTCAGCAGACTTAGCATGACTCCCTGAACCCTTTGGGATGGGTCATGGGGTCTAGCCTGGTCAAATTTGACTAGGTTAACTCTCTAACCTGGTATGGGGGAAAAAGTAGGTCAACACCAACTTTCTTAGAGGGGTCAAAGTCACAGCTATCACTCTAATTCCTAAAAATTCTCATGCCTCCAATATTTTTGACAAAATACCTATTTCCCTCTACAATGCTTTTTATAAAATATTTGCAAAGATTCTAGCCAATAGACTGAAAAAGGTTTTACCTACTATCATTCATGATAGCAAAATTTGTTTTATTCACAAGCGATGTTCTAATGATAATATTACCTTTGCTAATAAAATTTTGAGAGAATAAAAGTCATACAGTGATCTCTTTTATGCAAAGCTTGACATCCTTAAGCTTTTGATTCAGTTTCAAGGGATTTTATTATTAAAAAGATGAGGCAAAAAAGTTTTCTTGAGATGTTATTGAGATGGATTAAGGGCTGCATCAACAATATTCACTTCTCCATTTTCCTTAATGGCCCTCTAGAGGGTTTTATTTAAATCTTATTCGGGTCTTAGGTAAGGCTACCCCCTTTCTCCTCTTTTATTTTGTATTGTGATGGATGCTCTCTCATGCAACCTTATGAATCATCATCAATCATCCTTCAATGGCATTTATTCCAATGGCAATAATTTTAATCATCTCCTTTATGCAGACGACCTTCTTGTGTTTGGTGACAGCTATAATCTTAATGTTGATAACCTTAAATGAAAATTGGATTTATTTGCTAATGCCTCGACTCTTCGGATCAATCCTCCTAAAAGCTTCATCCTTTTTCCCCTAATTCGCAAAATCAGTCTGACATTTGCTCTATTTTGGGGATTCATATAATTCCTTCTTATCTCACCTATCCGGGCCTCCCCATTTCTCCTAAAAATTTAAAAACTACTCACTCATATCCACTCTTGAGTAAGCTTTCTATTCTACTTGATGGTTGGAATGTTAAATTCTTGTCTTTTACATGTAGGGTGCTATTTATTAAATTCACAATTACTAATACTTTGGCCTACCGAACTAGAGTCTCCATTATACCAAAACACATACGTAAAGATATTATCAGGTTATGTTCTCGATTTTTATAATTTAGGAATATTAAGGAAATGAAGTTGCACATGATTGCTAGGAATACGGTCTGCTGGATCTCCTAAATTAGTAGAGGGTCTCGGGTTGCTTGCTATCGACTATCTTTATTTCTGCTTCTCCTGCTCCCTGTTATGGCGTCTGTTGTCTAACGATTATGGTTTAGCTTTGTGGCTTAGAGGCAAATACATTTCTCCTTGGAAGCATCCCCCCTTGAAGCTTCTAACTAGAAACAACTTCGTTCTGTTGCATTTAAGATTAGAGACAAAATAACCTTTTGCATTACCCCTCATAACAATTTTTTGATGTACTAGGATCCTTGGTGTCATTGAAATCTCTCTTTGAATTGCTTATCCCATCGAGATCTTCTCTTAATATGGTTAAAAAATTTATTCATAATACTTCTTGGGTGTTTCCTGGCTCTATTCCTATATATGTCTAAGAGGAAATTAAGTTTATCCCTATTACAAAGCAGCCGCCTGTGGCCTGGTAGGGCTATGTTTAGCCATCCCATCGCCATTTCTCAGATTTTTACTACTCTTACTTATCTTTTGTTTCATGGCCTAAATTAATTTTGCACAAGCATCATTCCATCTGGTTCTCTTCCTATGCTTGGATGTTTGTTATTGAGAAATTAAAAATGATGGATTTGCTTATCAAAAGGAATATTAACATTTCACCATCTTGTGTTTTTGCCTCTTATTCATGGAAACTCACAAACACTTATTTTTTGAATGTGATTTTTCATTTCTAGTTATTACTAAGCTCTTAGCCATTTTGAGATGCTTCTTATTTAGGCCAACTTTAATGCAACTTTTGAAAATTTTGAGAAGCAGTAGGTCTTTAACAATAAAGATAAGCTCTTTTGTTATTGTCTATTGTATCTGGAAAGAACGCAACAATCGTAGATTCTCTGGAATGGAAGTTACCACTTCTACTCTTTGTTTATCTGTTAAGAATGCCATCAGATTGAAGGTTTTGAAGTGGAAGAATTATGATGCGCTTAAAAATAGTTTTGCCTCCATTCTTTATTGATACAAATTTTTACTTCTCCTTGTTGCCCGTTTGGACAGTGAAGCGTGATGCCAACATTTTTGTTTGATATTTTGAAGAGAAACTGTGGCTGCCAAGGTAGATTATCTTATTGCTCTGGGCAATAGTCGAATTCTGCCTTCACTGGAGGTTCTTGTGCCAACTGTTTACTTCTTATGGATGGTCATGTGGCAACATGGGCTTTTCTGTTACTTTCGTGACCTTTATGCTTCTCTATGAAAATTTTGATGAGCTATGATAGATTATTTTGTTGGTTTTTTTAGATCACTTGAGTCCAAATTGTTTTGCTCCATCTTGTTTTATGGGGTTCCTTTTATTTACTTTTTTGTAATTTCTCTATATTGGTGTCATTAATTTTGTAACTTTTTCTCATTTATAATTCCAAAAAAAAAAGAGCCTATGCCATTGGAGGAGGTAGCAATTAAAGCTATAGACAGTAGTCTTTCCTATGAGGCTAGAAAAAAAAAAAAGAATGGTTGGGACAATTTTTTTATTGCTTTTTAAAACAACATTCTATTATAAAAATTTTTAAATCAAAAAAATTTTTGTTCTCAAAACCTGTTTTAAAAAATAATAATAAAGGTATCACAAATAAAACCTTAAAAAAATCTCTTCCATATGTAAATAATTTAAACCATTGTCAATAAATTTTTAAATGTATATATATTTTTATTTAATGTGATAATGATCAAAATATTCGTAAATAATTATTTTTAATTACATGCTAAAATTATTTAGCTATTCACACAAATATTTTATCATTTCACAAATAGGAGGTATTGCATCTTTATCTAAATGCATGCGAGAAATTCTAAAGAGTTTATGAATATGTGGATTTAATCGTTGCAGTGCGGTCCAGAACAATTTTAGATTAGAGCAAATGTCCCGTAAGTAATTTTTTATTTTTATTTTCGAAAACACCCTCTTAATGAGCTTTTTTAAATTTTTGAATGCCCTTTATTTATAGCAATAATTAATGTTTCTTGATGTAAAATTTTTACATTTCATGCAATTTTTACACCACTTTTAGAAGCTTTCGAGCTTGGCATATTATTCTGTGTCGGTACTGAACGGAGAGAATAGTCTTATTTTCTCTCTGTCTATAATAAAAGCGTAGTTATTATAGTAGCTGCGCTTTGACTACGCTTTTACTGTAGACAAAGAAAAAGCCGGACGATTCTCTCCGTCCGGTACCCGCACAAAATAAAAAGTATTAGAGTTCTTCAATTTTTCCATTCTTATTTATCTTCTGTACATTTGATGCAATTGAAGAAAACGTCAATGGGTTGATACATCTAGAGCTTAGTACTAATCATTCATAATGGAGATTTTATTTTAGTTTCTATTTTGCAGGCGTAAATTTATTAATTTTATTATTTTATTTCATTAAGAGCTTAATTATCTTTAAATAATTTCTAATATTATATATTGTACTATGACAACCTATTGATCAAAAGTTCCGAAAACTTTCTTAATAATTTTTAAAGTAATTTTTTTTATGCCAAAGTTTTATGAATTTAAATTTTTTGTACTATAACAATGGGTGTGAATATAATGATGTAAAGATTGTTCATATAATGTAAAGGATGCCGAATGAAATCTAATATTAATATATGAATGTAATAAGCGGGGGAACCAGTTTTACTTTTGAGGGCAAATAAATTTATTGCATGAATAATTAAATAAAAAATAGAAAAAATATGTAATATAAAATTCAAAGCAAAGTCTTGTATTTCATTATGATTGATGAATTAAAAAATAATTAAATGATTTACATTCTTGATACGGCATCACAAAAATTATCTTGATCGAGCACGAATCTCGAGGCAAAAGCTAGTTGGAAACTTCAAAAATTAATTTTGGGAGCACCCAATCTCCGATTTCAGCAAGCTTATAGTCAAACTGAGCGTCTCGGAAATACGAATCCAACGACACCAAATTCGACCCAATCCGAGTCCAAATGGGTCCAAATCATGGATCCGAAGCGCTGTTGGAAGGTTCAAACCACTATTTGAGTTACCAAACGGACTCCGATTTTGACGAGCTTATACTCGAATCGAAGGGCTCGACGAGACGAATCCAACGAGCCCAAGATCACAGAATTCTGACATCACTAAGGCCTTCAAATGTCCAATGAACGGTGTATGATCGTAGGATTCAATATCGGCCATCCATTGGACCACTCCCTATTCGGCCCTGATCTCATGCCTATTTACGGGCCATGCCACTCCAGAAAATCTATAAATAGAGCCCTCATTTCTCATAAGAGGGGGATCCAAGCAAGAGAGAGAAGAAGAGAAGAGAAGGAAGGAGTTCCTCCTCGACAGCCGCCGGACCACCACCGGACCACCGCAGAACCTCGCCGGACCACCGCAGGAACCTCGCCGGACCACCGTCGGACCACCGCAGGAATCTCGTCGGACCACCGCCGGACCACCGCAGGAACCTCGCCGGACCACCACAAAACCTCGTCGGACCACCACCTTAAGGCCCGACGTTCATCCCCGACGTCCTGCCAAAGACCTGACGTCTTGTTCAAGGCCCGACACTCAGTCCCTACATCCTGCCAAAGACCCGACGTCTTGTTCAAGGCCTGACACTCAGTCCCTACTTCCTGCCAAAGACCCGACGTCTTGTTCAAGGCCCGACGTTAAGTCCCGACGTCCTGCTGAAGACCCGACGTCTTGCTGAAGACCTGACGTCCTGCTTAAGACCCGACGTCCTACTCAAGGCCAGACCATCAACATCCGATCTTCCAAGTGACACTGGGACTAACACCTGACTCCTTATCTCCTACCGCCTACGGTCTTTCTGACCACGGTCTCTTGCCGACTACGGTCTCCGGCCGACTACGGTCGCCGGTCGACTACGATCTCCGGCCGACTACGGTCTCCGGCTGACTACAGTCTCCTGCCGACTACGGTCTCCGGCTGACTACAGTCTCCGGCCGACTACGGTCTCCTGCCGTCTACGGTCTCCGGCCGACTACGGTCTCCTGCCGACTACGGTCTCCTGCCGACTACAGTTCTTCAGGCCTTTGTCGCCTACTATGGTCCTTCCGACCTCCATCAACAGACAACGGTCTTTCTGACCCAGGTCTCTTGCCGACTCCGGTCTCCTGCCGACCACGGTCTTTCAGGCCAAACAAACATGTATATGTAACTCTTACCATGTAATGCAATCTATGTGATGTACATTTGCTACATCAATCCAAGGCCTTCTCCCAAGGAAGGGCCTCATTTGTAATCGACTACAATTACTAGTGGATTCATTCAAACTGGGCCAGGCCCCGTGGTTTTTCCCCCTTTTTCAGGGGTTTTTCCACGTAAAAACTTTGGTGTCTTTTATGAACGCTACACCCTCTCACTTATCTGATTGTGTGCTGGATCTTCGTACAACGCTAAGACGTTAAACCATATATTTCTCTACCGCCGCGAATATTCCAGGACGCAACAGTTTGGCGCCGTCTGTGGGAAAGTGATTCCCGACTGGGGGGCAACTTTTGCTCCAATCTCAAAAGATCGCTCTTATCAACTTCCTGACATCAGTCATTGTTGCATCAAATGCGGACTGGGGGGCAACTTTGACCACAATTCTGGTCAAAAAGATCCTCTAATGCTTTATATATCATGATGATATTTCAGGAATATTCGAGCAAATGCGATGATACTTCAAATCGATTGCAAGCTTTAAACAGTCCCATGTTGGGCTTCTACTCCTTGGGCAAGGTCTTAACCTCGACCTCAAAAAGACAGTAACGGTCTAAAATAGACCATTCTTCACCTTTGATTCGGGATACACGCGGCATTCGCCCTCTCCCAATCAAGGTAAAATCGATCCCAGGGGGATTCGATTCGACCTCTTCTACACAGGTTAACGTCGTCGAGCAAAGGCTCCGAAATACAACCTCAGAAAGGTCTCACATCCTTGGTGGATTCTCCCGACCTCTTCTACACAGGTTAACGTCGTCGAGCAAAGGCTCCGACATACAACCTTAGAAAGGTCTCACATCCTTGGTGGATTCTCCCGGCCTCTTCCACACAGGTTAACGTCGTCGAGCAAAGGCTCTGACATACAACCTCGGAAAGGTCCTAAATCCTTGGTGGATTCTCCCGACCTCTTCCACACAGGTTAACGTCGTCGAGCAAAGGCTCCGACATACAACCTCGGAAAGGTCCTACATCCTTGGTGGATTCTCCCGACCTCTTCCACACAGGTTAACGTCGTCGAGCAAAGGCTCCGACATACAACCTCGGAAAGGTCTCACATCCTTGGTGGATTCTCTCGACATCTTCCACACAGGTTAACGTCGTCGAGCAAAGGCTCCGACATACAACCTTGGAAAGGTCCTACATCCTTGGTGGATTCTCCCGACCTCTTCCACACAGGTTAACGTCGTCGAGCAAAGACTCCGACATACAACATCGGAAAGGTCTTACATCCTTGGTGGATTCTCTCGACCTCTTCCACACAGGTTAACGTCGTCGAGCAAAGGCTCTGACATACAACCTCGGAAAGGTCCTAAATCCTTGGTGGATTCTCCCGACCTCTTCCACACAGGTTAACGTCGTCGAGCAAAGGCTCCGACATACAACCTCGGAAAGGTCCTACATCCTTGGTGGATTCTCCCGACCTCTTCCACACATGTTAACGTCGTCGAGCAAAGGCTCCGACATACAATCTCGGAAAGGTCTCACATCCTTGGTGGATTCTCTCGACCTCTTCCACACAGGTTAACGTCGTCGAGCAAAGGCTCCGACATACAACCTTGGAAAGGTCCTACATCCTTGGTGGATTCTCCCGACCTCTTCCACACAGGTTAACGTCGTCGAGCAAAGACTCCGACATACAACCTCGGAAAGGTCTTACATCCTTGGTGGATTCTCTCGACCTCTTCCACACAGGTTAACGTCGTCGAGCAAAGGCTCCGACATACAACCTCGAAAAGGTCTTACATCCTTGGTGGATTCTCCCGGCCTCTTCCACACAGGTTAACGTCGTCGAGCAGGGCTCCGGCATACAACCTCGGAAAGGTCTCACATCCTTAGTAGATTCTCCCGGCCTCTTCCACACAGGTTAACGTCGTCGAGCAGGGCTCCGACTTACAACCTCGGAAAAGTCTCACGTCCTTGGACTTTCGACGGACTAATACACAACGCCGAAATTCTGCCTGTCGTCGAACTTCTGCCCGTCGACAAACTTTCATCGGTCTTCTGCCCGAGGCCAAACTTCTACACGACGTCGGACTTCTCCCTATCGTCGGACTTCTACTCGTCAGCGGACTTCTACCCATCGACGAGTCTTTATCGGTCTTCTACCCGATGTTGAATTCATGTCTGTCATCATACTTCTCCCCGATGCTGGAAGTTTGCCCGTCATTCCAACCTCTCTCCTTACAACGGTCTATCCGACCTCCATTGCCAACCACCAAACATCGGAACTCCACAAGATCTCTCGAAGAAAAGAGAGAAGAGAGGGGAAATCTCCGGACTTCCTTGCCAAGAGAGGGGCCTCGAAAAATCGAGGGAAGGCCTCAATAGAAAGGACAGAGGGAGAAGAGAATGAGGGGAAATCTCCGAACTTCCTTGCCAAGAGAGGGGCCTCGAAAAATCGAGGGAAGGCCTCAATAGAAAGGACAGAGGGAGAAGAGAAAGAGGGGGAAATCTCCGAACTTCCTTGCCAAGAGAGGGGCCTCGAAAAATCGAGGGAAGGCCTCAATAGAAAGGACAGAGGGAGAAGAGAAGGATGAGAAATCTCCGAACTTCCTTGCCAAGAGAGGGGCCTCGAAAAATCGAGGGAAGGCCTCAATGGAAAGGACAGAGGGAGAAGAGAAGGAGGGGAAATCTCCAGACTTCCTTGCCAAGAGAGGGGCCTCGAAAAATCGAGGGAAGGCCTCAATAGAAAGGACAGAGGGAGAGAAGAGAATGAGGGGAAATCTCCGAACTTCCTTGCCAAGAGAGGGGCCTCGAAAAATCGAGGGAAGGCCTCAATAGAAAGGATAGAGGGAGAGAAGAGAAGAGAGAAAAAAAAAAAGAGAGAAAAGAAGAAGAAGAAGATGAGAGAGAGACAATTTTTCTAAAGGCCCTAGGGGCGTATTTATACTTTTTTGGAGAGAAGGGGGGGGGGAAGTTTCTAGAGTTTCTAAATTTTCAAAATTTTCTAAAATTTTTTCGGAATTTTCTAGATTTTTCTGGAAATTTTTTCGGATTTTTTTGGAATTTTTTCGAAATTTTGTGGGCCCCACGAAAAAAAAAAAAAAAAAAAAAATATATTAAGCAACCGTTGGCCAGCAACCGCGCGCCCCCCTTGGGCGCGCCTGTTCGCGCGCCGCGCGCGGGCGCCGCCGCCGCCGGCGAGCGGCGGCGTACGGCGGCTGGCCGGCCAGACGGCCATTCCGCCGCCTAAGCGTGTCCGGGCCCGATTTTCGGCCCGGACAGTCCGATTTGGACATTTTTGGGGTCCCTGGACACGTTTTTTTTTTTTTTTTCGACGTTCCGGACTCGATTTCGACACTTTCGGAGCTCAACGGGGCCTCTACAATCAAGTTTGTGCAAGTGTTCAACTGTCGGAACGCAATTTTTTTGCAATTCGGCGAATGTAAAATTTCGGAACAAGTATTTTCGGACTTCTGGAGCATCGACGTCCGAAAATAGGGGGGCAACTGATACGACATCACAAAAATTATCTTGATCGAGCACGAATCTCGAGGCAAAAAGCTAGTTGGAAACTTCAAAAATTAATTTTGGGAGCACCCAATCTCCGATTTCAGCAAGCTTATAGTCAAACTGAGCGTCTCGGAAATACGAATCCAACGACACCCAAATTCGACCCAATCCGAGTCCAAATGGGTCCAAATCATGGATCCGAAGCGCTGTTGGAAGGTTCAAACCACTATTTGAGTTACCAAACGGGACTCCGATTTTGACGAGCTTATACTCGAATCGAAGGGCTCGACGAGACGAATCCAACGAGCCCAAGATCACAGAATTCTGACATCACTAAGGCCTTCAAATGTCCAATGAACGGTGTATGATCGTAGGATTCAATATCGGCCATCCATTGGACCACTCCCTATTCGGCCCTGATCTCATGCCTATTTACGGGCCATGCCACTCCAGAAAATCTATAAATAGAGCCCTCATTTCTTATAAGAGGGGGATCCAAGCAAGAGAGAGAAGAAGAGAAGAGAAGGAAGGAGTTCCTCCTCGACAGCCGCCGGACCACCACCGGACCACCGCAGAACCTCGCCGGAGCACCGCAGGAACCTCGCCGGACCACCGTCGGACCACCGCAGGAATCTCGTCGGACCACCGCCGGACCACCGCAGGAACCTCGCCGGACCACCACAAAACCTCGTCGGACCACCACCTTAAGGCCCGACGTTCATCCCCGACGTCCTGCCAAAGACCTGACGTCTTGTTCAAGGCCCGACACTCCCTCAGTCCCTACATCCTGCCAAAGACCCGACGTCTTGTTCAAGGCCTGACACTCAGTCCCTACTTCCTGCCAAAGACCCGACGTCTTGTTCAAGGCCCGACGTTAAGTCCCGACGTCCTGCTGAAGACCCGACGTCCTGCTGAAGACCTGACGTCCTGCTTAAGACCCGACGTCCTACTCAAGGCCAGACCATCAACATCCGATCTTCCAAGTGACACTGGGACTAACACCTGACTCCTTATCTCCTACCGCCTACGGTCTTTCTGACCAAGGTCTCTTGCCGACTACGGTCTCCGGCCGACTACGGTCGCCGGTCGACTACGATCTCCGGCCGACTACGGTCTCCGGCTGACTACAGTCTCCTGCCGACTACGGTCTCCGGCTGACTACAGTCTCCGGCCGACTACGGTCTCCTGCCGTCTACGGTCTCCGGCCGACTACGGTCTCCTGCCGACTACGGTCTCCTGCCGACTGCAGTTCTTCAGGCCTTTGTCGCCTACTATGGTCCTTCCGACCTCCATCAACAGACAACGGTCTTTCTGACCCAGGTCTCTTGCCGACTCCGGTCTCCTGCCGACCACGGTCTTTCAGGCCAAACAAACCTGTATATGTAACTCTTACCATGTAATGCAATCTATGTGATGTACATTTGCTACATCAATCCAAGGCCTTCTCCCAAGGAAGGGCCTCATTTGTAATCGACTACAATTACTAGTGGATTCATTCAAACTAGGCCAGGCCCCGTGGTTTTTCCCCCTTTTTCAGGGGTTTTTCCACGTAAAAACTTTGGTGTCTTTTATGAACGCTACACCCTCTCACTTATCTGATTGTGTGCTGGATCTTCGTACAACGCTAAGACGTTAAACCATATATTTCTCTACCGCCGCGAATATTCCAGGACGCAACAGTTTGGCGCCGTATGTGGGAAAGTGATTCCCGACTGGGGGGCAACTTTTGCTCCAATCTCAAAAGATCGCTCTTATCAACTTCCTGACATCAGTCATTGTTGCATCAAATGTGGACTGGGGGGCAACTTTGACCACAATTCTGGTCAAAAAGATCCTCTAATGCTTTATATATCATGATGATATTTCAGGAATATTCGAGCAAATGCGATGATACTTCAAATCGATTGCAAGCTTTAAACAGTCCCATGTTGGGCTTCTACTCCTTGGGCAAGGTCTTAACCTCGACCTCAAAAAGACAGTAACGGTCTAAAATAGACCATTCTTCACCTTTGATTCGGGATACACGCGGCATTCGCCCTCTCCCAATCAAGGTAAAATCGATCCCAGGGGGATTCGATTCGACCTCTTCTACACAGGTTAACGTCGTCGAGCAAAGGCTCCGAAATACAACCTCAGAAAGGTCTCACATCCTTGGTGGATTCTCCCGACCTCTCTTCTACACAGGTTAACGTCGTCGAGCAAAGGCTCCGACATACAACCTCAGAAAGGTCTCACATCCTTGGTGGATTCTCCCGGTCTCTTCCACACAGGTTAACGTCGTCGAGCAAAGGCTCTGACATACAACCTCGGAAAGGTCCTAAATCCTTGGTGGATTCTCCCGACCTCTTCCACACAGGTTAACGTCGTCGAGCAAAGGCTCCGACATACAACCTCGGAAAGGTCCTACATCCTTGGTGGATTCTCCCGACCTCTTCCACACAGGTTAACGTCGTCGAGCAAAGGCTCCGACATACAACCTCGGAAAGGTCTCACATCCTTGGTGGATTCTCTCGACCTCTTCCACACAGGTTAACGTCGTCGAGCAAAGGCTCCGACATACAACCTTGGAAAGGTCCTACATCCTTGGTGGATTCTCCCGACCTCTTCCACACAGGTTAACGTCGTCGAGCAAAGACTCCGACATACAACCTCGGAAAGGTCTTACATCCTTGGTGGATTCTCTCGACCTCTTCCACACAGGTTAACGTCGTCGAGCAAAGGCTCCGACATACAACCTCGGAAAGGTCCTACATCCTTGGTGGATTCTCCCGACCTCTTCCACACATGTTAACGTCGTCGAGCAAAGGCTCCGACATACAATCTCGGAAAGGTCTCACATCCTTGGTGGATTCTCTCGACCTCTTCCATACAGGTTAACGTCGTCGAGCAAAGGCTCCGACATACAACCTTGGAAAGGTCCTACATCCTTGGTGGATTCTCCCGACCTCTTCCACACAGGTTAACGTCGTCGAGCAAAGACTCCGACATACAACCTCGGAAAGGTCTTACATCCTTGGTGGATTCTCTCGACCTCTTCCACACAGGTTAACGTCGTCGAGCAAAGGCTCCGACATACAACCTCGAAAAGGTCTTACATCCTTGGTGGATTCTCCCGGCCTCTTCCACACAGGTTAACGTCGTCGAGCAGGGCTCCGGCATACAACCTCGGAAAGGTCTCACATCCTTAGTAGATTCTCCCGGCCTCTTCCACACAGGTTAACGTCGTCGAGCAGGGCTCCGACTTACAACCTCGGAAAAGTCTCACGTCCTTGGACTTTCGACGGACTAATACACAACGCCGAAATTCTGCCTGTCGTCGAACTTCTGCCCGTCGACAAACTTTCATCGGTCTTCTGCCCGAGGCCAAACTTCTACACGACGTCGGACTTCTCCCTATCGTCGGACTTCTACTCGTCAGCGGACTTCTACCCATCGACGAGTCTTTATCGGTCTTCTACCCGATGTTGAATTCATGTCTGTCATCATACTTCTCCCCGATGCTGGAAGTTTGCCCGTCATTCCAACCTCTCTCCTTACAACGGTCTATCCGACCTCCATTGCCAACCACCAAATATCGGAACTCCACAAGATCTCTCGAAGAAAAGAGAGAAGGAGGGGAAATCTCCGGACTTCCTTGCCAAGAGAGGGGCCTCGAAAAATCGAGGGAAGGCCTCAATAGAAAGGACAGAGGGAGAAGAGAATGAGGGGAAATCTCCGAACTTCCTTGCCAAGAGAGGGGCCTCGAAAAATCGAGGGAAGGCCTCAATAGAAAGGACAGAGGGAGAAGAGAAGGAGGGGAAATCTCCGAACTTCCTTGCCAAGAGAGGGGCCTCGAAAAATCGAGGGAAGGCCTCAATAGAAAGGACAGAGGGAGAAGAGAAGGATGAGAAATCTCCGAACTTCCTTGCCAAGAGAGGGGCCTCGAAAAATCGAGGGAAGGCCTCAATGGAAAGGACAGAGGGAGAAGAGAAGGAGGGGAAATCTTCAGACTTCCTTGCCAAGAGAGGGGCCTCGAAAAATCGAGGGAAGGCCTCAATAGAAAGGACAGAGGGAGAAGAGAATGAGGGGAAATCTCCGAACTTCCTTGCCAAGAGAGGGGCCTCGAAAAATCGAGGGAAGGCCTCAATAGAAAGGATAGAGGGAGAAGAGAAGAAGAGAAAAAAAAAAGAGAGAAAACAGAAGAAGAAGATGAGAGAGACAATTTTTCTAAAGGCCCTAGGGGCCTATTTATACTTTTTTGGAGAGAAGGGGGGAAGTTTCTAGAGTTTCTAAATTTTCAAAATTTTCTAAAATTTTTTCGGAATTTTCTAGATTTTTCTGGAATTTTTTTCGGATTTTTTGGAATTTTTTCGAAATTTTGTGGGCCCCACGAATAAAAAAAAAAAAAAATATATTAAGCAACCGTTGGCCAGCAACCGCGCGCCCCTTGGGCGCGCCTGTTCGCGCGCGCCGCGCGGGCGCGCCGCCGCCGGCGAGCGGCGGCGTACGGCGGCTGGCCGGCCAGACGGCCATTCCGCCGCCTAAGCGTGTCCGGGCCCGATTTTTCGGCCCGGACAGTCCGATTTGGACATTTTTGGGGTCCCTGGATACGTTTTTCGACGTTCCGGACTCGATTTCGACACTTTCGGAGCTCAACGGGGCCTCTACAATCAAGTTTGTGCAAGTGTTCAACTGTCGGAACGCAATTTTTTGCAATTCGGCGAATGTAAAATTTCGGAACAAGTATTTTCGGACTTCTGGAGCATCGACGTCCGAAAATAGGGGGGCAACTGATACGACATCACAAAAATTATCTTGATCGAGCACGAATCTCGAGGCAAAAGCTAGTTGGAAACTTCAAAAATTAATTTTGGGAGCACCCAATCTCCGATTTCAGCAAGCTTATAGTCAAACTGAGCGTCTCGGAAATACGAATCCAACGACACCAAATTCGACCCAATCCGAGTCCAAATGGGTCCAAATCATGGATCCGAAGCGCTGTTGGAAGGTTCAAACCACTATTTGAGTTACCAAACGGACTCCGATTTTGACGAGCTTATACTCGAATCGAAGGGCTCGACGAGACGAATCCAACGAGCCCAAGATCACAGAATTCTGACATCACTAAGGCCTTCAAATGTCCAATGAACGGTGTATGATCGTAGGATTCAATATCGGCCATCCATTGGACCACTCCCTATTCGGCCCTGATCTCATGCCTATTTACGGGCCATGCCACTCCAGAAAATCTATAAATAGAGCCCTCATTTCTGATAAGAGGGGGATCCAAGCAAGAGAGAGAAGAAGAGAAGAGAAGGAAGGAGTTCCTCCTCGACAGCCGCCGGACCACCACCGGACCACCGCAGAACCTCGCCGGAGCACCGCAGGAACCTCGCCGGACCCCCGTCGGACCACCGCAGGAATCTCGTCGGACCACCGCCGGACCACCGCAGGAACCTCGCCGGACCACCACAAAACCTCGTCGGACCACCACCTTAAGGCCCGACGTTCATCCCCGACGTCCTGCCAAAGACCTGACGTCTTGTTCAAGGCCCGACACTCAGTCCCTACATCCTGCCAAAGACCCGACGTCTTGTTCAAGGCCTGACACTCAGTCCCTACTTCCTGCCAAAGACCCGACGTCTTGTTCAAGGCCCGACGTTAAGTCCCGACGTCCTGCTGAAGACCCGACGTCCTGCTGAAGACCTGACGTCCTGCTTAAGACCCGACGTCCTACTCAAGGCCAGACCATCAACATCCGATCTTCCAAGTGACACTGGGACTAACACCTGACTCCTTATCTCCTACCGCCTACGGTCTTTCTGACCACGGTCTCTTGCCGACTACGGTCTCCGGCCGACTACGGTCGCCGGTCGACTACGATCTCCGGCCGACTACGGTCTCCGGCTGACTACAGTCTCCTGCCGACTACGGTCTCCGGCTGACTACAGTCTCCGGCCGACTACGATCTCCTGCCGTCTACGGTCTCCGGCCGACTACGGTCTCCTGCCGACTACGGTCTCCTGCCGACTGCAGTTCTTCAGGCCTTTGTCGCCTACTATGGTCCTTCCGACCTCCATCAACAGACAACGGTCTTTCTGACCCAGGTCTCTTGCCGACTCCGGTCTCCTGCCGACCACGGTCTTTCAGGCCAAACAAACCTGTATATGTAACTCTTACCATGTAATGCAATCTATGTGATGTACATTTGCTACATCAATCCAAGGCCTTCTCCCAAGGAAGGGCCTCATTTGTAATCGACTACAATTACTAGTGGATTCATTCAAACTAGGCCAGGCCCCGTGGTTTTTCCCCCTTTTTCAGGGGTTTTTCCACGTAAAAACTTTGGTGTCTTTTATGAACGCTACACCCTCTCACTTATCTGATTGTGTGCTGGATCTTCGTACAACGCTAAGACGTTAAACCATATATTTCTCTACCGCCGCGAATATTCCAGGACGCAACAGTTTGGCGCCGTATGTGGGAAAGTGATTCCCGACTGGGGGGCAACTTTTGCTCCAATCTCAAAAGATCGCTCTTATCAACTTCCTGACATCAGTCATTGTTGCATCAAATGTGGACTGGGGGGCAACTTTGACCACAATTCTGGTCAAAAAGATCCTCTAATGCTTTATATATCATGATGATATTTCAGGAATATTCGAGCAAATGCGATGATACTTCAAATCGATTGCAAGCTTTAAACAGTCCCATGTTGGGCTTCTACTCCTTGGGCAAGGTCTTAACCTCGACCTCAAAAAGACAGTAACGGTCTAAAATAGACCCATTCTTCACCTTTGATTCGGGATACACGCGGCATTCGCCCTCTCCCAATCAAGGTAAAATCGATCCCAGGGGGATTCGATTCGACCTCTTCTACACAGGTTAACGTCGTCGAGCAAAGGCTCCGAAATACAACCTCAGAAAGGTCTCACATCCTTGGTGGATTCTCCCGACCTCTTCTACACAGGTTAACGTCGTCGAGCAAAGGCTCCGACATACAACCTCAGAAAGGTCTCACATCCTTGGTGGATTCTCCCGGTCTCTTCCACACAGGTTAACGTCGTCGAGCAAAGGCTCTGACATACAACCTCGGAAAGGTCCTAAATCCTTGGTGGATTCTCCCGACCTCTTCCACACAGGTTAACGTCGTCGAGCAAAGGCTCCGACATACAACCTCGGAAAGGTCCTACATCCTTGGTGGATTCTCCCGACCTCTTCCACACAGGTTAACGTCGTCGAGCAAAGGCTCCGACATACAACCTCGGAAAGGTCTCACATCCTTGGTGGATTCTCTCGACCTCTTCCACACAGGTTAACGTCGTCGAGCAAAGGCTCCGACATACAACCTTGGAAAGGTCCTACATCCTTGGTGGATTCTCCCGACCTCTTCCACACAGGTTAACGTCGTCGAGCAAAGACTCCGACATACAACCTCGGAAAGGTCTTACATCCTTGGTGGATTCTCTCGACCTCTTCCACACAGGTTAACGTCGTCGAGCAAAGGCTCTGACATACAACCTCGGAAAGGTCCTAAATCCTTGGTGGATTCTCCCGACCTCTTCCACACAGGTTAACGTCGTCGAGCAAAGGCTCCGACATACAACCTCGGAAAGGTCCTACATCCTTGGTGGATTCTCCCGACCTCTTCCACACAGGTTAACGTCGTCGAGCAAAGGCTCCGACATACAACCTCGGAAAGGTCTCACATCCTTGGTGGATTCTCTCGACCTCTTCCACACAGGTTAACGTCGTCGAGCAAAGGCTCCGACATACAACCTTGGAAAGGTCCTACATCCTTGGTGGATTCTCCCGACCTCTTCCACACAGGTTAACGTCGTCGAGCAAAGACTCCGACATACAACCTCGGAAAGGTCTTACATCCTTGGTGGATTCTCTCGACCTCTTCCACACAGGTTAACGTCGTCGAGCAAAGGCTCCGACATACAACCTCGGAAAGGTCTTACATCCTTGGTGGATTCTCCCGGCCTCTTCCACACAGGTTAACGTCGTCGAGCAGGGCTCCGGCATACAACCTCGGAAAGGTCTCACATCCTTAGTAGATTCTCCCGGCCTCTTCCACACAGGTTAACGTCGTCGAGCAGGGCTCCGACTTACAACCTCGGAAAAGTCTCACGTCCTTGGACTTTCGACGGACTAATACACAACGCCGAAATTCTGCCTGTCGTCGAACTTCTGCCCGTCGACAAACTTTCATCGGTCTTCTGCCCGAGGCCGAACTTCTACACGACGTCGGACTTCTCCCTATCGTCGGACTTCTACTCGTCAGCGGACTTCTACCCGTCGACGAGTCTTTATCGGTCTTCTACCCGATGTTGAATTCATGTCTGTCATCATACTTCTCCCCGATGCTGGAAGTTTGCCCGTCATTCCAACCTCTCTCCTTACAACGGTCTATCCGACCTCCATTGCCAACCACCAAACATCGGAACTCCACAAGATCTCTCGAAGAAAAGAGAGAAGGAGGGGAAATCTCCGGACTTCCTTGCCAAGAGAGGGGCCTCGAAAAATCGAGGGAAGGCCTCAATAGAAAGGACAGAGGGAGAAGAGAATGAGGGGAAATCTCCGAACTTCCTTGCCAAGAGAGGGGCCTCGAAAAATCGAGGGAAGGCCTCAATAGAAAGGACAGAGGGAGAAGAGAAGGAGGGGAAATCTCCGAACTTCCTTGCCAAGAGAGGGGCCTCGAAAAATCGAGGGAAGGCCTCAATAGAAAGGACAGAGGGAGAAGAGAAGGATGAGAAATCTCCGAACTTCCTTGCCAAGAGAGGGGCCTCGAAAAATCGAGGGAAGGCCTCAATGGAAAGGACAGAGGGAGAAGAGAAGGAGGGGAAATCTCCAGACTTCCTTGCCAAGAGAGGGGCCTCGAAAAATTGAGGGAAGGCCTCAATAGAAAGGACAGAGGGAGAAGAGAATGAGGGGAAATCTCCGAACTTCCTTGCCAAGAGAGGGGCCTCAAAAAATCGAGGGAAGGCCTCAATAGAAAAAGGATAGAGGGAGAAGAGAAGAAGAGAAAAAAAAAAAAAAAGAAGAAAACAGAAGAAGAAGAGGAGAGAGACAATTTTTCTAAAGGCCCTAGGGGCCTATTTATACTTTTTTGGAGAGAAGGGGGGGGGAAGTTTCTAGATTTTTCAAAATTTTCAAAATTTTCTAAAATTTTTTCGGAATTTTCTAGATTTTTCTGGAATTTTTTCGGATTTTTTGGAATTTTTTCGAAATTTTGTGGGCCCCACGAATTAAAAAAAAAAAAATATTAAGCAACCGTCGGCCAGCAACGCGCGCCCCTTGGGCGCGCCTGTTCGCGCGCCGCGCGGGCGCCGCCGCCGGCGAGCGGCGGCGTACGGCGGCTGGCCGGCCAGACGGCCATTCCGCCGCCTAAGCGTGTTCGGGCCCGATTTTCGGCCCGGACAGTCCGATTTGGACATTTTTGGGGTCCCTGGACACGTTTTTCGACGTTCCGGACTCGATTTCGACACTTTCGGAGCTCAACGGGGCCTCTACAATTAAGTTTGTGCAAGTGTTCAACTGTCGGAACGCAATTTTTTGCAATTCGGCGAATGTAAAATTTCGGAACAAGTATTTTCGGACTTCTGGAGGATCGACGTCCGAAAATAGGGGGGCAACTGATACGGCATCACAAAAATTATCTTGATCGAGCACGAATCTCGAGGCAAAAGCTAGTTGGAAACTTCAAAAATTAATTTTGGGAGCACCCAATCTCCGATTTCAGCAAACTTATAGTCAAACTGAGCGTCTCGGAAATACGAATCCAACGACACCAAATTCGACCCAATCCGAGTCCAAATGGGTCCAAATCATGGATCCGAAGCGCTGTTGGAAGGTTCAAACCACTATTTGAGTTACCAAACGGACTCCGATTTTGACGAGCTTATACTCGAATCGAAGGGCTCGACGAGACGAATCCAACGAGCCCAAGATCACAGAATTCTGACATCACTAAGGCCTTCAAATGTCCAATGAACGGTGTATGATCGTAGGATTCAATATCGGCCATCCATTGGACCACTCCCTATTCGGCCCCTGATCTCATGCCTATTTACGGGCCATGCCACTCCAGAAAATCTATAAATAGAGCCCTCATTTCTCATAAGAGGGGGATCCAAGCAAGAGAGAGAAGAAGAGAAGAGAAGGAAGGAGTTCCTCCTCGACAGCCGCCGGACCACCACCGGACCACCGCAGAACCTCGCCGGAGCACCGCAGGAACCTCGCCGGACCACCGTCGGACCACCGCAGGAATCTCGTCGGACCACCGCCGGACCACCGCAGGAACCTCGCCGAACCACCACAAAACCTCGTCGGACCACCACCTTAAGGCCCGACGTTCATCCCCGACGTCCTGCCAAAGACCTGACGTCTTGTTCAAGGCCCGACACTCAGTCCCTACATCCTGCCAAAGACCCGACGTCTTGTTCAAGGCCTGACACTCAGTCCCTACTTCCTGCCAAAGACCCGACGTCTTGTTCAAGGCCCGACGTTAAGTCCCGACGTCCTGCTGAAGACCCGACGTCCTGCTGAAGACCTGACGTCCTGCTTAAGACCCGACGTCCTACTCAAGGCCAGACCATCAACATCCGATCTTCCAAGTGACACTGGGACTAACACCTGACTCCTTATCTCCTACCGCCTACGGTCTTTCTGACCACGGTCTCTTGCCGACTACGGTCTCCGGCCGACTACGGTCGCCGGTCGACTACGATCTCCGGCCGACTACGGTCTCCGGCTGACTACAGTCTCCTGCCGACTACGGTCTCCGGCTGACTACAGTCTCCGGCCGACTACGGTCTCCTGCCGTCTACGGTCTCCGGCCGACTACGGTCTCCTGCCGACTACGGTCTCCTGCCGACTACAGTTCTTCAGGCCTTTGTCGCCTACTATGGTCCTTCCGACCTCCATCAACAGACAACGGTCTTTCTGACCCAGGTCTCTTGCCGACTCCGGTCTCCTGCCGACCACGGTCTTTCAGGCCAAACAAACCTGTATATGTAACTCTTACCATGTAATGCAATCTATGTGATGTACATTTGCTACATCAATCCAAGGCCTTCTCCCAAGGAAGGGCCTCATTTGTAATCGACTACAATTACTAGTGGATTCATTCAAACTGGGCCAGGCCCCGTGGTTTTTCCCCCTTTTTCAGGGGTTTTTCCACGTAAAAACTTTGGTGTCTTTTATGAACGCTACACCCTCTCACTTATCTGATTGTGTGCTGGATCTTCGTACAACGCTAAGACGTTAAACCATATATTTCTCTATCGCCGCGAATATTCCAGGACGCAACAATTCTATTTTGTATTTTCTAATAATATTGCATTGTATTTTTATTGGGAATGAAGTCAAATGCTTCTTTTTAAATATACAATACCATACGATTATTGAATCAATCATCTCCCATTTTACTATGTAATCGATGCTTGACAATCTTCGATGTAGAATTGCTCTATCAAAAATAAGAAGGCTTCATATAGAAACCGTTCAGCAAAATAATGAAAGTTTTTATTAAGTGCAGCAAGAAAAAACATAATTTATTCAAAGAGGGGACAATTCGCATAACACACATATTTAAAAAAAGTCAAAGGATTTGACCAACTGGTTGATCAGTTAAGACATATCAAATGACTAATTAACATGACACACACAAAAAAAGAAAGTTTACTTAAACTTAAGCACACATAAATAACTTATATAATTAACGATGAACAACTTAAGGAGAAGTAGGTGCATATGCAACGGGACTTGGGGCGGGACTTGGGGTTGTATGGCCAAGGAGGAAATTATTAATCTCGTATCTCAGCACACAACTGGTATTGATCACATAGCAACCTAACCGGCTTTTGCAGGGCCCAAATATAGTCTCTGATGCCTTCTCTAAGCATTGGTTGCATGCTGATTCTTGAAGGTCACGCGTGCATTGTGCCATTCCATAGATGGTCATGTTGCTCTTCAAAAGATTTCTCTCACCTCGTCCAAATTTGTCATCCTTTGTTGCAGCCGCCACTTTAACCTCTCTCATTAGCCCCTCCACTGCTTGATTGAAATCTGCAGGATCCGTTGTTACACGCGATGAATACCATCTGTTGGTGTAGCTCGTATCAGATTGTCCGAGGAAGTTATTGGAATCGTAGTGAATAAAGCAATATTCATACCAAATTCGTGCTTCAGCTGAAAAAGGACATATTGTCCGGATCTTATTTGTCGCTTCTAATATGCAAGCGGAGCATGCTAATCGGCTAATATCCCCTCGACATCGAGTGAGACCGTAGATAGTGTCCTGGCCTATGCCATAGGACGAGGTGGCGAAGCCGTAGTAAGTTGTCGCTGCTATGAGGCCGAAAAAAGCATGGTTGATGTTGTCTTGCAGCAAGTTGTTGGTGCCAACGGTAATATTCTTGCTGCATTCCTGAAAGATGGAATCGGCGCTGCATCTTGCAATTATTGGGAGGAGGAGAACAAATATGAAGAGCTTGCATGAGAACTCCATTGCTGTTTTAATTTTCCTCCCAATGATTAAATTTGAGCGCTCGCATTCCTCTTTTATAGCAGTAAGAGATTATTTTTTTAATCAAACACTGCGAGAGAAATAGCCTACAAAGCCGGCGTTCTTCAACTTTGAAAGCCACTGATTTGTATTAATAATATATACTACCAGCAGGTAATACAAAACCATTTACCTCTCCAAGACCGGGCAAAAACAAAACAACCAGTGTTTTATGTTTGTTAGATTTCTATGAATGAATATTTATCTCTTCATTGAAATAGTAAGATTGAATGACTTCTTCAAATTTTTATGTATTAACGATTTTTATGAATGCAAGAATAATAATTTGATCTGAAATTTTTTTTTTTTGTCTTAAATAAGATCAGTTTCCTATGTATATTTGAACTTTGCAAAAAAAAAAAAAAAAAAAAAAGATTTTTATTTGTAATATTTAATTATGGAGATAATTGGTGATGGAAAATTATCAAGAAGACTTGCAAGTTGCAAATACTTGTTGCCATTTGTAGTAAGCTTAAGCTTTTATTGTTTTCAGTAATTGTTAGTATTTTTCTCTATCTATATTTTATGTGATAAAGATCTAAATATTTATAAGAGTGGAGTAACTATCACAGAAAAATTTATAAAAAGGTGCATAGAAATAGGAGGAATAGGTCATGAAATTGGCCTCCATAACAAAGCTAGATTAATGAAAAATATCCTTATCTTTTAAAAACAGGATCGTTCAGAGCCGGCTGTTGTGGTTGTTTTTGTCGTCGCTATTGCACTTGATGCGCCGGATATATATTTTCTTCTCTTTCTCTTACTCGTGCTTCTCATCATGAAATCACTACAGCGAGATCTAATCTCCTATGGAAATAGAAATTCATTCGCTTGGAAGAGCCAAGTCTTTCCGATAATGGAATGCTTGATCTAGCACGAAGATAATTCATGCACCGGTGAACGGTGGAGGGAATCATCTCATGCTCTCAAAAGCCCTACAAGAAGCTTCTTCATCTATAGCATGAATCTTGATTAGCTTTTATTAGGGGTGCCAATAAGTGGCATGAACCAAAAATCTAATTGGAATCCGACACAGAAAATTTAGGCTCGGGTCAACCTGATAAAGAAACGGGTCGGGCTCGGTTCTATTTTTGGACCAATTTATAATTCTTGTCGGGTTCATATCAACCTGAATAAACTCATGCCTACCCCTCTGTCCGGCTATCCCGCTGCTCCTGCATCAACCTGAATTTGCGGGTCTGGTCGGGTCTATCCGGTAACCCAGTGGGTCGGGTCCGGGTTTGAATTTCCAACCCATTTACAAAGCCGGGTCAGATTCGGATCAACTGAATTGGACCTGTTGGTTGGAGATTGATTGTCTGTAAAGGATGGCGGGCGTGGCCTTCTTTTGCTTAGTTTTTTATTTTATTTTTATGGGCTAATCATTACGAATAATATAGTTACTACTGACAATTACATGAAAAATGTTCTTACTTTTCTATGAATATTTAAATTTTGAAAAATTAAACGTTATATTAATGAGAATCTTGTGTCTTATATAAGCACATATATGCGGAAGTAGAAATGGCATTTGCTATCTTTCATATTACAATTAGTTGATAAAAGGATATTGCTTTTTTTTAGAAAAGAGCAAAAGCTACAAATTACATGAAGATTTTGCTTCGGACAGTTTTCTTACTTTTTTTCAAATCAACTATTTAGTACACAAATTTATAATTCTAAAAACATTTTGTACTAAAATATTGATTTAGAAAACATAAAGAAAACTATGTCAAATGAAGTCCAAGACTTATTTGAAATATCTTTTTATAAAAGTAACTTTTTTGTGAAAAAAATTTTGAACTAAAAAATCTTTTTTAAAGGAATAAGAAACCATTTAAAAAATACAACAATTTAAGAGTAACGGTCATTCTTCGACTTTTGGGATGGCTGCCGGGGTTTTTTTTTTTTTAGGGGGGGGAGAGAGAGAGAGAGAAAAAAAAAGAGATTATATACAGAGAGGGCGTGAAGTTGAATTTTATGGGTAGTTATTTTAATCAAGGAACTGTTTGGTTTGCTGCATTATTATCATAGTAATATATTTCAAATGCAAGAATTTTGAAAGTGCTGATGTTTGATTTGAAGTAAAAGTAATGTAGAATAAAATTTTGAAGTAAAATGAATCCATCCTCTAGCTCAAATCTAGTGTATTTGGAGTTCCTCATATTTGAGTGGTTTCCAAATATACCAGAAACTCATCGCCATTGCCATTTCCGCTGCCGCCAGCAATTGCCCTCGCCAGCCAGTGCTCACCACCATTGGAGTTTTAAAATATAATTTATTATTGTTGGACTTTCACCCGACCATGATTCTTTCGACCTTTGTCTCATGAATATGATCATTCCTATAACAGCCCAAACTCAATCTTAACTATAGAGATATTGTATGTTTTGACCTAAGAGCCTTACGGTTTTGTCATTTTGGTTTAACTTTCCACTAGTTCACCCATCCCAAAATTACTCTAGGATGAGCACGCTTAACTGCAAAGTTTCTTAATAAAATTTAAACCATTACACCAAAATGCACCTCGATGTTTAAGAGTTTAACTTCTTTTACTTAAGGAGTTTTATATTTCTAACCTCTGTCATCCACTGACTACGATCCTTCCGACCTATATCGCCCGTCAACAAAGGTCTTTCCGACCTCCATCACCTGCCGAGTATGGTCCTTCTGTCCTCCTTCACTAACTACAGTCCTTCCAACATTTGTTGCCAGAAAAAGGACTTTTCGACCTCCGTCGGCCGCCTACAACTGTATTTTCAACCTCCGTCGCCTGCCAACTATGGTCCTTCTGACCTCCTTCACTGACTACAGTCCTTCCGACCTCCGTCGCCAAACAATGCTCTTTCCAACATCCATCGTCTGCTAACTACGGACCTTCCGACTTCCTTCACCGACTACAATCCTTTCGACCTCCATTGCCAGACAATGGTCTTTTTGACCTCCATCGCCAGACAACGGTCCTTCTGATCTCCATCTCCAGACGACTACGATCCTTTCGACCTACTTCACCGACTATGATCCTTCCGACCTCCATTGCCAGACAACGACATTTCCGACCTTCGTCACCTGTCGACTTCGATTCTTCCGACTTCGTTCACCAACTACGAACCTTCCGACCTTAGTCTCCAGAAAACAACCTTTCCGACCTCTATATCCTGCCGACAACAGTCTTTCCAACCTCTGTTGCTCGCCGACTACGGTCCTTCTGACCTCCTTCGCTGACTACGAACCTTCCACCTTATGTTGCCAAATAATGGCCTTTTCGACCTTCGTTGTCAAACAATGGTCTTTCCAAACTCCGTTGCCCACCGATTATTGTCCTTCAGACCAAACGAACACATCAACAATGATTCATCATATTCCCACCATGTAATGCAATCCATATGATGTATATTTGTTACATCAAGCCAGTGCCTTCCCCTCAAGGAAGGGTTTCATTTGTAATCAACTACAGATGATAGTGGATCATTTCAAACTGAGTCGGACCGCATGATTTTTGTTCCTTTTCGGGATTTTCCACGTAAAAACTCTGTGGTCTCTTATGAATGTTACACCCTATATTTTATCTGATTGTGTGATAGATCTTTATACAAAATTAAGACGTTAAACTATATATATGTCTCTATCGCCGCAAATATTCCAGGACAACAATTTTTATGTTATAAAGGATCAAAATATTTAAAAATAATTATTTTAATTATAGGTGAAAAGTAACTACCACATAAAATTTTAATTTTTCTAATAAAAAATTAGTTTGAAGAAAAAGTAAGAAAGTCATCCCAAACGAAACCGTAATTGCAGATATTTTATTTTTATTTTTATGTAACAATGGGTCAAAATATTTAAAAATAATTATTTTAATTATAGGAGAAAAGTAACTACCAGAGAAAATTTTGACCAGTTCACACTTCACACAAAGGATTTTTATATGATTAGCAAAAATGTTTAAATATTTTTTTGCATAAATTTCTTCTGAAACTATATACAAAATGCCAAATTTTAAGGAGTGTAGAAATAGGAGGAATTGATCTTTTTTTCCCTGTTTGTTTTTAATGGTCATTAGCCTTTTGGGCTGGCTGTTGTAGGGGGAGCAAGAGACAGTGAATTAGAATTTTATGGCTACTAATTTTGATTAAATAGAAACTAAATTTTATAATATAATTTAAAGTTTAGGATTATAAGCATATCAAATATTATTCTATTTTATAAAGAATAAGCAATTTTTAATTCTCATCATTTTTTTTTTTCAATTTAGTAAATAAAAAGTACAGACTAAGCTAATTATGATTATCCTTCTGAGTTAAACTCATAAAATATAATATTTGTCTAAAAGGATTAAGCGCAAAATATTAATACCTAAATATAATTTCAACTAACATAATCTAATAATAATAGTAAAATAAGAAAATGTATTAATCCTAAAATATCTTATATTCCCAAAATATTTTATATATTAAAAAAAAGAAAATGTATTAATCAATTCTTTTTATCAAATAGCTAGAAATATATACTTATAGATTTTAGGTTTTAAGAGGAGGAAAGGGCACTAAAGAAGAAGAAAAGGTAAGGATTGAGTGGAGGAAGAAATAATACTCATTAATTTTATTTTATTTTATTTTAGTGATGGGCTGAAATAAAATAAATGCATACCTACAACACAGATCAGAGCCTAATATCAGAAACTATTCAGCTCGCTTGTTACCCCCTTAAAATAAATGCAAATTAGGAATAAAAAAATTAAAAAAAATTAAAAAAAAAAAACTAAAATAGGAATCAATAACTTAACCTAAAAGAACTTTAAAATGCTGAAATGATAAACTGAAATACTATACATAAAGCTAAAATAGAAGGAAACACTGATACTAAATTGAAATCGACATTTAAATAAACTACTAAAATTGTATTGAAACTGATTGAAATATAACGAACACCTCAAAGCAAATATCGGAATGGATTTCATGCCCAACTTCCAATACATAATAACTACAATAATCTCTTCTCGCCGTCGACAGAATCCCTTCTTGCCACCAATAGAATCCCTTCTTTCCTCCAATAGAATTCATTCTTAATAAATTTCATAACAGTCATCAAGCTCCAGAATATTCAACATATAACAAATAATAAAACTCATTCTTTTCATACAATTCAAATATTTTGAATATAGATGTTAAAAATAAAATGCATTTTACACTACTGAAGTAATTACAATGTTATTGTATAATTCTACAAAATGTTCTAATGATTGTCAAAATAAATTTATCACCCGGAGTTCTACAGCTCATCAAAATTATAATTTTCATAATTCTACCATACTACGAGAGATTATGTATAATAGCATTTTGAAACTTTAAATAAATTAAAGCACTATTTTTATATGTCATAATAAAATTTCGATTTAAAAAAAAAAAATCATTTCTTCTAAAAATCACTCAATAAAAAACCTCGAATAAATATTCAAAACAACCAGAATAATCATACCGACAACATATAAAAAATTACGTGGATGAAATTTACCAGAATTCGAGAAAACCCTTTTGTGTAAAATTAAGTTATAAATTTGATTAGAAAAGTCCCAAAAACTCTAAATAATTGAAATTTAAGATAGTCAAAATATAACATACCTTGGCCCAAGCAACTTTTAGAACTCAGTCGATAGCTAAAAGTGATCTAAAGAAATCTAAAATAGAGTTTCTCTCCCTAAAACCCTCTCTATCTCAAGAAATTATTAGGTACGGAGTGCGGACGGGAGAACCGTCTGCACACTAGTATAAAATCGCGCTCGGTACCGTTCGGTACCACTCGGTACCATTGGGTACTGCTTGGTACACTGTGTCTGTGTGAACGGTTCTCACCCCGTCCGCACTCCGCACCTAATAAAATTTCCTCTATCTCTCTTTCTAGACAGCCGCTCAACTAAAATAGATCGAATGGAATAGTGAAAAAAGATATTTTAAATAATAAAATTTGGCCCAGCGTCGTAACATCACGTTGCACTAACCATGGTGCTAGCTCCTTTAAAGGAATTTTTATTGCGTCCTCCCACCTGACGTAGAGATACATCCTCCCATCACTAAAAAACTGAGTTTTTGCTCGGTATTGCTAGCTATTATTTGGTATTAAAGAAGAATATCATCATGTGAAGACCAATACCTAGTTATACCGAGCAATACCGAGCTATACCAAGCAATACAAAAAAATACCTAGTTTTTCTTAGAAAAAACTCGGTATAGCTCGGTATAGCTCGGTATAACTCGGTATTGGTCTTCACATGATGATATTCTTCTTTAATACCAAATAATAGTTAGCAATACCAAGCAAAAACTGAGTTTTTTAGCGGTGGGAGGACGTATCTCTACGTCAGGTGGGAGGACGCAATAAAAATTCCCTTTAAAGAGCCCACATCACCATAACGCCACCCCAACACCCCCGCGCTTAATTAATTTTTAATTTTCTCGAGAATGCTGGCACCGAAGCACCGCCAACCCAAACATCAAGGTGCCACAAGGAAATACATTCATATTTCCAAAGCATGCAAATTTGCAAAGCTAAAATATTTCAAATAGACCATCATGACTCACTTCAAAACACAGAGACTTTCATATGCAAACAAAATATTTCAAAACACATATACTAGGGTTCAAAAGAAAAAGTTTAGTGGGTTACCACTTCTCAAGTTAGATCATAACAGGTAGAACTTTGTACTGGCTCTATAGGTGCCACAACTCTCCCCTCATCATAAAAACTCGTCATCGATATTTTTAAGCCAAAACAAATCAAAATAGACCTGAATATAGTTGTCTCAGCTTAGATTCCTTCTCCCAAGTAGCCCTTCTTGTAGACTTGTGTTTACACTGCACTTTGATCATCAAAATATGTTTGTTCCCAATTTCCTAACATTGTACACCAGAATCCTATCTGATTCTCTTTATAGTATATATTCATATTTTCCTCAATATCATTAGCAAATAATCTGCTTCCTGAACTTTTTACCCACATCCTTAGAGAAGTTACATGAAATACATTGTTTATGTCGTACTATAATCAAACAAAAATAATATGCAAGTAGAACTAACAATCTTCTCAATAACCTTGAAAGGTTCAATATGAATTTGACTCAACTTACTAATTCTTCTAAATCTTCTAACAGTCTTCATAAGGTTAATTTTGACATAAAAAACCACCAACTTGATGTCTTTGAACATACTAAATATTAACATGACACTCTAAGCATTGACCGTTGTGTCTCTTGCCATAATGATTGCATAATAGTGCCACACTTACCAAACCTCTAGAGCTGGCAACACTGCCTTTATTAGATCCGTAAGAAATTACTGCCAACTATCCCCTCTGCTACAAGAAAATTGCTCGTTACCGGCAAATTTTTTGGTGGCTTTCCGGTGGACTATTTTCCAGCGGCTTTTGGTGAACTATTTTCCCGCGGATTTCTAACGGATTGTGATGAAATATTTCTCAATAATTTTCAGTCAGATTTTTTAGCGGCTTTTCGAAAGATTTTAGTAATTGCTGAAAAAATTATATATTCAAATTTTAATTAATTAATAATTTTATAGCTTATTTTAATTATTTAATAATTTAATTTAATCAATTATTAATTTAATAACTTATTTTAATTATTTATTAAAATAATAAAATTTAATTAATTATTAACTTCAATACTTTATTTTATTTTATTTTTAAATAATTAAAATAAGCTGTTAAATTAATTCTTAATTTAATATCTTATTTTGATTAATTATTAATTTAATAACTTATTTTAATTGTTTATTAATTTAAATTAATTTTAAATTTTAATTTATCTTGAATTTAATTTTTGTAATAATATATTAAACATAAAATAATATACTTTATAACATTTTATTTCACAGCAAAGTGGATGAGTATTTGAAATCCCATGGGCACTAAACGTGTTTGAATCCCATAGGGGTCATCATGCGGGCATCGGACAGTGCGAGCGGGCGGGCAGCTTCACGGGTTTATTCCGACAACTTTTTTTTTTTGAAAAACATTTTTTTCCGACGCTCATTTTATCAATGAAAATTTTGTTGCCAGAAACCTAGCTTCTAAATCCGCCAGAAGATTAATAATTTTCGGCTGAAAAATTCACCGGTAATACGTACTTGATTTCCTTTAGTGCTCCTTTTGAACTCAGAGGTTACAAACCTGTTCCTCTTCCCAAAATGGCAACTACTATATGCCTCTTCCTACTCGTAGCCCATTATTGATGAACTGTTACCTGATCAATCTCTATCCTCTTGGCCTATCAACCAACTAAACAAAATCTATAACTAAAAACGATCCAAACTAGTCTTAAACAGAGTTTCTCTTTGTAGAAAACCCTCTCTCTTCCTCTAGACGATTGTTAAACTGAAACAGATCGAATAGAATAGTGTAAAAAATATATTTTAAATATTAAAATTCAGCCTAGTATAAAAACACCAGCCACGTCGCTCCCTTCATCAGCGCTGCCGCATTAAATTAATTTCTATTTTTCCTTAGAGCACTTGCACCGAAGTGCTGCCTGAAAGAGGTGGATCAGAAGAGCAGTGGGAAACAAAAATAGAGAAAGAAGTAGAAACAGAAATGAATTATGTGAAATAGTTAATGAGCATGAGAGGCAGTACAAGGTCTATAAATAGAAATAAGGAAAGGCAAAACCGTAAATACAAAGCTTTCAAAGTTGTTAGCTCACAGCCTCCCTCAAATTAATCATTCGCCCGTTGAATGGTTAATTTGCGACGAAGGTTATGGAAGCGAGCAGGAGAAAAATACTTTGTTAAAATGTCAGCGATCTGATCTGTTGAGGGTATATGCATGAGAGAAATGTCGCCGGAACTAATATGTTGTCGGATAAATTGGTAGTCATTCTCGATGTGCTTGGTTCGAGCGTGGAAGACAGGATTCTTAGCTAGAGCGATGGCCGAGGTGTTGTCACAGTAGTTAGTGGTGGGAGAAGTTTGTTGGAGATCAAGTTTGGCAACAAGGCGTCTTAGCCATATGACGTCGGAGGTAGCTGCAGAAAGAGACCGGTATTGTGCCTCGGTGGATGACTTGGCGACCATGACTTATTTTTTGACGGACCATGAAATAAGGTTGGGTCCCAAGAAGGTGCAGAAGCCAGAGATGGACTTCCGATCGGAGGCATCCGAGGTCCAATCGGCGTCGGTGTAGGTACGAAGATTTAATTTTTCGATTGTCATGGTAGGCTGGATGATAATGTAACTTTGATATATCGTAGCAGCCGCTTTAAAGCTTGAAAATCTTGGACTGCTGGTTGGTGCATATGTTGACATATTTGGTTTGTAACGAAGGTGATGTCCGGGCGAGTGATAAAGAGATATTGTAGAGAGCCGGCGAGACGACGATACAAAGTTGGATCTTGAAAGAGTTGTCTGTCAGTACTCGTCTGTTTAGACTTGGGAGTGATGGGAGTAGGTGCCGGTTTGCATTCGTCGAGCCCGGAGTCGTAAAGAAGTTTTTCTGCGTAGTGTTGTTGAGTGAGAAATAGATCAAAGGAGTGTCTGAGCACTTGTATGCCGAGGAACAACGAGATTTGTCCAAGCTGTTTGAATGCGAATTGAGATTGTAATTTGGATAGTAGTGTGCGAATAGCAGTTGTGTCGTTTCCTGTAAGGAGTATGTCATCCACGTAAATCAGTAGATAAATTTGTATGTTATTATGACAAAAAATTAGGATTGAAGGGTCGGAGCGACTGAACGACCTAAATCCTTGAGTCTGGAGGAAGCTGGTTAGTTTTTCAAACCATTGTCGTGGCGTTTGTTTGAGGCCGTAGAGGGATTTGTGTAATTTGGAAACTGATTTTGGTGAGTTAGTATCCACAAAGCTTGTTGGTTGGCGCATATAAATGTCTTCAAAGAGGTCACCGTGCAGGAAAGCATTGGATATATCGAGTTGCAGAGTTTGCCAATTCTGATTGAGTGCGATGGTGAGGAGGATGCAGATGGTGGGCATCGGGGCGACCGGACTAAAGGTCTCATTGTAATTGATGCTAAATTGTTGGTCGTAGCCCTGAGCCACAAGACGAGCTTTATAACGATCCACTTAATTGTTGGGCAGGAGTTTCGTTTTGAAGGTCCATTTGCATCCGAGGATCAGTTTGTTCGTTGGAGCGGGTACGAGAGTCCACGTTCCTTGTCTCTGAAGAGCGCAAAATTCTTCAGACATAGCTTGTCTTCGGTGATTGAATTTGGCTGCTTGAGAGTAGGTGTTAGGTGTGGAGTGAGTGGAAGTGGTACTGACAAGAGATTGAATTCTTTTGAGTTTAGTGATGCCTGATTTAAGCCGAGTCTGCATCGGATGAGAGGGTCGAACAGGAGAAGAATGAGTGATGTCGTCGGATGGCACATCAGTGAGTTGTATGGGATTGATGGAAGGACTTGGATTTGGAGCTTCGGATGAGATGGTAGTGTGCTTATTGTGATTTGGTTTGAGTGGTAGATTGCAGCAGATGTGGGTTGGTGATTGAAGTCGGGACAAGGAGAAGAGGAGGGGTGTTGTTGGAGACAAATATTGGTTGTGGTGTGTGCAATGAGGAAGGATCTTTGTAAGGAAAATGGTGTTCATTAAAGATTACATGGCGTGAGATATGAATCTTGTTTGAGGCAAGATCGAAACACTTGTAGCTTTTATGAATGGAGGAGTATCCTATAAATATGCACTCATGCGACCGCGGAGAGAGTTTGTTGGCGGCATATGGTTTGAGCCAAGGGAAACATTGGCATCCGAAAGTGCGAAAATGATTATAAGTGGGTAATCTGTCGTGTAAATGATGGGACGGAGTTTACAGAGAGAATGATGTTGATGGAAGACGGTTGACTAAATAGTTCGCAGTTGAGAGTGCTTCTGCCCAAAAAAGTTA
The DNA here is from genome assembly GCA_019514585.1 of Dendrobium officinale. Lineage (NCBI taxonomy): Eukaryota > Viridiplantae > Streptophyta > Magnoliopsida > Asparagales > Orchidaceae > Dendrobium > Dendrobium officinale. The sequence continues at coordinate 44,952,607 of CM033694.1, forward strand.
CGGGTAGATTAGAAGCATGTAGAAGAGTGCCAGTAAGATCGAGCAGATGTCTATGCTTTCGTTCTACTAGACCATTTTATTCAGGAGTGTGGGGGCAGCTGAGTTGACGTTGTATGTCGTGATTTTGAAGGAAGGAGGTGAATTCATTGCTGGTGAATTCTCCTCCGCCGTTGGAGCGGAAGGCTTTCGGGGTGGTGTGAAATTGTGTGTTGACAAGTTGGCAGAATAATTTGAATTTGGAGAAGGTTTCTTGTTTCGTGTGCATTAGGTACATCCAAGTGAAGCGAGTAAAATCTTCTATAAAGACAACGTAATAACGAAAGCCATCCAAAGATTGTAACGGTGCAGACCCCCAAACGTCCGAGTGTATTAGATCGAAAGGAAGAGACGATATCTAAGTAGTTTTATTAAATGTAATTATGTGACTTTTGGCCATAGTACAAGATTTGCAAAAAAAAAAAAGAAGAAGAGACATTTATAATAGCAGGAATTTGTTTAGTTAAAGTTGTAAGCAGACGGTGATGTGGATGCCTAGACGTGCGTGCCAAAGTTGTGCGGTGTTAAGACTTGCTTGAAAGACCGTGGGTTTGGAGTCTTTGGATTGCTGGAGTTGGTACAAGCCATTATGAAGACACCCACGAATAAGCGGACAATGGTCCTTGAGATTCTTAATTTCAAATTCATTAGCATCAAAACTTATAGAGACATAGTTGTCAAGAAGTTAATTTGGATACGGATAAAAGATTGTGAGCTAAATCCGAGACATGAAGTAATTTGCGTAAGTGAAGCTTACGGGGAGTGTCGCGTAGGAAAGTAGACCTTGACCGGAGTGATGAACATGTAACGTTGATCCGTTTGTGATTGAGATGCTGTCTTGGCCGTGATAGGTGTTGGGATATTGAAGGTTCCTGATGTCCGGGGTTAGGTGGTTTGATGCCCTGGAGTCGATGATTCAATCTTGAGTAGAGGTAGGGTTCGGTTAAGCAAGCTAGAAGTGCAGTCATCGATCTTGAGTAGAGGTAGGGTTCAGTTGAGCAAGAAGTGCAGTCATCGATCTTGGGTTTGTGGGTGCAAACTTAAGGTTGCACCTATGCCAGCAGTTAAGGGCAATGTGCCCGACTTTGGTACAAATTTGACGGTCTTGCAGCATTAGTAGGAACCGGTATGGCCGAAATGTTAGCGGGCGGAGTTGAACCACCTATAATTGTTTTTGTTCTTGGTGAAGCGTTGCTGAGGTCGGCCACGATTTTGGTTGGATGAGGTAGTGTAGAGAGCTGTGACACCGGACGCCGTGGAGGTGTCTTTCGCTATTTCTTGCTTAACATTGATCTCTTCAATTCGCTGCATAGGAGCGAATAAAGATTATCGAGATCTATGGGAAGGAGGGATGTGCGGATAGTCGTTTCGAAGGAATTGTACGGAGATGGTAGACCATTAAGGATGTGATGAATGATATCCTCCACATCAACGTTGGATCCGGAGGCGGCGATGTTGTCGACAATCGATTTAATGTGGGTGAGGTATTGCTACATAGTGAGGTTTTTCATTTGAACATGATGATGCTCGTTCTTGAGTTGAATGGCTCGCGAACGATAGGTGGGTTCTAGGCGACGTTCAAGAATGAGCCAGACCTCTTGAGCGGTGTTGGAAGAGATAACATAGGAAAGGATTGAGGGTGAGATCGTGGAAAATAAGGCAGATAGGAGATTGTTGTCTACGAGGTGCCAACGTTGTGAATCTTGAGAGGAAGCTTCTGTGGGACAAGAAGTTGTACCGTTTAGATGTCTGGCATACCCGTTGGCGGAAAATTGTTAAAAATTTTGGATATGCCAAATGGTGTAGTTGTCTGCGGTGAGGGCGTGAGAGACGAGATTCTTGATGTTGGATATTAGGAACTTGAGCGGCGCCGGAATGTGAAGATCGGTGGTGGTGTTGCCGGAGAGAACCGATGGAGAGGGAGGGAGGGAATTTTCTGAATCTTGATCCCCCATTAGGCGGCTCTTGATACCATGAAAGAGGTGGATCAGAGGAGCAGTGGGAAGCGGAAACAGAGAAAGAAGTAGAAACAGAAATGAATTACGTGAAATAGTACAAGGTCTATAAATAAAAATAAGGAAAGGCAAAACCGTAAATACAAGGTTTACAAAGCTGTTCGCTCACACTGCCAACCCAAGCACCAAGGCACCACAAGGAAAAAGTTTGGATTTTAAAGCATGTAATGAGATCCAAAGCACCCACTTCATAACACATGCATGCATTTTGATGCACATAAAACATTTTCAAAGACATGCAGAAGAGTTCAAAAATAAAAACTTTAGCGGGTTACCTCTACTCATGTTGGATTATAACAAGTGGAATTGTATGCTGACTTTGGAAATGCCTCATGGAGCTTGTCGACAGTGACCTTCAGTCGAGAAAGAAGAAGAAGAAGAAGAGAGCAGGAAGGAACCTCTCCGTCAGCAACTATGAGAGATCATGGCTTAGGCAGTAGCGGTGATTGTATGATTTTATGAGAGGGAGTGGGCGAGACTTGGTGTGAAATGAAGAGGATGATTCATAAGATTTGGTCTACAGTTCAGAGAGATGGGTCGACTCAGGTATAATAAAGGTTCGGTTAATATATTAAGTGTGGAATTGGTAATAAGGCCAATTAACTTCCGAACAAAGCTAAGAACTTTACCCTATTTGGTGAGCTCATTTGCAAACTGAAGACAACATTCTTTCTCATGGCCAAATTTCTTGCAATAAAAAGGATGTAAAAATATTATCTTATTTTTATTACATTTTAGTTTGTGATGTCTTTTTTTAATGTGTAGCTCATTTCTTTTTTCTTAATCGAAACATTTTCGTAAAGAGAATTTAGTTGATAGTGTATTTTTTTTAACTTATTTTATTGTAATCTCTCACTCACTTACCGTTCATTTGAGGTAATTTTTTTAGTGTTTTATAAAGTAATTTTTTAGTACAAAAATTTCTAATTAAAAGAACTTTTATACTAAAGAATTTTTTTAGAAAATAATAAGAAAGTTCTTCCAAACGAAACGTCAAAGTGGGCTATGAGCTTATTAAGATTTTTTTTTTTTTGTGACGGTATAAGATATCTCAAAAGAATTAAATTATGCGGGAAGATATATCAAAAGTAAGTAGATGTACAAAAATGTTATCAGACATGTAGAATATTATTGCTCTATGTTGAGTAATAAAATTAAATATTTTTATGATATGCTTCCCTATGTTCCCTTTTACCTTTTATATGTCATATATTCATTTCTTGAAGTTAGCATTACTAATTAAGAACACATAAAAAACTGATTTTTTTTTTTTAAATGATGGACAACTTATAGAGAAGTAGGTTCAGGTGCAGGTGAAGGTGCAAGTGCAACGGGACTTGGAGCTATAGGGTCAAGGAGGAAAGGCTTAATCTCGTATCTCATCACACAACTGGTACTGATCATATAGCAACCTAATTGATATTTATCCATCACCAATATAGCCTTTAATATAGTATCTAAGCATTGCTTGCATGTTGATTCTTGAAGATCACGCGTGCATTGAGCCATTCCATAAATAGTCATATGTTGCTCTTCAGAAGTTTTCTCTCACCTCGTCCAAATTTGTCATCCCTTGTTGCGGCCGCCAATTTCACCGCTCCCATTAACCCCTCCAGAGCTTGCTCAAAGTCTGCATGATCCGTTGCTTCAAGTGATGTATGCCATCTCCGGGTATTGCTCAAGTCCAGTTGTCCGAGGAAATTGTTGGAATCGTAGCGAACAAAGCAATATTCATACCAAATTCGTGCTTCAGTAGAAAACTGGCAGATTGTTTGAATCTTATTTGCCGCTTCTAAAACGCAAGACGAGCATGTCTCGTGGCTAATGTCCCCTCGACATCGAGTGAGGCCGTAAATAGTGTCGGGGCCTATGCTATTGGAGGTGGTAGCAAAGCCATGGAGGGTAGTGTTTGCTATGAGGTCGGAGAGAGCATGGTTGATGTTAACTTTGAGCAGGTTGTTGCTAGACCTGTCAATTTCGGGTTACGGGTCGGGTTCGGGTCAACCCGGAACTGACCCGGCACTATTCGGGTTCGGGTCAACCCGACCCGTTTTTGTAAACGGGTCGATTTTCCGGACCCGAACCCGACCCGCTTCGGGTTCGGGTGAACCCGACCCGACCCGCGGAAGCCTGGCCTTCGCTGGACTTTGCTGGCCTCCTCCGCTCCTCGCCTGGCGACGGGCAGACGCGGCGTGAAAAAGGAGCGGCAACTGGCAAGGCCTCCTCCGCTCCTCGCCTGCGGACGCGGCGTGAAAAAGGCGCGGCAAGCCTCCTCCGCGGCTCCGCTCCTTGCCTGGGGACGCGACTCGCGACCTGTGGAAAAAGGCTGGCCTCGGTGCTGACTGTTGACGGTGCAGGGCCTGCAGGCGGCTCGAGACAGCGGAAACAGCGGGCAAAGAGGCGGGAATAAAAAATTTTAAATTAAACGGATTTTCGGGTTGACCCGGCAACCCGTCGGGTCAACCCAAACCCGACCCGTTTTTGCAAACGGGTTGGTTTTCCGAACCCGAACCCGACCCGCTTCGGGTTCGGGTCAACCCAAACCCGAAAATTACAGGTCGGGTTCGGATCGGGTTTTCGGGTCAGGTCCAATATTGACAGGTCTAGTTATTGCTAATAATGCTGAAGTTTTTACTGCATTCTTGGTAGATGGAATCCGCACTGCATCTTGCAATTATTGGAAGGAGAACAAATATGAAGAGCTTGCATGAGAACTCCATTGCAAAGTTAATTTTCCTCCCAATGATTTAATTTGAGCACTCACACTCACCTTTTATAGAAGAATTATTACGTCCTTCGACCGGATGCAGAGGAACATCCGGTTGTAGGCAAAATCGCATCTATACCGAGGTGTACCGAGTTTTTTGAAAAAATTAGGTACACCTCGATATAGACGCGATTTTGCCTACAACCGAATGTTCCTCTGCATCCTTACACTGGACGAAATAAAAGTTTTCTTTTATAACAGTAAGAGAATTTTTTTTTTAATTAAAAATTGCAAGAGAAATAGCCTGCAAAGCCGGCGTTCTTCATTATTGAAAGTCAATGAATTGACTTAATATTTATGCGAAATTATCGAGAAGACATATTCTCTCCTTTTTTTGTATTTATACTATAAGATATTATTATTTATGGGAAATAAAAAAAGCCATCAGCTATCATTCATTATGGAATCAAAATTTAGTAGTAAGAAACAGACATTAGCTACATATATAAGGTATTGCTTAATTTATTTCTTTAAAGATTTTTTTTTTTTTTTGAATATTTAAGACCAATTAAAATAAATTCATACGCATATCATATATTCAAAATACTCAAATCCAAAATTTCTTAGGAAGCCTAACGGTGGAAGAAATCAAATAGAAATTGTATATATGAGGATGCTTCGAGCCATTGACATTCCCACTAAATTGCAGATACTTTTTCTATTTTTAATTTTTTATGTGATAAAGGGACAAAATATTTAAAAATAATTATTTTAATTATAGGAGAAAAGTAACTCCCGTAGAAAATTTTGACCTGTTAACAGAAAGGATTATTATATATTTAGCTACATTTTTTTAAATATTATTTGTATAAATTTCTTCTGAAACTATATACAAAATGCCAAATTTTAAGGAGTGCAGAAATAGGAGGAATTTGTCTTCTTCTTTTTTTCCTGTTTGTTTTTAATGGTCATTTGCCTTTTGAGCTGGCTGTTGTTGGGGAGCGACAGACTGTGAACTAGAGTTTTATGGCAGCTAATTTTGATTAAACAGAAACTAAATTTTAAAATATAATTTAGAGTTTAGGGTTATAAGCATATCAAATATTATTCTTTTTATAGGAAGAAGTAGTTTTAATTGGAGGGATCGTAGACGGCGTCGGTGTTTAAAGTGACTGTAGTCAGTGGGCGCATAGTCGGCGAGCGACAAAAGTCAGAAGGACCATAGTCGGTGAGCAATGGAGGTCAGAAGGACTATAGCTGGGCGACGGAGGAAGGGAGGATCATAGTCGGGCAACTGAGGTGGAAAGACCGTAGTCATGCAATGGTGATCAAATAGATCATAGTCGGCAGTGGTGGAACCACCACTTGGTTAGGTGGGGCAATTGCCCCCCCTCAAAAAAAAAATTTTTTTTTGTAAGAGTAAAAAAAAAAAAAAATTTATAGGAGAGTAAAAAAAATTTTTTACCCCCCCTAAAAAACTCTTTTGTCCTAACTTACCCTAAAATATTTATATATTTCTTCACATTTAATTATAATATTCTCTTTCATGTTTTTCATGACATTTTAATTACACATTTTTTTTATTATTTTTCTTGCTTAATTTTTTTTAAAGAACTTTTCGTAATATATAGATATATAATATTATTTTTTTAATATTTAATTATTTTTGTGTTATATTTGCCCCCCCTCAAAATTGAAGCTGGTTCCGCCCCTGATAGTCGGCGAGTGACGATAGTCGAAAGGACCGTAGTTTGCATGAGGCTACAAAGATCGGAAGGACCGTAGTTAGATGACTAAGGTCGAAGAATTGTAGTCAACTGGTGACAGTGGCAGATTGGACCTTAATTTGGTAACAGAGGTTGGGGTGATCGTAGTCACTGGGTAACAGAGGTCAAAAGAATTGTAGTCAGCAGGGAACGAAAGTCTGAAGGATTGTAGTTAGAGAGCGATTGAATTCTGAAGGAATGTAGTTGGTGATAGTGGTTAAAAGGATCATAGTCTGCTGGCGACAAAGGTCGTAGGGATCGTGGAAGACAACAGAGGACAGAGGAAATGTAGTCGGGTGACAGAGATCGAAAGAATAGTAATCGAGTGATGGAGGCCGAGGTTGGAAGAACCGTAGTCGGGTAGGGGTGGTATGAGGACCATAGTCGACGGGTGACTATGGTCAGAAGGATCGTAGTCAAGTGATAGTGGTTCGAGGACCTTAGTTGGCGAACAACGGTGGTTGAGGACCATAGTCGAGCAACTATGATTTAAGAACCATAATCAGGAGGCAATTGAGGCTTGAAAGGCTATGGTTCGGCGATGGTTATATGAAGACCATTGTCAACAAGTAACTGAGGTCGGATGGACAATAATTGGGTGACAATCTTCTGAGGACCGTAGTAAGATGATGGTGAACCGAGAACCATAGTTGACGAGAGACAGTGGTTTGAGGACCGTAGCCGGGCGATGGTGGTCCGAGGATTGTAGTTTGCAAACAAATGAGGTCGGAAGGATCATAGTCAAGATCATGGTAAGAGGACTGTAGTCATACAATGGTAGTATGTGGACTGTACGTAGTTGGCCGGAGACGATGCTCAAATGGCTATGGTCAAGCAAAGACCCAGCAACTGTAGCCGGATAGAGTTTTGACGTGATGTTTAGGTGGTTGTCTGAAAGAGGCGGTGGTCAAGCGGAGGTCTGTTGGTGATGGTTGGGTGGATGTTTGGTGATGACGCTCGACCGATGAAAGTCCAATAGTAAGGGTTCATCGATAGTGGTGCTCAGGTGGAGCTATGAGATTCTTCAAGATTCAAAGCTCCATTGAATCTCTAGCTCTATATCTAAGCCTCCTCCAAAAGGTTTACCTCATGTAGAGAATATGGGACAATTTATAAATTTTGAGAGAAGCATGTTAGTTAGGTGTGAAATCTGATTGAGTTGATCAATCGGATTGTAATGTTTCCATGATCCTCAACATAGTTTGTCGTGTTTGATGGGGGGTGCAAGGGTCCTTCCCCTGCATGGGTTCTGGTGTTGTGTACCTGAGGTCCCCAACGATATGTATCTGAGCTCTCTAGTGTTGTGTTCACAAGGGCCTCATCATTGTGTTCCCCAAGCACCCCAGTGCTACAAAGTTTGCTGAGAGAAAAGACGGAGAGCTTAGCACTGCAAGGCTCTAAATTCGACGTCAAGCTCTCTCAGGTGGACTAATGACTGAGGTTTGTGCACTGCAACAGTACAAACTAGCATCACAGTGCTTCAAGGTAAACTAGATAGCTTTCTTTCTCGTTTTTTTCTGAAGGGTGGCGTCCCTTAATGTTATTTACTTGACTTTCTCTTTTATTTTGTGTGTTGAGAATGATGCAAGAGTGTAAAGAAGCAAGGAGATAGCAAGAGAGAAGAGATATATCTACTTATTCTCCCAATTTTTATAGTGAATTTCTTGATGTGGTGTAGCTCCGTAGTTTTTTTTCCCGATTTCAATTTTCCCCTATTAGATCCTAATGTCATTTACTTTCAGCTAAATTTTTATTTTTCTCATTTGTTTCATTGTGGTATTTTACTTTCATAACCTCAGCAAGGAATGGCCTATAATATATGGAAAAGATCTGGAGCAAATTCGAAGTGCTTCATCGGATGGCCCATATTGATTATCTCGATCATGGAGCAATTGTTCAACATTTAAGTATCTTAATAACGTCAAAATTAAGCAATCTTCGGTTTGTTGGATATGTCTCATCGAGCCGCTCGATTTGACTATATACATGTCATATTTAGAGATCATTTGGTCATACAATGTATGTCCTAAAGTTTCCATCTATACTTCAAATATTTAGTTTGGATCCATTTGGGCTTAGATGGGAACAATTTTGGGGTCATTGGGTTCATCGTATCAAGCAATCAGTTCGACTATAAATTTGTTAAAATTAAAGTTTGAATGGTTCTGAATTTAATCTTTAAAGTTTTCAAGTTAAATATGCCTTGTAATTCATGCTCGATTAAGCCGATTTTTCATGATGCATCACTTTTCATAAACAATGATAAATAGTTTTTTCATCAAGATGAAACTTTGCATAGAAATATTTTGGTAAATGTTTCATTCAAATTAATTTTAGACAAAAATTCTATTTGTATTTTGTCTTGAAAGCATGTTTATGAATGATAATGTAGATTGTGTTACATGCGAACTATGCCATATTATTTGGAATATAATGACTAAATTAGAAAGAAATGGCTATTGAGGTACTCGTCAATAAGGATGATCTCTTTGCATGTCAGCTACATCTAGCAGCTAAAGCATGTAAAAAGACTTCAAAATCTCAAAAGTCTTTAGAGACTATTCATTCTAATATATCTATGGGTCATTGAATGCTTATGCTTGGCATGACAATATGTATTGTTGTACTCCCTTACATCTATTAATGATAATGTAAAATTGCTTTCTCATGATAGAGGATTAAGGCTTCGTTTGGGGCGGCTTTCTTACTGCTTTTAAAAGCAGCTTTGTTGTAGAAAATTTTTATTTTTGATACTAAAAAATTGCTTTAAGAAACAGTAAGAAAGCCGTCCCAAACGAAGCCTAAGGCTTCGTTTGGGATGATTTTTTTGCTGCTTCTTAAAGTAGCTTTCAAGAACAAAAAATTCAACTATTGCACTAGCAAGCTGTTTTAAGTAGTAGCAAAAACATCGTCTCAAATGAAGCCTAAATCGATTGTAAATTGAGTTATGAACACAAACAGCAATTGAGAATATTTGTATACTTTAACAGGAGATATATGTTAGGAAAAGCAAACGCATCAATTGATAGTTTTTTTTTTTTTTTCACCCAACAATAAAATTGTGAAACTCCTTAAGTTGAATAAAGCAAAATTCTCAAATATCGAGCTGCCTTTTAATGTGATGGTTTCAATTTATTAGAAACTCTAACAGTAAGCGTGTTCAAACAAGAACAAACCAAAGATGGGTGATCTCGAGAAAAGCTACACCAAATGGACTAAACCATGAGAAAAATAGGCAAAAGCAAATAATATTTTGATGATTAAGAGTTTAGGTTTATAAAAATGGTATCAGAGCAATACACCAATGAAAAGATGGGTACTAGGTGTCACACATGACAGTGTTATATCATGGGAGTCACTTCTTGAACCCTATATAGGAGAAAATGCTATATAATGGAACCGCTAATTGAACTTGTAGGAGCCACCTCTGAATTCTCATATGCTTGGTGAATGATTCTAGTCTAAGAATATTGATCCTGCCATCAGTTACTTAAATGGGAATATTGTGAAGCCCCTTAAGTTGAATGAAGCTAAATCCATGAATATTGAGATACATTTTGATATAATAGTTGAAATGTTATTACAAACTTCATAATTAAATATACTTATATATGAGCGCTCTTAGGATAGGTGATCTTTTTTGTTTTTCATACAACTATACAACACTGCAGCGTTGTGTACCCGACCTCTACAGTGTTGTATAGTTTGCTTGGAGACAGACAGAGGGCGGAGTGCTACGGTGCTCCAGACCTCAGCATTATGGCGCTATCAGACATATTGGAGACAAAAAATGGAGCGTCACGGTGCTGCGAGACAGGCGGGAATTTTTCTTTCTCATTTTTCAGTAAGGGTTGCATTCCTTTGTGATTTAAGTGAGCTTCTCTTTGTTTTGTTTGTATGAGAATGGTTTTAGAGTGAAGAAAGACAAAGAGAAAGCAAGAGAGGAGAGATTTGTATTATTTGTCCCAAATTTTCATAGTGAATTTTTTTGTGGTGTGGCTTTGTATTTTTTTTTTCCATGTTTCTAATTTTTTATGTTAAATCTTAGTGTTCTTTTTTTCTACCGCCATTTTCTATTTCTTGTATTATATTCGTTGCGTGATTTACTTTTCCAATAGAGCCTAGAATGAACACCTAGCTATTGGTTTACAAAACAAATAAGCCACCGCCCTCTCAATAAGAATATGCATCATAAGCATTAAGATGTAATTGAGTGAGAACATGATACATCATAATGTAAAAAATTCTCATTTAGCATGGGATGATGATCAATGTAGAGAGCTCTCATGTGAGAGATTACTAAGGAATGTGAAAGCCTCAGGTTTAATCATAATATCAAATAGTTGAAAAATAAATCAAGGGTCAATTGATATTTTAACACCATTATTTTGTTTACCTGCTTGACGTAGAATTAAACACAAGGCTTTCATGCACCTTAACAATCTTCTCCTCTACCATCCACTTTCCATCAAGACAAATTTTTTTAACAACTATGAGAAATCAGAGAATGTCTCTTTGCCACTGTAAACGGCACTCGATTTACTGTATGGAAAGGAATGTAAAGCAGAGAGATAGAGATGATGGAAAGGCTAAACTCAGAGTTCTATTTCTATGTAAACAGTAAACTTATACATGTGTTCTAGTACATTTCTGTGGTCTTGCATGGGTATATATACACGATTGTAATGTGGCTTTACATGTGTATGGCTATGATTGCTTTAGGTAGTTATAATCATGTGGCTCTCATTTGCTCTACAAAAGAGGTGGCCATGGACATCTGAGGATTGGTGCATTGGGTGGAGGAGAGACAAGTGATCATGTCCCTTATTGTTGGAGCGCTAGGTATTCTGTGACCATGGCGGATCTCCATTAAGGGTATTTAGAGGCCTCAACGTAGGTGTGGTTGGGTCGGAGGGAGTAAGTGTAGTTTGGCTATGAAGATCTAGAATTTGCCTTGGTTTTAGGGACCTTATTTTTAGGGCGGGTGATCATGGGGTGAGTGGGGTGAGGAGTTGATGTGGAGGATTGGGGAGGAGGGAAGGGTTCTGATTGTGGATGTAGAGTGTGGGATGGAGGTTGTTGAGGTGGCAGATTGGAGGGTAATGGCAATGTAGTGGTGGGTTGAGTTGAAGGTGGCGTGAGGAATGTGGGTAGGAGTTGTGGATTTGTAGAGGTAGTGGAGGGGGTGGTAGGGATGGAGGGTTTAGGTTGGAGAAGGGAAATATGAATTCATCGAAGTTGACATGGCAAGATATGTAGATGCGGCTGGTTTTTGGGTCAAGACATTTATAGTCTTTGTAGGAGGTGGCATAGCCAACGAACACTGAGGGAGGGGATTTTATGGAGAGTTTGTGATGAGCTGTGGTTGGTAGGAGGGGAAAGCAGGAACACCCAAATATGCATTGATGAGCGTAGGATGGTGGATGTTTGTATAGCAAATGACGTGGAGATTTGTGATGGACCGGTTCACCCGGTCCATCCTAGACCCGTGCGGGTCTATGGGAGGCGGGCGGACCGGCTGCACAAAAAGGGGCACACCCACTTAAGTGGGGGTAATTTGGGGATGTGAGGGACTTTTGGATTGTATGAAGGGGGGCCATTAGGGTTTAGTTGGAGGCATGGCCCACCCACTTAAGTGGGGGTAATTTGGGGATGTGAGGGACTTTTGGATTGTATGAAGGGGGCCATTAGGGTTTGGTTGGGGGCATGATGAAAAGTGTATTCTCTTTCTAGTTTTCTTCTTCTAGTTTCTTCTTGTTCTTTTCTAGGGTTTTCTTGTGGGAGATCTTGTCCTTCTCGAAGTGGACAAACTTATCTTGTTTTCTCTTGGCTTTCTAATGCAAAGGTTCTTGCTTTTCATCTCAACCCTCTTGTGATTGTTTCTCTTTGCTTTTGGTGGAGAAATTCCTCATTCTTGGGGGAAATTAGGGCAAAACCGAAATTGTGGAACCCTAGGGCATATCAATTTGGTATCAGAGCTCTCGATCCTAGACGGCATGGCATCAAAGAAGGTAGAAGTTTTGGAGGGGGAAATGGGCCAATTGAAAGAGGAAGTGGGTGAGAAACTTTAATTTCTTCGTTGGAGGGAAAATTCTCAACCCTAGAGGAGAGATTTGGGGGAAATTAGGGCAAAACCGAAATTGTGGAACCCTAGGGCATATCAATTTGGTATCAGAGGAGGAGGAAGGAGACACAGGGGCAAATGAGGAGGATGGAGAGGAGGAAGAGCACCATCATTTGGCTATGGTGGAGGTCTCACTCAACTCCATAGCCGGACTGACATCGCATTCCACCATGAAGCTGGAAGGGGAGATTGCAGGGTACAAGGTGATGGTTTTGATTGATAGTGGGGCCACCCACAACTTCATAGCTTGCAGATTGGTGGAGAGGGTGGGACTACCGGTGACCCAAGGGAGAGGGGTAGGAGTTATTTTGGGCACGGGGAAGAAGGAGCGCTGTAGCGGGCAGTGTAAGGGAGTGACCCTCACATTGCAAGGGGAGGAGACAGTGCAAGACTTTCTATTGTTGGACTTGGGAAGCACTGACGTGATACTCGGGATGCAGTGGCTCCAGTCCTTGGGTGAGATGAAGGTGAATTGGAAGAAGTTATACATGGAGTATGGAAAGGGGAGCAGGAAAGTGACACTACAGGGAGACCCCAGTTTATGCAGAGCCAGAGTGGCCTTGAAGTCCATCTTCAAGACTTTGAGAGATGAGGGAGAGGGCTATTTGATAGAACTACAGCAAGTGGGCAGGGAAGAAGAAAAGAGAGCCAGAAGTCATACCTGAGGTGATCCAGGACCTTCTACAGCAGCACTCCTCCGTGTTTCAGATGCCCCAGGGGTTACCACCTGTCAGATCTAGGGAGCATGCTATTGTGTTGAAGACCGGGGTAGCACCCGTCAGCGTGAGACCCTACAGATATCCTCATGCTCAGAAGGAGGAGATTGAGAGGTTGGTAGCAGAGATGTTGGAGGCTCAGGTGATCCAGCCTAGTGTGAGCCCATTTTCCAGTCCTGCACTCTTAGTGAAGAAGAAAGACGGTAGTTGGCGATTCTGTGTAGACTACCGGGCCCTCAACAAGGAGACTGTGTTGGACAAGTTCCCTATTCCTGTGGTAGATGAACTTTTGGATGAACTTGGAGGAGCCACCATCTTCTCCAAGGTGGACTTGAAGTCTGGTTATCACCAGATTAGGATGAGGACTGAAGACATTCAGAAGACGGCCTTCCGAACACATGAGGGCCATTATGAGTTTCTGGTGATGCCGTTCGGGCTCACTAACGCTCCCTCCACTTTCCAAGCCCTGATGAATCAGGTCTTCCAGCCCTACTTGAGGAGGTTTGTTTTAGTCTTTTTTGATGATATATTGGTGTATAGCAAATCTCTGCAGGACCATATCACCCATCTTGGGGTGGTACTCACGACCTTATTAGAGCATCAGCTATATGCCAACCAAAAGAAGTGTTCTTTCGCTCAGAAGGAGGTGGAGTATCTGGGACACATCATTTCAGAGAGTGGGGGTGGCAGCTGACACCACCAAGATAGAGGCCATGGTGAATTGGCCTACACCAAAATCCCTTAAAGGACTAAGGGGATTTTTGGGACTTACGGGCTACTACAGGAGGTTCATCAAGGGCTATGGTTCCATAGCAGGTCCTCTGACTGATCAGTTAAAAAAGGACAATTTTCAGTGGGGAGAAAAGGCGGAGGAGGCCATGAAGACCCTGAAGAAAGCCATGACTAGTGCCCCCGGTTTTGGCACTTCCAGATTTCACCCAACAGTTTGTGGTTGAGACTGACGCTTCAGGAGTGGGTTTGGGAGCGGTACTCATGCAGAATCATAGGCCGATTGCTTTTTCTTCAGCCGGATCTTATCAAATAGAGCAAGGCTAAAATCAGTTTTATGAGCGGAAACTGATGGCCATTGTGTTGGCTATTCAAAAAAATGGCGGCCTTATCTATTGGGACAACGATTTGTAGTTCGTACTGATCAGCGGAGTCTGAAGTACTTACTGGAGCAGAGATTAGTGGCAGAAGAACATCAGAGGTGGTTAGCCAAACTCTTGGGGTATGAGTTTGAGATTCAGTATAAGCCAGGGGTTCAAAACAAGGCGGCGGATGCTCTTTCCCGCGTGGAGTGCTCACAGCTGATGGCACTATCTGTACCACAATTGGTAGACTGGGGTGAATTGGTGAAGGAAAATCAACATGTAGAGGAGCTAGAGAGAATTCGGGCGGCTATCCAGAAGGGAGAAGGAGGGTTCAAAGGGTATCACCTGGAGAACTCTCTTTTATTATACAAGGGGAGATTGGTACTACACCGTGACTCAGCATTTGTTCCCATTCTTCTACGGGAATACCACGATAGCCGTGTTGGTGGACATTCAGGGGTGGAGAAGACTTATCGGCGGGTGAAAGCCGAATTTTTTTGGAAAGGGTTAAGAGGTGATGTCGAAGACATGGTAAGCAAATGTGACATTTGCCAACGGAACAAGTATCAAGCTTGTGCCCCTAGTGGGTTGCTGCAGCCCTTGGTGCTTCCAAACAAGATTTGGGAGGAAGTTACCATGGATTTCATTGAGGGATTACCCAAGTCTGATGGGTATACGGTCATAATGGTGGTAGTTGACCGGTTGAGCAAGTATAGCCATTTCATTCCACTACGGCACCCTTTTTCAGCTCCTATTGTAGCATCTACTTTCATCAGAGAGAGGTGGTTAGATTGCATGGGGTCCCCACTTCTATTGTCTCAGATAGGGACAAGGTATTCTTGAGCTCTTTTTGGAAGGAGATCTTCAAAATGCAGGGTACATTCTTGAAGCGCAGTACAGCATACCACCCACAGACAGACGGACAGTCAGAGGTGGTGAACCGGAGCGTGGAGACGTACTTGAGATGCTTCGTTGGGGAGAGGCCTAAGCAGTGGGTCAAATGGCTACCATGGGCAGAATACTGGTACAACACTTGTTACCATACCGCAACTCAGTTCACACCTTTCAGGATTCTTTATGGAAGGGATCCACCACCGTTGGTGAATTATCAGAAGGGGACGACCCCTGTATATCTAGTGGATCAATACTTGGAGGAGAGGGATAAGGTGTTGGGAGAATTGAGGGAACACCTATTGAGAGCCCAACAGATCATGAAGACCAAGGCGGATGCTCACCGCAAGGATGTGACATTTGAGGTGGGACAGATGGTATACCTGAAGCTACGGCCTTACCGACAGAAGACTTTAGCTAGCAGAAGAAGTGAAAAGCTCTCTCCCCGATACTACGGGCCTTTCGAGATCGAAAGGAAAGTTGGGATGGTGGCCTACCGTCTCAAGTTGCCTCCTCATTCCTCCTCCATCCATCCTGTATTCCATGCATCACTATTGAAGAAGAGCATAGGGGATCATACCTTGACCACTCCTACTATACCCCGAGGCCTCACCGAGGATATGCAACTCTTACTAGAGCCACTACAGGTGAAGGAAGTGAGGAAGAATGATCAAGGCAAAAGGGAGGTTCTCATTGAGTGGAAGGACTTACCGACACACGAGGCTACTTGGGAGATATACGAAGCCATGCAGGCGCAATTTCCAGATTTCAACCTTGAGGACAAGGTTGATCTTCTAGAGGGCGGTATTGATGGACCGGTTCACCCGGTCCATCCTAGACCCGTGCGGGTCTATGGGAGGCGGGCGGACCGGCTGCACAAAAAGGGGCCCACCCACTTAAGTGGGGGTAATTTGGGGGATGTGAGGGACTTTTGGATTGTATGAAGGGGGGCCATTAGGGTTTAGTTGGAGGCATGGCCCACCCACTTAAGTGGGGGTAATTTGGGGATGTGAGGGACTTTTGGATTGTATGAAGGGGGCCATTAGGGTTTGGTTGGGGGCATGATGAAAAGTGTATTCTCTTTCTAGTTTTCTTCTTCTAGTTTCTTCTTGTTCTTTTCTAGGGTTTTCTTGTGGGAGATCTTGTCCTTCTCGAAGTGGACAAACTTATCTTGTTTTCTCTTGGCTTTCTAATGCAAAGGTTCTTGCTTTTCATCTCAACCCTCTTGTGATTGTTTCTCTTTGCTTTTGGTGGAGAAATTCCTCATTCTTGGGGGAAATTAGGGCAAAACCGAAATTGTGGAACCCTAGGGCATATCAATTTGTTAGAGATGTTTGGTGAGGGCATTAGGTTGATCAGGTATATTGTGGTTAGGAGAGTGTCCAACCAAAGATTGCAGAGAAGGTAGGCTATGTGAAGTAGAGTTCTTGTGGTTTTAAAAATGTGGCGGTGTTTGTGTTTGGCCAAGCCGTTTTGTTCAGGTGTGTAGGAGCAGGTGATTTGATGAGAGATTATATCGGCTTGTAGGTGAGTTTGGAGATTTTTGTTAACAAATTCAATTTCACCATCACTACGCAGCCGAAGAATTGTTTTTCAATTGAATCATAAAATATTATGAAGATTTGTGGAATGTTAGATTCATGCATGAGAGAAAATATTCAGATAGAGAAGTCATCTATAAATAACACGTAATATTTAAAGCATTGACTAGAGGGAATTGGGGCCATACCCCATGCATCACTATGTACCAGGTCAAGAAGTTTGTAGGTGTGACTGCTAGATTTAGAGAAGGGAAGTTTATGACCTTTAGAGGTCTTACATGAAGAGCAAAAAGAAAATGCGAGAGATATAGCTAGTGATTTGTTTTGTTTGGAGATTGTTGCCATGGCTTGTTGATGTGGATGACCAAGGCGATGGTGCCAACGAAGCTGGGTAGAGACTGCGGCGGTGAGAGATGGATGTCCTCGGGTGTGGAGAGGTAAAGTGAAAATTAGATAAATACCATCACAACATGGTCCCGAGAGGAGAGTGGAGTTTGTCTTCAGTTCCTTGATATGAAAACCGAAGGCGTTAAATAAAATGGAGACATTATTATCTTTAGTGAGTTTATAAACAAAAAGGAGGTTGTGAGAGAGTTGAGGAAGATGAAGTAGGTTGGAAAGCAGGAGCTTACGGGTCGGAATCAGCAAAAGACCTTGGCCAGAGTGGGCAATGACAAAATGCTCCTGTCTCCAATGGTAACAATGTCCATACCATTGTATTCCACTTGCTGATAGAGATTGTCAAGATTGTTGATGAGATGAGATGAGGTGTTTGAGTTGAGGATCCTGTCCGAGCTAGGTTTCGATTGAGCTTCTACCAATATTGTGGAGTAATTTGGGGTTGGTTACTAAGCGTTGAGACGGTGTCGACACACATTTGGGGTATGGCCTTTCTTGTCGCATATCTGGTAGATTGGGGGTGGAGCGCTCTATTGGTGGGAGGGGGTAGGTGGTCGAGGGTTGTTGCGGTGAATGTAACGACCACAGGTGTAATGTTTCTAGAAGCATCCTCAGCTGCGGCCACATCCGCGAAGGAGTAGAGATCTTCAAGACTAATGGGGTGGAGCATTTTGCGTATGGATGTCTTGAATGTCTGGTATTGTTGGGGTAGACCGTTTAGGGTGTAGAATGATAACTTTGGTGTCTATGGTGGAGCCGACGACTGATGTTGTCGAACAAGGTTTTGACTGTGGTGAGATATTGCAGCATCATAGATTGACCCATGGAGATATGGTGGAGCTCATTCTTAAGTTGGACCACTCTAGAGCGATTTGTCGTCTGCAGTCAGCATTCTAGGGTAGTCCAGATGTTCGAGCAAGTATCGAGGTTAAGGACATATTGGAGAATTCTGGGAGAAAGGGTGGAGCATATGGCAGCAACAAGAGTCCATTGGTTGAATGCAGGGTTCCGGTATGAGATACCGTCGGGCTGTATGATGAGATGAGGTGTTGCTGCTATGGTTTTGTCTAGGAAGGAGATGTAGTTCTTTGCTCGAAATAGTTTAGTGATCTGACATCTCCAGGCCAATTAGTTGTCATTTGATAGTTGTATAGGCACAATGTTATTGATATTGGAGAAGAGGAACTTTAGAGAGGAATGGGTGCGGCTTCTGTGTAGCCTTCAGTGGAGATCTCGCCTGTATGAGACAAGGGAGATGATGCCATTTGAGGAGATTATGGCAGTGAGCCAGATGGCTTTGATACCATGTAAACTGCACTCGATTGGCTTTGATACCAGGGAAATGAATGTTGTACACATTGTAAAGCAGAGAGAGAGGGAGATGATGGAAAGGCTAAACTCAGAGTTTTATTTCTATGTAAACTTATGCATTCGTTCTAGTACATTACTGTGGTCTTGCATTGGTATATATACATGATTGTAATGTGGCTTTACATGTGTATAGATATGATTTCTTTAGATTTATAATCTTCTGGCTCTCATTTGCTCTGCAAGAGAGGTGACTGCTCCACATGAAAGCTGCTATCAAGTTGATCTGCTTTATTATTACGGCGAATGGAAGCTGCTGTTTTTAGCCACTGATCATGTGCAAAGCATAAATTAATAAGTCAAATAGCTTTATTTCAACTCTCAGTCTCCAACACTCAACGAGATCCATCAGGGTCATTTTTTATGCGAGGAATTGGATTAAATCAAATGAAAATTTTGGCTTCATTTGAGACACTCTTTTTACTGTTTTCTAAAGTAATTTTCTAGCACAAAAATTTCTAGTTTAAAAAATTTTTAAACTAAAAAACTGCTTTAAAAAATAGTAAGAAAGTTATCCTAAACAAAATCTTTGATAAAAATTCTGAAGCAATTCATCGCAGATTTATGATCAAACCTAGAATTGCATGAACTTAAAGGAATAAAACCATAAATAGGACTCGCTAATCAACCGTTCTTATCAAAGAGAATTTAACTGCTTAGCAAGGAAACTGAGACAAGCGGAAAGCAAGAAAGTAAGAAGCATGCTTCTTGCTCTATTGCAAGCTATACTTCCATGCTCCAATAAAAAAAATCCTACAATGATGCCACCTAGTAAAATTCACTCTTCACTGTAACAAATTGAATAGGCAAGTTGGCAATGCTAGCTCATCTATCCTTCAAAATATGAATGGACCAATCCTGATAGGACAACATAACTAAACTGCATTCAGAAAACACAATAGTAGGAATGTTGATTCTCGTCTCTCAAGTAATAACCAGGATGGAAAAACCAAAAATCTTAGGAATATTTGATAGATCACTGATTGGCTCAGCAATAAACTACATTAAAATAGACGTTATATACGTACTTAATAAAGTCCGCCTTAAGCAGAATAGGCCTCCAACATCTTTGTGCTTGGTAATGCAGTCAGCTCCTGGCCTGCGAGCGAGCCCTGGGAGGACAAGCAAGCCTTGGTGAAGATCGTAATGGAAAGTTTGTAGAATCCTTCTGCGAAGAAACACGAGACTTTTTCATTGCTGGGATACTTTCCCCCTCTTTCATAGTAGTACCTGCTAATAGCCAAATTTTTAGCATTACAGAACAAAGCTAGTACCTACTGCTCTTCGTAAGAATTGCATAAGAAGTGCAAAGTTAAGATGACAGAAAACAATTTACCCAGTTCATCTTCACATGATGATCTTGTCCTCCTCTTGGTTAATGGTTCATTTCTGTCAGCTGTTGAATCTGTTTCAGATGTTGAATCCATGTGATTGGAAATGAATCTCTTCTTCTTTATTTCATTATTTTCAGGCGTGACAATTTCTTCAGCCTTATGTCCTGTATATGCAGTTGGTGCATTGTTTTCTGGTGTCATATCATGGTTATAATTGCTCTTCTTTCTCTGTTTTGTAGATTTTGTGCACCCTGCCCTATTTATTGCACCAGAGAATTTTTTTGTTAAATTTTCTCCCTCCACATCATCATTAGCAGGAAGTATATTTTGGGGCTCCAAAGTAGGAGATTTTGAAATTGGTGCCTTGTCAACATCATTTGGAACAGAAATTTCTTCGGGAGTAGCAGAATGTGCTGACCTTGTTGGCTTCTGGGTATTTCTTGGCATTTCAATAGGTGATCCTTGTTTCATATGAAGAGATGAAACCTCAAATTCCTTCTGCATTGAGCGGGTTAGCCTCCTTGCGTTGGTGGAGCATTTTGTCTTCTCGCCATTTAGTGAATTTGTTGAGTGTTGCAGGATTATAGGTTCGTCTTCTATGCCACCATAAAACTCTCTAGAAGGTTTCGTTTCCTTCTCCAGAGTAGCAGACATATCTGAGGAATCATGGGACTTACGCTTCCCCTCAGTTCGCAGTCGGTTTGGAGATGCTATGAATGCATTCTTGACCTCTATATTACTGTTTTTGTTTGTCCTTTTGGAGGGATTTGGATCTCTTAATACTTCATTCTGAACATAGAAAGTTGATTTAACAGAATTGGATGTAGCTTCTATAGTGGAATGTTCAGTAGTCCCAGTAGCATCACTCTGCTGTGAATCCTTATGCTTGAGAAAGTCTTGTTCCCCTGAGAAGCCTAATGATTTCTCTGGCAGTTCATGATGCACCAATGATGCCAAAGCTGCTCTGGCTGCAAGAGGAGTGAGAACTGGCTTAACTTCAGTTTCTTTTTTTACTTCTGTTTCAAGTAGATTTTTGTTCTGACTTCTAGTGGTTCTTTGGGAAGCAACTTGTCTGATTTTGGATTTCTGTTTGACAACATTAGCTGTACCTGAAAAGACGCTTCAAATAAAATGAGCATTTATTAATGCATAAGAACCTCATCAACAAGTAAACCAAAGTAATCAGGGCAAGTAATTCTATTGACTAGAGTGTTATGAATAATGCATGACAATACTGAAGAACAGCTATTACGTGGCATAATTTACTCGTAGATTATCATGGTCAGCAGGAGAAGATGCTACAGTAGAGCAGCAATGAAACGTTAAATTATTGCATCCAAACCTTCTCTCCATGATAAGCTCGTTAGCCTTTTGCTTTCTAAAGTTTTTACACTAAAGTGAAAGGCACGCCTCAATTGAGTTACGAAGCTTAGAAATAATCTAATCCTTAATGAACCAGAGCAGGAACCCAAAACTTATAAAATAAGACAAGCAGACTATAAGGACGTTATCATAAGTGGCGTTTTTTCTTTGCATAGGCTACTCAAATCTGAACTTCACTGTCCATGATAGGTTCATTGGAGAAGAAGTATTATATTTCATTTAATCTAGAACCAATAAAAGGAAAAAATCCTCTTGTCATCTGAATTTCCCAGAGGAAAAAATTCAAAATCCATACACATTACAAGCCCATAAACGAGTCGAGCACGAGCAGGCTCGGCTCACTTGCATCCCTAGTTGAAAGCAATTATTCAATCAGTTGGGCAAAGTTTTTGATAAAGAAAAATACTTCTCAAGCCAACCTTAATTAACAACCAACAACTCCTCCATTAATTTGGATTATTGATTATATTATTTCTTGTTTGTTAATCAAAATATTATTTAAAAAAGAAAAGTAATTGACACGAAAGCTTTAGAAGCTGTTGTGTATAAGAAAAGCAGGTCTATGAATTATTGCTCTTCTATAAATAGGGCTATTGTTAAAATTGGAGACTGTTGCGTCCTGGAATATTCGCGGCGGTAGAGAAATATATAGTTTAACGTCTTAGCGTTGTACGAAGATCCAGCACACAATCAGATAAGTGAGAGGGTGTAGCGTTCATAAGAGACACCAAAGTTTTTACGTGGAAAACCCCTGAAAAGGGGGAAAAACCACGGGGCTTGGCCCAGTTTGAATGAATCCACTAGTATTTGTAGTCGATTACAAATGAGGCCCTTCCTTAGGAGAAGGCCTTGGATTGATGTAGCAAATGTACATCATATAGATTGCATTACATGGTAAGAGTTACATATACAGGTTTGTTTGGCCTGAAGGACCGTGGTCGGCAGGAGACCGGAGTCGGCAGGAGACCTGGGTCAGAAAGACCGTTGTCTGTTGATGGAGGTCGGAAGGACCATAGTAGGCGACAAAGGCCTGAAGAACTGTAGTCGGCAGGAGACCGTAGTCGGCAGGGAGACCGTAGTCGGCCGGAGACCGTAGTTGGAAGGAGACCGTAGTCGGCCGAAGACCGTTGTCTGGTGATGGAGGTCGGACGGACCGTATTAGGCGACAGTGGTTAGAAGGACCGTAGGCGGTAGGAGATAAGGAGTCAGGTGTTAGTCCCAGTGTCACTTGGAAGATCGGATGTTGATGGTCTGGCCTTGAGTAGGACGTCGGGTCTTAAGCAGGACGTCAGGTCTTCAGCAGGACGTCGGGTCTTCAGCAGGACGTCGGGACTAAACTTCGGGCCTTGAACAAGACGTCGGGTCTTTGGCAGGAAGTAGGGACTGAGTGTCAGGCCTTGAACAAGACGTCGGGTCTTTGGCAGGATGTAGGGACTGAGTGTCGGGCCTTGAACAAGACGTCGGGTCTTTGGCAGGACGTCGGGGATGAACGTCGGGCCATAAGGTGGTGGTCCGGCGAGGTTTTGTGGTGGTCCGGCGAGGTTCCTGCGGTGGTCCGACGAGATTCCTGCGGTGGTCCGGCGGTGGTCCGGCGAGGTTCTGCGGTGGTCCGGCGGCTGTCGAGGAGGAACTCCTTCCTTCTCTTCTCTTCTTCTCTCTCTTGCTTGGATCCCTTCTTGTGAAGAATGAGGGCTCTATTTATAGATTTTCTGGAGTGGCATGGCCCGTAAATAGGCGTGAGATCAGGGGCGAATAGGGAGTGGTCAAATGGACGGCCGATATTGAATCCTATGACCGTGCACCGTTTGTTGGCCATTTGGAGGCCATAGTGATGTCGGAATTCTGTGATCTTGGGCTCGTTGGATTCGACTCGTCGAGCCCTTCGATTCGAGTATAAGCTCGTCAAAATCGGAGTCCGTTTGGTAACTCAAATAGTGGTTTGAACCTTCCAACAGCGCTTTGGATCCATGATTTGGACCCATTTGGGCTCGGATTGGGTTGATCTTGGTGTCGTTGGGTTCGTATTTCCGAGACGCTCAGTTTGACTATAAGCTCGTTGAAATCGGAGTTCGGATGCTCCCGGATTTAATTTTTGAAGTTTCCAACTAGCTTTTGCCTCGAGATTCGTGCCCGATCAAGCTAATTTTGTGATGACGTATCAGTTGCCCCCCTATTTTCGGACGTCGAAGCTCCAGGAGTCCGAAAATATTTGTTCCAAAATTTTACATTGGCCGAATCGCAAAAAATTGCGTTCCAAAAGTTGAATATTTGCTTAAACTTGATTGTAGAGGCTTCGATGAGCTCTGAAAGTATCAAAATTGAGTCCGGAACATCGAAAAACGTGTCCGGGGACCCCAAAAACGTCGAAATCGGACTTTTCGGGACAGAATTTGGGCTCGGAAAAGGTTTGGCAGGCGGACCGGCCGGACCGGCCCGGCCGGCCGGCCGCCGCCGTCGCTGCCGGCGGCGCTTCGCGCGGCTGATCCGCGCGGCCCGCGCTCCAGCGGGCCGTTTGACCTGCGAGACAGACCCGCTCTACCGCCTAAGCGGGTCGCCTGACCCGCGTGACTGCGGGTCGGCTGACCCGCGCGGTCCTTTTAAGCGGGTCGACTGACCCGCGTACCCAGACCCGTGCATCCAGCGGGTGTGCTTGACCCGCGCGCTCCAGCGGGCTGTTCGGGTCGCCTGACCCGCGCGGCAGCCCGCGCCCCTTGGATCTGTCGCTCCATATGGCGGTGGGAGGTGAGGCGGTTTGGCCCACCGACTTAAGCGGGTCCCACCTTACGAAAAATTGTGTTTTTTCATGTTTTTTGCCCCGAAAAAATTCCTAAAAATCCCCAAAAAATTCTAAAAAATTCCGAAAATTTTAGAAAAATTTAGAAATTCAGAAATTCTAGAAACTTCTATTCTTTCTCCCAAAAAACTATAAATAGCCCCTTCAAGCCCTTAGAAAATCACTCCACTCTTCTTCTTCTCCTGTTTTCTTCTCTTCTCCCTCTGTCCTTTCTATTGAGGCCTTCCCTCGATTTTTCGAGGCCCCTCTCTTGGCAAGGAAGTTCGGAGATTTCCCCTTCTTCTCTTTTCCCTCTGTCCTTTCTATTGAGGCCTTCCCTCGATTTTTCGAGGCCCCTCTCTTGGCAAGGAAGTTCGGAGATTTCCCCTCCTTCTCTTCTCCCTCTGTCCTTTCTATTGAGGCATTCCCTTGATTTTTCGAGGCCCCTCTCTTGGCAAGGAAGTCCGGAGATTTCCCCTTCTTCTCTTCTCCCTCTGTCCTTTCTATTGAGGCCTTCCCTCGATTTTTTGAGGCCCCTCTCTTGGCAAGGAAGTTCGGAGATTTCTCCTCCTTCTCTTCTCCCTCTGTCCTTTCTATTGAGGCCTTCCCTCGATTTTTCGAGGCCCCTCTCTTGGCAAGGAAGTTCGAAGATTTCCCCTTCTTCTCTTTTCTTCGAGAGATCTTGTGGAGTTCCGATGTTTGGTGGTTGGCAATGGAGGTCGGATAGACCGTTGTAAGGAGAGAGGTTGGAATGACGGGCAAACTTCCAGCATCGGGGAGAAGTATGATGACAGGCATGAATTCAACATCAGGTAGTCATACAACGTCGGGTAGAAGACCAACGAAAGTCTATTAACTGGTAGAAGTCTGACATCCGGTAGAAGTACGAAGTCGGGTAGAGGTGCAGCTTCGGGTAGAATACCGCCAAAGGTTTTGTCGACGGGCAGAAGTCCGACGACAAGTAGAAGTCCGCTGACGAGCAGAAGTCCGACAACAGGGAGAAGTCCAACGTCATGTAGAAGTACGGCCTAGGGCAGAACACCGATGAAAGTTCGTCGACGGGCAGAAGTTCGACGACGAGTAGAAGTCCGCTAACGAGCAGAAGTCTGTCGACATGGAGAAGTCCGATGTCGGGTAGAAGTCCAACGACAGGCAGAAGTCCGTAGTCGGGTAGGGATGCAGCGTCAAGTAGAAGACTGACGAAGGTCCGTTGACGAGCAGAAGTCCAACGTCGTGTAGAAGTTCGTTGACCAGCAGAAGTCCGACGTCAAGTATAAGTCTGCTGACGAGCAGAAGTCCGACGTCGGGTATTAGTCCGATAACAGGAAGGATTTCGGCGTTGTGTATTAGTCCGTCGAAAGTCCTGCAAGGCAAAAGTTTAGCATAGGAGGAGATTCAAAATTGGGAAGAATTTTAATATTATGGAGAAGTCAGATAGAAGTCTATTGACGACATTCTAGCGACGTTAACCAAGGACGTGAGACTTTTCCGAGGTTGTAAGTCGGAGCCCTGCTCGACGACATTAACCTGTGTGGAAGAGGTCGGGAGAATCCACTAAGGATGTGAGACCTTTCCGAGGTTGTATGCCGGAGCCCTGCTCGACGACGTTAACCTGTGTGGAAGAGGTCGGGAGAATCCACCAAGGATGTGAGACCTTTCCGAGGTTGTATGCCGGAGCCCTGCTCGACGACGTTAACCTGTGTGGAAGAGGTCGGGAGAATCCACCAAGGATGTGAGACCTTTCCGAGGTTGTATGCCGGAGCCCTGCTCGACGACGTTAACCTGTGTGGAAGAGGTCGGGAGAATCCACTAAGGATGTGAGACCTTTCCGAGGTTGTATGCCGGAGCCCTGCTCGACGACGTTAACCTGTGTGGAAGAGGTCGGGAGAATCCACCAAGGATGTGAGACCTTTCCGAGGTTGTATGCCGGAGCCCTGCTCGACGACGTTAACCTGTGTGGGAGAGGTCGAGAGAATCCACCAAGGATGTAGGACCTTTCCGAGGTTGTATGTCGGAGCCTTTGCTCGACGACGTTAACCTGTGTGGAAGAGGCCGGGAGAATCCACCAAGGATGTAAGACCTTTCCGAGGTTGTATGTCGGAGCCTTTGCTCGACGACGTTAACCTGTGTGGAAGAGGCCGGGAGAATCCACCAAGGATGTAGGACCTTTCCGAGGTTGTATGCCGGAGCCTTTGCTCGACGACGTTAACCTGTGTGGAAGAGGCCGGGAGAATCCACCAAGAATGTAGGACCTTTCCGAGGTTGTATGCCGGAGCCTTTGCTCGACGACGTTAACCTGTGTGGAAGAGGCCGAGAGAATCCACCAAGGATGTAGGACCTTTCCGAGGTTGTATGCCGGAGCCTTTGCTCGACGACGTTAACCTGTGTGGAAGAGGCCGGGAGAATCCATCAAGGATGTAGGACCTTTCCGAGGTTGTATGCCGGAGCCTTTGCTCGACGACGTTAACCTGTGTGGAAGAGGCCGGGAGAATCCACCAAGGATGTAGGACCTTTCCGAGGTTGTATGTCGGAGCCTTTGCTCGACGACGTTTAACCTGTGTGGAAGAGGCCGGGAGAATCCACCAAGGATGTAGGACCTTTCCGAGGTTGTATGCCGGAGCCTTTGCTCGACGACGTTAACCTGTGTGGAAGAGGCCGGGAGAATCCACCAAGGATGTAGGACCTTTCCGAGGTTGTATGCCGGAGCCTTTGCTCGACGACGTTAACCTGTGTGGAAGAGGCCGGGAGAATCCACCAAGGATGTAGGACCTTTCCGAGGTTGTATGCCGGAGCCTTTGCTCGACGACGTTAACCTGTGTGGAAGAGGCCGGGAGAATCCACCAAGGATGTAGGACCTTTCCGAGGTTGTATGCCGGAGCCTTTGCTCGACGACGTTAACCTGTGTGGAAGAGGTCAAATCGAATCCCCCTGGGATTGATTTTGCTTTGATTAGGAGGGGCGAACGCCGCGTATATCCCGAATCAAAGGTGAAGAATAGTCTACCTTTAGACCGTTACTACCATTTTGAGATCGAGATCAAGACCTTGCCCAAGGAGTATGAGTCCTGTAGGGGACTGTATGAAACTTATAAGTGATAGAAAGTATCCTTGCATTTGCTTGGATTTTTCTGAAATATCATCTTGATGTTGGAAGTATTGGAGGGTCTTTTTGACAATAGTCGGAGTCAAGGTTGCCCCCCGGTCCGGATCTAATTCCTATGAAATTGGTGAAGTAATGACTGATGTCAGTAAGTGGACATGAACTTCTTTATGAGGTTGGAGCAAAAATTTGCCCCCCAGTCGGGAATCACTTTCCCACAGACGGCGCCAAACTGTTGCGTCCTGGAATATTCGCGGCGGTAGAGAAATATATAGTTTAACGTCTTAGCGTTGTACGAAGATCCAGCACACAATCAGATAAGTGAGAGGGTGTAGCGTTCATAAGAGACACAAAAGTTTTTACGTGGAAAACCCCTGAAAAGGGGGAAAAACCACGGGGCTTGGCCCAGTTTGAATGAATCCACTAGTATTTGTAGTCGATTACAAATGAGGCCCTTCCTTAGGAGAAGGCCTTGGATTGATGTAGCAAATGTACATCATATAGATTGCATTACATGGTAAGAGTTACATATACAGGTTTGTTTGGCCTGAAGGACCGTGGTCGGCAGGAGACCGGAGTCGGCAGGAGACCTGGGTCAGAAAGACCGTTGTCTGTTGATGGAGGTCGGAAGGACCATAGTAGGCGACAAAGGCCTGAAGAACTGTAGTCGGCAGGAGACCGTAGTCGGCAGGAGACCGTAGTCGGCCGGAGACCGTAGTTGGAAGGAGACCGTAGTCGGCCGAAGACCGTTGTCTGGTGATGGAGGTCGGACGGACCGTATTAGGCGACAGTGGTTAGAAGGACCGTAGGCGGTAGGAGATAAGGAGTCAGGTGTTAGTCCCAGTGTCACTTGGAAGATCGGATGTTGATGGTCTGGCCTTGAGTAGGACGTCGGGTCTTAAGCAGGACGTCAGGTCTTCAGCAGGACGTCGGGTCTTCAGCAGGACGTCGGGACTTAACTTCGGGCCTTGAACAAGACGTCGGGTCTTTGGCAGGAAGTAGGGACTAAGTGTCAGGCCTTGAACAAGACGTCGGGTCTTTGGCAGGATGTAGGGACTGAGTGTCGGGCCTTGAACAAGACGTCGGGTCTTTGGCAGGACGTCGGGGATGAACGTCGGGCCTTAAGGTGGTGGTCCGGCGAGGTTTTGTGGTGGTCCGGCGAGGTTCCTGCGGTGGTCCGACGAGATTCCTGCGGTGGTCCGGCGGTGGTCCGGCGAGGTTCTGCGGTGGTCCGGCGGTGGTCCGGCGGCTGTCGAGGAGGAACTCCTTCCTTCTCTTCTCTTCTTCTCTCTCTTGCTTGGATCCCTTCTTGTGAAGAATGAGGGCTCTATTTATAGATTTTCTGGAGTGGCATGGCCCGTAAATAGGCGTGAGATCAGGGGCGAATAGGGAGTGGTCAAATGGACGGCCGATATTGAATCCTATGACCGTGCACCGTTTGTTGGCCATTTGGAGGCCATAGTGATGTCGGAATTCTGTGATCTTGGGCTCGTTGGATTCGACTCGTCGAGCCCTTCGATTCGAGTATAAGCTCGTCAAAATCGGAGTCCGTTTGGTAACTCAAATAGTGGTTTGAACCTTCCAACAGCGCTTTGGATCCATGATTTGGACCCATTTGAGCTCGGATTGGGTTGATCTTGGTGTCGTTGGGTTCGTATTTCCGAGACGCTCAGTTTGACTATAAGCTCGTTGAAATCGGAGTTCGGATGCTCCCGGATTTAATTTTTGAAGTTTCCAACTAGCTTTTGCCTCGAGATTCGTGCCCGATCAAGCTAATTTTGTGATGACGTATCAGAGACAATAAATATGAGAGAATAATTTATTCAGTTGTTTCACGCTATTGAAGAGTTATATATTTATAGGTGCTTAATAATGTCAATTATTATTAATAAATAAAAAAAATAGAATACTATTAATAGGAATCAAATAAAGAAAAACAAGATTGAAGAACTGTTGAAGTGGACAATCATCCTACGATTAATTTAATCAAAGCTCATATTGTTTTATGAGGATACGGCAAGGGCCACAATAATATGTTAATATAATTGATCATTCCTAGCTTGAAAGTTAGATTATCAAATTGTGATTGATCAAGGGCTCTAGTTAAGATTTTATTAAATGAAGACTTATCAAAGTGTATTGTATTTGAATGATCCCTTAATCAATTTTTTTCTTTATAAAACACCTATCAATTTTCACGTGCTCTTATCATGGTAGATTGAATTTTTGGCAACACTAATTATAAATTATATTCAAGTCATTAAGGATATATATGCAGGAGCTGTTACTCGTGTTCAGACACAAGGTGGTTTGACAAAGTATTTTTCTATTTCAATTGGATTACATCAAGGATCAGCCTTAAGCTCATATCATTTTGCTTCAGT
The DNA here is from genome assembly GCA_019514585.1 of Dendrobium officinale. NCBI lineage: Eukaryota > Viridiplantae > Streptophyta > Magnoliopsida > Asparagales > Orchidaceae > Dendrobium > Dendrobium officinale. The sequence goes on from CM033694.1 coordinate 44,982,237, forward strand.
CATGGATGTTCTCACTAGACATTTGCAAGAGGTTGTACCTTGGTATATGCTTTTTGTTGATGATAGTCTTCTTGTTGATAAGACTAGAGAGGGAGTTGAAGGTAAACTTGAATTATGGAGGTCAACCTTAGAGTCTAAAGGCTTTCATTTGAGTAGATCTAAAATTGAATATATAGAGTATAATTTTATTAATAATAGTTCTTGTCGGGGGATTGTGACTTTGGGTGATCAAGTCATTAATAAGAGTACACATTTCAGATATCTTGAGCCTGTTGTTCAGAGTGATGATGAAATAGTTGGGGATATTATCAGTAGAATTCAAGTTGGATGGTTGAAGTGGAGGAATGCATCGGGCTTGTTGTGTGAAAGAAAAGTCCCACTCAAACTTAAGGGAAATTTCTATAAGATGGTAGTTAGACCTGCAATGCTTTATGGTGCAAAATGTTGGACATTAAAAGAGAAGCATAATATTAAGTTAATTGTTGCAAAGATGAGGATGCTCAAGTGGATGAGTCGTTTTACTCTTAGAGACGGGATACAAAATGAGCATATACATGAAAAGGTTGGAGTAGCTCCAGTGGAAGATAAGATTAGAGAGAGTCGTCGTAGATAGTTTGGTCACATAAAACATCGACCTTCCGATGACCCGATTAGGAAAGTAGATGTATTAGATTTGACTTATGTTGAAAAAAGTAGAGATATACCTAAAAAGACTTGGTTATAAAATATTAAAAATGACTTTTCTTTATTAGATTTAAATGAGAATTTAATTTTTAACATGACATAATGGAAAAAAAAAAAAGAATTGATGTAGTCGACCCCATATAGTGGGATAAAGACTTGATGTTGTTGTTGTTGTACGCATTGTAGCTTATTTATCACATATCACAACCATTAATTTTTTAATGTGGATACTTAAGTCTCCCAACAACCTCTTACGCTCAATTTCTTCACAAATTCGATGGCCTATGGCCCTATTCAATGCTAGTTCTAGAAACCACCACCTGCTTTTTACTTCTCCTGGTGATAAGGCTTCTTTAAATGAATAAATAATAATCAAAGGTTAATTTTCGATCAACGATAAAGTTACCATCAGTAAAGATTTTATACTCTTCTTCATTTTCTTTTTGAAAAATAGACATTGAGTCCTTTTTAAATACCTCAATATTATATAAATTGTATCAAAGTACTCCTTCATGGGAGTATACATAAATAGGCTAACCACACTAACTGAATAATAAATGCTAGAGTGAGTATCAAGGAGATAAATGTAAAACCCGAAAACCCGCAATCAAAGAACTTCAAAAACTACACCAGAGGTTCACGATGAAGCACCTTGGACAGGCAAATCATTTTCTTGGAATCAAGATCCGGTCCTCAACAGATAAGTACTTTCTATCACAAACCTCTTACGCTTAATCCATCATTCAACAAGAAAATCTTACTCACTACATGCCCTTAGCTAATCCCCCGTGCACAAAAATGCCAACTCAGATTTCGGACACTCCAAACCTGTTTGAGCCGCACCTATACCGAAGGATTGCAGGAGCTCTTCAATATCTTACTATCACTCGACCAGACATAGCATATGCCGTCAACATCTTATCTCAACATATGCACGATCCAAACAGCCAACACAACTATCTTCTCACAAGGATGCTTCGCTACATTCAAGGAACAATTGATTTTGGCTTACCAATCACCAAATGAAATTTGCAACTCCGTATCTTCTTTGATGCAGACTGGGCCGGCGATCCAATTACCAGAAAGTCTACCTCAGGCTATTGTACCTTTCTCGGAGACACTCTCGTCTCTTGGACAGTCAAGAAACAAAGCATTGTCTCTAGATCCTCCACTGAATCGGAGTACCATGCCTTAGTAGCTGACACTATCTGGACCAAACGGCTGCTATCATACTTTCAAGGGCACCACGAGAATCCCATAGATCTATTCTGTGACAATATGTCCGTGATTGCTTTAGCAAACAACCCAGTCTTTCATGCCAAAATCAAACACATAAAAATTGATCAACGCTTCATCCGGGATCACATTCAAAACAACAATATTCAACTGCTGCCAATAAACACGAAGGATCAAATAGCAGACATCCTCACGAAGCCGTTATCCACTCCTAGGTTCCAATACTTAAGATCCAAACAGACAATCACTCAAGATTCGTCAGCTTGCAGGGGACTATTAGAACATAAATAAATAAACTTAATTAACTTGTATTCTTTCTAACCTATAAGGGTCTGACACATGTAAATACTCTTGAGGTATTATCTATATATAGGCATCCTGTACATCTGTAGGCGATATACGAAATCACATTTCTGTTTCTATCTTCTCTGTTCCGTCTTCTCTCTGGTTCTTGAATCTCTACAGTTAATAACAGCAATGAACTTGAAATTTAAACGGAAGAGTTCACCAAATTTTGCAAATATCAAGAGGCATCAAGACACCATACAATTAGAATTACTCTCCAACAAAATGATTTGGTTGAAAAAATTAATAGAATCACTTTTGAAATAGTACATCACAAGTCATGCAAGCTTTCCGAAGAGTTTTAAGTTAAAGAAATCAGCATTGTAGCATATTTATTCAGAAAAAATCTAAAAGTCCCTAAATTATTCGTTTGTGGCTAATTTAGTCCCTATGTATCACGTTACTTTAATATAGCCCCTCGAATAAACAAAATTGATCCAAAATGATCCCACATGTTGTAACTATGATATAAAATTAATCTTAATTTAGTCCCTTGACTATATAAAATTGATCCCAATTTAGTCCTAAATGAATCATTTTGGACCAATTTTGCATAGACAAGGGACAAAATTGGAGCAAAATAATACTTTGAGACTAAATGAACCACATACAAACAGTCAAGTGACTATTTTTAAGTTTACTCCCATATTTATTTGAGCAATAGATGTCCATCTATAGCTATTAGTTTCAAGATATCACAGGCTGATCGAAGCAAAAAATCAGTAGATTACCCAATGCTGAAAACTTTTGAGTGCATAGCTTATGCTCATGTCAAACAAGACAAGCTTAAGCCACATGTTATAAAGTTTATTTTTATTGGGTATCCTAAGGGAGTTCAGGGATACAAAATATTGTGCTTGAAATCTAGATTTACAAAGCATTTGATTAGCAATAAATTGCAGATCTAATCAAAAGGGTTGAAGTTCAAGATAACGGGATAAATTCAAGGCATGCATTGGTGCTTGAGGTGGAGCAATCAAGCCAAGATAATTGTGATGTTGGTGATCACGATCTAATAGAACTGTATTCTGAAGGATTGAGACAACAATCAAGTGATGATAGATAAGAGTAGTCCTATAGTTCAGCAAGGAATAGATCATGTTGTAGATTATGCATTTTTGGCCTGATTAATAACTAGGGTTGAGCTGAACTCTTATAAAGAAGCAATCGAGAGGGCTGGAAGAAATAAGGGCATCAAGATATGCTATCACTTATGAAAACAATACATGAGAATTGGTGGATTGGCCATGAAACCTGAAGGTGATAAGTAGCAAGTGGCTATATAGGAAAAAGGAAGGTATATCTGAAATTAAAGACCCTAAATTCAGAGCAAGGTTGGTTACGAAAGGTTTTACATGACAAGGTGTGGATTACACCGTTCTGTTCTCCCTAGTTCTAAGAAATACATCAATAAGGATATTGCTAGCGATGGTAACTAAATTCAACATGGGCATAGAGCAAATGGATGTAAAGGTTGCACTTCTCCATGGAGAATTAGAAGAAATTAATAATCTACGCAGCAACCTCATGGATTCATTAAAAGGGGAGCAAAAAATCAGGTATGCCTACTCAAAAGATCTTTATTCAGACTTAAGTAATCATCAAGAATATGATACATATAATTTAATGAATATATGGTAAGGACAAGTTCCAAGTTAAGCAATTATGACTCTTGCACTTATTATAAGATACATGGAGTTCTAAGCATAGTTTATCTCCTTTTATATGTTGATGACTGATAGGAAATACTTGAGTTCGCAAGTAACCTAACCAAAATCGGCGAACAAACAGCAGCCAAATGGCTGTCCACAGCAGGAAAACAGCAGAAATCTGCTGTTTACAGCAGAAAAACAGCACTTGTCCGGGAAAATCTGAGATAAAACTCTAAGGAAAGCTTGTATTTCACTAGTAGAAGAATAAAAACAGCAAGATACAATTGATCCTCAATTCGAGAGGAGGATCGATCTCTCCCAAATCTCTGGCAACGCCAAGAGCCCAAAGAAAACCTAAATCTCAGCGATCTCAAATTTCAGCCAAATTCAAGATGCCCAAACCCTAGGAAAAACAACTATTTAATGCATACAAATCAAAAGGAAATCCCTAAACAGTCCCTACATTCAAATTCCCCTCTTAATTTCCCCAAAAAAGCTTCCTATTCGTCTCCCGCAAGGCAAGCGGTGCGCGCGGCCTCCGCCCAGGCGAAACAAGTCGCCTGTTTCGCGACTCAGCCGGTCCCGTGCGGACCGGCTGGACCGGTCTAACAATACTCCCCTCCCGAAAATCCACCTTGTCCTCAAGGTGGAGATATGCTCGTGTTCCGGTGGAGGTGGCCATCCTTGAGGTGACTGAAAATTCTTACTGTATTGCGGAACCAAGGGCTGCACGGAAAGAGAAACATCCCCTCCCTCTTCCAATCTGATCGCATCTAGCCTGTGTAGTCCCACCATATGGTCTTTCCCCACCTCTTGTACGTCCCTAACCATGGTCTTAAGTGATGTGATGGCTTTGGAATCTCCCCTTATGATCACCCTTCTCCCATCCACCATTAATTCCATCGTGAGTGCTCCCCAATTGTCCTTGGTTTCCCCCAAGGTTTGCAACCACTTCATTCTCAGGATGACATCAGTGCTTCCTAACTCTAGTGGGAGAAAGTCCTCCTTTACTTGAATCCCCTAGATGGTCAACACCACACCCTTACAGATTCCCTGACCTTTCTCCACCTTCCCTGTACCCATCATCACCCCATAACAACCGGTGTCCACCAATTTCACTCTCAATTGGTTGACAACCTGAGTGGAAATGAAATTGTGGGTAGCCCCACTATCAATTAGTACAATCACCTCACGGTCAGCTATCTCTCCTTTCACTTTCATAGTGTGACTCGAAGTGAATCCCACTACTGAGTTCAGAGAGACTTCTGTCACATCCAGTGCAACTTCTCCTACTCTCCAGATCTGCTCCCACCTCCCTCCTCGTCTTCCTCGTCTTCACAGACAAGGAGAACCTGAAAAGTTCAGTCTTTGCACCTATGCCCTGGCATGTACTTCTCATCACAACCCCTTTTTCCTCTTATCCTGCATATCCTTCTCTGTCAGCCTCTTGAAATTTTCCCCACTCCCTCCTCCTACTGGCTTTTCCCGGGTGGTCTCATTATTGTTGCCTGATTCAGGCCCCTTGGGTGCTAGAAGATTGGTCGTTGTCCTGTAAGAGCCTCCTGAGCAGTTTCCTCGAGCCCCTCTTTCTGCTTTCTTCTGATCTTCTACCAACTGTGCCAGCTCCATAGCCTTTCCCAGGTTCCTCGGCTCCAGTACCCTGACTGCTGTTCGGATATCTAAATTCAGCCCCTTCATGAAGTTCCCTTCTAAGGCTGACTCTGAAATGTGATCCAATCTGCTAGCCAAGTACTCAAACCGATCCCGATAATCTGCCACAGTCCCTTCTTGAGTCAAGGCAAAGAATTGCTCATAGAAGTCTCCTCCCACGTCAGTTTGGAAACGCTCTAATAAGCAATCCTTGAACTCTCTCCAGTTCCGAATGGGCTCCCTCCTGTCACGCCACTGATACCATGTCAGAGCTTTCCCTTCCAGACACAGACCCGCCGCTCTCAATTTTTCATCCTCTGTCAACCCGTTGACAGCGAAGTAACGCTCCACTTTGTAGATCCAGCCATGGCCGTCTTCACCATCAAAGACGGGCATCTTCAGCTTCCTCACCCGTGGGTCTCCTTCGTTTTCCTGGTATCCTCCATAACCCCCCATTCCTCGAAAGGGAAGAGTCCCCCAAGTGTCCCGATCATCCCTCCGACGATTATATTCGAATCCCTCTTCATACTCACCTCTTCTTCCTTCGCAATCATCACCTCGACGCTGAATTCCTTCAAATTCAGCACCTCGACGATGACGTTCCTCCCTTCTTCCTTCAAAAACAGCCCCTCGACGCTAAATCCTTTCGAATTCAGCACCTCGGCGATGAATTTCTTCCCTTCCCCCTTCAAATTCAGCACCTCGATGCTGGATTCTTTCAAATTCAGCACCTCGGCGATTGAATTCTTCCCTCCTTCCGACCAAATCAGCCTCCCGATGGTCGTATCCCCTACTCATCTCCTCTCTAGAAAGTAGTTCTAGAGGGGGCATGTCGTTTTCCTCCTCCAGGATCTCCACCTCCGAATTTCTCCTCCCCCTCAAGAGGTTCGGATTTCCTCCCATGCCATGGTCGTCAGTGTTCTCTCGTACTTCTGATGTCGCCTGATTGATCTTCATTTCAAGTAATTTCTTCATCATCACTTCCATCACGGCGAACTTCCCCTCCAACCTTTCATTGTTGGAGGTGATTTGATTTTGGAAATCGAAAAATCTTCCCTCCAGATCGGATTTCAATTGTCCGATTTCGCCTTCCAAAACTTCCACCTTCTTTCCGGCCATCGTTCTTCTAACGGATCCCAAAAAATCTTCTTCCGGAAACAATAAACTTGCTGAAATTTCATAATTTCAGCCGCCGGTGGTCCCAAATCGACGCTCTGATACCAATTTGATAGAAAATACTTGAGTTCGCAAGTAACCTAACCAAAATCGGCGAACAAATAGCAGCCAAATGGCTGTCCACAGCAGGAAAACAGCAGAAATCTACTGTTTACAGCAGAAAAACAGCACTTGTCCGAGAAAATCTGAGATAAAACTCTAAGGAAAGCTTGTATTTCACTAGTAGATGAATAAAAACAGCAAGATACAATTGATCCTCAATTTGAGAGGAGGATCGATCTCTCCCAAATCTCTGGCAACGCCAAGAGCCCAAAGAAAACCTAAATCTCAGCGATCTCAAATTTCAGCCAAATTCAAGATGCCCAAACCCTAGGAAAAACAACTATTTAATGCATGCAAATCAAAAGGAAATCCCTAAACAGTCCCTACATTCAAATTCCCCTCTTAATTTCCCCAAAAAAGCTTCCTATTTGGCTCCCGCAAGGCAAGCGGTGCGCGTGGCCTCCGCCCAGGCGAAACAAGTCGCCTGTTTCACGACTCGGCCGGTCCCGTGCGGACCGGCTGAACCGGTCCACTGGACCGGTCTAACAATGACATGCGTATTGATAGTAAAACAATGATTGAAGTCTCAAAAGCAAAGGAATCACTTCAAGATGGATTTGAGATTGTCGATGACATGCTTATTGCTAGTAAGGTTATAATGAAGTCTCAAAAGCAAAAGAATTGCTTCAAAATGAATTTGAGATGAAGGGTTCGGATCCTACAAAGATGATACTTGGAATTGAGATAAGGAGGAACAAAACTTTTAAAGAACTGTTTTTTATCTCAGAATTTATTCTTGAAGCATATGCTTAAGAGGTTTGAAATGCTTGATGGAAAAGTTTGTCTTAAAACATTAAGAGTTTTAAAATGTTTGATGCAAAGAATAAAATGTTCGAATCAAGATCGGTCAGCAATGGATAAAGACGAAAGAAGATATAAGTTAAGTGCATCTCATTATAATGTAGTTGGGAGTATCATGCATGTCACGGTTTGTAGCAGCCCTCACCTTGCTCACGTGTTAAGTGTAGTTAGCAGATATATAGTTAATCCAGGCAAGAATCATTGGAAAGATGTAAAATGGGTCTGAAGGCATCTCAGTGGCACACATAACTTGGGTTTAAGATACAATTATGCAGCTCCACATGAGGAAGCAATCCAGGATTATGCTAATTTAGATTTGTTACATTTTTAATCAGTTTTGTTGAAACATAATGAGTATAGAATAATATTTGCAACCTATCCATAGAATCTAAATACATTGCAGTTTCTAAGGTTGTAAAGAAGACCGCATGAATAAGAACACTACTATGTGAGCTACTTGAACAAAAGGAAATATACATTGCACCTATTTACTGTGATAATCAAGCAGTTGTACGCTTACCAAATAATCATATTCATCATGAAAAATTTAGGTATGTCGATATAAAATTTTATTTTATCGTGGATGTGGCGATTAAAGATTTGGTAAAGATCATAAGATTTCTAACGATCATAATCTAGCTGAGACATTGCCTTTAAGAAAATTTCAGTATTATAACTCTTGAATGATGTTTCTAATTAGGTATGTTCAATTTAAAAGTAAGGAGGAGATTGTTGATGTGGTTTTATATCTAAATCTTTTTTTTTTTTTTTTTTTTTTTTTTGTCTCTTTGTTTCAAGCTAATTTTCCAGTTTAAATGAATAAGTCATCCATCTCACCCATTTCTGTTATTCCTGTTTTTTCTGTATTCCCGGACTGAGGCGTTGCACATATAGTAGTTCAACTGCAGTCCTCTATATTACACATACCTAGTCCAATTTTTTTAAATGTAAGAGATATTATATTCAATACATTTTCAGTACTCTATTGCTGAAGCGAAAAAGGCTTCCTGTGTAGTAGAGGTATATTTGCCATCACAGATTTAATTGCAGGTTCTTTGAGATTAAAAAGGTTGTAAAAAGATCATTGCTGGGGGCTTTTCCAAGAACAGGAAGAACGAGTGCAATTAGATCACAGCTTTCTTTCCACAAATGCATCATCTAAATACCAAATTAAGGTGATGGAATTAACAACACTCAGATCATGATGATAAGAATAACATCTGATTAAAAGCTAAAAGCAATACTTCTGTTCAAGCAACTGTCAAAGGGCAAAGATTGGATTCTAACCACTTTTCACCTCCTCAAAAAGATCCGAAAAAGATGCTTTTGTTCCATCAACCAACTTGCTGATCTCTTCCACTTGTTTTTCTAATATTCCAATAAATTCCGCTTCACAGGAACTTTCTTCAGAAAAAGAAATGACTGAAGGAGTTTCACCCCCATTTTCAGATTTCAAAACATTCAGGAATCTGGAAAAGACTTGATGTTCATCAATGCTTCTATCTGACAATTTTAGAATTGACTTGGATGGAACAGTCACAGTTTCCCCTTTCAACTCAGAATTAAGCCATTTTATTTGAAATGTACATCTGCAGTGCACCCGCTTTGAGTGTTTCACTCTCTTTGGCTGTGAAGGAAGGTGAAAAAGAAATAAAAGAGAGTAAGCACTCGAAGAAAACAAAATCATTAAGAAGGAAATCTGAAAATTGGTGATGATATACACAGTAAAATTGAACTGGAGGATAGCCAAAAAGGCTGGAGTTTTTTTGAAGTTTTTGAAGTTTGTCCTGCATCATTTTACAAAAATTATTTAGGTCACCTAAGCTTTATAGGAATTCTTTGGTACTTCAACATAAATCATCATCATCATCATCATTATCCTTACAACAGCTACTTCTATCTTTAAGAATACTTCGCTACCATCCATTCCTATTAGGTGTTGTAGATAGTCCTAATTGTACATAATGCAGAAGTTTTTATTCAACTTATATTCATCTTACCTTTACTGTGTTTCCTTCAAGTTCCCTTTACCTTAATCATATTTCTAGCAATATGCATATGTAAAAGATATCCATATGGGCATACAGGTATATCTCATAAACTATTGCATTAATTAATTACAAATTGCACAATCATAGCTCTCTGGAAGGAGATATTATTCCGTGCGGAGTCTAGACGTAGCTCTACTTTCGGACTCCAATCCGTGATCGATGCATATTTTTTGGGTTAATTTATTTTGTGCAGCCACGCAGATTTTTTTTACTAAATTTGCACTGTACCATGCCATCTCAAATTTATATAAAAAAGGAGCATACCTCCTCTATAGTAGCATCAACGAACAAGCTTTTAGATTTAGTTTTCTGCAAGGCAAGAACACGTTCCCCTTCTTTGATATTGGTACATTCATCGCCTTGTAGAGGAGTTGAACGAAAGCGCAAACGTGATAAAGCATCTTCTGTGTTGCATATTACATCCTCCTCATCATCTGTTCCGAAATCCACTACAATACCAGTATTGGGGTCACCAGAGCTGCATACACACTCAACAAGGATTATTAACAACCAATGCATATTTGTATCATTATAGCAATAATGCTTACGACATACAAATAGATCAGTACCTACTGGATAGATCATGCTGATGATATGCTGACAAGGAATAATAAACCAAATTCACTCAGTAGTTCTAAAAAGAGAAAAAAAAAAAAAAGCTCAAAAATCTGTAGAACGTAAAAAGAAACGCTCAAGAATCTAAATAAGGAAGATCATCGGATAACTCCCTACAATTGCTCCACAAGAACACAAGCGTTTAGAAGGCTAAAAGAAGCAAACAGCGGATTCACTTGAAAACTCATCGATCAGACGAAGAGTAAGCAAATCGAGTGCGGTTCAAATAAATGAGAGAACCTTAGGGAGATGCGGCAAGGATGCCATGAGCTATCTTCCTTGCGCATCGCCTCAAGCTCCATGGAATCCAGCTTGTTCGCAGTCATTGTTAACCCGATCTAAAGCTGAGCTCCTGAAATCGAAGCAAAAGGAGGCAGATAAAGTGTGAGTGTTTATGATTATCTTGCCGGAGCTCAGTAGTCAGAAGAGATGGAAAAAAGAGCTGGCCATTGCGACAGCGGAGAGCTCCATTCTCAGGCTTACCAATGGGGTAAAAGGGGAAAGGTAAACAGTGTTCATACATTTTTGCAATCTGCTTTTCTTAGCAGTACGCACATATGGCACAGCAGTTTAGACATAAAAGGGAAAATTTTAACACTAATTATGTTTAATTATTAAATTAATAGGTTAAACATGATTAAAATAAAATTTAGAATAGGGAAAGTTGCCTCTTTAATGGGAAAAATTATTGCGTCCTCCCACCTGACGTAGAGCTACATCCTCCCACCGTCAAAAAACTCGATTTTTGCTCGGTATTGCTAGGTATTATTTGATAATAACGAGGAATATCATCATGTGAAGACCAATACCGAGTTATACCGAGCTATACCGAGCAATACCGAGCAATACAAAAAATACCGAGTTTTTTCTAGGAAAAATTAGGTATTTTTTGTATTGCTCGGTATTGCTCGGTATAGCTCGGTATAACTCGGTATTGGTCTTCACATGATGATATTGCTCGTTATTGTTTGGTATTGCTCGGTATTTGCTCGGCATTTCTCATTTTTTAGCGCGATTTTAACTCTGGGAGGACGTATCTCTACGTCAGGTGGGAGGACGCAATAATTTTTCCTTTAATGGACGACTAAAACAGGAGTCAAATAGCTTAATTAGATAGTCATTATCATTTGAAGAAATTAAAGTGTGATGTACTTACATTTTTTAAAAAATTTATGAAAATGCTTTTAGAAATTGCACGATATCGCCAATCAGGAAAGAATTGATGATTTAAGGTAATTTTTTTTAAAAGAACTACAAGGCTAATTCGGGCATTAGGATGAGCTTCAAATATTGTTAGAAGAAAATCCAGTAATTATAATTGTTGTTAATACAGTTGTTTATGTAAGTGTAAAACAAAAAATATATAACACAGCAAAAAATTGTCATAATAGCTATGACACATCTTGGCTTATAATAAAGAGCATTAAGCCTATAACATATGACAATGGAAAATCATAGAAGAGAGTAAAACAAAAGCTATAACATATCAATTACATTCCATAACCAATGAATCTTCTTACTATAACCAATAGAGTAAAGTATAATCCATAACGAAAGTGGTAATAGCACTTAAGTAAGTCAATTATGGCACCTAACTCCACATTGGTTTCCCTACGTTGCACCGCATCTTTCTGCTTATTTGAAGGCCTTAGCATAAGCAACCAATCACTTTTTTATACAAAATTGACATAATAAGCTATAGTAATTGACACCCAATTCTTGAGCAACAGTCAATGCATGTTTGTGTGAGAAACCCTTAACATCAAACTTGTTATATGTATATGTTCTCCCTCAAAAATCAAACATCACAGTTGAGGTCTCTATCTAAGACATGCAGGTCAAATTGATTAATGGTGTAGACAATCAAGTCTTAAGCTTCAATTAGGAGCTTATCCGCCGCTCCAAACCTACTTTACCATCTAAATAAGAAATTAATGTTTATTTCTTGACACAAATTTTATTGAAGTATTTGTTTAAAGCAAATATTATATGAAATTTTAAGAGCCAAGTGCTATTACCAGGGGAAAATATCAATTTTGAACTACAATGTGATATTCATCATCACATAAAAGAGTGCAAGTTCCATAATGTGCCTAAAGTATTGGTAATTAGTGTCGAGGTTATAAAAAAACAAACATCATGTTTTTCATTGTGCATGTTGAATATTATAGTATGATCATAACAAACAACAAAAGACTCATTATTTTCTAAGTCAACTAATGCAAATGTTATAGGATAAATCTAAGTATTGACATTTTGTTCAACTACCACGAGCAAAGTGCCTTTCACAATTTATATTCAAAAATATTTCATCTGCAATCTACTCTTAGTGGCATGCAGCCTTGAAGCCTTGAACTGAAACACCCAAAATATAATTATTTAAAATGTCCTTCATAGTCAACCTTCATCACTAGATTTTTTCTATGTTGCATGTACAAATAAGATTATAATTTCTGAAATGATACTTTGGTTGGCCTTCTAAAATATATGATAGCCCGCTCACAATAACGCAAATCCTTTTTAAAGAAAAATTAATGTTTTAGTCCCTCTTCATATTTGATATGCTAGTATTTTGCGTCAAATTAGGATTAGGTCTAACAAACTTCATGATCATGTGTCCAATGAGCCATAAATGAGCTTGCCAATGTTATTTTATCATAACATCCAAAGTACATATGTATTCTAATTTATGACTTCTGATCTTAAACATGTTCAACTTTTTCAAACTTTTAGGCTCGTAAAATCCATAAGCAAATTTTTGAAGTGCAATGGATATATCTCGCATTATTGCTTGATTTCTTCACATTGAGCTGAAATTTCTTTTTCACTGCATATAGATTCATCGCCCGCTTTAATTCTTTTTTCACTCTCAAAAAATTTTCCAACCACTAAATCAATTAAGGACGAACTTGAACATAAGGTATTATATTAGTAGCCACTATATTAGAGTTACTTTCAGACACCACTCTTCTAGTATGGGAGATATTCATGTGTGTTTTTGTATCGCGTATTATTGCTAGTAGATACATGAAGAATTATATGATCTCACTCGTACGTTTACTAGTTTCAAGTATGTCACAAATTGGGATTGTGCTCTCGAATAGACACCATAGTATTGGAAAATCCATGGATCCACTATTTTTCATAGCGTGTATGCCCATAATAACGCCTACTTCTACATGTGCTACATACAAAGCTTCACACATGTTCTTATCATCACCTATACTAGAAGTGGATGGCGAATTAATAGTTAATTTATCATCCTCATATATATAAATATTTTTAATTAGAATCTTCTTGTGAGTAATAGACATATATGAGAGATCGGCATTGAAGGGATATGAATATCTTATTCAAAGAAAATATAAGATCATAAATATTAGGCGCAGCTCAATTAGAGGAAACTTTTTCACTACACCAACCCATTTGAAGCAACCTTAAGCATATCTGAAAAAATACAAATTTATGCAGCTCTCTTTTTCTTTCTGCGCAAACTTTTTTTTTTATTTTTCTAGGAAGACATGGGCTTGATGCTAACACTTAAAGTTGTCATTTTTGAAGTAGGATGGAGAAATAGTCAAATAGAAGCAATTTTTTTTTCTAAGGTTTTTAAAGCAACTTAGGCTTCGTTTGGGACGGCTTTCTTCTTGCTTCCTGAAGCAGCTTTTTAGTACAAAAATTAAAATTTTTATACTAAGAAGCTGCTTTAAGAAGTAGTAAGAAAGCCGTCCCAAACGAAGCCTTAGGCTTCTTTTGGGACAGTTTTGGCTATTGATTTTTTACTGCTTTCAATAAAAATTTTTACTAGAAAGCTCTTATAAATAACGGTAGATTTCACTGCATGCATTAACTATAATTATTATTGTAAACAAAATTAAATTAAATTAAAAAAACAATAATTATTATTGTAATTTTTTATAAATAAAATATTTTTGATTGGGTGGCTCTTTTCTTCGCATCAATCGTGAAGGTAAAGAAAATTTCACCTTATATATAGTTATAATAAATTTTATAGATGAAATTTATTGCACTAGGATTCATCTCAAAATTAACTTAATAGAATTTTAATTAATTTATATTTGACCAAAAATTGATTTAGGCTCACCCGACCTCAACTCATATTTATTGTTGACGTGAAAAGCTCAATTTTGATGATGCATAAGAAATGATTTTTTATTTTTCCAATGGTATAAGGAATAGATCATATCCTACACTGAGCCGGATATAGCCCAAGGATTATATACATCCAGACCAAATAGACATAGGCTACGTTTGATATAGCTTTTTTACTACTTCTTAAAATAACTTTTTACTATAAAAATTTTAATTTTTATGATAAACAATTGCTTTAAGAAGCAGTATGAATGTCGTTACATATGAAATCTTAATAGCAAAAAAAAGATTCAGAATTGGGTATATGAATATATGAAAATACTACGCAGCAAAAGCTATCAAATTATACGTTGAAAACAACCATTCTGCGGACTAAATAGCATTTCAATGACAAAATGTTTTATTGACATACAAAACTGGCAAAGATGGCCGACCTGAAGCTGCCGAAAATATGCTTGTTATAATCTTATCTTATGATTAAGAATAATGGAATCAACATAAAGTCATAAGCCTATAAGTTGCAGCTAAGAATCAACTTTACATTCCAACATAAAATCGACCATTGGAGGAGACCAAAGTGTCATTTGCTAAGCCAATCACTGCACCGTTCGCTTCCTCTTTGATCTTTTGCCCTTCCTTGGGCCAGTGTAATTTGGAAGTCCTTTGCTGCCTGTTGTAGTAGCAGCATATGACTCATCATGTGCTCCATTCTGTCAAAAACATGGTCATCACGTTATCTTCAAAGCCCTCAAATTATGGCGTCTCAAATCAGAACTGAAGCTCGTAACAAGTAATAAAGATACAACGCTATAAAAAGACTTGAATGGGTAAGATGAAAACATTTCATGAAGACTTGTTTAAGCAAGCATTTATTTTGCTTAGAATCAAAATTTGGCTAACTTTGGTGAAGATGTGATCAATGCCTAAGATACCACTTTGGGTCCCCCCCTTTTGCAGCAATTTTTCAAAGCTTTACTTCCCCAAATGCAGCCACAATTATGCGTCGTTGCATGTTTCTTGTTGATTTTAAGAAACTTTTATAGTGGAAAGCAACCTTTCACAGTCAAATCTATTGGATTGTGGTCAATACAACAAAATTAGTACACATTTTTTACAAAAATTGAAAAATTTTATAATATCATCTCTAGTTTTCCAAAAAGAAAAAAATATTTTGCGAGGATTAATCATGCCGCCAAGCTCCCTTTCGGGGGTGGCAGCGGGTGGATACCCCGTTCCAAAAAAAAAAATCTATAACTATTTTAATAGATATATGCAATCACCCCAAACAAACCTTTTATCACCTCCCACCACCACCTAATTGCAACCTATGTGCCACAAAGCCAGTTGTTCTTCTTTTGCTAAGTGATTTGTGATTAGGCAAGTATTTACTTCTCCCTAAGATTGCAATTGCTGGGCGAGATTCTGTTTAATAATCATGTGATTGACATATTTACTTTCCATCATATCAAGAATTTATTTTTCCCATTTTAAGGTAATTTCATGTCCCCCCGGCTGCTCACATCATCAATTTGGATGTCTTTTATATATCTTATTGCATTCCACTATGCATGATGAGTTATGATGTAATTGATGTATCCAACCGAGCACAATAATGTCAATAGGTTGAATTTACCAGAAAGCTTTGTTAGATGTATGAATGATGCTGTTTAATGATATAGATACAGTTTTCTATAAAACAATGCCAGTAATTTTGACCTGTAGTAACCAAAGAAATGACCCAAAATGCAATTAACTTGGATAAGTGCAAAGGATTAAATTTAAGTTACATAAATGAATGCATAAGCATGAAACTAATAGCCATTTCGTGTTTAGTAGTACTATGTGTTTGCTATAATTAGCTTAGATATAATCAATAAATCAATTTGACCAAATTTTAGTGAAACACTTATCTCTTACAATTCAGGTCGATTTCAAATCAAACTCAACTTGGATCAAATAAACCAATTAGGAATTTAATAAGAATACTAACTACATAAATGAAATCCTACTAAAGCCCTAGCAGACTGCCTGGTGCAGAAAACCAAAAAAGAAAAGGAATAAAAGCCACGCAAACCTTGGACTCTCCATCAGTCAGTTCATCGGATTCTGAATCAGATGCCAGAATCTGATCTTCCTCCCTTTGCGATGCTTTGAACATTTTTCTACTCTCTTCTTCTTCTTTTAATTGCTTAAACCTAATAATAAATGGCTCAATCAGAAATCCAGATACGCAGGGAGAAATAAAAGAAGTTACAATGAATAAAAACCTTTCTCCACTCCTTCCAGACCGCTTTGCTTGTCCAGCACTTATGATGTCACCTGCATCAGGACTTACGATGGGCTTTGCACCACCTAATTTTCTCAGCCATAATTGCTGTGCAGTGCTGAGAATATTGTTTGTAAGCCTGATCATTGAATAGGAACAAAATCAAAATTAGATGATTTGTGAGCAATAGAATTACAGAATCAACAAAGCTGCTACGCAAACTTGATTAGACAAATAATGATTGCAAGAAGTGCATAAGGAATATAACTATATTAAGTGAAATTCTATGGA
This sequence comes from Dendrobium officinale, assembly GCA_019514585.1. Classification (NCBI taxonomy): domain Eukaryota; kingdom Viridiplantae; phylum Streptophyta; class Magnoliopsida; order Asparagales; family Orchidaceae; genus Dendrobium; species Dendrobium officinale. Next base: position 44,999,219 of record CM033694.1, read on the forward strand.
TACCTACCAATAAATAGATAATCCTGAGGGCACAGACAATGAAAAGTAGCCAATCATTAGAGGAAGAAACTTAAAAACGAGAAGTGTATTCTTGGATGATGGATCAGTCTGTCATTTCAACCTCAACATTAGTAAATCAGAATCAATAATCACTTGCTTGTCAGAACAATGAATTGAAGAATTTATGAGGATGAATAACCTCAGGTGGCTTCATAATTTCCATGGAGACATACTGAGAAACAATAAGCAGCACAGGGAGGACAAGATATGCTGCTGTGTCAGACCAGCCCAGGGGTGGATGTCCATCCTGCATCACATATAAAAATGCACCAATAAATAGAAGATCATCATGCTGAGGACCAATTCAAATAAGCATTCAGCATCATTAGTCTTATCCCAACTACTTGGGGGCTGGCTTTAAGAATCTTTATTTTTCATTTATTTTAGTTAATTTCTAGATGAGGTGTTAACTATTAACATATAATAATATTTTTTAAACTTCTATCCATGTACCTTAGGCCCTATCACCTGTCATCCCTAATCTTACAATAACTTCATCTACTCATTTTCCTATGTGCATTGTCTGTTCTTTATTGTAAATGTCTAGAAGACTAGAACTACCTAACTCTATTTTCCACTATTTCATCTTCTATAGATGCTATTTCTATCATCCCTCTAATAAATTCATTTTCTAGCCTTTACTATTTCCTCTATTTTTATTCCCATCATCTCCACATATCATTCTTATTTTTGCCACATCCATCTTAGAAGAGAACATTATGTCTACTTAAAAATATTTGCAAGTAAGAAGCTTTAAAAGCTTAATCAAACTCCAATAATTTAACTTTCATTAGTATACAAACAACAACAACAATAACATCAAGCTTTTATCCCACTATGTGGGATCGGCAACATGAATCTTTTTTTTTTTTTGTCATGTTAAGAGTCAATTTCTCATTTAAATCTAATAAAGAAATGTCATTTCTAATATTTTCTGACCAAGCCCTTTTAGGTCTACCTCTACCACTTTTAATATAGGTCAAATCTAATACATCTACTCTCCTAACCGGATCGCTAGAAGGCCAACGTTTTATATGACCAAACCATCCAAGGCGACTCTCTTTAATCTTATTTGTCGCTAGAGCTACACCAACATTTTCACGTACATGCTCATTTTGCATCCTATCTCTAATAAGAGTAAAGCCAGTCATCCACCCGAGAATCATCATCTCAACTTAATTATATGTTTCTCTTTTAATGGCCAACATGTTGCAACATAAAGCATTGCAAGTCTCACCATCTTATAAAATTTTCCCTTAAATTTGAGGGGTATTTTTCTATCACACAACAAGCTCAATGCATTCCTCCACTTCAACCATAAAACTTGAATTCTACAAATAATATCTCCATTTATTTCACCATCACTCTGGACAATAGACCCAAGATATCTCAAAACGTGTACTCTTATTAATGGCTTGATTGCCCAAAGTCACAATCCCCCCATTAGATCTATTACTATTAAAATTACACTCAATGTATTCAGTTTTAGATCTTCTCAAACAAAAATCTTTAGACTCTAAGGTTGACCTCCATAATTCAAGTTTGCCTTCAACTCCCTCTCTAGTCTTATCAACAAGAAGAATATCATTAGCAAAAAGCATATACCAGTACATACTCCTGCAAATGCTAGTAAGAACATCCATGGATAAAGCAAAAAGATTGGGCTTTAAAGCTGATCCTTGAAGTGATCCAATAAACCTAAGAACATCCATGTTGATATCTTCCTAGATATTATTCGGTATGAGCACTGGAGTATACGTGCCTGTATTTTGAGCTCAGCCTCTTTGCAATTTGATAAGTACGACAAATTTGAACAAAATGAGTGACATCCTATCGTATTTGCAACTAGAAGAAGTGAGTTTCAATGGTTGTGAATAGGACTGTAAACAAGTCAAGTTGAGTTGAATTCTTTCTTAATCAAGGAAAGTTCATATACCTAGCTCAAACTAGAGCTTGGCTAGAGTGAAAAGTATGATGCTCCAGCTCAACTTGAATGTTTGAGCTCGATAAGAAAGCTCAAGCTTGACTTATTTTCTAAGCATGACTTCTTATTTTGAATCTGGACAAGAAACTATTAATTAGGCCATTATAAATGTTTATTTATAGATTGATATTAATCGAGTTGGCTTAACAAGTTGACAAACCGATCTGGGTCGGGCCAAGCTTAAGCTCAAGCTCGTATAATAGATTACTTTGAATTTAAGCTAGAATGCAAACTCATTGCTTGATAAGCTTGACTCTTGAGCTCGTTTGTGAGCTGGCTTGACTCACTTACACCCCTAGCTATAAAAGTCTTAGCGCACCAAGGGTTGGCTGCCAGACTGCTAGGATGTGCCTCGCGAATGGCATATTCCCGCAGCAAAGTTCATGGACTACATAACTGATTCCCTTCAAATAAGAGCCCTTATTGTATATGGAAGTCACCAACATGTGTATGGTTGAAGAATTTATCCTGGATTAGGCCAAACTCTTCATTTTTCAGCATAGAGTTCTTCAACTCATCAAATCCAATGATTTTGGTTTCCAATGTGAGCATCAAGGTGGTGCACTTGCTCAAGCTCTGCAGCTTGGCTTACATGGCCTGCCATATGCTTGAATAAGAATGCGAATTTTTTAAAGAAAAAATATCCAACTCACATGCATCTATGATAAACTCTTTTGAGAGTTCATATATAGTTTCTATGTAAAATGAACTCCTTTTGATTAAGTAGTGCTCCTAATGTTGTAATGCCCTCACGAATGCATCAAGTTCTTATTTTCAAGCAATCCATTTTTGTCGAGCTTCATTGAGCTTCTCAATGAAATATTCGATTGGTTCATTAGGGCTCTAATTCTAATTATGCATATGTTAACTTCCACTTAAAACATATTCAAAGTTTTGAAATGTAAGAATCAATGCGAACCTCAAAATTTTCCTTCAAAATCTTAAAGCTTGTCTCCCTAGCTAAACTTCCCTTCTTGATAGAATTGGTAAAATGTGTAATGGGAACAAGGTTTAAAATTGCGTAATTAAGCCTCGAGGCGGTTTTCGTCCGTAAGGCGAGGCGTAAGCCTCGAGGCGATCTGAGGCGTAAGCCTCACGGACACAGAATTGTGTAAATGAAAAATTAAGGGTTTTAGCAGGAAAATAATAGCAATTTTGTACCTTACAATAATAACATCTAAATGATATATGAAAATAGTGGAAAATAAGAAAGTAGATGCAATAAAATCATGTCCCAAAGTACAAAATCACAAAATATTAGTTCCAAGAAGGGTCCCTCCGCAATGACGAAGACCCATTTTCCTTGCCTCTTACCATGATCCCTAATGAAAGAATCGAAAATCACACAAAAAATTTCAAAAAATCTAAAACCCTAGAATTTCTTTCACTTCAAAAATCTAACCAAAAAGTCAAAAAAATACCTAAAATCGTTTGTGGACTTCTCCTACAAGGAGGCCGGACACTTCAACTTCGTCGGAGAGAGGCGGCGCCGGCGGGAAGGATGGACGACCGTGCGGGACGCCTTCGGTTTCGCGAACAGAGAGCTGGAAGCGAATTTTTTCGGAAAAGAGGGAGACCGTGCGAGATGAATGGAGGAAGAGGTTTAATTTTAAGTGGGTGGGGCCTATTCTGTGAGGCGTACGCCTCACCCAGAATTGCGCAATTGCGCCTCTGAGGCGTGCCTCAGTCCAGGTGAGGCGTACGCCTCAGCCAGGTGAAGAATTGCGTAAGCCTCGAGGCGTTTTTTGGTCAAATTGCGCAAAGGCGCGCCTCTAATTGCGCAATTTTAAATAGAGAATGGGAATGCTAAATTTGCGAATAAAACGGCGATAAAATGTAGTGAGCCCAAGGAAATTCACACCTCATGAATGCTCGTGGGTATAGGCCACTCTTGGATGCTCTGAATCTTAACGTCATCCACTTGAGTGTCTTGCCCATTGATGACCAAGCCCATAGATAGAATTTGGTTGGTGAAAAATTCACGTTTCGGTTATTAGGTGCATAGAGGTACTAGACACATTACATAACTCGAAGGGCATTAGTTGCTACTTATGGAGATTATACATGATTTTGAATGTCATCTTCCACTCGTCTCCAAGATGCATATAGGCTTGATGGAACCCACACTTGAGATCGAACTTAAAGAAGATATTGATCCTTCTAATTTGTCTGGAATATCTTAATATTTACTATAATTTTGTTAGTAGCTCGGCTAGCGGTCCATGAACATTCGCTATAAGTTATCCTCCTTAGGCAGTGGGATGGTGGGTATGATGCAAGGTCTAACACTCACTTGGATGAGTTGACGAGATAACTATCGTCAATAGTGGCCTGCAAAACAATGTGCTCCTTTGGGCACATCTAATAATGCGGATAATTAAGAAGACTTGTCCTTGGAATGAAGTCGAGTTTGGTGGTGTATATCCCTGAACGATAAGAATTCAAGCATTGCATCCGCCATCTGCAAGTTATGAAATTCCTTTAATAATTCTTCAAACTCTATTGGCATACTTATAGGTGTAGAGGGGGGCAGCTTTGCCACTAACAGCAAAATGAATTCACTATTCTTGAGCTAAGTAAAAAATGCAGGCCCTGAGGTTGTTATCAAAGTAGGAATATGATTGGGTTTCTAGTCTCCGGAGCTGAGGAAAAGAGCAGGGTCTTCCTCTCATTCCATAGAAGGTAGATGACTATTATCCTTGTTGCAGTACGTAGCACTCACATCAAACTGTCATGGATCTCCAAGGAGGGCATGACAAGCATACATGTCTACCACATCGCATTGAATGGCATCCTATTAAAAATTTCAAATGGCAACCATACTTAACAATTTTTTGTAATTAGCATCTCACTCCCTTTCTTTATTCACCTGATTCTTCAGCTGAGACAACATTATAACAATCTATGCAATGCTAGAAATTTATACTCATTGTATTTGAAGAATGGTAAACAAGTTATTGCAAGCATGGTAAGTTATAGAATACCATCTAATACAAGTAAAATTGGGTTTATCTCTCTACTGATCAATCATGATAGAAAATGAACATTGATCAACTGGATTGTCGAACTTTTTATTACCACAAAAGGTATAAGCCAAGAGATTCCAGAACCAGTTTGTCGAGCAGCAATTGTTGTTGGACCTCCCAATGATGGAATCCAAAAAAACCCTTCTGTCAGCAAGCCCTGATCTTGTAAGAACAAATTTATTTCAGTTAAAAAACCTTAGAAAACAAAATTCTTGGGTAAGATAAACCATGCTTTAGATGATCCGTCATTTACCTCATTTGCTACATTTGAGAGAGCTTGATACAAGCCAATCCAAACTGGTATTGTCGCCAAAGTTGGGAAACAACCTGTCAAGTTAATAAAATAAACCAATTAATAGGGTACGCAAATAATATCTGCAAAAACACTTAAGAAACATAAATGTTAGTGAAGGAAGTTAGAAGGTTTACTAGGCATGTTTGGAAACCTAATTTACCATAGATTATATATGCAAGAGTCAGCCCAAAAGGGAAAAAAAAAAGAGCCAGCCCAAAAGGAAAGACAATGCAGAGTGATTTTAAATTCACTTGATCCATGAATCCCAGTAACTAAACATACAGTAAAGTTGTAATGCATGTGAGGAGATAGAAATTGGAATATGCAACTAAACGACTATTACAAGCCCATCCAATACAAACCTGCTAATGGATTCACACCAGCCTGCTTGTATAACCGAGCTGTCTCAAGTTGTATTCTTTCCTGAAATGACGTTCAAAAATCAGACTAACAAACTCCACATAAGAAAAAACCAATAAATTTTGCACGAGATAATCAACTCTTCTAAAGAGTCCATAGATGAAGAATTACACTACTAGCAGACAAAATATAAACCCAACAGATTAGCTAAAATAAAAAGAAAACCATCATCATCCATGATGACATGACTCATTCACTCCCTAAGCTTAGAGGAAGAAAGGGTCGTCATCATCACATCATTGAGGCTGAGATGACGCAACCATTCTCTGAGCTCGGTGGAAAAATAATGTCATCATCACCATTAGCCTTATCACAAAAAAAAACATGCCATAAAATAATGTTGTATTAATTATTCAGTGATATCTCAATTCCATAGGTGTAAGGTTTCAAGAGTTGGACATATATATATATATATATATATATATATATATATATATATATATATATATATATATATATATATATATATATATTTTACCTACTGGCTACTGAAGCACATGCTACATCTGCATAGGAAACCACGAACATATAACATGTTCCTATATTTAAAAAAAAGAAACTGATAGAACTATTTAAGTTTATACTTTATACTACTACTGCTATAACCACCAGCACCACATAGAGAATGTATAGAGCAAAACCACTTCACCATGGCACATTAGGTCTCCGTGGCAAGGAATTGCATTGATAGCAAAGCAATCATTATTCATGGCTTTGAACATTCATGATAGGCTAAAATATGAAAAGCATGCAATTAAGTACTCATGGCAAAAGTGGATATGCCATTGCACAGATATAAAAAATAAAAAAAATAGAAAAATTATATATTAATTCAACAATTTTACGATCAAATTAATGAATGCTCAACAAAAATGAAGACAAATTATGCAAAGCAGATAACTGCAAGAAGAAATACCCAATTACATATTCAAGCCCAATATGCTAACATCGATTCTCACCATTCCGTGTATCTGCTAATACAAATATAGGGAAAAAAAGATTTATAAACTGCACTTTTTAAGTCCTTAGCACCATATTACTAATAAAACCACATTTTCAAGATGTCTTCAAAATTTTAATCAATAGGATATTTCATGAATTCTACCCTCCATTATCAATATCCTTTCCAGTTTCCTCCTCTCATCAACTTTTCCTCTTGCAAAGTTTCCTCCATTTATTTCCTTTGATGTCCTTTCTTAGCCTCTCTCATGAATATTACTTATTAAATCCTAATATTAACATTTAGAAAATACCGAGCTCAGTTTACTTCCAACGTCAATGATAAATCCATAGCATAGCTGCCATAACATTTCTTTAAAAGCTTGACAACCCATTATGAATAATATCCCTGCCTCTTTAATGGATGAGCAGATAGAAACTCTCTAGCCAATTATGTTGACCAGCCAAGCAGAGACTACAAAACTTATCCTTCCGAAATCCAAATTATTACATGCATCACATCATTGATAGGACAAGGTAAGTCGCATCCACTCATAATAACCGTCATCCTTAGCAAAGTTTTCTAGCAAAAATTAGTGCACAGTAAATGTTGAATTACCCTAGATTCAAAGGCATCTAAAAAGCACATACAGTGAACTTTCTTTCAACGAAAGGATTGCTTTTTTGGTGTAGTATTGGAATGTCATACGTGATCATGATTCAAATAAACATAATTATCTAGGCCACTGTTTTCCTAGCGTATTACTTTTTTACAGCAAACTACAAGTTGTTTGAGAATTTCACAGTACTCCTTCAAGTATGATAAACATTGATTTATGCTTGTTGATCAATAAATACAGAAACAAAAAAGCCGAATAGTTCAACAAAACATAAACGTTGGATACACATTGTTGACCTCGATAGTCGCTCTGAGATCTACTTGACCAAACATGATGAAAACGGCAATTAGAAGATGTGATGTCGTGCAAAAGCTGTTTAAAACACATTGAACAAAAGTTGAAATCGCCCAAACGGCGTCCATTCAAGAAAAGGACAATGCTGACACAAGTAAGACAATTGAAACAGTTAAAATCGCCACTCATATCACCCGACATCTTCGCACACAAAATAAAAAATTTCGCTCATATTAGGTGATGATACGGTGCCGTTTTGCATGAGCGGCAAAAATTATATATATATATATATATATATATATATATATATATATATATATATATATATATATATATATATATATATATATATATATATATATATATATATATAGTAATAATAATAATGATAATAATGTCAAATAAACTTCATTTCTCCCTCATTCCACCTATTCTCTGTCTCACGTCTTACCCACTCTTGCGCCGCACAAATTCCCCATTTCTCGCACATCTCCGTACCCTCAACCAACGTCAACCCCCATTTCCTCCCCCCTTTCTCGGTAACTCTCTTCTTCCCTCACCCTTTCGTAATCTTACTTGCACTCTCTCCCCTCTTAATTTCAGTACCACCAAAGTCGCACCCATCCATGCCAACACACCCTATGCTCATATCTTGTGCACGACGTTGCTTGCGTGAGAGAAACCCTACACCGCAATCTGCCTTCCCCACAAACTCGTAGTTGAAGCTTGTTGCCATTTTCCTAGCCCACCAGCTGCTCACAGACATCATTGTTGAACACCCTCCCCTTCTCTCTCTCTCTCTCTCTCTCTCTCTCTCTCTCTCTCCACTTTCTCTAAATCTCCTCCATTCTCTATCTCTCTCTCTAATACTCTCTCTACACCATCTCTCTCACTTTCTATCTTCTCTAAATTCTATCCCTCTCTCTCTCTCTCTCTCTCTCTCTCAATTCTATCGCTCTCTTCTCTCTCATTATCTCTCTTATTCTCTCTAGCACACACACTCTCTCGAACTTTCTCTCTCACTCTCACACTTCTTCTATCACTCTCTCCTACGCTCATTCTCTTTCTTGCCTCTCCCTCCACACCCTTTCCCTCTCTAATTCTCTCCCTCTTCCACTCTCTAATCCCCTCTATCTTTTCTCTCTCCTCTTTCTCTCTAAAGAGAGAAGCATAATCTTAAAAAAAAATTTAAAAAGAAAAAAAAAAGACCATAAGAAGAAGAAAAAAAAGAAAAGAATATATATATATATATATATATATATATATATATATATATATATATATATATATATATATATATATATATATAGCATACCATGCTTGCAACCTTTAAAAACCTCTAAAATCCCAAATGAAATGTGTTCGGAGCGACGAGCAAAACCTATGCACGCTTTTCTTAGTTGCAGGAGGAAACTCGTAAAGGAGATTCGCAATGCAACAAGTAAGCCATGTATGTGCTATTCATAGCACAAAGGGGTAAATTTAGGTACATATGCGCATCTTTTTTGATGTGATGGACAAATATGATTTACAAAAAAAAAATCTAAAGAATCATGCATGTCTTTCTTAGCTAGTGGGATAGAAAACCCTGGTCGTGGTGCCTTACAACACTGACCATGTGTACATCTTTTTTAGAGTGGTGGGAAGGCCTATCAATCCTTATGATGCCCCCTACAAGAGAGAGACACCGGTATATTGTCGAAATTTACACTAATAGGGAACCTGAATAGGATAAAATAAAAATAAATTTTGGACACAAATTAGGAAACTAAAATGACATTAAGTTGAATGTGAAATCCCAAAATAATTTAATGAATAAAAATTGCAAAAAAAGAGCAATATCTTACAGGGGACTTGTAATGAACTCTAAAGCTAGCCAAAGATAAATAAGTAGAACTTCCTTCCCGCTCCTAGAACCCTCATGGACACTTAAAAGTCCTTAAAAGCACACCCGACAAATTTTTTTTTTAACACACCCAACAAATTGAACTTGTGACGAAGATGAACTAGAAGGCTACCCTATTTATAACACCAAAAACTAATTTACCATGGAACCTACCCAACTAAAATCCAATTATATAAAGACAATAAATGATAGGTGTGAAAAATGTGATATATTTCTTATCCATAACGCTCATAACAAAATCTGTAACATACATACAAGCGGACAAATGCAAGCAATAATAGAATTAAAATGCAAAGTCACATATGATACAACAACATCACATTCAAATAAACAACCATCACGTAGAACTTTTACATATCTCCAACAATTGAGTCGACATGAATGTCTCTAAATAAAGTATACCCATAACTAACTTGGGCCAAACAAATTGCACGGGGAAGGAATACAGGGTTATTCATTCAAATTTCAAGTAGTATGGTAGCAAGGGCTTCTATGCAAAAAGATCCAAAAGCACAAGCACCCGCATTGCTAATTGATTTGGCATGGCACAAAAAGCAATGAAAATGCACATTTCTGCAAGTTAATAGGAAAGCAGCATCTAAGTGTAAGTGACTCCCAATGAAGTAGTGCCAGAAAAAGCCTTATATGTTAGAATTACACTAAACTCATCATATTTCTTTTCTTTTCTTATTTTTTTGGTGAGAAAGTTAAGTGCCGATGCACAAGTATGATGTAGGTGGGACTTGATCTCAAGACCTAGACAACAACTTTAAAACTATTTACCAATAAAGCTTGCTAACACCCACACCCATTGTATTTCCTCCGCTCACTTCCTGAAACTATTGTTCACTATGCTGCTCCAAAAAGCCCTCAGCTCCAAAATTGCTAACAGAAAGCACATTCTAGCAAAATGTACGCATATTACGCAAACTAAGGAAGAAAAATGCCCTTCTAGAGCAAGTTCATAACCAGCCCTTTGGTTATGGACTAAAAAGAAAAGAATTGCAGCATAGACTGAATTTGAATATTAGAACACCTCTTTCATTTTCCTCATCCATCAACTTGGACTTAACGCACCAACTTCCATATGTCATCACCAAATTGTGCCTTCTCTTCATTCACAGAACCTCTCACGACTTACAAGAGTAAAAATCCACACAAAATGAAAAGAACAAAAAGGTCATTACAAAAGAGCCTGATCCTGAAGCATGAATAAGATTTTCATAAAATGGGAAGCTAAACATGCATGAGCAAGAGGGAACAGAACAAACCTGGTTGCCTGCATATCTTTCTTGGATAGCCTTGATCTTTGGTTGTAAATTTTGCATGGCCAATGTTGATTCCACCTGAACAGTAATAAGAGTAATGATAATAATTTGCAGCATTATTGATGTTAGTTTTCTCCATCTAATTATTGTGAATTTTTCTGTTAATATCTGGTTCTGAAAATAAGCAGACATGGTCAATTCAAGAAATCTTGATGCATAAATATCACGCAGCAGAAGAAAGAAATGAAGCTACCAGAAAATTATGTCTATAAGCCCTTAATACCAAGATTTGTGTGCCCTCATATACAGAAACCTTAAGTTTACAGAAATACATTTTCAGAATATCTAACTACAAGCAAATAACCTTAGACATCCTTAACAAGCATTGGTATGAACTAACAAGAAAACCAAAAAATTAGGACTTCATGAAGTTAATGTTATTTAGCCTTTAATAATAAGCATTGCATTCCCTCATAGAGGGCAGACAAGTTTTGTATTTCCAATATAAATTTTACCAAGGGGCCAACTGATAGCATGCTTTAACCTGGATTTTGCAAGATTTAACATGAATCAGTCCAAATTGAATTTTTGAAATACCTAAATCAAATTACTCAGTAAAAAATGGATTTACACAATTTATGTGATTTTGTGATCTCCACTACATGGTTTTCTCCATTCTCCATTTGGGGAGAATTGGAGACTGTGGTAGGCATTGAAGCAATTGTGAGCAAATTCTTTGCGAGTAAGATCAAGGTCAAGGCCAACACAAAGTTGTTCAATAAGTTTAAAGAATTGTTTTTTGGTGAGTTTGAGGGACCTCAACATGGAAGCAATTGACCACGTAAATGAGGGGAAGGAGGTCTTTTTATGAAGTGGGGGAACTAATCGGTATTTTGAAAGAAAAAATACACTGGCCAACAATATTGATCAGTTTTTTTACCAGTATGATCGTTATATAGTGAGCAAAGCGGATACACATCACTAGCAGCAAGAGGGTAGGAGGTGTCCAACCAAGTGTGGTAGTGTGCTTTGCAGTGTGGAGTGGCAGTAGGGAATGATGGGGAAGAGAGAAGTGAAGAGAAATAAGATGGGAGGGAGGGTATACTCAAATTACTTTTTTTTTTTTTTGCACTGTTATGATAGCAAAAAAAAGTGGAGGGTTGCGTTAGGTAGTCGACAGCCAGCGTAAAACTTGTCGAACAATAAATTTTAGTAGTAATAGACCTAGTGAGGGGATTGTGACTTTGAGCGATCAAGTCATTAATAAGAGTACACGTTTTAGATATCTTGGATCTATTGTTCAGAGTGATGGTGAAATAGATGGGGATATTATCAGCAGAATTCAAGTTGGATGGTTGAAGTGGAGGAATGCATCGGGCTTGTTATGTGATAGAAATGTACCCCTCAAACTTAAGGGAAAATTCTATAAGATGGTAGTGAGGCCTGCAATGCTTTATGGTGCCGAATGTTGGCCTTTAAAAGAGAAGCATAATACTAAGTTAAGTGTGGCAGAGATGAGGATGCTCAGGTGGATGAGTGGCTTTACCCTTAGAGATAGGATACGAAATGAGCATATACGTGAAAAGGTTGGAGTAGCTCCAGTAGAAGATAAGATTAGAGAAAGTCGCCTTAGATGGTTTGGTCACATAAAACGGCAGCCTTGCGATGACCCGGTTAGGAGAGTAGAGGTATTAGATTTGACTTATGTTAAGAAAGGTAGGAGTAGACCTAAAAAGACTTGGTTAGAAAATATTAGGAATGACCTTTCTTTATTAGATTTAAACGAGAATTTGACTTTTAATAGGACACAATGGAGAAAAAGGATTCATGTAGCCGACCCCACGTAGTGGGCTAAAGGCTTGATGTTGTTGTTGTTGTTATGATAGCAAGTTTAAATGTCAAATGAGTGGAGAAAGAGTGTGTTGATTCCTAAGAATAAAGGTGATGCACAAGAGTGTGCAAATTATAGAGAAATTAAGGTAATGTGCCATACATTAAAATTATGGGAGAGATATACTAAGCATAGGTTATGGCATGATACTAATGTTTCACAAAATCAATTTGGATTCATGTCAGGTAGGTCTCCTATGGAAGTTATACATTTATTTGGAGGATTTATGGACGAGTACAGAGAGAATAAGAAGGATCTACATATGATATTTATTTATTTAAAGAAAGCATATGATAAAGTTCCAAAAGTAGTGCTTTGAGAGTTCTAGAAAAGAAAAGAGTTAATAATGTTTATATTTAAATCGTTAAAGTTATGTATGCAGGAGTTGTTGCTTGTGTTCAAACACAAGGTGGTTTGACTAAAGCCAATTAAGACAAACTCACACACACATCACATTCTCAAGCCAAAGATCCGAAACAACATATCAAGATAAGTTGTGTTTCATATCCTAAATCCAGTAACAGAAACCAACTAATTTGCCAAGATGCAGATGAGGATAAAACCATTCACCTGCTTCTTAGTCAGAGGAAAGGTTGCCGCTTTCACAATAACAGTAAGCAATATGATTGCAAAACCATAGGCATACGGCACATGAACAGCAGAAAGCCCATCCTTCAGAACCTGCAAATGAATTGAAGAAAATAAAAAATCAATCATTAAAAAAAACGCAGATTTACCCCCCAAACAAGGCTCTCTCCCCTTTAAAACCTGGGCTCAAACTAGCACCAATTTCTCTATTCGGAGACTAAAATAAAAAGCAATGAGAAATACCAAATTACCTTCAGAACAACTTCCATGGCGTCAGAGATAAAACCAAACCAACCCCCGTTTTTCTGAGCCGCCGCTGCAGCTGTCGTTTCAGACGTAGAAGGATCCGCAGCCAGCAGAGCGTCCGCCAACGTGAAGAGCAACCCCTCCATCCTCGAAGTAATTCGGCCCAAGTCAAAAAGGGAATCAAAGCCGTTTGGTTGAGGAAAATCCCCGAGGCTCATCCGAACCCTAGCAACCGCTCGCTGGGGCCTCGAAAGCGGAAACCCCTGTCTGCCATGGCGAACATGGAGGGGTAAAGGGGTAGCGAGGAAGTACGCAGGGCAGATAGCTAGGGATTTCGCCATTGGGGAAGATTCCGTTTTCTTCTAGGATTTTGCTTCCATGAGAGAGTAGAAATTGGGAGGGATGAGGCAGGAAGGCGTCGTGCACTCAACAGGCAGAGAAAGATTTGCACTTTGCGTTCCGTCTCTTACAGTTATCCGATTCCGATATTTTGTTGTGAGGCGGCAAAATTGGCTTAAATGGTAAAGATCGCTATGTTATTGTTTTTTCATGGTCATGGCACCGAAGGAATCAAAGATTCAAACCCAATTGAACCAGAAATCATTACTTGCGGGCTCCGGACTCAGCTCTGTTGACTCCAATGAAATTGTGTATATGAATTGGACACGTGAATACTTAATATATTTTATTTTTTTCTGGCAAGCTCGATTGAGCCAACTCAGAGGAGGTAATTTTGATTTTTTTGAAAACATCCTTCACTGTCCAGTTCAAATTTACGGTTTAGAATTGCCGTTCTTTTTTAAAGAAATTCCGGGAAAGCTTCTCAATATTTAGGATTTTGACTCAATAAAACTTTTGATATCTATTGCAAAAGAAAAAAAATTGAGGAATAGCACATGAAGATGAAGATTGTTTTGGAGGATGACGTTGCATTCTTCAAGCACATGACATGCCCATAGGAATCAGAGGCCAAAAGGCGGTATGCAAACATCCAGAAAGACTTTAAGTAGAAAAAATTATAGCCAACCATGAAAAGTTTACGGTATGAAATGGATGTTACTTTGGTTGGAGGTGTTTTATGTCTCAACTTATCAATAAATTTCAAAATCCTCCCAAGTTTTTGGGTTCCTATAACAACACAATGTACACAAGCTTGTAAACAATCAATACATTGTTAATATGTGTTGATTGTATATTGCTTGTATACCATCTATGTAATGATTGTGTATTAATTGTGTATTAACTATGCACAAGCAGATGTGTATTGATATGTAATAGCTTGTATATATTGCGTACAAGCTATGTGTTGATTGTGTATTAACTGTATACAAGCTATGTATTGATTATGCACAAGTTGTGTATTGATGTGTAATAGCTTGAATAAGCTGTGTATTGACTATGAATCAATTGTGTATTGACTATATATAAGATGCATATTGACTGCATTGATGTGTGATAGCTTGTACATATTAATTATATATAGATTATATACAAGGTGTGTATTGATTGTATAAAAGTTATGTATTGATTGTGTATTGACTGTGTACTGATGTGTGAGCTTGTACACATCTATACAAGTTATGTATTGGTTGTGTATAAGTTGTGTAATGATTAAGTACCAGCTGTGTATTGACTGTCAAATTGTGTACCAACTTTTATCCATTATCTATTGATTGTGTATTGACTCTTTATAATATGTTAATTGACTTTTTATTTATAAGTTGTGTATAATTATGTACCAGCTTTTATTGATTGTGTAGCATCTTCTACACACTGTGTAAGTTGTGTGCTGACTTTGTACAACTGTACGTTGAATATGTATTGATTGTGTACAATATGTGTATTTATTATTTATTTACAAGCTATGTTGTGATTGTGTGCCAACTTCTAAACAGGGTGTGTATAAAGATGAGAAAGAGGTATACGATGTGTATTGCAATTATGTCCATAATGCTGATTTTAGCGTTCGCAATGATCATCACATTTACTGGCCAAATTTGGAAAGATAAAATGCAAGAATTTTGTTTGTTCAAAAACTTGATTTGAATTGATGAATAAATTTTTGAAAATTGGAGACCATAACGGGTTGTCCAGCTATGATTAGCTTTGTAGTGGATAAAGCTGGATATTAGAAAGTACAAAAATGTATTGAAAGCCACAATCATGAATTGGCTAGACAAGAAGACCAACTTCTACTTTGATTATGTAAGAATACGGGTGATGAGAAAGCATCAATTTTTAAACTAATGACAAAAGTCGGGATAAGAATCGTTATTTCAAGATAGACAAGTTGATGACAGTTTGTTTGCATGGGAAGTCCAAATTAATGAATTTAATAGATTGTTAAATTTTTTTTCGGTTGATGGAATAAAAAAGATAGATTATGACTAATTTGGTGATGTGATAATTTTTATACTAGTTATATGCTTAATAAATATAATTTAGTTTGTGCACCATTTATCGGAGTTAATAATCATTAGTAGAATATACTACTTGGGGTGATTTTTCTGTCAAATGAAATAATTGAATCATTTATATTATTGTTTAAAACATTTATATGAATAATGAGTGATAAATATCAAATAATAATATTTACTTATCAGGGCCAAGCAATGACTAGAGTCGTAGAAGTTGCATTATCTTAGACACATCATATACTATGTCAATGGCACCTTTATAAAAAGATTTAATCAAAATTATGTTGTTTCAATAGTAATAACAAAGTCAAATGACTATTTTATAAGTGTTTGAGTATGTGTGACTATGAGGTGGAGTCCAAGAAAATATGGTCTGACATGATCCCATAAGGAAGCCTCCACAGCCATGATTGGTTGAAGGAGCTTTATAGCATAAGGAATAAGCAATCTACAATATCTAATAAAGATTTTAGCATAGGTATTCTATCAACACAGCGTAACGAGTTTACTAATAATATGTGTCATGGCATTTCGAAGCCAATAAGTTTTATAATTGATTATTTTTTGGTCTTAGAGATGGCAGTGATGACTTGGCACTAAAATGAATATGATGAAGATTATAGATGAAGCCAGTTCAAAATAGTACATGTAATAAAAAGCAACCAAATACTAAATCAATTTTCTTTATTTTATTCAAGAAAATCATATTAATTTTTTAAAGAAGAATTTTTATAGGGTGTGGGTGGAATCTGTATAAAATATACCTCAAATGATTTATCAAAATTTTTTTTTAAGAACGTAGAGAATAAGGACCAGTTGATCCTTTGGACTAATTATTTTGATGCAAAAGAGGGTACCATTCAATGCACCTACGAGAAGTTTGAGATGATGCTTTTTATATGTTATTAATGTATGAGAGTTATAAGATAACTAGATATTGTGAATATTATTCCTGTAAGGTACTTACTACTGTGATTGTCAGCAAGAGCTATATATATGGCCCCATGTTCATAGGTTCAAGAAAGTCGTCTAAGGCAGGTAGTGGCCTAATATTCAAAAATCTTATTGGAAAATTTTCATATCAAATTATTGCTCGTGCACGAGGCAAAAAGGAGGTAGAATATTATATGTTGGCTTCAATAAAGGAGGTGACTAAAAATATAGACATGATCCTTGATGGCAACATGATCCTTGATGGCAAAACAAAGAACCACAAGTTTCTTGGCAATACATAGGGTAGCTGATGTAGAACTATATGCTAAATCGGAGATTTGCACAAAATATTTAAGAGTAATTTCAGATTATTGTTATTAGCAATTAAAACAACAACGTAAAACAAATAAATGGTTACTTTCGCTTAGGTTAAGCCACACAAGAGACTAAACTAAATCAAAACACATAGAAAAACTAAAACATTGCAAGAGAAGTAGTTTCCAACTTAACCAAGACTTAACAATGAAATCTAATTGCGAAGAAGTAACAATCCTACGATTACTAAAGGATGGCGAATAATAGACACAGTTTCTTGCTTGGACAATTCTCAATAAGGTAAGTAGAATTTGAAAAGTAAATGGATCTAGGAAGAAGATCACCTTCTTGGAGAAATGTCGTGAGTTATTACGAACCTTCCGTTAGTTTCTCTTCCCTAGCCTTGATCACCATGAATAGCAGTGAGTACGTGGTCTTCTCTTTGGATCAACAATGGTTGGGGTCAATTCGAGGAAGGCCAATGAGGAGTTCCATGCAATCTTAGCCTTCGTACACCAAAACCGGCTTCAAATTTCGGATCGATCTTCCATCTTCAATCAAAGTAGGAGATACACCTTGAGAGGAGGGTGAAGAGAGAAAGAGAGAGGGGCGATGGGAAGAGAGTGTCCGGCGGGTTGTGAGGGAGAGGGAGGCGGCTAGGGTTAGGGGCGGCTAGGTTAGGTGGAGTAGAATTTGTGTAATATTTTCATATTTAAGTAAAAGTGGAGGGAAATTTATTGGATTTTGAATTTCAAACAGCATGTATTAAAGTCCTTTAATGGAGCATTAAAGGAGGGGGCCCATTAAGGGGGGCCGGCGGCATGTATAGGGGATTGGGAGTGAGGGAAAAGGAGTTATGTGTTTCCTAATTCGCTTCGCCAAATTAGTTATGAAAATCTCAAATCCGCTCAAATTCAAAATTTGAGATTTGAAATCTCATTGAAAACTTTCCTAATTTGGCGTCGGACAAATTTGGAAACTTCCACCTTGAATTTCAGAATTTGAAATTTTGTGGAGAATCAATGAGGGGATTAACAATTGATGGAGGAGTTGAAGGGGAAAACACCAGGGGGAGGCCGGCGGTTCAGGTGATGCCGGCGGGATGAGGGGGCGATGGATCTTGGGGAGGTGGTGAGGTTTGGCTAGGGGCAATTATGAAAAGGTTGTTGGTGGGGCGGGTGGATGGCGGTGGGCGTGGATAAAAGAAAATAAAGAAAGGGAGATAAACCAAGAGCCATCGGTGGCAACTGTTGAGTACGACGGGTGGCCTCTCCTAGGCTCCACCAAGCTTACAACTCTCTCTCTCAAGCTCTCACAAAAGCTCCAAGAAGAAGACAATGCAGGAAAATAATCATATCATTCATTAACCATCAAAAGTACAAGACGAAGGCTATAAATAGCCTAATACAAAGACATAAAATAAAAGACTCAAATACCCTCGAGGGGCTACAAGACTCAATCCCTCAAGCAAGGGTAAAAAGGAAAAAATGCATAAATAAAAATACACCAAGGTAAAATGATCATACTAAAATCAGAAATACATCGGGTAAATCGTGGCCGTAGATCTACGGCCACGTCGACGGTAGACTTTCCAGCTGATGTCCCCATCAGTAGCATTATTAATTTGAAAGATCCACTAAAGTGTAGGCCTAAATGCTCCTATAATGCAAGGCTAAAGAGTCATTGAGAAAAGAAAAAGAAGACAGTAAAATTTAACTTACAAACTAATTACTTTTTATTGTATATGATAAGATAATATATATTTTACTAAGATTAGTTTTACCAATAGAGAAACTTGTCGTGAAGACAAATGTAACAAATATGTCTTCACCTTCAAGTCAGATTAAGTTCTTAAGCATGCCCGATTGTTTCAATAAGGAATTCATAAATGGGGAAGCAACTAGTATGCCAAGGCCTGAGTACAAGAGGATGATAATGGATACCATTACTTCAGAATAATAATTGCATTAAATTTAAGTGTAAAGATTAATGATTAAATTAAAATAATTCATTATAATAATGAATGGTTCATATATTTTTCATTCAATGTAATAAGTTGAGTTGATTTAATTCATTGTCATGTTATTGAACATGTGTATTTATTATGTATTAACTATTTTTCAACTGTGTATTAGTTATTTTTTTAACTGTGTTGAACTTATAAAGAATAATTTTTTTGATACACTATCAAGATAAATTCAATACTTATGAATTATGTATTAACTGCATATTTACTATGTATTGATTATATTTCAACTATGTATTCACTATGTATCGATTGCGTCTTGATTATGCAATGGTATATCAACTATGTATTGCATTTTCAAAATTAGGTTTCAAAGATTTTAATTTCTAAGCAAATTTTGTTCATTTCACTCTTTATTAACTATTTCTCAACTATGCATTAATTGTGTATTGGCTATTTTTCAATTGTGTATCAATAATGTATCGAATGTGTATTAAGAATTGAATTTATAAGTAATAGTTTTTTTGATACATTGTTAAGATAGCTTTACTGCATATTAACTGTATATTAACTGTGTATTTACTGTATATTGAATGTGTATTAATTGTGTATCGATTATGTATCAATACTAGTGATTAAGAAACTACTTATTTAATTGCAATTCATTAAGAAATTTTCTATCAACTGTATAGAAAGTGTAGATATGAAAATAAGAAATTTCTTATCTAATTGTAATTCATTAAGAAATTGACATGTGTTAGTATAAGTGATTTTTTTGGTTGGTTAGGAGTCTGTTTCACAAATTAATTTAACTAGAGCATTCTAGACATGTTGGGCTATTTTATTAAATTTTTTTCAAAATTTTTTGGCCCCCAGATTTGAAGATATAAACGGATTTATAAGTATTTTATGCTAAAAACTAAACAATCTGCATAATTACCATTATGCCCTTAAGATATTTTATTATAATTTTTTTATCCACTTAATAATTTAACATAACTGAAAATGAAACGGCTTATAAGAAGATCTATAAGTTGGTTTAGATATTTATTAAATAAATAAATAAATAAGATATGTATAATAAAATGTCTTAAGGGTAATTATGCAATTATGCCAATTATTTAATTTTAAATATAACGTTCATATATATCCTTTTACATCTTTAAATTTGAGGCTTTAAAAGTTATGAATATATATTAGCTTATCATATCTAAAATGTTCTAGTAAAATTTGTTTGCATAACCAACACCAAATAATTCCACAAAACTTTCTTTGTTAATTTCTTGAAAAATTTCAATTAAATAAATGAGTCATAAAATAAAGGAGTCACAATGTATTATAAAAAAATTATTTTCATGAAATATAACTTACTTTAAAGCGTAGGATTCAAATTTATCCATCGATGATATGTGACCTTACTAGTCAAAATATGTGACCTTACTCGTTGGATTTGTCTCGTCGAGCCGCTCGATTCGATTATAAGCACGTTATGTTTGGAAACCGTTTGGTAATCCATATTGTGGTCTGAACCTTCCAACAACGCTTCTAACCCTCGGTTTGTCACTATAGTCAACAAAAGATAGGGGTCAAAAAGACTGTTGTCCGACGATGGAGGTTGAAAGGACTGTAGTAGGTGACAGAGGTCGGGAGGACCGTAGTTGGCAGGAGACATGGGTCAAAAAGACCGTTGTCTGGCAAAGGAGGTCGAAAGGACCATAGTAGGCGATGGAGGTCGGAAGGACCGTAGTCGACAGGAGATAGGGGTCAGAGAGACCATTGTCTGGCAACAGAGGTTGGAAGGATCATAGTCGGTAGGAGAAATGGGTCAAAATAACAGTTATCTGGTGATGTAGGTCGGAAGGACCGTAGCAGGTGAAGGAGGTCGGAAGAACCATACTAGGCGAAGGAAGTCGGAAGGACTGTAGTTGGTGGAGATATTGGTCAAAAAGATCGTTGTCTTGTGATGAAGGTCAGGAATATAGTCAGCAGGATACATGGGTCAGAAAAGACTGTTGTCGTAAGACGATGGTACAACATTTGGGCATTATTTGGTGTTCTGGTGGAACTCTGACCTCTTTCGGTGGTCCAGCGGTGATTTGGTAGAACTCCGGCATCGGGCGATAGTCTGGCAGAAGTCCAGCATCATACGGTGGTCCTAACAGAAGCCCGACATCATGAGGTGGTCCGGTGGAAGTCCGACATCAGAAGGTGGTTCGACATAACTCTTGCGTTAGGTGGTGGTATGGTAGAACGCCGACGTCAGGCGATGATCCGGCAGAATGCTAGTGTCGGGCAGTGATCCGGCGGAACTCCAATGTCTGGTGGTAGTCTGGTAAAACTCCGGCGTCCGATGGTGGTTCGGCGGAAGTTCAGTGGCGGTCGATGGCTGGTTGGAAGTCCGATAGTGGTCGGCGTCTAAGCGGTGGTCCTACTACGGTTAGGTTGAAGTCTGGAGGCGAACGGCGGCTGAGCGGTGGTTCGACGGTGGTCGGGTGGAAGTCCAGTGGCAGTCTGTGGTCGGATGGTGGCTCGAGGACAGGCGGGCTGAAGTTCGACGGCAATCGGTGACCGGGTTGTAGTCCGACGACGATCGGGCTAAAGTCCGTCGGCGGTCGGTGGCCGGGTTGAAGTTCGGCGACAATCGGCAGCCAGACGGTGGTCTGACAGCGGTCAAGTTGAAGTCCGACGGTGGTCAGCAGCTGGTTAGAAGTCCAGTAGGACTGAAGTATGGACGTGATTTGACTGAAGTCCGGGCGGTGATCCGACGATATTTGGGTTGAAGTCCGACGGTGGTCGGCGGTCGAAGCCGGACGGTGGTCCGACGGCGATTGGGTTGAAGTTCAATGGTGGTCGGCGGCCGAGCGGTCGGATGGAAGTCCTATGATAGTCGGCGGCCGGACGGTGGTCCAACGGCGGTCGGGCTGAAGTCCAGCGGTGGTCTGCAGTCGGCGACCGGGTGGTGGTCCAACGGTGGGTAGGATGAAGTTTAGCGGCGGACGATGGCTGGGTGGAAGTCCAGTGGTGATTGGCGGCTAAGCGGTGGTCCGACGACGGTCAGGCTTAAGCCTGACATCGGTCGGCAGCCGGACGGTAGTGCTGGATTATTGAGGCTTCATATCTCTCTTCAATCTCTATCCCCCAGACTTTTTTCATGTAGAGAGTGTCGGTCTATTTATAGATTTTTATCAGTGACAAACCCCATATATATAAAGAAGATCTGGGGCAAGTTCGGAGTGCTCCATCGGATGGCTCGTAATTATTCCCCCGATCATAGAGAGTTTTTCAACTGTTTAAGTGCCTTTACAATGTCAGAATTCAACAATCTTGGGCTCGTTGGATTTGTCTCGCCGAGTCGCTTGATTTGACTATAAGCATGACATATTTGGATATCATTTTATCATTAAAATAATGCTTCGATCCTTCCAAATATGGTACGGGCCCCCGATTTGGACCCATTTGGGCTCATGTTGGACTAATTTCAGTGTCGTTAGGTTCGTCTCTTTGATATGTTTAGTTTGACTATAAGTTTGCTGAAGTTGGAATTCAAATGACCCCGAACTAAATTTAAAAAATTTCTAACTTGAATACGCCTCGAGATTTGTGCATGATCAAGATGATTTTTGTTGACATATCAAATATTAATATAAATCAAATATATAAATTAGGAGATAATGTTCTTCTCAAATTTTCACTGAAGCATTTTTCATTATAATTATTGTTGGGCTGGGCCCGGGCTGCTTTTAAAAGATTGAACTGGACTATACGTATATATTTTGTGGAGGGCTTTATATGTTGCAGCTAAAGCATGTGAAGTTACGTAACATGTTGACTTGTGAAGCCCGTTAAATTTGTGTAAATAAATATATTAGGCAATTTTGGTTTATAATAATAATGTCTCTTCATTTGCTATAAAAAGATTGACAAGTGTTGAGTTCCAAAAAAATTGTAGTGATTGAAAAAACAGCTTAATGTCTTAATTTTATATAAAGATCCAACACATCAATAGATACTGACGGAATATGAGAGATACCAAAGTTTTTTATGTGAAAAAATTAAAAAATAAAAACTACAGGTTCCAACTTGTTTAAAATTATTTTACCAGTGTATGTCATTAGTTACAAATTATGCCCTATCGTCGCATCTTGAGAAGATGTTTATGCAATATAGTAGACATAAACTGTATAGAGCAAATTTTGTCGTGAAAGTTGAAAGAGCTTTGGGTCATGAAATTGCCTTCAAGAGTTCACGTATTGTGTCTTTGATCATTATATTTTGCGGAGAGGATATCAGAGACAAAGAGTTAGAGTCAATGTCATTGGTGTGCATTTGCTTTATATGCAATGTTGTGCTTTGACATTGTTAGCAATAATAGGCGACAAAGTCGGTAGCAGCTAGTTTGGTTGAGTGATTGTAGTTTGGAGATTGCATTTGAGCAATAGTGGGCAGTGAAAAATAATTAGGTGAAGGTGGCAGGTGGAGGATCATAGTCACTTGACCGCAGTTGGACAATTATATTTGGGAAACGATGGTATAGGAATTGTTTGTAGTTGGCCGACGTTGGTCGAAGGAGCATAATGGGGTCAAGGTGGTCAAATGATCGTAGTAGAATGACAGTAGTCGAAGAATCATAGTATGGCGAAGGTGGTTGAAGGACCATAGTAGGGTAACAATGGTCATACGACAAAATTAAGGAAATAATGGTCAAATGGTTGCGATCCAACGAACATTCAATGGTGACAATCTAACAACAATGATGGCGGTGACTCGTCAATGATGATTGAGCGATAGTTAGGTGGTGGTCTAATAATAATGTTTGAATTTGAATATTGGTTTGATGGCGACGATCTGATGGTTGTTTGACAACAATAATCGAGCAGTGATCTAGTAGAGCTCTAGGATTTGTCAAGTATCTGAGTTCTCTCAAATCTCAAGCTAAGAGTCAATGTTCTCCACTTTCATATTATAAGTGAAGGCTTATTTATAGATTTTGAGGATGACATACCTCAAAAATATAACCAAATTTTAAATACTCCATTGAACGACCCATATTTACTCCCATGATAATTAAATATTCTTTAAACATTTAAGTATCTTAATAACATAGGAATTAAATGATCTTAGGCTTATTGGAATTACTCGTCGAGACCATTGATTTGATTATACTCATGCATGATTTGATGACCATTTAGCTATCAAATCAATACTCTATATTTTTAATTATAAATTTAGTACTTAATCATCTACGCTCGCTCAAACGGATTGGATCACCCTTAGTATCGATTGGTTCCTCTTGTCAAGACATTCAATTTAATCATAAATTAATTCGAATCAGAGTTCAAATGTTTCTAAATTCAATGAAAATTTTCTTTCTTAAATATTCATCAAATTTTTTGCCCAATTAAATCGATATTTTCTCACATATCAAATTAAATACAATAAAAAAAAGACAAATAGAGGGATATTGTATAGAATATTCTTAAGCTCCAAGCAACATAAGGGAGGTAAGGAAAAAAATATTTGTATTAATTGAAGTTAATTTAAAATAATTATTAAAAAATAATGTAAATGACTTCGACAGCTAAAGAAAATAATTGAATGGAGCACACCCATTGGTTCTTCAAGTCAAAATTAGCATTAATGTACAATTATATTTCACCAATTATAAGACACCATAATAAATAAATAATTTATTTATATTACATCAGCTGATCATTCCAATATTTATTTACAATAATAACCCTTAGCAATACAATTCAACTTTATTTTCTGTCACCAGAAATAATATTTTTGTCTCATGCGAGCACTTACCCGTATCCAAAATAAATACGCATAAATGATAAATCTCAATTTTCTTAAAAATTAAGAATTATATTTATCACAATCACGATAGGCAAATAAATACATTAATGCTCATAAAAAAATTTGCATAAAATCAACAGATTATTCAAAATAATTAGCTGGCTCCTAATTTTCAAATAAAAATTTATATATATTTATATACCAAAGAATATCTGTGAACCACAAATGCTTATCACTGTCATGATAAGCTGTCAAGTGATGGAGATAAGTAATTTAATTGAAAATTGGGGGTGATAATTAAGCATATTATGAATTAAGAACATATCCAAATTTATAATAAATTAATTAATAGTTAAAAACAAGGTTGATCTTTTGACTAAGACGTGAAGCACATCGAAACTATATGCACCACTAAGAAAAATTATAAAGTTGAATAAATTTTTTTGGTTGTTTTCGTAAATAAAAAAAAATATGAAAAATTATGATATAATTAATTGAGTCAAATAAGTTATAATTATTTTAAGGAGTTGAATCTTAGGCATATACTTTATCAATGAATAAATTTAAGTAGTTGATAAGTGAGGTATAGTTTATTGAATTAAGAAATTTATTCGTATATTTGATACATAAAAAAAAATAGCCTTGATCTAGCATGAATATCGTGGTATATTCAAATATAAAATTTTATTAAATTTGGGATCATCCAAGATCTGATTTCAGCAAACTTATAGTCAAATTGATCGTCTCGAATATATGAACCCGACGACACCAAAATCGGTCCAATCCGAGCCCAAATGGATCCAAAACAACGAATCCAAGAGTATTTGGAATGTTCAAATAATTAATTGGATGACCAAATGATATCTAAATATGACATGCTTATATTTAAATTGAGTAGCTCAGTGAGACGAATGCAACGAGCCCAATATCAATTTATTATGACATCATTTAGACACATAAATGCACGACAAACACTCAATGATCAAGGAGATCAATACGGACTGTCCGATGGAGCACTCCGAAGTTGTTTTAGATATTCTATATTTACGGAGCGTGTCACTCTAAAAAATATATAAGTAGACCCCACTTCCCACATGGGCTTTGAGGCACCTAGGCCGATTGTGGTCCCTCCAAACAACATCGTCGGCCGACTACGATCCCTCCAACCACCGTCGCCTACAAACTACGGTCCCTCCGACCAACGTCACTGACCGACTTTTGCCCCTGTGACCTCTGTCACCTGCCGACTACTGTCCTTCGTACCACCATCGCCCATTGACAACGATCCTTCTGACTACTATTGCATGTAAACTACGATCTATTCGACATTGTCCCCACCAACTACAATCCCTTCAACCAATGTCGTCCGCTTACTATAGTTCCTGCAATCACTGTCATGTGTTGACTATGATCCCTCCGACATACGTCGCCCGCCGACTACATTCCCTTCAATCATCATCGCCCACTGACTACAATCCCTTTGACCACCTGTTGCCATTCGACTACAGTCCTTACGATCACTGTTGGCCGACTTCGGTACTGCTAGCTAAATAAATAGGCCCACACTCTCTTGAAAATAACTCTTATATCACTAGATTTTTCCAACACGCACCATATAATATGTTATATATGATGTACATTTATTACATCATGCCAGGGCCTTCCCTCAATGGAAAAGCCTCATTTGTAATAAAAAATAAACACTAGTGGAACCATTTCAATTAGGCCAGGCTATGGGTTTTTTTTTTCTTTTTAGGATTTTCCATATAAAAAATTTTGTATCAGTTATGACTCATGCACCTCCTCTATTTTATCTGTATGTTTATTGAATTTTCGTATAAAATTTGGACGCTAAAGTCTATATATCTCTATTGCCACGATAGATTCAGCCCGCAACAATATTAAAAACTAAGAAAATTATCTATGAATAATTTGTCAATTTTTTATAAAATTGATAATAAAAATCTAATGATAAATTCAAAGTTTTATAAATCTCATATAGTTTTTATTACAAATAATCAAGAAAAAAAATTTTCCATAATGGTGGCTTTGAAGTCAGCCATAATGGTTTGGAAATTTAAACTTTGTTGTTGGAGTTGCTTTCAATTTGGCTCAACTATTGTTTGTTCATGTTTTTGATCATCGTATGCTTTTCAGATATGTCGGGGGGTCCAAGGGACCAGCGACCCCTAGCAAGATTTTTGGGGGCAGCACCCCCTAAATAAATTTAGGTTGTAAGGATATTTTTAGAATTTCTCTTGTTTTTCGGTGCCCTATTTTTGCCCTATAAATATATTGTAAATGTCTTGAGGTTTGTAAGCCATTTTGTACTCCGACTCATCTCTATAATGAAACCGTTTTCCCTTCTCCCCCGTGATTTTTACTAGATTTAGATTTTCCACGTAAATTTTTTGTGTTAGTTTACGTTTTGCATATTGTGATTTATTATTTCTCTTTGTATTTGATTCATCGTTCTTTAGCATTTGTGAATGATTATATAAAATTTGTATAAAGCGAACCCAATTATTGTTTGTCTCTTAATGAAATCTTGATCATTAGGTGTGCCAATTATTAATTAACATTTTTATCACCACTTAAACTTTACTTGTCAGCTTTAATCATCGTGATTTATTTTTCGACCATTATTATTTTACTCTTCTTTAGCTGGTTTGCGCCATTTGCCTACCTATCCATTTTCTTCACATGTTGCAAAATTTACCCATAGGAAGGTTGAAAAAAATTTTCAAACATTTTTTTTTGGTTTTTTAAAATATTCCACTGGGATCAGCTCTCTCTCTCTCTCGAACAATTATTAAGTCCGGTGACCGGACGTAGCTCTATGTCCGGTCACCACTGAGTTACTCGGTATTTGCTCGGTATTACTAGGTATTGCTTGGCAATAACGTGAAATACCGCTATGTGAAGACCAATACCGAGTAATACCGAGCAAGATCGAGTAATACCGAGTTTTTCTATAAAAAAACTCGGTATTGCTCTGTATTGCTCGGTATTTGTCTTCACATAATGGTATTTCTCGTTATTGCGAGGCAAAATCGACAAATACGTGGTTTTGTGCAGCTACGTGGCGCGATCTCAGTGCCGGCCGAACGTAGCTCTACGTCCGTTCATCGGACCAAATAAAATTTCCTCTCTCTCTTCCCCCTCCTAATTAACACGACTGAAATAATTAAAAATGAAGTTAAATTAATTGTTATAATTTCATTTTTTTAATTGTTATAATTTCATGGTTTCTATCATGAGCGTAGTTTATAGTTACATATTAATCCACCGCTGAGAGTGTACTTAGCCATTAATTAACCAAATGCTAGCAGGAAAATAGAGATTTATGCTCTTAATTAACACTCCATCATTAAGATAAACAAAACTAATTATGAGAGAGAAAAAAAAAAAAAAAAGAAGTAAACTAATATTTATTTTTCATTTGCCTTTACCGTCATAGTGCCAGCTTATTTTTGAACTCTTGCCCGTCATAGTGCCAGCTTATTTTTGAACTCTTGCTATGTTATTACACCGATTTACATTATGACCCTTGATTAATAGAAATACATAAATAAAATTTTGATATGTAACTATTTGGGCGATAGATTCCACGTTGCAGATCAGGACATTATTGTTATCTGCATGACATATCAGCAAGTGAAGACAATGGCAAGCGAATTTATTTATTTACAGAACAGACCATGAGAATAAATAAAAGAATACAACAATAAATTGAAGTATTTATAAATAAAATAATTACGTAGAAAGAGATTATATATATTATTTGAATAAAAAAATTTAGGTAGATGCTATTTTTATTAATTAAATTTTAGATATTTTAAATTAAATTTATTTGAAAAAATGTGATAAATTTTTTTTATTCGATGGTGATTTGTACATGTAATTGAGGAAAGATTTATTGGCGAAATTAGTTGTGATTTGTATGAGTAGATGGTAGTGATTTCATTAATTAAAAATGATTTATTATGTTATGTGATTCAAATATTTTGTATAAATTAAAAATTCATTAAAAAATAAGTTATCACTAAGGTATGTTAGATGATATCACAATAGAATATGTGAACTATGTATATAGTGTTGCATCTATTAGATGTTGAGGCATCGAAACACTTTGATTGTACATATCCAAAGTTTACTTTAAAATCAAGAAATATTATATTTAAGTTATATCGTGATGGTTTTACGCCATATTGACACACTACCTCATTGTGTTTATGCTGGTTAGTAATAATAATATTTTATAAATTCCCAATTGAGATTATAATTCATAGTCGATGGTGGCGATGGTTGCCCATGACAGCGAAAATGATTGTCCGCAATGGCAATGACGAGGGCGAAATAATTTGTGGCTACAACCAATGGTAGAAATGTCATATTATATTACAAATCAACTATTTGAAAATACACAAAAAATTAAATGATCTAGAGGAAGAATTTCAAAATATATAAGAAATACTTTGCCTACCAAAACGTTGAATTTTAAAAAGTCTTGCATTAGGTTGCATTGGTAATATAGCCAACTAAGTATATAGCTTGAGTCAATATTGTAAGGACATGTGCTCAACAAGTTTGAATGAAGATTTGTAATAGCACAACTCTTAACTATAGAGATGTTGTTCGTTTTGGCTTAAGAGCATCACAATCTTATCATGTTGGTGTAACTTTCCAAGAGGTCACCCATCCTATGATTTCTCTGGATGCTTGATTATGGTGTTTCTTAAATGAAATTTCAAACATCACACCAAAAAGGCGTCTCAATGTTTAAGAGTTTAGTTTTTCTTACTTAAGGAGTTTTACAATCTCCACAACTTAAGTAATTGATGTCCTCGTCAGCGTCTTTATTCCATAATCATCCACCACACAGATAGGACTCTAACAGTGATCTCTAGGAGTTAAAGTGGTGAATCCTGCCACATAGTACTTTGTCCCATATAAGGTTCAAGCTGAGTCACCACCAAAGGTATTGCTCATTTAGGTTTCATTTGAGATAATTTCCTTACAGTTTTCTAAAATAATTTTAGTTCAAGATATTTTTATACTAGAAAATTACAACTTAAAAAAAAAAAAAGAAAATTATCTCAAATGAAACTCTAATTAGTTAACAACAATTTATTTTACAATAGTTTATTTGTGATCTCACTAACTATAGCTAATTCTGATATAATTGATAAAAAACTTAAAATTTAATATACAATTTAATTTAGATTATGTATGTAAGATTTTACAAACAAAAAGAATTAATTTATGTCCTTGACATACATAAACTTTTTTGTTGTTCAACATTCCACAATATCATTTTGTAGGTTCCTAATTCTTAAACTATGATTGAAAATAAAGATTGCAAGATATTATTTGAAGACCAATAATAATAGAAAGGTAATGAGCAATTTATCTAATAAATGGATCCATATTCACACTAGTTCGTGGAGTGAATGTAGAAAAATAGATAATTTTAATGTATATATATTATGTAAAAGACATAATTGGCCCAAAAATTGGATGGGGTCAAGATGTGGTCAGGCTAAGGCTATTGAGTTAAGTTCCTCCTGAATTGTGCGAGATTGTTGCCTATTACACGACTCACAAATTCTACTTAGGATAGGGTACCTATTCTTTATCATGGTCAGACAAATTCCTTCTAGGAAAAAAAGAAGTAGAGAACTAACATGGGAAACTCTCTATAAAATTATATATATATATATATATATATAATGTCGTAAAGAAAATGTCAAAAGTTTATCCCTCCTCAATTTTAATTGGTTCGACCTTATTCTCAATCGAGGTTTCTATAGGGATAAATTATGTTATATTATTGACATAAAAGAAACAAAATGTAAGTAAAATTTAAACCTTTTGTGTTACACAATAGGCAAGTCAAGTATATTATGTAAAATACTTTGGGAATAAGAGATAGTCATGTTGCATCCTTGAACATTCGCGGTAGTAGAGAGATATAGAGTTTAGCGTCCACGTTTTGCATGAAGATTCAACACATAGATAGATAAGAGAAAGATGTGCAAGATTTTTAAGATATTCAAATATTTTTTATATGGAAAACCCAGAGAAGGGGGAAAAGCCATATGGCGCAGTTAAAATAATTTTACTAGTGTTTATTGCCGATTATAAATGAGAGTTGTTCTCAAAGAGAGTGTTGGCTTGTTAGTTTGGTTGGTATGTAGGACTATAGTCAAGTAATGGTGATTGGCAGGACTGTAGTCGAGAAGTTGGGGGGGGGGGGGGGGGGGGTGCGGAGGTACAATAGTCGGCGGGCAACAAAGGTCTGAGGGATGAAGGTCGATGGGCGATGGAAGTCCGAGGGACTGTGGTCGGCAGGACTATAGTCGACAGGCAATAGTCGGACGATTGTCGACTAAAGTTCACCGGCAGTGGTGCTTGGGTGAAATTCTAGGATCCTTGAAACCTCAGAGTTATATGAAATCTACAGACAAAGGATTCCTTTATGAAGAGAACACATGTTTATTTATAGATTTTTGTAAGTGGTATGCTCTACAAATATGGATAAGATCTAGGAAAATTTTGGAGTACTCAAGCAGACAGCTAATATCGGGGGGGGGGGGGGGGGGGGGCATTGGCTTGATGTAGTAAATAGAGTTCTTCTTAAGAGAGTGTTGGCTTGTTAGTTTGGTTGGTACATAGGACTATAGTTGGGGAATGATGGTTGGCAGGGACTGTAGTCGAGAAGTGATGGGGGGGGCGGAGGTACAATAATTAGCGGACAACGAAGGTCGGAGGGATGAAGGTCGGTGGGCGATGGAGGTCTGAGGGACTGTGGTCGGCGGGACTATAGTCGACAGACGATGGTCAGACAATTGTCGACTAAAGTTCACCGGTGGTGGTGCTTGGGTGAAACTCTAGGATCCTTGAAGTCTCAGAGTTATCTCAAATCTACAGACAAAGAGTTCCTTTATGAAGAGAACACATGTTTATTTATAGATTTTTTGTAAGTGGTATGGTCTACAAATATGGATAAGATCCAGGAAAAATTTGGAGTACGCAAGCAGATAGCTATATATCGATTCCCACGATTTATAAAATATTCATCAAGCATTTAAGTTTTCAAATGATGTCAGAATTAAGTGATCTTGGGCTCGTTGGATTCGTCTTTCTCGAGCCGCACAATTGGACTATATGCTTGCCATATTTAGAATCAGTTGATCATCCAATTTACGCTTTGAGCTTTTCAAATATGCATTGCCAACTGGTTTTAGCCCATTTGGGCTCACATTGGACCGATTTTGGTATCGTTGGGTTCGTCTCTCAGAAACATTCAATTTGACTGTAAGATTTCCAAAATTGGAGTTTGGATGACTCCAAATTTAATTTTAAAAGTTTTCGATTTAGATATGCATCAAGATTCATGCTCGATCATATAGATTTTTGGGGATGTATCAAGTCAAAATAAAATTAACTATTTTCAAGTATTTTTATTTCTAAAAAATAAAAATTCTCTTGGACAACGTCGTGTTTGTCGGCCACCGATCACTACCACTATCAGTTGTCTTCGCAACCTTGTTCAATATTCAATAAAAATAAAAAAATAATATTTATTTAAAATATCAAACATATGTTTATTTTATATTAAAATGCAAATAGAATAAAAAATAAAAACATATAAATAAAAAATCGAAACAAATGATCCTAAATGGGCACTAAACTTTCAAAAAGTACCATACTTTCATTTATTACTTTTCATGTTATAAATACTTAATAATTAGAGGTATAATTTATAAAAAAATGTAAATAGATAATATTAATTTTAAAATGAATGCTATACATAATCAATTAAAAATTATCTTAAAACCAAATAAATAACTATAAATATAATATTTATCAAATTTCTTTAAATAGCTTTGATACGTTCTCCAAAAATTATCTTGATCGGGCACGAATCTCGATGCAAAATCATATATTGGACACTTCCAAAATTAAAATTGGGAGCATCCGAATTCCGATTTCAGCAAACTTATAGTCTAACTGAGTGTCTCAGAAATACGAACCCAACGACACCTAATTCGACTCAATCCGAGCCCAAATGAGTCTAAATCAAGGGTTAGAAGCAATGTTGGAAGGTTCGAACAGCAATTTGGATTACCAAACGGTCGACGAGAGGAATCCAACGAGCTTATAGTCGAATCGAGCGGCTCGACGAGAGGAATCCAACGTGCCCAATATCACTGAATTCTGACGCCAATTAGACCTTAAAATATCCATCAAATGGTGCATGATCAAGAGATTCAATATCGGCCGTCCATCCATCCAATCACTCCCCATTTACCCTTGATCTCTCATTTATTTATAGGTCATGCCACTCCAGAAAATCTATAAATAAACCCCTCATTTCTCTTGAGAGTGGGAGGGAAGCAAGAAGAGAAGAAAGAAGCTCCTCGACCACCGCCAGAGTTTCGCCGGACCACCGTTGGAGGCCCTCACCTCCGCCGAACCACTGCTTGACGCCGTTGCTTCGCCGTACCACCACTGGAGGCCCTTACTTTCACCAGACCACCACTTGAGGCCCACACCTCCGCCGGACCACCGCCTGACGCCGTTGCTCCGCCGTACCACCACTGGAGGCCCTCACCTTCGCTGGACCACCACTTGAGGCCCTCACATCCACTGGACCACCGCCTGAAGCCGTTGCTCACGCCGGACCACCACTAGAGGCCCTCACCTTCACCGGGACCACCACTTAAGGCCCTCACCTCCGCCGGATCACCGCCTGACGTCGTTGCTCTGTCGGACCACCACTGGAGGCTCTCACCTCCGCCGGACCACTGCCTGATTTCGTTGCTCTGCCGTACCACCATTGGAGGCCCTCACCTTCGCTGGACCACCGCCTGACACCGTTGCTCTGCCGTACCACCACTGGAGGCCCTCACCTCTGCCGGATCACCGTCTGATGCCGTTGCTCCGTCGGACCACCACTGGAGGATCTCACCTCCATCGAACCACCACCTGACGACGTTGCTCCACCGGACCACCACCTGAGGCTCGAACTTCTTCCGGACCACCACTTAAGGCCCTATGCTCCACCAGAACATCGCCTGAGGCCCGGACTTCCGCCGGACCACTACTTGAAACCTTGAGCTCCACCAAGCCACCACTTGATGCTCAAAGTTCTCCCAGAATACTGCCGATCTCCATCACCAGACAACGGTCTTTCTGACCCTGGTCTCCTGCCAACTTTGGTCCTTCTGATATCTATCTTATCAACTATGATCCTGCTGGCCAAACAAACATGTCTTTGTTGATTATTATAACTCTCACCATGTAATGCGCTTTATGCGATGTACATTTGTACCATCAAGCCAAGACATTCTCCCCAAGAAGGGCCTCATTTGTAATCGACTGCAAATACTAGTAGATTCATTCAAACTGGGACAGACCCCATGATTTTTCCCCTTTTTACGGGTTTTCCACGTAAAAAATATGGTGTCTCTCATGAATGCTACACACTCTCTCTTATCTGCTTGTGTGCTGAATCTTCGTACAATACTAAGACGTTAAACTATATATTTTTCTACCGCCGCGAATACTCCAGGACGCAACTCAGCTGCCTAAACCATTTGGTAGAGATTTTTTTCTTACATTACAGCCAACGAAAAAAGAGGCATTAAAATATTAATAGTTATATTTTTTTTTTGGGAAAAAAAGAAGTTATATACTGCTCTTATAATAATCATCATGATTGGACTATTTAATTGGAGTTTCATAAATAATAAACTCTTTTATTAAGAGAGAATGAGAAAGAGATAGGCAGAAGAGAAAAGGTAAACGGCCTTTTTTTTTTAATAAGTTTTTTTTATTTGTTAATTGAATGATTAGTCTCCACCCAACGGCCTATCAGAGCATATGCGTCGAAAGCGACGCGATCACTTGAAAAATGAAAAGTAGAATGGGAGATCGAGTTGGACGGCTGATATCAACTCGTGGATACAGGCATCGGCTGATCCACCGTTAGCGTTAACTAACGGTGCTTGACGGTTTCTTTTGCCCGAATTC
Organism: Dendrobium officinale; assembly: GCA_019514585.1. Taxonomy (NCBI): domain Eukaryota; kingdom Viridiplantae; phylum Streptophyta; class Magnoliopsida; order Asparagales; family Orchidaceae; genus Dendrobium; species Dendrobium officinale. The sequence goes on from CM033694.1 coordinate 45,034,227, forward strand.
CGTTACCGTTAATGTTCCTCTGTCTGAGCTTCTGCGCGACTGCGCTCGCTGGCGCTCGCGCTCTCTTTCTCTCTCTTCGCTGCACTGTACTGTTCTTTATCTCTCTCGCTCTCTCTCTTTACGATACTGGCATTGGCGGAGGGGAGCGGCGCAGATGCTTGCACCGCCGTTTGGTTTGGATCGAAGAGTTAGTGAGATTTCTTCAACGTTTTCAACGATTACGACTAGGGTTAGGGTTTATAATTTTCCCCGTCCCTTTCCGTCTCTATCGTTGGCTGGCTTTTGTACTGTAGATCGGGAAATAGTTTGTTTTCTCCGATACCGGCATTCCGAGGCCTAGCCTGTTTCTTATTTTCCCTTTCCTTTCTCTTTTTCTTTTTGTTTGATCGTTTCCACCGATGAGAGATTTGTATTGTTGTTATTCTGATTGTTGTTTTCGTTGTTTTCTTCGGGAAAGTCGGTTGGGTTTGGGGGAATTCTTCTTTGTTATGTTACTATTCACTATTATTTGATGCTGGTATTTATGGAATGGGCTCGTGTGGGTTTTTTTGGGAATACTCAGCATACTCGGTGTGTTGGAAATCTGATAAATCCACCAGGGATATAGTAATTTCGTGGAGGGGGGTAGTTCAGCATCGAAAGGAAGGAGGAAGATTAGTGATTTGATAGAGAGATAGAGAGAGAGAGAGAGAAACATGGGTGAATCCCTTCTGTCTTCTCTTTCGATGAAGAGCCACCATCTTTCCACCGCACTGTCAATTGAGCCCACAGGTGCCGGTGCAAACACCATGTGTCCTTCCAATGAGAACACCGAACGCGAGCTCTTGATCCAGCCACGTCAACAGATGGCCCTCTCCCGTCCCGCACCTGATATCAACCTGCCCCTCTCTGCTGAACGGTCCCCTCCACCACTTTTCTGGAGCTCAGATGCCTTTGAAACCATAGACGTTAGCCTTGGCCCTCAGATCTATGAGGCAGAAGCTACTGTCCTCCATCTCCCTAGACTCTGCAACCGCAAGTGCGTGAAGAGAGGGGGGACAGCATTTGGGGAGCGTGGTTCTTTTTCAATTACTACTTCAAAAACCCATTCTCTCTGTGAAGTCCAAGGCAAAGGTCATCCATGACTGTAATGGGTTCTCTGATTTTGAAAAATCTGATCTGAAACTTGATGCTTTCCTTGTCCAACATGATATGGAGAATATGTACATGTGGGTTTTCAAGGAGAGGCCTGAGAATTCATTGGGCAAGATGCAGCTACGAAGCTACATGAATGGGCACTGTCGCCTTGGTGAACCTCGATTCCCTTTCATTGCTGACAGGGGGTTTGTCCGATCCCACCGGATGCAACGGAAGCATTACCGGGGTTTGTCGAACCCACAGTGCATCCATGGAATTGAGGTTGTGAGGCAGCCCATTTTGACCAGCGTTTCTGACGCGGATCAGAAGAAATGGATTGAGCTTACAGGAAGGGACCTTAACTTCACAATACCACTAGAGGCTAGTGATTTTGGGTCTTGGAGAAATCTTCCAAGCATGGATTTTGAGCTTGAGAGACCTCTTCTGTTGAAGAACAGTATACATCCCAATCCAAGAAGACCACTAGGTGGATCTGACTTGAATCTATCAACTGAGCCATTGAATCACGATTTGATGGAACTTTCTCCACATTCCAACAAACGCAAGAAGGATTTATTCCCTCAGGCTATGGATGATGATTGCTGCTTGCCTTCCAATCCTTATTTAGAGAGGTCGCAACATATGGACATCCACCCTGGCGAGCCTTCTTGGATCAATGAATTTAGCGGGTTGATGAGGCATGTATACGGTCCAGTTACTGCTGCCAAAACAATATATGAAGATGATGATGGCTATCTTATAGTGGTGAGTTTGCCCTTCTCTGATCAGCAGCGGGTGAAGGTTTGTTGGAGGAACAGCCTCAATCATGGAGTTGTGAAGATATCTTGTGTCAGCACTGGACGGATGCCTTTTCTAAAGAGACACGATAGAACATTTAAACTAGCAGATTCTTCTGCTGAGCACTGTCCTCCTGGGGAGTTTGTAAGAGAAATTCCTCTGGCAACTCGAATTCCAGAGGATGCTAATATAGAAGCTTACTATGATGAGACTGGCTCCATCCTTGAGATCATGGTTCCTAAGCATCGCGTTGGGCCGGAAGAACATGAAGTTCATGTGTCCATGCGCCCTCCTCATCTGGATACAAATGAGCTTATGTTGACTTGAGAATATTATGATTGAAGGCAATACTGGTTGCTGTGGCCAAGTTTCTGGTATTTACTAACTATGATATCATTCAAAGAAGCTCATGAAGGGATCATTAGTCCCCATTTCAGGCACTTTGGTTTACTTATTTGTTATAATTAAATTTGGTTTTTTCTTCTTCCTTAGAATTTGGAGCTGAAGGCCCTCCCATATTTCTCCAAACAGCCATGGTATGTGTTTGTTTTGAATACCTCTTTTTCATAAGTGGATATGCACAGTGAGATAAGTTGGTGTGGAAATTAGCTCTATTTGTTTTATCGGCAACCTTTTCTTTGTTTGGTTGTCTTGTACCTGTAGTTTTCTTGTCTTGTACTATTAGCTTTCTCCCAAATTGATTGGATAAGTTGGTGCTTCATTTGTCAAATCTTCTCATATCATATGAATTATAATTGGTCAAAAGATTCAATTTTTCTATTATGTATTCAATTTTTTTGTCAATCTTGCGCATAAGCACAGAGTTTATGTATTCAGCTACTTATATCATGGATGTAAAAATTATTATAATTAAATATTCAAAAAATAAAATAAAATAAAATATTAGGTATGAAAGAGAAGTAAAAGCTGACTAAAAATAGAAGGGCCTTAAGTGAGTTGTCGGATTGTGATGTTTGAGCCAAATGAAGGGGGAAACGACAAAAGAAAATAAAATTAGTGCATGATCAGTTAGAGATTTAAGTATTTAGGATTTTCATATCAGATGTGTTAGACACGCTTAGTCATATTTTTTCATTATATTAATTGGACATGTGGATGGTGTATCTGATAGTATTAGGTTTCGTTTGGGACAGTTTTTTTACTGTTTTTATTAAAAAAATAAAAATTTCTATTAAAAATCTGTTTTAAGAAGCCGTAAGAAAGTTATCCCAAATGAAATCTTAGAAGCATACAAGCATCCTGTGTCCTGGACGTGGGAACACCATATACTGCTTTCTAATGGAGTGCCGTGCATCTTAGGTACATGCTTTTTCTCGTATTTTTATTTCTCAATGGGACGTGATTAATTATTCTGTGCTGATGCTGAACGCTGTTCGGAGATCAACCAGAATGCGTCATGTCACCCATTTGCGCTGACGTGACGCCCCCCCCCTGTTTCGCTTGACGCATTTTGTTCGGTCTCCGGGCGACGTTCTGCGTTAGGCCTCCCCACAGAATAATTTCTCATGGGACAGCCATTAGTTGTTCATTGGCATGTTGATGTGATGTTATTGCGTTTTTCTTTGTATATCATAATCTTTCAACATTCTTAGCTGTGTGTGTTTGTCAGTCTAGCTCAGATTTACTTAAATAACTCTTATCATTGTCGGATTAGAGGCGATAAGTTAATGCCCTTTCCTTATTGTTTGATGGGTTTTTTTTTTTTTTTTTTTTCTTGAAGGATAGATCAGTTTTGGCCTTAGATTGCAACTTCATATTTCCTGAACATCTGGCCCTGATTTTAAGTTAAAAATAGCTTTAAGGTCTGACTTGTTGTGTGTGTGTGTTTTTTATATATATAAAATTGATTTATTTTTGTTATTTTAAGTTATTTTGTAAATTTGTTGGTCATGGTGATGAAATTATGGAAGAGATTTAAGCTTCGTTTGGGATAATTTTTTTGCTACTTTCTAAAGTAACATTTTAGTACAATTTTTTTTTTAATTAGAAAATTTTGTGCATGAAATTTATTTTAGAAAGCAGTAGGAAAGTTGTCCCAAATGACGCCTAACTTATCTGATAGTGCTTTTGTTGACTTTTTTTATCATTTTATTTTCATTTTTTTTGAAAAACAAAGGAGTTGGGAAGTTTTAATGAGGCCTTTTTTTTTCAACCAAACCAAATATATTAATAATAAAACAAGAGGTACAACAAATAAAGGAAGGCTCACAGAAACCCCAAAAAAGCTACCGACACCAAAACATATTAACAATATAGGAGATAAAATCCAAAAAGAGAGCTCAGCAGATAGCCGGGACTCCCAGCACCTCGAATCCGCGCAAGGACCATCCAGACTAGTAAAGATCACCAACGGTTGCCACAAGATAGTTGATGAGGGGAGGAGCCCCAGCCACATCATTGCCCCGCAATCTCCAATTCAAAACATCGAGCAAACCAATCAACCGTAAAAAATAAGCCAAAAAGAAAAGGAAATTATCTTTTCCTGCCACCTCGATTCCAAAATTTTCCTCGAGAAGCAACCTTAATATTTTTTCCACGAACCAATTTGAACTCCTCGCCAAAATCTGAATACGAATCAGAATCAGAATCGACTTCAGACGAATTATTCAACCAATCAGCATTGTGTGTACTAATCCCACCCGATAGTTTAACTGGAACATTTACCAAGTTTTGCGAATTGATCACCATACCATCAACTACACCTCCGCACTCGACAGGAACATTCTTAGGAAAAGTAGGGTTAGAAACCACCAATTCACTACCTTACGGCACCAAAGCATCTTCCGGCAAAGCCTCAACCATATGACCACAACCATCAATCCCACACGCAGGAATAAAATGAGTCACATTACCAGCCGGTATTGCAGCAAGCAAAGAGTTCCGAATCGGTTCGACATGCTCAACACTCACAGGAACAGTTTCCACTGAAACAACAGGCTGCACCGCCTCACCACCCAGCAAATGATTAGAAGCCATCGAATTCACCAAACACCCATCATCCACAGAACAATTCACAGCAGGGTTAACCACAGCAATTTCTTCAGAAATAGAATCAGTTAACAAAGGCTTACCCAACGACCCCTCCAGATCCAAAGCAGGGGGTATGAAAGGCAAAGCATTAGGAGATAAAACTTTAAAAACAAGTTCAGAGTCATCAATGTCAATGTTAGGAACGACCGATTCTTCTCTAGCTAAATCAAAATTCACCAAAGTAGGCACAAACACAGCATCTTGATGTCCATCCAACGACACCACAGAAACCGGTGAAACAGTTTTAGCATCAGGTAAAACAGATTTAGGTAAAACAGAAGCATCTAAAACAACAGCTTTATTTCTACATTCACCCACAGCATGACCGAAACAGTGGCAAGCACTACAAAAATCAGGGAATTCTTCCATGACAACGTGCTGCACGTATCCAAGCTTTTCAGAACCCAGCCAAATATGATCAGGATAAGCTTTAGTAATATCCAGTTCAACTAAAACCCTAGCTAAAGATGGTCTAGAGCCCACAGCCGTAGCCGTATCAATTTTAAGAGGCTTACCAAAGATGGAAGCTAAGCCATGCAAAATTTTAGGAGAGAAAAGATGCGGCCTTAAGGAGGGGAAAGAGACCCATATCGGAATCTCAGGAGATTCAACTCCAATTTCAACAAAGGGAGACCATTTTGTAATTTTCATAAAACAATTGAAAACCAAATAAGATCTATGACAGAAATTACGACAATAGTCCAAATCTTGTTCTAGTTTGATTAACACATGGGGCGAATCCAGCAAAGTTACCGACACATCACCAGTAAGCTTAAGATTAAAAAAATTTTACGAATTGATTCAAGAGACGGGCGTTTCGTAGGAAAAAAATCAACAAGAGCAAACTGCAAAGGTTTAGCCAAAGCCATGATTTCATCATCCGATATCCACAAGGAAGGCATACCGCGAAAAGACGATACCTTGAGTTTAGGAAATTCATTACTAGAGGAAGATCCTGATAAAGCTTGAAGAAAAGACCGAGAGGAAGACGAAACCCCTAAAAATCCATGATCAACAAGATTCGGAGCCATCCGGTGCATGCCGGAAAGCAAACCACCAACAAAATCTCAGAAACAATACAAACCAGAGTAAGAAAAATGGAACTTCCCTGGAAGCCAACGCCACGGCCCCGAGCGGAGAGCGGCACGCTGCCGTCGCGAGGGAAAAAACCCTAGCGGAGGAAAAAAGAAAGATAAATTAACAAGCTGATAAGTTTTAATGAGGCCTTAATTTTATTCAGAAGTATGCTTTCAAGGTTTGTAAAACCACCGAATTTTCAGAAAGTTTTAATCTGATGCATCGGTTGAATGTTGCAATTATATAAAATTTTCAGTTTGTGGCTCAATTTTTCTTATTAGGGTTTTCTTATTGGACGATGGTTCAATCCTACTGGTGAGATGGGACCAAATTTGTGAGAAGGAACAGTAAAAAACTAAAAATGGCTATTGATAAAGAGGAAAGATCTATCATTTGCTCTCCTTGTAAAATTTCAAATATTATTATTATTATTATTATTATTATTATTTTATGGATGAAGGATGTGATATTTTTTTGTGCATAGAAAGACCACTTAGATTATTCCCTCGTTTAAGTTTTATTTGGAACAATTTTTTGTCATTTTTTTCCTATTTTTAAGAAATTTTTGTGCTACAAAAACTATTTTAAAAAACAGTAAAAAAACTATTCCAACCGAACCTTAGGCTTTGAAAGAAACTCTTTAGCTTCTATCTCGTGATGAATGTTTGTCTGAATAATTTGGCCAGGAAGTGGCACTTATAGGAGAGATTATTTTGTGCGGACACCAGACAGTCTGGAGACCAATCAGAATGCACCACGTCACCTGCTATCTAGCACCAGTACTGTTAAAAAAAAGTGACGTGGCGCGTTCTGGTTGGTCTCCGGACACGCAAGTTGGATTTAACTCCAGTGGGATTTAATAAAATTTTCAATTTGATTTTATTCAATCTTATGTGAGTTAAATTCTGAAAAATATTTGGTATGATACGTGTTAACAAATTCAAATAAATTAATTGATTGATTGTTTCTGTATTTTAAAATTTATTTGATTGAGATTTGTTATAATATTTATATTGCATTTGTATCAGTCTTAATTAGACTAATTAATTCTTAATTAATCAAATAAAATATTTCAAGAAATAATTTATTTTCAATTTATTAAGTTAATTAACACATATTTTTTAATGGGATGTCATATTAATTATTAAGATTAAATTTATTGCTTTATAACTCATATTTTTTATCTTTTTTTTTTATTGGATGTTAATAATTTTGATCAATAAAACTTATGATCAATTATACTCTTTCTTAATTTAATATATAATTAGTTGATATTAATATCTTAATAGTTAATTAGATTCATATAACTAATTAAATATAATAAATTTAATTTAACTAAATTATTTCATAAATGATATTAATGTACTTAAATTAATGCAATTTTAGTTAATTAACATTAATTATTAAGATTAATTTAAAGTTTAATGCCCAATCATAACATATTTTATAATATATTTAATGAAAATTTTATAGTAGATGGTTACTTTGTTTTAAAAAAACCCAAATCACAAAAGATGGAATTCAGAAAACCAAAAATACATTAAAGCTGACTCTAATATTTTATCAAACAAGTACTTATCAAAAAAAGATTGATAGCTATCTACTGGTTGAACAAATGCCCAATATTTACTGATAAGGAGGATACCCTGGATTTGGTCCTTGTGCTTATCATTTCATTTGACTAAATCAAATCAATATCCACCAGGTGCTCCTATCAGAGAAATAAATAAATAAATTAGCAGCTTTTGATGAGAGATAATTTATCAAAATAAAGCATAAAATAATTCATCACAACTGTGCTTTTTACTATTTTTTTTTTTCATTATTGTTTATAACTTATCTATTTATTAAATAAATAAAATAAAATTGTATTGGTACTCTAAGCTTGTGGATTATTATTTTGTTTAACTGAATGAAATAAAAAATGCCAGCTGGTTTCTTTGTTGGCAAGCATCATAAAATAATAAAATTGTTATTTTTAAAAATAATTTTCTTAGAAAATTAATCCCTTCTTGTTGATTTGGGGAATTTTCTTTGTAGAAATCGATTCCTTCAAAGACCTATTCCTTGTTAATATTTTTATTTGGTGTTGACAATAACATCCTATTTGATTGGATAAAGTTTGTTGAAATTTTAAATTATTCTGATAGTCTATGAAAAATTATTTTAGGGGCGCAACTTTAATCTTGTTTCAGCTGTTTTTCATATTCAGATTCAATTAATCACTGTATTGTTTATGTGTTATGAAAAATTAATATACTTAACGAAGATATGCTTGCAAATTACAAATTTTGGAGTAGTCACGAGAGCGGAGGAAATAAGATTTTTTTTAATGGAAACCGCCCGCAAGAAGCGCTTGACTCGGACTTTTTCAAAATTCAGAGGGGTGGCACGTGTCCCCCTAGTCCCCCTCTCGCTGCCCCTGCATCTGGTTAATTATCTGGTGAATATGACATTTTTTTTATTTGTTTTCAAATATAAATTCAACAGTCAACGAAAAAAATATATTTGCATCAATCCCCCAACAAAAATTATGGGAGAAATGATGAAAATTTGAAACTCATGTAAGCAATTCCTTCATGGATTTAACACTAATAAAATATTCACTTAAACGACTCTTTCATAAAAATGATATTATTATTTTTAACAGCTAAGCAATAAAGTATGCATCATTTCATTATTAATTAATATAATCAGTATGTTCGACAAAATCGAGGATATATTTGCAGGAAGCCTAAGCTTTTGGTTTTTCTGCTTTGTTGGCGCAATTTGCAGCCTTACAGCTACTATGATTAATGCCAAGGGAAGGTTCCAACTTGCCAATTAAATGACCTTATATATATGAAAAATTATTATGAAGTTAATTCGGACGTGCCACATCATCTATATGCAGTGGCACGTTCGGATGAATTTTTATTGGGTCAGGTAATCTGATGTAGAGATACATCAGATATCCAATAAAAAAATGCTACATGCACTTACTTTTTGTTTAAAGCTGAAGAATTTTTATAATAAGTGCATGTAACATTTTTTTATTGATGTATGAATTTATTATAATTGATAAAAAAATTTATAAATAAATAAATAAATTTTATATTTATATTTTTATTATAAAAACCACTTGTATTATTTTCCCAAAAAAAAAAAAAATCATGATCATTCATTTTATTTTTTCAAATTGCATGATAGCCTTTAACAATTAAATTATGTCCTTTCAATATAAATTTAAAATATGATTAATGAACGAATTTCAATAACAAATTTTCTGTAAATTTTTATTAATCACGCTGTTTTTTCCAATGCTTTAAAAATCAGAGCGGATCGGAGATTGAACCGGTCCAAAGGCCGGTTCTGTTTAACCTAAAAACGGGCTTATCTTCAAACCGGCCGGTTTTGTCCAAACCGCCGGTTCAACCGGTGAACCGGCGAACCAGTCACGGTTCTTTTGAACCGGCCGGTTCAAGTTTTGTATTTTTAATATTTAAATTTTAAATAACTTATTTTAAAATATTAATTAAAAAATATTTGTAATTAAATTTCAAATTTGAAATGCTTTATTTTAAATTAAAAAATTTCAAACAAGCATTTCATGAAGGGAAAGTCTAGTACTACTACTTTCTAGCTCAAAAGCCAATATATAGTAAAAGCTTCACCAAGGGAAAGTCTCACAAGTGATGTGGGACTAAAAAATCTAAAGCTCCTATGTCTTTCTTCTTAACTTTTAAGTTTGCAACATACACTATTTATTTTAAAATAAATTTTTTTAAATAATATTTTTATGATGAAATAATATTTATTTTTAATTAATAATATTAAATAAATTATATTCATCATTTATTTTTTTATGTACCATTAATTAATTAATTTATTATTTATAATAAATGATTTAATTTAATCTCAATAATTTATAAATGTAAAATAATAATATGAATCTAATATATAAATTATAAATATATAACACAAATTAAGGATTATTTATATTAAACTTATTAATTCATTTGTAAGTTAATTTTTTGTTAAATTTAAATTAAATTTAAAAATTGAATATGTTTTAATTTAAAATTATATAAGATATTAGTAATGTGTGAATTAAATTTATTTTTTAATTAAAAAGTTATATTATTATATGATTTTTATATCATATAAATTGTATTTATTACGTCATCCGGTTCGACCCCGGTTCGACCGGTTGAACCAGTCGAACCTTGAACCGCTCTCTCTACCGGTTCGTTGCCCGGTCCGGTTTTCACAACCTTGATTTTTTCCCAAACATAATTTTATTCATACAAATGGCAAAATCCTTATCTAATAATTTGTTATTAAACCACATTAGCTACAAGAATATATACAATGATTATTTATGCTTAAATTATTATAAGATTAGTTATTTTTTATCATTTTCTTACTGGTTGTTCTGGTGGTTTATTAGTGCATATGCCTTAGCTTAAGCTATATACATAACTAGATTTGTTGTTATAAAATGATTTATACTATGGTTTTTTCTTTTAAATTTGCCATATTGTAACTATAATTTCAATCTACACTTAGGCTTCATTTGAAACGGTTTTCTTATTACTTCTTAAAATAATATTTAAGATGATATTACTCTCATATAGACTCCTCCAACAATTCTTTTATCCCAAATGCTATTTCATTAATTATTATACCATTTATTTTTTCTCTAACAAGCCTTTACAGAGATATATCAAATACATTTTAATTTGTTTATGAAAATACACTTCACTTATCAAATTGATATGACTATTTAGCTATTCTGTTAGTGTAGTGGTCCAGGTCATTAATTATATTGCTTTGCATGACATCACACCGATGTTAAAGCCTATAAATATGCATTATAGATTGATGGAATGTGAAGACCCCCTCTTGTTATAAGTTTAATAATGAATTGCTGATGCTCTGCAGTTGAATTTTTCTTGAGCTGTTATTGAATCTCTTTGGGCTAATGTTGTTATTTTGATAGCTCTCATTTTTTTCTTATCACAAAATTTAGTTTCATTTGGAATGATTTTCTTACTGCTTCTTAAACCAGTTTTTTAGTACAAAAAATTAAATTTTGTACTATAAAGCTGCTTTAAGAAACAATAAGAAAGTCATCCCAAATGAAACCTTCATTTTCTTCAAAATGTAAATCAATTTATGTTTTTGTGATTATGAGTCAAATTCAAATCCATCCTAACCGACTTTATTGATATGTGCCTAATCAATGGAGGCTTAACTCATTATACAAGATCATAGTATGATATGTTCCAGATAAAATAATTTTATTTTATTTAAACTCCTATCTAATATTTTATCTACAATTTTTTTTCTTACACCATTAATTTTTTATTTTAATGCTATCATGTTTGAAAATCAACATTTTGAAAATGTACTCCCTAACTTTACACTATGAGGACCAAAACCGGCCCAATAAATTATTTCTAAAATTATTTATTTATAATTATGTTTGCTTCTTTATATTGAATTTTATTCTTTGTAGATAGGTATCATAAAAGTAATTTAAATGATATATTTAAATGTTGCAAATAAATAATTCAGTTTCATATTCTTGATGTTTCAAGGCACTCATTCATTGGTTAATATTGCCGGTCCTTTAAGAACTAAGTTTGCTTGGAGTTTCATGAAAAAAGATGATTCTTTATTGAACAAATCCTTAATGGCAAAGTATGGAATGAAGTTTTGGGAAAAATCTGGCCCGAGAAACAATTCCACCACTTGGAAATTATTATCTAATGAAGCACATTTTCTGAATCGGATCACCAGATGGAAGGTTGCTACCGGTAAATCTATTAACATCTTAAAAGATGTGTGGATTTTTTTATAAAAGTTTAGATAGGTGGCCTACCTATATTGCTGTGGGGAATTTTGAATTCCCTTCACTCGATTCCTTTATTAGTGAAGGAATGTGGAATGAAGTTCTCTTACAGGAATTCTTTGGGAACTCTTTGATTGAATTTATTCTCCAAGTTCAAATTTATCCTGAAACGGCTAAAGATGATTTAGAATTGATTCACAAATTTTCGGGTAGTAGTATTACGGGTCTGGCTTCTTCTTCGGTGGATATAGAGTGGGTGGAAGTTGATTATGGAGGTTGGTTAAAAAAGATGAAACTTAATTCTAGAGTGGAATGTTTTTGGTGGAGACTTTTTAACAATGCATTACCCACTAATGCATTTTTGATGTACCGGAGGCTGTTGGGACATGATTCATGTCCTAGAGGATGCAATGGAGGGGAAAACTCAGAACATGTGATGGTTCTCTGTTCAAAGATTTAGCAAATTTCGGATGTTCTAATTGAATGGGGTTTCCCGATTCCAAGGTTTACTTCAGCCAGAGATTACAAAAACAAGTTGGAACAGCTATCAGGGGATAACAGGTTCATTGCAAAACTTTACTATTTTATGATTTACTGGTCCTGGAAAAGCAGAAATCTGATTAAGTATGGTGACCGTAAGCTAAGCTTGAATTCTATTGCTGCTAATACTATTAGCTTTGCATCCAATACCAACATTAATCTATTAGTGGATCACTGGGGTGCTAACCAGCTAAATCAGCTGTTTTCATTTTGGCACCCTCCTCCCCCAGGATGGATTAAGGTTAAAATTGATGCCTCTTTAACAAAGTCTTATGTTGGTGGAATTGGTGGAGTTTTTAGAGATTCAAAAGGAAGGTTCTTGCTTGCTTTTGGAGTCTCTTGCACCCATTAGGATAGCGGCACATTGGAGCTGATGGCTTTTTGGTCCTTGAAGATGATCATCATGGAGTGGATGTTGGATGCTAAAGGAATCTTAATAGAAAGTGACAACATCAATGTTATTAAGCATCTACAAAAGGCGGTGGATCAAAAGAATCGGAGTGATCCAAATGAATGAATGAAAGATATTTCATTCTTGGATGGATTTGGTAAGCTTCTTTTTCATTTTGCAAATATGAATTGCAATAAATTAGCTAATTTTTGTGCTAATCATGCTTTAGAAGGTGATTTTTGTTGGGAAGGGCTGGTTTACAATAATATACCTCCTATGTTTTTTCAATTGTTAAAGGAGGATTGTGATAAGTTTTTTTTCACTTAGTAGGTTGTAATAATTTCTTTTTTTGGTTTTAATGCAATTTGGCATTTCCTTATAAAAAAAGATTCATTTTGCTCTTTTATGGATGGACCCAAACCCATTATTTAAGTTTTAGCGTGGGGTCCAATACTAACATCCATAAGCAGATAAGCTGCATAAACGAAATGGGTTATTTATTATCGGGTCCAATACGGACGGCAATTAGCAGGCTTCGCAACCATAAAGGATAATTACTTAGAGCCCAATGAGGGCCCGGCCCAGAAAACCTTCGTCAGAACTAAAATAATCAAAGCTGAGCTTTTTAAATACAAATGAGGGAATAAATTACCTCTACTGTATTAGTATATTTTTTGGGAAGTATAACTATAAGTTGTTCTGTTGGAATTGTATGAGAATAATTTATCTTTATATCCTTATATATATTGAGATGAAAGAAAACTATTTAAATGTACATAATAACAGAATAATAAATTTAAATTAAAATTTTATTCACTTTAACAAAGTATTTTGTGACTTTTAAATATCAAAGTAATCTTTTGACAATATAATTATTATACTTTAAAATTACCTGGAAAAAAAAATTCAAATATCTGATATTACTTTAAAAAAAAAATTTTGTAATAATAATAATATAACTCTGATACATTTTTAAAATTTAATTAAAAGAAAAAATAAGTATGTAATTTTGATACATGAAAAAAATTATTTTATGTTGTATTAATTACAATTTCAGTGAGAAGAAATACACAATTAAAATTGTTTAAAATCAACAATAAATTGTTACATAAGAGATCGGCCAAGTTAGATATGTATATAGTATGTTCTAAAGTGGTATGCATGTAAATTTCCCTATATAGATTTACATACATACCACTTAATACTACTCTATTTACATATTTAACATTTTAAACTTTAATATTACATACATACCACCCATAGTTCATATTCATATCAAATATGAGTGGTAGAAATGAAATATATGAGTGGTAGGAAAGAAATATAAGTAGTATATTTAATATTAAATAATATAGGGTGGTATGCATGTAATATTAAAGTTTTGGGTGTAAGATATGTAAATAGTATGTTCTAAATTAAGTGGTATGCATGTAAATTTTCCTATATAAGATTGAGCTAAAACAATATTGAATATATTATAAAAATTTTAAAATGAATGGACTAATACAATATCAACTTTAAATCACTCAGAATTGGTAGGGAAATCCCAGCTATCAATCTTCTAAGATTTTTTAACCAAGTGGTTTATGAACTTACAACTTTGCTCTAACTTCTCATTACAGAGAAAATAAAAACAGTTATAGAGCCAAATTAGAAACTCCTTAATGGCCAAGGAAGCTTAACAATAGCCACAAGGTAGCACACACATAATACTATAATAGTCTAGATTCTTACGTGCTTTAACAATTGCCTCACATGCATATAATAGTCTTACAATACGATATACAAAAATAATTTATTCTACGACACGATATACTAAGGTTAAGTAGAGTTTCTACAACATTCTCACCCTCCAAAGATCAAATCAGCGATTGCAGTTGTTTTGGAGGAAGCACTAACAATGCTGCAGTCATCAGCTAGAGCAAGATCAGCATGAAGGAATGTTCTGCATGCACTGAGTTCTCCACTGTCAATGACAAAAAGAAATATATTAATAAATAAGCGAGCTACAGACCGAGATACAAACACAGCAAAAGCAGAAAATACAACCAAAGGTGAACAAAAAAAGCCAATACAAGGCTCAGTAAATGAACAGCCGAGGCTCCCAGCATCCCAAAGACTGGCAGGGACCCTCCAAAAGGAAACAGCTTCATAACCAATGGTTGCCACAAGCAGACTATGGGTGCGAGCCCCAGCCACATCATCGCCCAGTCCACCAAAAAATACCACAATAAACCATAAAACGGGGAGAACCAAACAAAATTATCTTTTACGCCGTCCCCTGCCACGGAATCTTCCACGAGGTGCCATAGAAACTGGCCTAACCAAAGTAAAATCATTTCCAGGGTCTGATCCACCACAAATATTCGGGGACAAAACACCCGCATCCGAAAATTCCGACTCATATTCAGAAGAAACATCAAGCCAATTCATCTGGTTTCGCAATTCAATTCAATACCAGAAAACTCCCCCACACGGTTTTCCAGAGTCTGCGAACCAACCAAATTAACAGGTACATTTACAAAATTATTTGAGCAGACCGAATTAATATTCACACTCTCCTCACAGTCAGCCATAACATTCACATTTTGTGTCTGAAGACAGTTCCCCCCAACATCCAGCAAAGGAGAAACCGAAGTTCCGGGTAATGACACAACATTTAAACTAGCAGGATCCAGAATCGGGGCAACCAAATTATCACCCAGAGAAACGTTAGGAGGCTCAACAACCTCATTCACCGGCAAAACCTCATTAGGGATAAAAGGAGTAGCATTAGGAGACAAAACCTTAGCTTCCGACACAACCCCAGTCTCCACCGCCCCTTTTTCTTCCCTAGAACATTCAAGGTTGACAACAGGCACCTCCGACAGAGGCACACCGCATTGAACAGGAACCAGTTTATTCACCTTAAGGTTAGGATGTAAAATAGAACAAGAATCCTTTGAATGACCTAATGAGTTGCAATGCATGCAGAAACTAGGAATATCCTCAAACAGAACATTTTGAACATACCCCGAATCAACGGAACCAACCCAAACCTTATCAACATGTTTTTTGGAGACATCCATTTCAACTAAAATACGAGCCTCAGAAGGCCTAGAGCCAGAAGCCGTGGCCAAATCGGATTTCAGAGGCCGACCAAAGAGCGAACCTAAACCAAAGAGAATCCTAGGTGAAAATAAATGAGGTCTCAGAAGGGGAAAAGAGACCCACATTGGCACAATAGGGGAATCAACTTCAACATCCAAAATGGGAGACCATTTAACCACTTTCATGAAACAATTTTTAACAAAGTAAGATCTATGTGAAAAAATTCTACAATAATCAAAATCATTCACAAGTTTAATCAAAACATTGCGTTGGTTAAGCACAGTGACAGAGAAATCCCCAATCAGCTTTAAATCAAAGCAAAATTTTCTAATGGCATCAACCGATGGTCTCTTCCCCGGAAAACGACCAACCAACGAAAATTCGAAAGGTTTAGCAAGAGACCGAACCTCTTCTTCCGAAATTAGTAAAGCCGGCAAACCATGATGAGAAGAAAACCTTAAATCCGGAAAAGAAGAAGGCGAAATACCAGAAACAGCATCTTTGAAGGAGAGGGGAGCAGAGACCCCATTCAAGAAACCAGGATCCTTAAGCTTAGAGGTAGCCATAAGAATCCAAAGGAAAATATCGCTCACAATCGCGGGGAAGAAGGAGGCGGCGGAAACCCTAGCAGAGCAAAAACTAAGGATTAGGCGCGACTTCTTCCCGAGAAAACCTATTAATAGTTAAATGATAGATTAATAACCTCATAGAATGCAGTGTACAAGTAAATATAGATCCAAGATGAGCAGACAAATCATCCATGCATATATATGTTAATCTTACATGTATTTTTAAGTCCAATATCATCAGAAAGCGATGGTGTCTCAATTATTGATTCTGATGCATTAGTTCATGAGTTGATGCTTGTGCATGAGTTTACAAGCTGTGTAATTTTACTTCGTAGAAATATATATCCAAATATTTTTTTCATTCTAGCAGTTAAAGTTGTAGATAAAGATTATTTCAATGGGCTACAATCACTAATGCTATCGAAATTTTATGAAGGATATTCAAAATTGTCACTAGTAATACCAGCGTATTCATAATTACCAAGAACATTTTCAAGGTCAACTTCTTGGTTGAGAGTTGAAGCACGATCTCCAGTAGCAACAACATCCATGAATATCAAATCAAGCATATGTTCAAGTTCGGGTTTAATACTACAATATCTAAATTTTTATTTTTTTAGCATTTGGCACAACCTACAAAGTAAAATTTAATTTATAGAACTGAGGTATAATATGAAGGTTTAAAGAGCTAGCTAAATATATTAACATGTATGATTTTTTTTTTTCCATCATTCATCAGGTGCATCAATGATTTTTCTCCTAGGATTCCAATCCAATCCAGTGGACCAACGCTTTTGTTCCTTCCATAATTTTCAATATTTCTTTATTTGTTCATATTTATTTTTTAGTTGAACTTTATCATATTCTCTTCAAGTTTTCTCATAAAATTTTTTCATTAAATTCGTCCAGCCCTCTTTATCGAAGTGTCTAGTCAGTTGATTGCCAAGTTGAATTTGTTTTAAATATAAATAAAAAAAATCATATTCACATCTTTCTCCCAAGTTGAAGATGGTCCACCATCCTTTGGTTTACACATTTAATATCTTAATTGATATCATTTATATGCATGGTAAGGGTTTTTATTTTTTATTTTTTGTAATCTACAGTTGAAAATAGAATATAATTATTTGTAAAATTTAAGATATTATATATAATGTGAAATGTTTCCGTATAATGGCTTAATGAATGGCTAGCATTTAAAGAATGACCAGAAGAAGATAGCATGATGCCAAATTCCATAAATTGCCCAACATACTTAAAAAATCCTTAGTGGGGTATGATGATTATTTTTTCTTAAGTATAATGTGAAATGTTTATATAAATGATTTACTGCAGATTCTAAAAAATCATCATATACTTAGTTGAAATCCTGTGTATTGATTCTAAAATTATATGATGATTATTTTTCAGCCTGCGTATTGATTCTAAGATAATATGATGATTATTTTTTCCTAGGTATGCATAAATGATTTTTATAAGATTGAGAATTTGAGATGAGGATGAGGATGGGGATTTCAGATGGATTTAATTTCGTCGGAAATTTCGTTGGAAGTCAGTGTTTTTCATGTAGTGGAATGATGTTAGGGGAGCTAAGGTAGTGGAGACTAGGATGTGGGTATCGTGGAAATGATTGAGCACTCTCGCACGAAGTTGGTCATTTACGTAATTTTTGACATTCAAAACTGCGGAAAGCAACAAACCGCGGGAGTTAGGGATAGATCGCGGGAAGCAGCGATGGGCTGCAGCAGCTAGCCCAAATGGCCATTTAATTGCTTTTTATAAAGCAAAACAGGAGTGATGCCGTCCCAAACAGACCCTAAGCCAATCCAACGGAGAATAATGAAGACAGAAACAAATCAAATAGGCATTAAAAACACAAATTGTCATAATCGACATATTTAGAAGTATTAAAACTAAAATTAAGCTTCATAAAATAAAAGAAATTACTAACACAAAATCAATTGAAGCGAAGCAAAAAATATTTATAAGATCACATTACTCTGTGTCATCACTCAATTGGTTGCTTGTTTGATAAATTTTTATAAAGAGATAAATAATTTTCTTAGAAAAAATTACCTAAAGATGAGATGAGAGAATAAATATAATAGAAATTAATTGCAAACATAAGAAAAAAAAAGGATCAATGAGATTTGCCTGCGTTTATGATCGCACAATAATCAAATAAACTGCTCTTTAATTTGCTGAAGATGAGCAGCAGACCCCTCTATCCTTCTGCTCTCTATTTTCTTGCTTCTACTAAGGTATGCCAATCTCCTCACTTAGATGCTCTATTTAATTAGTTATTGTTGTAACAAAATTACTAATAGCATATAATAAATGAAAATCCCATAGCTTAATCATATTATTTCAGATATCAAAAAGTGTTTTTTTGGTCATAAATATGCTTAGTTATGTTAAGTAATGAATATTAAAATGGACAAACTTATAATCTTAACTTAATAATTTGTTTGTTATGTTTCTAATATAATTTTGTGATTAAAAATAATAAACAGATAGCTTATAACATTAATTTAGAATATATTTCTAGGTTGATTAATTAACATATTTATCTTATTAAAAATATTATTATGATAAACATTATGCCATTTAATTATTAAATTCTTCTGATATTATGAATATTTTGTTCAATATTATTGATAATAATTTAATAATATTATACTCTTATTAAAAAAACTAAAGTTTCAATGGATTATAAGAACCATACTGAATTTAATTTTATTAATTAATACTATACAAAAGATTTGACCGATAAGCACTTAGTAATTAAAGAAGTAAAGTTCACAATTTTTTGCTTCATTTCCGATAATTTTTTACTATTTTACTTTTCATATTACAATTATAATTTTTATTTGGTCATCATTTTTTCTCTGTTTTGATTTTTTTTTTCTAGGAAACTATTTTCTACGTTAGCTTTTAAAAATCTACTTTCTCCGCAACATCTTTATAATCACCTTTATAAAAACTACGGTTGTCCCGAACAGACCCCTTAATCATTCAATTAGTCATATCAAATTGTTGGCATTATGATTTTAAATAAAATAATCTAAATTATTTAAAATGAACTGAATATTTGGAGTTTGAAAACTTTAACTTTTTTATTATCCTGATAATGTGAGAGGTTCCTGATGCCCTCATCAGTTTGGCATGTTTTGAGAGAGAATATTTATCTCAGTGGTGCAAGGGCATCTTGTAATTTTCTCCTTTTATTTTTTAGTTTTTTAATATTTGTTTGATGAAAAAAAATGGTCTATGATTATAGCTAAAATCTAAACCAACCCTAAAAACAGGGGCGGAACCAGCCTTTCATCTTAGGGGGGGGGGGGGGGGGCAAAATTTTCTTAGTATAATAGACTAATATAAAAAAAGATGACATAATTCAAAATAAAATCTTGTATTTCCATTATGATAGGAAAATTGAAATCATTACAATTTTATCAATATATTTTACATTTTTTGATAATATTGGATAACATCTTCATTGTGAATCAAATCAAATACATCTTTTTCAATGTAAGGCACAAGACAATCGTTGAGCCAATCATCACTCATCCTACTACGCAATCGATGTTTGATAATTTTCTCATTATGATCGGCTAGAAAATCAAGTAGCTCTAAATAATTTCCTCGATTATCTGAATTGAAAGACTCATCATGCCCCCGAAATGATAATCCCTGACGTAACAAAAATCTAACACAATCAATGGCTGCAGTCGACATGATCCTATATTGTTTTTTGTTCTTGTCATCTTTGCTTAACCATAAAGCTGGAACACTCTGTTCTTGGTTCTTCATCAGATCTTTACATTTTTGTCTAGCTTTATTATATACATTATTGTGATCTCCAACGTGACATAATAATTTTTCTTTCTTCTTCCAATTTTTGAAACATTCTCCAATAAATGAATCCCCACCACCTTTACCTTTAATAATCTGCTCTTGAGGTTTAAATAAATACCAATAAAGACAGTAAACATCGTCTTTCTGCACACTGTACTCTAACCAATCAGAGTATTCATCAAACCAATTCGGATTGAACCTACGTGCAATATTTCCATATAAAGTGTGACACCCAGGCATCCATAGTGAAAGGATTCGTCGACAGTCTTGATCAATCTCCATTCCTGCTCCCTTGCTCGGACCTGAAATTGTTAACCACATATAATGAGCTTCAAAAAGCCCAGCAGGTCACCTAATACCTTTAACTAAAATCAAAGCACGGTATGGAAGCAATATGCATGTCAATCAGTCAAATCCATAACAGTCAATTGCACATGATCAGTGAATCTATGCAGATACGGAAAAATAAGTAATCAATGCGTGATCGATAAAATCCATAGTCAGCGATAGAAGAATCGATAAACAGTAGGAAGAAATCTGTAAAGCTCAATAAATCAGTACATACGATAAATCTCGTAAGGATCCAATGAAATCTCGATCAAATCGATAGAGGAAAATCATCGTCTCGATATCAGTTAAATCAATTAAATCAATATCTAATCAATCAAATCAATCATCTCTGGTCAAAATCAAACCAATACGTCGTAAGAACAATTGAAATCAAATCAATACAGTAAAACCTATTCCATATCAGTCAATGAATCACATGCAGCAGTTCAATACGGTGTATCAATGAAACGATAGTATCAATGAGTCAATATCAATAAATCAGTATCAATGAATCAATAGTATCCATGTCCATAGTATCAATAAGTCAATGCAATATCGATGTCAATATCAGTATCAGTATCAATGCTCAGTGACATAATGCGAATATCAATGAAATCATACAGTAACAATAAATCCGTAAATCCGTCAATAAATAAATTTCAATACAAATCCATCGATATCAATAAATCCATGAATCCATAATGTGATAAATAGGACAATATGGTGCACATGCAATTCAGTACAGTAGTCTTACTGAACAAGTACAATCACTGGTTATTAAGGCGTTTTTCGAGTCGATAATTCATTGTGCTGTTGTTTATCCGTTGGCTCAATAAGAGTCGTCACTCTGTGCCCGTCGGCATAATAATCTCCTTATGACTCTCAATCGTTATATCAATGATTAATAGAGGATATCGCCAAACCCTTTTTAAAGAAAAGCCCGTCGGTCCACCATCTTGTACAGGTCAAGTCAATCTCCAACCAACGGTTCAACCAGTCTTCACTTTTCTTTCAGTAATAATAACAACAATTCAATCATATATTCACATTCGTATGCATATTCAATCATTCAAATCATCAATTCAGAAAATCAGAGGTCGTACGAGAAATCGGCGGCATAACGGCGGTATACAGAATTTACACAGAAATCACAGATTCAGAACTTTACCAAATTACCACAGAACATGTAAAACAATAATATAAGACTTTCATTGTACTGAAGCAATATTTTCAACATCATGATAATTATCTATTCGATAAAAATCGCACATAACTCAAAATACCCGGTAAAAACTTTATAGAGAATACTCAAATCGTACAGAATAAGCATCTCAGGAACATATCAAAAGTTGTGCGGTAAAACTTTCGTCAATACAAAATTATGCGCATTTTTCGGTAACGGAAACACAAAACTGAGCACAGAAATAGGATTCGGAGTCCTTACTGTGAGACAAATAAATCTTCTAACTGCGTCGTCGGACGAAAAGCGCTCCGCGGGCTCCAAAACTAAGCTTTTCCTTCTCTTCCTTCTCTTTCTCTCTCCTGATTTCTCTTTCTCTCTCTTCAAAATGATTCAAAATATCTCAAATTCGATATTTATTAACATTGATCGTCCTGGACGATCCAAAATTCGTTTGCCTCGGGCAGAATTTCGTACAGACGAAATTAAAATGCGTCCGGACGACTTGCTCTCTGGACAAATTTCATCCAGACGGATCGTCCAGACCCTTCCAGGTTCGTACAGATGAAAATGACAGATTTTTCACAAATTTCTTCAGTTCGTCCCGTACTAAATCCAGTTCGTACGGACGAACTGCACTAAAAAAATTAGCTTTTTAAGGGTTTTACATAAAGTTTGGGGAAATTGATGACTTCTCGGTTGATGGGGACCCTTCAATAGATATGATCTCCGAATATTATCTCTATCATTTACATCATAATTCCAAATAGGAGTTCGGAGTCCTGGATCTGCTGGAAGATTGTTAATGTCAATTTCTATTCGCTCTTTCCTCTTTAAATAACGCTCCATTTTCCTAAACCCTAAAATGAAATTTATTAAATAACAATTTCAAAATTAGTGAAATAGCAAAATAACAATTTCAAAATTATTATCATAAGAATATCTTTTAGCATTTCTAACACAAAACAAGAATTCTAGAATTTTGTCTAATCTGAGGACCATACTACTGGAAAGGAAAGTAGTTTTCTTAAAGATTTAAATGTACAAATAAATTAAAATGTTGAATCCAATTCTCTGATATAAATAGAATTAGATGCACTTTGGCTTATCCCAAGGCTACCTTTCTCCCTAACAAGGAATGACATGTTCATATAACCCAGTTCAATACTTCAATTGCTCTCAGGACCTATAAGCTGTTTGAATCCATGAATGAAGGTTTTTGTTGTTGAATGAAATAGGTGCAGCCAGAAATGAAGTCTCATTCTCACGTGATTTAAGTGTTATATCATTTTGATTATTACCTAGAATGCAACAAACAAGTAATATAAACTGAATATATCATAGTAAACAAGGGAAGATAAACAAGTTTCATTTCATATCTGCAAGACTGACAAAGATTTTCTAAATGGCTATTTTGCATAGAATCTATAATCTATTATTTCTAGAGTAAATCAAGTTGATGTCAAAATCAAAACTTACAAAATATTCAAAAAATAACAGCAAATCTATCCAAAAATAACAAACAAAATAATCAAGCAAATAAGCAATGTATTCATAAATCAAAACTTACCTAGATTCTAGATCTCTTGAATCCTGATTCCTGAAGCAGGAGGGCGACGAAGCGTCGAAGCCGGAGGCGACGAAGCCGAACTCGAAGCCGACGAACGGACGAAGCGACGAAGTCCCAAAGCCTCTTGCGCAGTTGCGAACTCGAAGCCAACGAAGTTTCAAAGCCTCTCTTCCCGACTCGCCGTCTTGCGCAGTTTCGCGAATCACCCGAATTTCTTTGGTTGATTTCGGCGGGTTAGGTAAAAGGGGGGGAAAAATAAGAGTTTTTAATGTAAAATTACCTAATAACCCTCTCTCTAATAAAATTTTTTTTAAGGGTGGGCAATTGCCCCCCCTAATAAAGCAACAGTTCCGCCCCTGCCTAAAAATATAAAGACTGTTAAGCATCATCTCTATTTTTTTTTAAATATTTCTATCCTCTTTTTTTTTTTTTGCTTGCGTCTTGGTGTCTCCCGCCGTTTAGCTCAAGGAAGTTTTTTCTTTTCCCTTCCTATATCGTTCTTTGTTCTTTTCGTAATTTTTTGGTGTTTCTTGGCCATATGGCACCTGTTGGACCTTGGTTTTCTGTATGGCTCTAATTTTTCGAGTTCTTTTGCTGATGCATTAGCTGGTTCTCCGTCTAGTGTTTGTTTCCCGGAGCTTAAGTCTTCGTCTTTCCGTTGTTTACCTTCCCTGTAGATATTTGAGGATAAAATTAGGGCTATGGCGGTTCACTTCAAGTTTTTGCTTGTCGGATTTTTTTCTTTCAGGCGACCTAGTCTATACTCCATAAGGAGATTTTTTCCCAACTTGAAACTCATAGCTGATTTTTTTGCCACAGTGCTTGATTCTTTGCACATTCTGGTTAAGCTCTCGAATGACCTTGATTATAGTCGGGTTTTCAGTCATCGTTCTTATCTGGTTTATAATTGCCATATGAAATTAACGAAATGGACTCCTTTGGATATCTCGGTTGAATGCCCGATTATTCCTATTTGGATATCATTTCCTAGTTTTCGTCATCATCTCTTTAACCCGAGGATTCTTCATGCCTTAGGGTCTATCTTTGGTCACCCGCTCAAGGTAGATTCTGTCACTTCGTTGGTATCTAGGCCGTCTATTGCGAGAGTTTTTGTTGAGATTGATATAACGAAAAATTATTCAGACAACGTTTGGATTGGCCCTTAGAAGCTTGGCTATATCCAAAAGTTTAAAATGGAGAATTTTCCCCCTTTTTGTGCTCTTTGTCAGTCTATAGGCCATGTTAGGGGGTATTAATGTAAGTCTAAAAATGGTGTCCCTCTTATTTTTCCTCTTAAGCCATCTTCTTCTATTTTGGTTTTTGATCAGGGGGAGGATATTGTTTTGCCTCAGCCTGGTGTTGTCTATATGGTCCACTCTTCTGCTGTTAATGATTTGATTTTATTGTCGAAACCCATTACTTGTAGTAAGGATAATGCTGAAGTTAATCTTGCTTGTAATCCTGTTGCTGGTGCTGTTGGGAATAATGATGTGGTTGTTGTTGCTATTGGGGATCATTTAGCTGAGCTGCCTCCCCCTGTCTCTGGCGTGGTCGTGCCGGTTGGGACTGTCTCTTTGTCTCACACTTTGGCTAATCTGATGAGTGGTGTTGGTGTTTTCAATTCTAACAATTTGGATATTATTTGTTCCCCTTTGGTTGTTTCTACCCCTTTGGTAGTGGCCATTTCGAAGAGAGAGGATTTTGTTACCTGTGAGTTGAATCGGGTTGATACCCTTGAGTCTTCGGGCTCGATACATTCTGTCTCTCACATAAATTCTGAAGCTTTGGATGCTTCTGTTTTCCCTGCCGGTGAGTTCTCTGCTCGTTTGGTTGTCCCTACTGTTACTTCCCCTATGACGCCTACTGTTCTTATTCCTGGCCCTTTTGTTGAGGTTCATATTAACTTAATATGACATGAGGCTTTGTTTTCTCATGTGGGTATGTCAATTCGAGGGAGAATGTGAGAATGCAAATAGACTGGCTTCAATGTTTGTCCGATTCCTCTTCAGAGGCTAGTGGGGATGAAGAACTTGGGGATGATTTTGCTTTACGGAATGATCGACCTGTTGATTCTGTTTCCTCTCGTGGGAGGGGCAGACGAGGTAGAAAAAAATTTTGAGTTTTTTGTAGGATGTTGGTATTTCTCTTTATGTGTAAGAGTGTTGTTTTTTGGTTGGCTTTGGCTCTTCTCTATGATGTTGGTATCATAGGGGTGGTGGGTCTTGGGTCATTCGTCGGTCTCTATCCTTTGAGTTGTGGATGTGGGCTGCATTTGTTGGAAGGCACTTTACTTTTGGTTGCTGCTGTTTTGCTGGAGCTTCGATTAATATTTGCTAATGTGATTTATAGTTTATGGGCAAGGATGCATGTGGCTAGGGCTCACTTATCTTAAGCCGTGGTTCGTGGCAACCTTTGGTGGTGTGTTTCTTACTGGTTTGGGATAGCTACTTGGTGCGTTTTTGCTCTCACTTCATACTGGATGGCCCGTGCCTGACTTCAAAGTAGTTGGAAGCCTCTGCCAATACTGAGCCTGATGGGTTGTTATCCATTTGTTTCTCTGTAGCTTTTTTTCGTTCCGCTTTTAAGCTTGTTGTACTCCTTAAGTTGGAATAAAATTTGTGTTTTTGTAAAAAAAAAAAAAAAAAAAAAAAAAATCACTTCTATTTTTCGGTTCTATATTTGAGTCCATTTTTCTTATCATTTTTTTAATTTATATTTTTAAAATTTTCTATAATGAAAAATTATTTTATATAATCAAATTTTTTGTTAGAGTATAACAGTTTTAAATAAATTCATAAATTCTTATTTGAATTAAAAAACATTTATTATTTTAAAAATAAATTAAAATTTATTTATTTTTTAAATACTTTCACTATTATCTTTATAAAAAATCACAATATATAGACATATGTTTAGTAATATTCTTACTGCTTTCTAGTAAAAAATATTTGTGGTTTAAATAATTTTTGTACTAAAAAGTTGTTTCAGAAAACCGTCTCAAATGAAAGCTTAATGGGACGACTTTCTTTCTGTTTCTTAAAGCCGTTTTTTAGTACAAAAATTTTAATTATTGTACTAAGAAGTCACTTTAAGAAGCAGTAAGAAAATCATCCCAAACAAAGTCTAGCTAAGTCAATTACGGCAAACTCACACTCAAATTACATGCGTAAGATTCGAACAAGATCACTTAGTTGATAGCCAAAACTCCCAACCAACAGATCAAAATGAATTGCATAATTGCAATAGTTACACATAGACTCTTCAATCTTATCATTATGGAGACTGCTTCTTCAACGTCTTCAAAAAAATTATTGTGACATAGAATAAAATAATGGTGGCTTATATTCAAACAAAGAGTAATGCAGACGCAATTTGTCTCTAAATGGAAACATAATTATTTTAAAGAGTACATTAATAAGCCCAATATAATACTATTTCAGTTATAAAACTGGAAATCATTACTTAATATATAGTCATGAAAATAGATTTCGATATAAAATATCATAAACATCTCAATCTTTCATAATAAACCATAGAAATATTCGTACTTCTATAAATTTTTTTATGCTAGAATATTTCTCTACAAAATATTACAGAAACTACACAAGTTTTAATTAAAAAAAAAAAAAAGTTAACAGAAAATTTAAAACATCAAAAGGAATTTAATATCTTCATAACATGTCTTTTTCATGCAAGAAGCTGCCAAAAGTCCAAAATATTATTAAACTGCCATAATAATAATTAAAAAAACAACTGTGAATAATTAACATGAAAAAAATCATATATATATGCACTACTAATCTGAAATAAGGTTTTATTTTGGATGACTTTTGATACGTACTCCAAAAATTAGCTTGATCGGGCACGAATCTCGAGGCAAAAGCTAGTTGGAAACTTCAAAAAATAATTTCGGGAGCATATGAACTCCGATTTCAGCGAGCTTACAGTCAAACTGAGCGTCTCGGAAATACGAACCCAACGACTCCAAGATCAACCCAATCCGAGCCCAAATGAGTCCGAATCAAGGGTTCAAAGCACTGTTGCAAGGTCCAAACCGCAATTTGAGTTATCAAACGGTCTCCGATTTTGACGAGCTTATACTCGAATCGAAGGGCTCGACGAGACGAATCCAACGAGCCCAAGATCATTGAATTCCGACAACATTAAGGCCTTCAAATGTCCAACAAACGGTGCATGATCAAAGGATTCGATATCGGCCGTCCATTCAAACCACTCCCTGTTCGCCCTTGATCTCGCGCCTATTTACGGGCTATGCCACTCCAGAAAAACTATAAATAGAGCCCTCATTCTACACCAAGGGGGCTCAATTGAAGAGAGGGAAGAAGGAGAGGAGAAAGGGGGAAAAGGAGATTCCTCACCTCCTCGACCACCGCCGGAGCTCTTCCTGCCGCCTGAAGACACCGGAACTCTGCCGGATTTTCGGGAGAACGCAGGAATTCTGTACAACTTCCATGAGATGCTGAAATTCTTCCCAATTTACAAGAGAGTTCCCTCCTGACGCCGAAACTCCGCCCAAGTGAAGACGGAGTTCTCCTCTGCCACCAAAGACGTCGGACTTCTGCCCGACGTCGGACCTTCACTCTTCGCCAAGTTTCTACCCGATGCCGGACTCCTACCGATTATCGGACTTCGCTGGACGTCTATGCGAAGATGCATTTCTTTTCATTGCTGGACTTCTACCTGACGCTGTCCTACTGATCTTCGTCGTCAGACTACAGTCCTTTCGACCTCCGTCGCCAGCCGACTACGGTCCTCCTGACTTACGTCGCCCGCCGACTACAGTCTTTTTGACATCCGTCGCTCGCCGACTACAGTCCTCCTGACTTACGTCACCCGCCGACTACAATCCTCCGTCGCCAGCTGACTACGGTCCTCCTGACCTACGTCGCACGCCAACTGCAGTCCTTCTAACAAAGCGAATACGTCGATAGTAGATCTTTGTATTTACATCATGTAATGTACTCCATAAGATGTACATCATGCTAAGGCCTTCTCCCAAGGAAGGGTCTCATTTGTAATCGACTGCAAATACTAGTGGATTCGTTCAAACTGGGCTAGGCCCCGTGGTTTTTCCCCCTTTTACAGGGGTTTTCCACGTAAAAATCTTGGTGTCTCATAAATGCTAGACCCTCTCTCCTTATCTGCTTGCGTGCCAGATCTTCGTACAATGCTAAGACGTTAAATATAATATTTCTCTACCGCCGCGAATACTCCTGGACGCAACAGTTTGGCGCCGTCTGTGGGAACGTGTTTCCCGACTGGGGGGGCAACTTTTGCTCCAAATCCTAAAAGATCGTTCTTATCAACTTTCTGACATCAGTCATTGTTGCATCAGATGCAGACTGGGGGGCAACTTTGACTCAAACCATGGTCAAATAGATCCTCCAATACCTTCAACATCAAGTTGATATTTCAGGAATATCTGAGCAAATGCAAGGATACTTCAAATCAATTGCAAGCTTTATACAGTCCCTTGTTGGACTTCTACTCCTTGGGCAAGGTCTTAACATCGATCTCAAAAAAGGCAGTAACGGTCTAAAGATAGACCTTCTTCATTTTTGATTCGGGATATACGCGGCGTTCGCCCCCTCCCAATCAAAGCAAAATCAATCCCAGGGGGATTCGACTCGACCTCTTCCACACAGGTTAACGTCGTCGAGCAGGGCTCCGGCATAGAACCTCGGAAAGGTCATAAATCCTTGGTGGATTCTCCTGACCTCTTCCACACAGGTTAACGTCGTCGAACAAATGTTCCGACATACAACCTCGGAAAGGTCTCACATCCTTGGTGGATTCTCCCGACCTCTTCCACACAGGTTAACGTCGTCAAGCAAAGCCTCCGACATACAACCTCGAAAAGGTCCTACATCCTTGGTGGATTCTCCCAGCCTCTTCCACACAGGTTAACGTCGTCGAGCAAAGCCTCCGACATACAACTTCGGAAAGGTCCTACATCCTTGGTGGATTCTCCCGGCCTCTTCCACACAGGTTAACGTCGTCGAGCAGGGCTCCGGCATACAACCTCGGAAAGGTCCTACATCCTTGGTGGATTCTTCCGACCTCTTCCACACAGGTTAACGTCGTCGAGCAAAGCCTCCGACATACAACCTCGGAAAGGTCCTATATCCTTGGTGGATTCAGCCGACCTCTTCCACACAGGTTAACGTCGTCGAGCAGGGCTCCGGCATACAACCTCGGAAAGGTCTCACATCCTTAGTGGATTCTCCCGGCCTCTTCCACACAGGTTAACGTCGTCAAGCAAAGCCTCCGACATACAACCTCGGAAAGGTCCTACATCCTTGGTGGATTCTCCCAGCCTCTTCCACACAGGTTAACGTCGTCGAGCAGGGCTCCGACTTACAACCTCGGAAAAGTCTCACGTCCTTGGTTAACGTCGCTAGAATGTCGTCAATAGACTTCTATCTGACTTCTCCATAATGTTAAAATTCTTCCTGATTTTGAATTTCCTCATGCGCTAAACTTTTACCTTGCAGGACTTTCGACGGACTAATACACAACGCCGAAATTCTTCCTTTCATCGGACTAATACCCGTCGTCAGACTTCTGCTCGTCAACGGACCTTCATCGGTTTTCTACTTGACGCTGCATCTCTACCCGACTACGGACTTCTGCCTATCGTCGGACTTCTACCCGACATCGGACTTCTCCATGTCGTCGAACTTCTGCTCGTCAGCGGACTTCTACTTGTCGTCGGACTTCAGCCCGTCGACGAACTTTCATCAGTCTTCTGCCTGAGGCCGTACTTCTACACGACGTCGGACCTCTCCTTGTCGTCAAACTTCTGCTCGTCAGCGGACTTCTACTCGTCATCGGACTTCTGCCCGTCGACGAACTTTCATCGGTCTTCTGCCCTAGGCCGTACTTCTACACGACGTCGGATTTCTCCTTGTCGTCGAACTTCTGCTCGTCAGCGGACTTCTACTCATCGTCGGACTTCTACCCATCGACGAACTTTCATCGGTCTTCTGCCCAAGGCCGTACTTCTACACGACGTCGGACTTCTCCCCGACGTCGGACTTCTGCTCGTTAGCAGACTCCTACCCGACGTCGGACTTCTGCTCGTCAGCGGACTCCTACCCGACGTCGGACTTCTGCTCGTCAGCGGACTCCTACCCGACGTCGGACTTCTGCTCGTCAGCGGACTCCTACCCGACGTCGGACTTCTGCTCGTCAGCGGACTCCTACCCGACGTCGGACTTCTGCTCGTCAACGGACTCCTACCCGACGTCAGACTTCTGCTCGCCAGCAGACTTCTACTCGTCGTTGGACTCCTCCTTGTCGTCAGACTCCTGCTCGTAGGAAGACTCCTACGCATCGTCGGACTTCTGCTCGTTAGCAGACTCCTACCCGACGTCGTACTTCTCCCCGTCGTCGGACTTCTGCTCGTTAGCGGACTCCTACCCGACGTCGTACTTCTCCCTGTCGTCAGATTTCTGCTCGTCAGCGGACTTCTACTCATCATCGGACTTCCGCTCATCGACGAATCTTCGTCGGTCTTCTATGCAACATTGAACTTCTACCCGACGACGGACTTCTCCCTGTCATCAGACTCCTGCTCGTAGGAAGACTCCTACGCATCGTCGGACTTCTGCTCGTTAGCAGACTCCTACCCGACATCGTACTTCTCCCTGTCGTCAGATTTCTGCTTGTCAGCGGACTCCTACTCGTCGTCGGACTTCTGCTCGTCAGCGGACTCCTACTCGTCGTCGGACTTCTGCTCGTCAGCGGACTCCTACTCGTCGTCGGACTTCTGCTCGTCAGCGGACTCCTACTCGTCGTCGGACTTCTGCTCGTCAGCGGACTTCTACTTGTCGTCGGACTTCAGCCCGTCGACGAACTTTCATCAGTCTTCTGCCCGAGGCCGTACTTCTACACGATGTCGGACCTCTCCTTGTCGTCAAACTTCTGCTCGTCAGCGGACTTCTACTCGTCATCGGACTTCTGCCCGTCGACGAACTTTCATCGGTCTTCTGCCCTAGGCCGTACTTCTACACGACGTCGGATTTCTCCTTGTCGTCGAACTTCTGCTCGTCAGCGGACTTCTACTCATCGTCGGACTTCTACCCATCGACGAACTTTCATCGGTCTTCTGCCCAAGGCCGTACATCTACACGACGTCGGACTTCTCCCCGACGTCGGACTTCTGCTCGTTAGCAGACTCCTACCCGACGTCGGACTTCTGCTCGTCAGCGGACTCCTACCCGACGTCGGACTTCTGCTCGTCAGCGGACTCCTACCCGACGTCGGACTTCTGCTCGTCAGCGGACTCCTACCCGACGTCGGACTTCTGCTCGTCAGCGGACTCCTACCCGACGTCGGACTTCTGCTCGTCAGCGGACTCCTACCCGACGTCAGACTTCTGCTCGCCAGCAGACTTCTACTCGTCGTTGGACTCCTCCTTGTCGTCAGACTCCTGCTCGTAGGAAGACTCCTACGCATCGTCGGACTTCTGCTCGTTAGCAGACTCCTACCCGACGTCGTACTTCTCCCCGTCGTCGGACTTCTGCTCGTTAGCGGACTCCTACCCGACGTCGTACTTCTCCCTGTCGTCAGATTTCTGCTCGTCAGCGGACTTCTACTCATCATCGGACTTCCGCTCATCGACGAATCTTCGTCGGTCTTCTATGCAACATTGAACTTCTACCCGACGACGGACTTCTCCCTGTCATTAGACTCCTGCTCGTAGGAAGACTCCTACGCATCGTCGGACTTCTGCTCGTTAGCAGACTCCTACCCGACATCGTACTTCTCCCTGTCGTCAGATTTCTGCTTGTCAGCGGACTCCTACTCGTCGTCGGACTTCTGCTCGTTAGCAGACTCCTACCCGACATCGTACTTCTCCCTGTCGTCAGATTTCTGCTTGTCAGCGGACTCCTACTCGTCGTCGGACTTCTGCTCGTCAGCGGACTCCTACTCGTCGTCGGACTTCTGCTCGTCAGCGGACTCCTACTCGTCGTCGGACTTCTGCTCGTCAGCAGACTCCTACTCGTCGTCGGACTTCTGCTCGTCAGCGGACTCCTACCCGACGTCGGACTTCTGCTCGTTAGCAGACTCCTACCCGACGTCGTACTTCTCCTCGTCGTCGGACTTCTGCTTGTTAGCGGACTCCTACCCGACGTCGTACTTCTCCCTGTCGTCGGATTTCTGCTCGTCAGCGGACTCCTACTCGTCGTCGGACTTCTGCTCATCAGCGGACTCCTACTCGTCGTCGGACTTCTGCTCGTCAGCGGACTCCTACTCGTCGTCGGACTTCTGCTCGTCAGCGGACTCCTACTCGTCGTCGGACTTCTGCTCGTCAGCAGACTCCTACCCGACGTCGGACTTCTTGTGACGCCCCAGGCATCCATAGTGAAAGGATTCGTCTGACATTCTGATCGAACTCCATTCCAGTTGCTTTGCTCGGACCTGAAAATATCAACCACATATAATGAGCTTTACAAAGCCCAGCAGGTCACCAAAGCCTACAACTGAAATCAAAGCACGGCGATGCTATCAATATGCATGTCAATCTATCAATCTGAATCAGTCAATGGTCAATGAGTCTATGCAGCGGAAATCAAATCAGTAGTCGATGCAATCCGAAAATCAATAGTCAATAAAACCAGTCAATGCAGCGGCAGGCAAATCAATCAACCAAGCTCAATCAATCCACGTCAATCTCGAAGAAATCCGTACACAGTAGAAAATCAATCGATCCATCATATCAGTCAATCCGTCCGTCAAATCAAATCAAATATAATCTATACTATCAAGTCGATAAAATCAATCGGAAAGCAATACGATATCCTATCAATAATTCAAATGTAGCAATCAATACAATGCAGAATCAATAGTATCAATGAGTCTATAAGCAGTATCAATAAATCTATAATATCCATATCCATAGCATCAATGAATCAATGCAATATCTATATCCATCCATATCAATATCAATGCTCAGTAGTATCAATGCTCGGTAATCAATCGATAAAATCAATGAAATCGTACGATACAGTAAATCCAATCAAATCAATAAAGCATAAATCGATAAAGCAATAAATCCGTAAGTCAATACATTAAACATGCATTCAATACGATGATACTGAACAAGTACAATCAACTGGCTATGTTGCTGTTGTAGAATCCATATTGCTGTTGTAGATATCCATACACATTGGTTCTATCAATAAGAGTCGTCACTCTTTTCGCCCGTCGGCATATCAATAAACTCCTTATGACTCCCATCCATATCAATAATCAATGTTTAAAGGAAAGCCCGTCGGCCCACCATCCTGTACAGGTATCAATCAATCTTCAACCAATGTTCAACCAGGTTCCACTTGTGATCAGTATCAATAGTCAATTCAATCAATAAGCAATTCAATAGTCAATAGTAAAGCAATCATATCAATAATCATATGCAGATCAATTCAATCTATCAATCTCAGACAAATCAGAAAAACTACGAAAATCGGTCAGAGTAACGGCAGTCTATCAAATTTACACAAAAATCCTGCAAAATCATAATTCACCAAATTACAATAGAACGTTCACGATAACAATATAAGACTATTATTCTATAGAATCCAAATCAAATCACGTCCTGATATTTTTTTCTATTCAATTAAAATCGCGTAGAATCAATTCCGACCGGTAAAATCTTCGTAAAATACAGTCAAATCGTGTACAATAATCATATCTATAACATACTAAAAGTTGTGCGGTGAAAGTCGTGTCAATACAAAATCAGGTCGAAAGTTCGACTACAAAAACACAAAACAGTGCACAACTCGGTCAAAATACAAAATCTTCGAAAACAGAAATAGGGTTCGGAGTCCTTACAGCGAGACAAACAAATCTTCTAACAGTGTCGTCGGACGAAAAGCGCTCCGTGGCCTCCAAAACCAAGCTTCCTTCTTCTCTTCCTTCTCTTTCTCTCTCCTGCCTTTTTCTCTCTCTCCAAAATGAATCCAAAATATCTCAAATCCGATATTTATTAACACTGATCGTCCTGGACGATCCAAATTTCGTCCTGGTACGATGGGTTATCTGGACAAATTTCGTACAGACGAAATCCAAATTCGTCCCGGGCGACTTGCTCTCTGGACAGATTTCGTACAGACGGATCGTCCCGACTGCTCCAGGTTCGTACAGACGAAAATGGCAGATTTCTTCACAAATTTCTTCAGTTCGTCCAGTACTAAAGTCAGATCGTACGGGACTAACAGCACAAAAAAAATCAGCTTTTTAAGGATTTTACAATCTACCCACCTAAAAAAAATGTCGTCCTCGACATTTCCCTTAAGGGATCGAATGCAAAATCGATACAAAGCAAATCCGTCCAATCAAAACTCAAATCGAATCGAATCGAATCAAAATCAAAACTCGTCGGAATCCATACAAATCACACAATCCAGTCAATCACATGTCATTCAATATGTATGCAAAACGATACACTTGAAACAATCCATTCTATCAAACTATCAATCAAATCCTTTCACTACACTTGCTCTGATACCAACTGTGACGCCCCAGGCATCCATAGTGAAAGGATTCGTCTGACATTCTGATCGAACTCCATTCCAGTTGCTTTGCTCGGACCTGAAAATATCAACCACATATAATGAGCTTTACAAAGCCCAGCAGGTCACCAAAGCCTACAACTGAAATCAAAGCACGGCGATGCTATCAATATGCATGTCAATCTATCAATCTGAATCAGTCAATGGTCAATGAGTCTATGCAGCGGAAATCAAATCAGTAGTCGATGCAATCCGAAAATCAATAGTCAATAAAACCAGTCAATGCAGCGGCAGGCAAATCAATCAACCAAGCTCAATCAATCCACGTCAATCTCGAAGAAATCCGTACACAGTAGAAAATCAATCGATCCATCATATCAGTCAATCCGTCCGTCAAATCAAATCCGTCAAATCAAATCAAATATAATCTATACTATCAAGTCGATAAAATCAATCGGAAAGCAATACGATATCCTATCAATAATTCAAATGTAGCAATCAATACAATGCAGAATCAATAGTATCAATGAGTCTATAAGCAGTATCAATAAATCTATAATATCCATATCCATAGCATCAATGAATCAATGCAATATCTATATCCATCCATATCAATATCAATGCTCAGTAGTATCAATGCTCGGTAATCAATCGATAAAATCAATGAAATCGTACGATACAGTAAATCCAATCAAATCAATAAAGCATAAATCGATAAAGCAATAAATCCGTAAGTCAATACATTAAACATGCATTCAATACGATGATACTATACTGAACAAGTACAATCAACTGGCTATGTTGCTGTTGTAGAATCCATATTGCTGTTGTAGATATCCATACACATTGGTTCTATCAATAAGAGTCGTCACTCTTTTCGCCCGTCGGCATATCAATAAACTCCTTATGACTCCCATCCATATCAATAATCAATGTTTAAAGGAAAGCCCGTCGGCCCACCATCCTGTACAGGTATCAATCAATCTTCAACCAATGTTCAACCAGGTTCCACTTGTGATCAGTATCAATAGTCAATTCAATCAATAAGCAATTCAATAGTCAATAGTAAAGCAATCATATCAATAATCATATGCAGATCAATTCAATCTATCAATCTCAGACAAATCAGAAAAACTACGAAAATCGGTCAGAGTAACGGCAGTCTATCAAATTTACACAAAAATCCTGCAAAATCATAATTCACCAAATTACAATAGAACGTTCACGATAACAATATAAGACTATTATTCTATAGAATCCAAATCAAATCACGTCCTGATATTTTTCTATTCAATTAAAATCGCGTAGAATCAATTCCGACCGGTAAAATCTTCGTAAAATACAGTCAAATCGTGTACAATAATCATATCTATAACATACTAAAAGTTGTGCGGTGAAAGTCGTGTCAATACAAAATCAGGTCGAAAGTTCGACTACAAAAACACAAAACAGTGCACAACTCGGTCAAAATACAAAATCTTCGAAAACAGAAATAGGGTTCGGAGTCCTTACAGCGAGACAAACAAATCTTCTAACAGTGTCGTCGGACGAAAAGCGCTCCGTGGCCTCCAAAAC
Source organism: Dendrobium officinale (assembly GCA_019514585.1). Lineage (NCBI taxonomy): Eukaryota > Viridiplantae > Streptophyta > Magnoliopsida > Asparagales > Orchidaceae > Dendrobium > Dendrobium officinale. The sequence continues at coordinate 45,070,751 of CM033694.1, forward strand.
CAAGCTTCCTTCTTCTCTTCCTTCTCTTTCTCTCTCCTGCCTTTTCTCTCTCTCCAAAATGAATCCAAAATATCTCAAATCCGATATTTATTAACACTGATCGTCCTGGACGATCCAAATTTCGTCCTGGTACGATGGGTTATCTGGACAAATTTCGTACAGACGAAATCCAAATTCGTCCCGGGCGACTTGCTCTCTGGACAGATTTCGTACAGACGGATCGTCCCGACTGCTCCAGGTTCGTACAGACGAAAATGGCAGATTTCTTCACAAATTTCTTCAGTTCGTCCAGTACTAAAGTCAGATCGTACGGGACTAACAGCACAAAAAAAATCAGCTTTTTAAGGATTTTACACTTCTGCTCGTCAGCAGACTTCTACCCGACATCGGACTTCTGCTCGTCAGCGGACTTCTACCCGACGTCGGACTTCTGCTCGTCGACGAATTTTTCGTCGGTCCTCCACCCGAAGTCAGACTTCTTCCTGTTGTCGGACTTCTGCTCGACTACTACGCGTCATCGGCTTCTCGCAACGCATTCTCAAACTCTCCCCTTTGACTCCACACTCGATCGTTGACTACTAACGGGCTTCAACTCGATCGTCCATCGCCAACAAACCTCCGCTCAGATGGAAAAGAGATCCCGTAGGTTTCTATCGCCAGTAAACCGGAGGGAGAGGAAGAAATCCCGTAGGTTTCTATCGCCAGTAAACCGGAGGGAGAGGAAGAAATCCCGTAGGTTTCTATCGCCAGAAAACCGGAGGGGGAGGAAGAAATCCCGTAGGTTTCTATCGCCAGTAAACCGGAGGGAGAAGATGAAATCCCGTTGGTTTCTATCGCCAGTAAACCGGAGGGAGAAGATGAAATCCCGTTGGTTTCTATCGCCAGTAAACCGGAGGGAGAGGAAGAAATCCCGTAGGTTTCTATCGCCAGAAAACCGGAGGGGGAGGATGAAATCCCGTAGGTTCCTATCGCCAGAGAACCAGAGGGAGAAAGAAGGAGGAGTTGCAAGTTTCCTAAGGGCCTAGGAGGCCTATTTATAGGTTTTGGAGAAAAAGGGGGGAAGTTATTGCAATTTTTGGATTTCCCTATTTTTCTAAATTTTTTTCGGATTTTTTGAGATTTTTTGGGAATTTTTTGGACCCAAAAATGACAAAAAAGGACAAATTTCGCGCTTGTGGGGCCCACATTGGCGGTGCGGCCAACCGGCCGCACCGTTTCGCGCGGCCAGGTCACAGATCCGCGGCCAGCGCGGCCGGATCACGGCTGGCCAGCCGTGGCACACGCGCGTGGCCACGGCAGCCCGCGACACGCGGGTGCCAGCGATCCGCGACAGCGGATCTGTTCCGCGCGCGGAACAGCGCGCGGCCAAAGACCGCGCGGTTCGCGCGGTTCCTTCCGCGCCGCGCGGTTTCCGCGGATGCCGCCGCCGGCGAGCGGCGGCGGGGCGGCGGCCGGCCGGCCGTCCGGCCGGTTCGGCCGCCTACGCGTTTTTCGGGCCCCATTTTTGGGCCGGACGGTCCGATTCGGATGTTTTTTGGGTCCCTGGACACGTTTTTTCGACGTTCCGGACTCAATTTTGATACTTCCGGAACTCAACGGGATCTCTATGACGAACTTCGAGCAAGATGTTAATTTTTGGAACGTATTTTTTGGTGTTTGGGCCAACGTAAATTGTCGACGCATGTATTTTCGGACTCCTGGTGTTTCGATGTCCGAAAATAGGGGGGCAACTGATACGTACTCCAAAAATTAGCTTGATCGGGCACGAATCTCGAGGCAAAAGCTAGTTGGAAACTTCAAAAAATAATTTCGGGAGCATATGAACTCCGATTTCAGCGAGCTTACAGTCAAACTGAGCGTCTCGGAAATACGAACCCAACGACTCCAAGATCAACCCAATCCGAGCCCAAATGAGTCCGAATCAAGGGTTCAAAGCACTGTTGCAAGGTCCAAACCGCAATTTGAGTTATCAAACGGTCTCCGATTTTGACGAGCTTATACTCGAATCGAAGGGCTCGACGAGACGAATCCAACGAGTCCAAGATCATTGAATTCCGACAACATTAAGGCCTTCAAATGTCCAACAAACGGTGCATGATCAAAGGATTCGATATCGGCCGTCCATTCAAACCACTCCCTGTTCGCCCTTGATCTCGCGCCTATTTACGGGCTATGCCACTCCAGAAAAACTATAAATAGAGCCCTCATTCTACACCAAGGGGGCTCAAGTGAAGAGAGAGAGAAGAAGGAGAGGAGAAAGGGGAAAAGGAGATTCCTCACCTCCTCGACCACCGCCGGAGCTCTTCCTGCCGCCTGAAGACACCGGAACTCTGCCGGATTTTCGGGAGAACGCAGGAATTCTGTACAACTTCCATGAGATGCTGAAATTCTTCCCAATTTACAAGAGAGTTCCCTCCTGACGCCGAAACTCCGCCCAAGTGAAGACGGAGTTCTCCTCTGCCACCAAAGACGTCGGACTTCTGCCCGACGTCGGACCTTCACTCTTCGCCAAGTTTCTACCCCGATGCCGGACTCCTACCGATTATCGGACTTCGCTGGACGTCTATGCGAAGATGCATTTCTTTTCATTGCTGGACTTCTACCTGACGCTGTCCTACTGATCTTCGTCGTCAGACTACAGTCCTTTCGACCTCCGTCGCCAGCCGACTACGGTCCTCCTGACTTACGTCGCCCGCCGACTACAGTCTTTTTGACATCCGTCGCTCGCCGACTACAGTCCTCCTGACTTACGTCGCCCGCCGACTACAATCCTCCGTCGCCAGCTGACTACGGTCCTCCTGACCTACGTCGCACGCCAACTGCAGTCCTTCTAACAAAGCGAATACGTCGATAGTAGATCTTTGTATTTACATCATGTAATGTACTCCATAAGATGTACATCATGCTAAGGCCTTCTCCCAAGGAAGGATCTCATTTGTAATCGACTGCAAATACTAGTGGATTCGTTCAAACTGGGCTAGGCCCCGTGGTTTTTCCCCCTTTTACAGGGGTTTTCCACGTAAAAATCTTGGTGTCTCATAAATGCTAGACCCTCTCTCCTTATCTGCTTGCGTGCCAGATCTTCGTACAATGCTAAGACGTTAAATATAATATTTCTCTACCGCCGCGAATACTCCTGGACGCAACAACTTTATTATTGCTTTACAAAATTGCTATAGATAAAATAATTTTTAAAATACTGTAAAAAACAGCGAAAAAATATTGACCAAACAAAATAAAATTGTAAGAAAGCTGTCCTAAATAAAAATATATTTTTTAAAGCAGTTTTTTAAAATAAAAATTTCAAACTTAATTAATTTTTGTATTAAGAAATTTATTATGAAGTTTAAAAATGTACTAATCTCTCATTACACTCATTCTTTCTCTTTTTAACTTTTTTTTTTTCTTTTTTTTTGTCTGTTTCACCGTGTGATTATTCTTCCCAACAACAAATGAGTCAAAGAGCAATTTCAAGCCACCGAATTAGTCATTAATTAGTGTCAGAAGTACTTCAAAATTATAATCTTAGGAAGGTATTCTCTAAGAAAAATCAAATAGTGGATAATTGTATATATTATCGCATGCAATATTTTTTTTTAATGTATGATTATTTTTATTATGTGCTGAAATATTTATGATAATTAAAAAATAGAGTTTATAATTATAGTATTATGCTATTTTACAAAAAAATTATAGCAAACATATAAGTAAGTTAAAATAATTTCACAAGTGAATAACTATAACAAAAACATCAAGTCTTTATCACATTATGTGAGGTCAGCTAGATGAATCTTTTTTTTCTATTGTATCTTATTAAGAGTCAAATTCTCATTTAAATTTAATAACAAAATGTCATTTCTAATATTTTCTAGCCAAGCCTTTTTAGGTCTATCTCTACCTTCCTTAACATAGGCCAAATCCAATACATCTACTTTCCTAACTGGGTCATCAAAAAGCCAACATTTTATTTGTTCAAATCATCTAAGGCAACTCTCTTAAATATTATCGTCCACTTGAGCTACTCCAACCCTTTCAGGTACCTACTGGTTTTGCATTCTATCTCTAAGAGTGAAGCCACTCATCCACCCCGAGCATTCTCATCTCTGTAACGCTTAACTTTTTGCTTCGATCTTTTAATGGCCATCATTTTGCGCTATAAAACATTAAATATATGTCTCACTGATTTCACAAGTGTGAGTCTTATAAATGACATATTTCTAGCAAATTGAATCTGACAATGATATAATGTAATAGATGTAAATTGTAAATGATGTTTTTTACAGTAGAAGTAGGGAGAACTTTTAAGCATTGAAAAGTAGCTTATTTGACATTTCTCCTAATAAGTGGATAGATTAGCAACAAAAAATTTGCATCAGCCTTGCAGATCAGATGGTGGATGTAAATCTTAATACTGATAGGCTTTGACATTAATACCCAATTACCCATAATATTTAACAGAAATTCAGATGATAGGGATTCAATATTAAATCGTTGGCTATTTATTTGCACTAAATTATATATATAAAAAAAAGTTTAACATGGACATTTAATGACTAATATTAATATTATTTTCATAAATTCATTAGTTAATATATAGTTAGTCAAACAATTCAATAAATACTCTAACAAATCTGCATTTGATCAGTTCTAGATTTAGAAAAAGGATTTAATTATTACAAGAAGATATTTTGATTTCACATGTTTCCATATATACCAATATTTAAATCAAAGTCAAAGGTTTTTTTTTTATAACTTTTTTATTACTATTTAAAGCATCTTTTTAATATAAAAATTTCTAAAAAAAACTGCTTTAAAAAATAATAAGAAAGCTGTCTCAATCAAAACTTAAGCTTCGTTTGGAACAGCTTTCTTAGTGCTTCTTAAAGTAATTTTTTAGTACAAATATTAAAAAAATTATACTAAAAATTTGATTTAAGAAATAGTAAAAAAGCTGTCCTAAACAAAGCCTTAGTCTTTGAATCGACCTAAAGCTAATCCTTACAATACTATTTTATGATATAATTTTCAAATGTTATAAATTAGGGAGATTTACATACATTCCACCACTAGATCTATTACTACTAAAATTACAATCTACTCAAATGAAAACCTTTAGACTCTAATGTTGGCATCCATAATTCAAATTGTTCTTCAACTTTCTCTAGTCTTATCAACAATAAGAATATCTTCATCAAAAAAAACATACACTACCAGACATACTCTTGCTAATGTCTAGTAAGAACATCCATGACTAAAGAAAAAAACATATGGACTTAAATCTAATCCTTTATGTTATGCAACTTAAATAAAAAAAAAAAAAAAACTTGGCCAAACCACCACTACCAAAAAATAAGCCCTTTCGCAGCGGTTTTTTGCAGCGGTTTTTGTAACCGCTGCGAAAAGCACGTTTTGCATCAGAAATGTGAATCCAATTGCACCGGTTTTAACCGGTGCAATTTGCACCGGTTAAAACCGCCGGCAAAGCCCCACTACCAAAAGATAGGTTCTTAAGCATTGGGCACTAGGAGCGGTTTGTAACGTTTATTTTGCACCGGTTTTAACCGGTACAACAAACAGCTCTTTGCACCGGTTTTAACCGGTGCAATATTCCTCGTTTAAACATGATTAAATCCCTAATTCCCGATCGCTACTTTCTTATTCTTTCGAACCTATTTTCGCCGCCCTGTTCGTGTGGAGCGATTCGTCGCCGAGCAACTCTACGCACAGTGAGTGTCTTCGCCGGTTTTCGCCGCCCTCCCTTTTCTCACTGTGAGTGTCTTCCCCTTCTTCTTCTTCTTCTTCTTCTTCTTATTCTTCTTTGATCTTCTTCTCATTCTTCCTCTTCTTCTCATTTTTCTGAAATCATTTTGCTAAAAATAATTTTTTCTAAAGCCAGAGGGCTTTTTGCTCTTGCTTGCTCTGGCTTTTGCTCTTGCTTGCCCTATCATTTCATTCAATAGAAATGTTAACCGGTTCATGTTTATCAGAAAATATTTTGCAAAATTTTATTAACTCCTTACACCATCTCATGAAACCTTATTTTTATTTGATATTGTTTAATTTTGTATTGAGTAGTTTCCAAAAATGTCATTTGTATTTCGATAAGTCTAATCACATGTGTTCTAAATAAAAAAAATTTGCGTGTTTTTAGTCTTGAAGATGATTTCCATGTGTAATTCCATTAGTATGACTATTACTATAAATATATTCATTTGCCTTCTAAGCTAAATCTTGTGTTAGTTTGGTGTAAACAATACATACCTCTATTACAGATTAAGTACTTTGCATGAAAAATTGATAGCAATACTTAAAAGGTATGTGTTCGAATGTACGAACTAGTAATATAGCTTTGGCGACGAGTCTGTTAGCACGAAATAATATAAATATCATTTTATGCAAAATGTTTATAGCTTACTTTGTTCAATTACGAATATACTTTGCAAAGTACTTAATTTCTATAACGCACCTTTTAAGTATTGCTTAGTTTATATTACGAATATACTTTGCAAGTTAGTTTGAAAGCTTTAGCTAATGGGTGGGAAACTCGTCAAGCTAACATGGTAGACAACAGTAGGATCTTAGAAATTAATCGTTGGAGTATTTTTTTATTTTTATGCACCCGTTTTCCTGCAGGTTTTAATTAAGTTGTACGCTTCCTATTTTGCCTATTTTTTGTTTGTGCTTATTGCCTATGTTAGCTTAGCGTTGTTTATTTTTGGTTTTGGCTTCTTGCTTACCTTCTTTATACTATCTTTTTATTGCTTTTGTTTGTAATTAGTCAAGGATATTCGACTCTCAGGTTTTATTCGACTTCTTTATTGTAAACCTTTGAGCGATAGTGGGTTATTGATTCCTTTAAGGGATTGTAACTATTTTTAATACATTGTAATTAGTGCTAAAGTTGGTCGTCTAATGCAGTATTCCATGTAAAAATTTCAAACTTTTGTTCGTATACTACATGTGGCATTAGCAAATATTAAGGCATAACATTAATAAAGAAGCGTGAAAAAAATCAATAAATAAAGCTTAGGGGTTGTTGAAGTTGCAGTAACCATAACTAATAGATGTTTTAAAAAGAGAAAAGGATTTTGATTTCCACACATATATCAATATAGTTGTTATTATTTATATTAAAAAGAATATAAAAGATGATATTATATTACACTTTCAGGAAATGACAAGAAGAAGTACATAAAACTAATATATTTTGCACCTTTGTGTTTGAAAACAAGTAACAATTTATGTATACATATTCTTAATTACATGAATATAAGCATTGTTACCTCTTTTTTTTTTCTAAAACTCTCCAGGTTAGAAACTATCATATTTCTACTCAACGATTACATGTAGTTTTTGCACTTTCCCTCTTGATGTGTGTGTTCATTGTTTTCCCCAATATTAAAAGTGCATATATTTTTAGGCATTGTAGCTCACTAATGATTTTTCTGACTATTGCAGGGAAAGGGATAAGGTTGAACCAAGTAGTATTAGCTTTGAGTGTTTTTTTTTTTTTTTTTTTTTGATGTAAGAAAGATCTGTTCAGAGATTAGTGGTCTGCCATTAGTAGATTTGTAAAAATTCAAAGTTATTAAAAATAGGGAAAAAAGGCTTCATGTTTTGATTTTTGGTAGCTGCTCAATAAAATAAAATTTTTTGGGAAATGAAAAGTTGATAGCTTCTGCTTAGAATAGATATTTTACATTATAAATTCTTGTAAAAGTATTTAACATTTAGATTCCAAGAATTGAGGAAATGGATTGTAGTTTGGTAAGAAGATGGGGCGTGATAATATGTTTGAGATGTAATTAGATTGATAGAATGTTGATATGAACATATGATATATGTCAAGTAGATGATTTATCTGTATATGATAAGACTGTATATGACTTATATGATATACATGATACTGTTCCTATTGCCTGCTATTGGTTCTCATAAATATAATTAATGTTTCTAATTGATGTATTGACTTCAGTTGTAGAAATTAGTTATTTGTTAGGTTATGTGCTAATTATGTAAATTTTACATATCTTAAGTAATGGTAAGAAGCCCGTGGTGTGACTTGGACAACTAACATATGTCTTTCCTTCTGCATCTAGTAATTATTTTTTTGTAGACATGATGTATTCATAAAGATAGTTTGGATCATTTCGTATAATGACATTTATACACATGTCATTTTGAGCTTGTATCAGTTATAAATATTTAATAAATATAAATTCACTTATATTTTTTGTTGTTTATATTCTGATGTTTATATGAAATTGAAATGCTCTTATTAATGCTTAAAAAATAGAAAGATGTAATTCTTTCAATTTAGATTCCAAAGAGTCACAAGCTTGGCGTGGGGAAAATGGGGTGAAGTTGGTGGCTGACGAGAGGGGTGGTGTGGGACAAATGGGGGCAATGGGAGTAGATGGCAGGTAATAGCCCAAATTCTTAACTATCAATATATTGTCCGTTTTGGCCTAAAGGCCTCACATTTTTGTCCAGTTTGTGAAACTTCCCAGTAGGTCACAAATCTCAAGATTTCTCTAAGATGAGCATGCTTAACTACGAAGTTTTTTAAATGAAATTCTAACCACTAAACCCAAAGGCGTTTCGATGTTTAAAAGTTTTGCTTCTTTTTATTTAAGGGGTTTCACACAGGTGGAGTGAACAAAATGGAAGCGATAAAGAGGGGGTGGGATGAAATACTGGTGGGAGTTCTATGAATAAGGGTGATGAATGATTGAATGCCATCATCATGCAGCTCTCAACGAGATCTTTGCAAGGGGCCAATCTATCTATGTTGGATGCTGCTTGATGAGGATGGCCAACATGGCCGAGTCATGTAATCGACCCGTAATGCAAAACATATCAGGACGAACTTCAAAACTTTTGAATTTATATTACTATTAGGACGATCAATATACAAAGAACTCAACACTAATCTTAGCGCGCGCAGTCAATATATCATATACAATATTAATCTGAGTACAAATCCAAATATCTTAAAAAATTCTCCTGATGTATTGTATTTGAGGATATCATGACAAAAATTTCAGCGACAATAATACTATTTGCCCTCATATTAATCCTTGGCGTTTGAAGCCTTCCAAAATCGAATTCATGCAATTTTGATATTTCCGGATCCAGTGCAACAAGCTGAATTTGCAATGTATCCTGCATCATTAACTTAGATTTTTTTTTTAATCTCTCACTTTGCCTTTTTAAATTTTTGAAAATTAGTTTATTTTAGCAAAACCAAAACTTTGCCTATTTGGATAAAGTTTCAATTTGTGTAGCTCAGGCGAACATTATAATAAGTATTTTTCCAATCTGATTAATTAAACTGTTAACACTAATGATTATTTGCTTAAGCAGCAAAGCAGCTTAGTTCGATTTTGACCCAGTTTGCAAATTATGTCAGAATATGCAGCAGACTTTCTATAGGATAAGATTAACCAATCTGATTAAACTAATTATCTTATCACATTGTGGTGCTTAATCGCAATTCTGATTGATTAACGAATATTTAAGCTAACTATGAGGCTCTTAACTAAATACAAAATAACGGACAATATGCGGTTGATTTTTTTAGGAGCTGTGCTTCGTAAGCTTTGGGAGTGGTTGAGCAGTCACAGTCAGCGAGGTATATGAGGTTAGGTATCTTTTAGTTTTTTTAATTAAAATTTATAAATAATGAAATTACTTTAATGATCCGCTGAATAATAAATACTGAAGAATATAATATAAAAGAAATTTAATAGATTTGAAATATTTTAAATTGTTTGAATAAATATAAAATAAATAAAGAATTTTTTTAATTTAAAGTAAAATGATTGTAATATAAATAATTCAACAACGACAGTCATTGAGAGGCAACCATAATGGTTGTAGTCGGCTGACATTAGGAAATCTCACGGGTGCTCCTGGTTGAATGTAGGGGTGTCAATATTGGACCCGAATTCGACCAGAAAATTTCGGGTTTGGGTTTATCCGAACCTGAAGCGGGCCGGGTTCGGGTCTGGAAAACTGACCCGTTGCAAAACAAGGTCAGGTTCGGGTTGACCTGGAAACTCGGGAATGACCCGAAATGACACGAAAAAAGTTATCTTCACAGCGAGGCAGCGAGCGAGCGACCATCGTTAAAGGAGCAAAGTCGAACTGCAATGAAGGAGTCGAAGAAGCGACCGTGCTATCTCCACACCTCCTGCGCAAGTCGGAACGAAGCCGAACAGCAACAAAAAAGTTACCTTCACGCAAGGACGGAACCAGCTTAAATTTTGAGGGGGGGGGGGGGTGGCAAATACAACACACAAATAATTAAATATTAAAAAATAATATTATATATCTACATATTACGAAAAGTTTTTTAAAACAATTTAGGCAAGAAAAAAAAAGAAAAAAAAAGTGTAATTAAACTGTCTTGAAAAGTATGAAAGAAAATACTATAACTAAATGTGAAGAAATATATAGATATTTTAGGGCAAATTAGGACAAAAAAGTTTTTTAGGGAGGACAAAAGGTTCCTTAGAGAGTAAAAAAATAATAATTTAAGAAGAGAGTAAAAATTTTTTTCGCTCCTCCTAAAAAAATATTTGGTTCCGCGCATGCCTTCACGGCTAGCGAGCTCCCGTTGTTGAAGCCTCGAAGGAGCAAAGTCGAACTACAACGAAGGAGCCGAAGAAGCTACTCATTCAATCTCCACTCCTCTTGCCGTCATGCGGAAGTCAGAACGAAGCCGATCAACAACGACGAAATAGAGAAAGTTACCTTCACATCGAGCGAGCTCCCGTCGTCGAAGGAGAGAAGTCGAACTGCAACGAAGGAGCCGAAGAAGCGACTCATGCAATCTTCACACCTCCTGCATTCATGCGAAAGTCGGAACGAAGCCGAACAACAACGACAAAACGGAGGAAGTTACTTTCACAGAAAGCGAGCTCCCGTCGTCTAAGGAGCGAAGTTGAACTGCAACCAACGAAGGAGCCGAAGAAGCGACTCGTGCAATCTCCACAAAATATGCGGGTCGTATTCGGATTGACCCGAACCCAAAGGGGTTCGGGTTTGGGTCCGAGAAATCGACTCATTTGCAAAAATGTGTCGGGTTCGAGTCGGGTCAAACAATGTCAGATCAATTCCCGATCTTGACAGCCCTAATTGAATACATTAACGAGGCTAAGCAATAACTCGAAGTCATGCGGGAGCTCAATTGGAGAAGACGTATATGGTCCCAATGACAGCAAGTTCAACGATTGTCTAGCAAGATCAAACTTGATATATCAACACTTTTATCGAGGCATTAGATGATATAAACATCAAATTTTAGATGCTAAAGTTTTGTTTGGGACAATTTTCTTAGAGCTTTTAAAAGCAACTTTATAGTAAGAAATTTTTTTACTAAAAAAATAATTTAGAAATCAGTAAAAAAATTATCTCCAACTAAAGCTAAATATATAAATTTTAATATTTTAGATGCATGATCTCCCTACCAAAATTTTCCAGTATTAAACTACTTAAATTGATGATTGCAATTACAAGCGCGTTGCCTTAACCCAAGTTGATCCAAACAAATATATTTTTTATTAGCTTACACGTCTAACAAGCACCCCGCCCCTCTCACCAATGGCGTTCCAGTACTGGCCGCCTAACTAATCCACGGTGGGCAGAAGAAGCCGGCCGCGGCCGGCTCCATTCCCAATAAATAACTATTCTATACCAAATCAAAATTTTCCTAATTATCTGATGGCATCATCTCCCCCACCACCATCTTCCCCTTCCAACAACTCTAGCAAACTCGACTACTACTACTTCGTCATCGGCCTCGCACTTGTCGCCATCGTACTCCTTGTCACCAACGCTATCGCCGTCGGTTGCTGCTCTTGGTTTCGCCAATTCCTCTCATCGCGTGACATGCTAAGCGGCGGGCAAAACGAAGCAGAAGTGTGGCGTTGGATTCCGTCGTTCAAGTATCGTAAGAAGGAACATGGGGTTGGTGGAGGGGAAGGAGAAGCCGCGCCAGAGTGCACGGTTTGTCTATCAGCGTTTGATGAAGGGGAGGAGGTTAGACAGTTTGCCGTCTTGTGGGCACTCTTTTCATGCAGAATGTATTGATATGTGGCTCAACTCGCATAGCAGCTGTCCGGTTTGCCGCGGAAGTGTTTTACCAACACCGTCACATTCGATGGATTTGTCGGCTCAATTTCACTCTCAGGTAAATCTCCTGCCGAGGGCGAGCGGCGACGAAGAGGTTGGGGGATCTGTATGAGTACTTCTTGAATAATAGTTTATATACAGATAGATTTGGCTCTAAGAAGTATTGATTGTGAGTTGGGTTCAACTAAAAATTAATCTATATGAGCTATTTCAGTGAAGCAAAGGCGTATATATTGGAGGCATGTGAAGTTTTTTTGATGATGTGGGGGCTTAGGAGGAGAAAGCAGTTTTTTTTTTTCTTCTTCATCTATTGTTTATATACATACATTTATTGAAAGTATTTGAAGACTTTTTTTTTCCTTTTGATTTTTAAATATGAAAGTCATAAATAATTAAATTTCAAGTTGAATATAGCTCAGATAAATCTGATTCGTAAAGAACTTTTCAATCAATTTTGTAAGTTTTATATATGAATGAGCTTTGCATGAGGCAAATATGTATAAATTAGTGCTGATTCTACGCATCAAAAGTTGGAAGGAATTAAACTCCGTAGAGAGTTCATCCAGAGTAAAGCTCACAAGAGATATGCATAGAAGGGATGATCTCTTGGAACACAAATAGACTTTTTGATAAAGGAGAATGTCAATCATCATGATTTGGCAAGAGTTCTAATTAGTACATGTCATCCTCATTGGGCAATTTATCAGGAAGGAATGTTAGCCCAAGCTGACTGAAATAAAAGTTAGACATCTTTAAGGAGGTTATTGAGATTTCAGCTCACAGGAGAACTTGCCTAGAAAGTTTGAAAGATCCCTAATATGATTGCCTCTTATGAAGAAAAAAGTAGGTCTCAAGGCTAACTTAAACATTAAGGATTGAGCTCCTAAGGATGGTTATTACGAGTCAAGCTTTCAGAATAACTTATCAAGAACGGGACTATTCTCATAGACAGACCTTAATTTTATACCTCGAGAAAGTTAAAATAGAGGGTATTTACCTTCGTAGGTGAGCTATTGAGAGCCAATCTCTAAGAAGGATTGAACAAGAAAGAGCAAGTTCTTTGATATGTCACCAATATGATGAATATAATTTGTTCGATAGAAAATGTCACACAAGATTAATCATAACAAAGAGGTCGATCTCCCAAAGAAGGTCTCTCAAAACTAATCTATTGGAAGAGCTCACATAGAAAGGACAAGTTACAAGTGTTGCTACTTTTTAAGAAGAAAATGAATTTTACAAGTTAATCCTAGTAACAATATTTCTGAGAGTCAATACATCTTTAAGAAGTTGGCCTAGGCAATGATGCTACTGTTATTTAGACGATGAAACTTAAACTAGGTGGTTGCTTGTGAAGATGGGCAATCTTAGAAGTTACGTCAATCTCTTGTGAGAATTAGTTCAAATTTAGCTAACTCATTATGATAGTTTGACCAAACTTTTAAATTTGATTATATCACATGAATGATCCTAACAAAGCACAAGAAACAAGGAATCATGATGTCCCATTTTGAGATGAATTCTAATCTTCTGATGGATAACTTTCCACAATCTAATTTTTGAATGAGTTATTATATCACCCTAATATGAATTATCATATCCTACTTTAGAATGATTAGCCATATGGGTGTCAATTTCGGGTCACGGGTCAGGTTCGGGTCGAACCCGAACTAACCCGGGTGTAAAACGGGTCGACCCTAACTCGACCCGGGTTGATAAATGGGTCGGAAATCCAAACCCGAACCCGACCCGGCGGGTTGCCAGGTTGCCCGACCCGACACGGGACCAGTGGGGTGCGCTGGAGAAGCGGGTGAAGAGGGTGTGCGCGGGGGCGAGCGGGCGAAGCGGGTGCGGCGGTGCGCCAGCAGGCGAGCGCGGGTGCGGCGGTGCACCAACGGGCGAGCGCGGGTGCTTGTGCGTGGCGCTGCGCTGGCAGGCGCGGCAGCGCGGGCAGCGGGGGGCAGCTTCGCGGGCATGTCCGGGGCAGCGGGGCAACTTCGCGAGCAGATTCGGGGCAGCGGGGCAACGGGGCAGCGCAGGATTTTTTAAATTAAACGGGTTTTCGGGTTGACCCCGAACCCGACCCGTTTTTTCAAACGGGTCGAATCTGCGAACCCAAACCCGACCCGTTTTTCAAACGGTTCGGGTCCAACCCGGATTTTTTGGGTCGGGTCCGGGTCGGATTTTCGTGTCGTGTTAAATATTGACAGCCCTAATTAGCCATATCCTAAGAGGTGACTCGTTGTTCATCTTATTTGCAAACCATTAGTCATCCAGATGGATGACTCATTATTGTCATTTGTCTCATCCTAAGATGACATGTTATCTCATCCTAGGGAAACATGTTAGCTACTTTGAGAAGAACCACTATCATCATACGTAGGGATGACTTCTCACATGTAACATTGCTCTCATTCTATAACTTATAATGCAAACAACGTGCTAGCTAGCATGCTCCTCTATTTGTAAGCTCCCCTAATAACTTGACAATAATGACTACTTGTAAATAACACTGGCACCATCAAAGCCCAGCTCTAATCTTCTTGGCTCTTAACAATATATACCATCTCATGTGTGCGCTTTGACCGACTAGCTTGTTAGTTTCCATCGGTGCAATTTATGCATTATTTCTAAGGATATTAAGTTGACAAGTCTAATATTCTTAAAAATCTAACTTGGGTGTTGCCTTTACAGATCAAGACTTCATTTAATTACCCCTTTAGTTAATATAAATTGTATCTCACATATTTAAGTTTAGTACAAATGTTCCAACTTCCTAGCCTAATATCTTAAACTAAACAAATCTTATCATTTTCATTGAACTAAAAGAAACAAGCCTAATATCTTAATCAAAAGTATTCATATCTTTATTTTGCCTCCTATATCTTTAAGAGAAATTTTATGCAATATACTTTTAATCTAAATTTCATTTACTCTCACATTAATATCTATTTTGATTCTTCAAATTGCACAATTTTTTTTTTCACATTGGTTCATGCTCCATATTGTTGACTTTCTTTTAACAAACCAAAATAAAAGATTAAAAGGTGATAAAAACCAAACCTTATCAGAGTAATAGACCTGTTTTTATATTATTATCATTGTCATAAAAAATAGATGATGATAGATTAATTTTTATGACTAATTAAGAGTAAAATAGAGAAGGTTGAGCTGTGCTCAACTTATTTTATTAATCATTGCTTAGTTCATGCATTAATAATCTTTATATAATCTGATTATGATAATGTAGTGCTGATATTTTTTAATTATTTTTAAGTGTATTTTATATTTATTAAATTTATGTTGAGATAAATGTAATATATGACTAATTAATAAAAATATATAGTATAATAATCTCAAAATAAATTTAATGAATATAAAATTCATGGTGAACAGAATATTGATACACTACTTCCTAGGGGTGTCAATTTCTGGTTACGGGTCGGGTTCGGGTCGAACCCGAAATTGACCTGGCACTATTCGGGTTCGGGTCGACTCGACCCGTTTTTGCAAACGTGTCAATTTTTTGGACCCGAACCCGACCCGCGGACACGGTCGATGAGAAACTGACGCGGGACGCAAGTGCGGGACTCGGGGCGGGGACGCAATGCGGGACACGGATCTCATCGCGCAGTTGCGAGGCGCGCACGACTGCTGGACGTTGGGCGCGCGCGAGTCACGAGTGCGAGAGTGCGAGACGTTGGGTGCGCGCGAATGCGCGAGTTCGCGACGCGAGGCATGCTCGAGACGCCGGCAATTGATACGGGACACGGAACTGACTCGCGGACGCTGGCCTTGGGACGCAACGCAACGTGGCCGGGGCAGCGGGGCAGCCGGGTTTATGTGTTATTCGGGGTCATTCCCGGGTTTCCGGGTCAACCCGAACCCGACCCGGTTTTATAAACGGGTCATTTTTCCGGACCCGAACCCGACCCGCTTCGGATTTGGGTCAACCCAAACTCGAAATTTTCGGGTAGGGTCCAATATTGACAGATCTACTACTTCCTATCTTTGGTTATGTCTTTCTATTAAATGTATATTGCTTAGTGGACTTGAAGAATTTGAGAAAGAGGTTTTGCACTGTAAATCAAAATGATTAAAAAAAAAACTAAATATTATATGGTTTAGGTTAAACGTAATTTAATTAGTTATTTATCAACTTGAGAAGCTAGTGAGAATTAGAGCGGACCTCTCTAAAGAGATTGCATAGAGGCAACTCTTTAGCGGCGGAGCCAACAAGTTTTTATAGCGGGGCTAAAAATTTTATTTTAATTCTAACATTTTTTTCATTTGAGCTTGGCTCCAACTTTGAAAATTTTATTTTATTTTTGTTGCATTTATTATTCTAAAAAAGAAAATATTAATTATAAGATAAGAAAATTTTTAAAATTAAATAAGATATATAATTTCTACGAAAAAGATAAGCTTTTATAGGAGCATAGAGATTCTACATTAGTAAAAATTAAGAATAGAAATATAGAAAAGAAGCTTTTACAAGGAGGATATTTTCATATAATATATATAATGTAAAAGCTGATGTACTGAAAATGTGGCTCTTCCATCATTTTTGTATATATATAAAAAAATTGCAGGCGAGAGTTAGGAAATGGTGGGACAGAATTTTTAGATATTTATGGAATAATAAAAAAAATTAAACGAGGCGAGAGCGGGAGCAGGAGATGGGAGCTAGGAGCGAGGATAATTAAGGAGATAGTCATCTGCAACTCTCTAAGGAAAATTCATGAAGAAGGGGTGAGTTTTTGGAGCAAATCGCCAATGCAATAACTTCTTAGGATGAAAGGAGTTTACCAAAACTTATTGAAAATAATATAGGTTGACTGCTCTAGGGAGGTCATAAATAAAAGCCAACCTCTTGAGAGAAATCACCAAAAAGAACCTGAATTATCTAGCATGTTGTTAGGATGATGACTTTCAAAGAAGAAAAGGAGTCGACGTAGGCCAGTAAAATACAATGGTCAACCATGACTCTCGCAAACCTCTCTGAAAAGGATTTCTTTCTTAGTGAGCATTACTAAGGTGTGATAACATGCATGAGCCAACATAGCCTAAAACTAAAACAACTCATAACAATCTCAACCTTGATTTAGTTTTACAAAAAAACAAAATGCTCACTAGAATCCGAACTTGTTGCAATCCAACCGATCGCCCTGGACACACGTGCGCGCTCCTACCTACGACTTCGCACGATCTACCCGTCCACCGAGCCCTGCGCATTCACCTGCGCTCGTCACAATCCCAAGTTCACCACCATCTTGCCTCCATGAGGTTCTTGATGCTTCAACATGCTCCTATATTCTCCACCTTGATCGAATTCAAGATTAAGAGTCTCTCTCTTCGCCTCTGCAGCTGTCTTCCGGACTCCACCTGAATCTAAGACTCCACCTCAAAGAAGATATGATCTCTTCTTTAAAGATCTGAGCCTGATCGAACAGCCCGCACACCACATCAAGAACCGAATCTTGTCATACACTGGTGCGGCACCAACTCGATCAGCTATTCGACCTCAATACGTCTTATGTATAGAGTCTGGCTTCACTCGCGCGATCTGCCTCCGGTACCAACCGCTCTGGCCCGCTCAGAACAAGGCTCCCGTGCTCCAAGCCATTGCAGCGTTCGCCCGCGCAAAACTCCTGCGCATGTATCATGTACGCAGACCTCCCGCTTCCCAAGGTCTTCACGCAAGAACTTGATGTCTAGCCTTCTTGGCTTGCGACACTGTTAACCCGACGCTCCTAACCTCCCAGCCGGAGGATCCCAGCCTGCCTCCACCTCCGGCTTGACCACCCGCCTAAAGCTCCGCTCACATCAGCGCACACCATCCGCTCCACATTACAGCCGGTCTCCTTCCTCCCGATTTTGCACGTCCGTCAGCTCCCTTTGCCGAGCCAGCAATTCTCCTTCTGGTCGCAAATGTCACGGAAAACCTAGCTCCTCTCTTGCTTGACCGAAAGAACTTCCTCCATCTCCATTCGTTAGGATCTTGGAAGATGTTCTTGAGAGAGGGAGGGAGGGAGAGAGATAGACACCAAATTGGAGGAAATAAAAATAAGCTTTTCAGATTTTTTCCTCAAATCTTACATCAACCCAAGGCCTCTATTTATAGAGCATTACCAAGGTGTGATAACATGAATGAGCAACATAGCCTAAAACTAAAACAACTCATAACAAACAGTTAATGTGAAAATACAAAATAGAAAAGTTATGCCCTCATTCAGTTGAACTGTTTTTACCAAGTTGAAATTAAGCTGTCAGTCAATGATCATGTTGCCCTTGAGTCTATTGATTCATATAAATTCAATTCGAAATTCAGTTATCTGATTCAAAACTTTCCTTTATTCCATCTAGTTACACCGTATAGGACTGAAGTGTGAATGACAAAATGATAATTTATGTAGTATTGATATGTCTTCAAAAAATTTATATGATCGGCACCAGTTGTCACTATATATATAAGTGGTCCAATGAGAGTCCAAGTAAGTTCAAATTCATGACAATAGAGTTTTACCCCCTAGTGTTGCATGAAGATCCAGTACACAAATAGATAAGTGAAAAGGCTTGGATGATATCAAAAAAATTTTATATGGAAAATCCGAAAATGAAAAAATCATGTAGTTTTGTCCAATTGAAATGATTCCACTATGTATGCATGAATTACAAAAAATAGCCTATCATTTAACTTTGAGATGATAAAACTACAAGAGCTAGGAGAATGAAGATGAAGTGGGATAGAGTCCTATATGAACGTTTAAGGCTAGTTGACTAGGGTTTGACTACGGCGATTAGCCAATGGAGTGATCGGTTGGTATAAGCCTAAAAGGTCCAACAGTAGTTGTCGGCTGGTAGGGTTCTAATGAAGACAATCGGACAGCGGAGGTCTGATCATGGTGGTCAGCCGATGAGGGTTCATTGGTGGTGGTGCTAGCTTGGGTAGTGTTCCGAGATTGTTCTTATAACCTTTAGATTATCTTTACTCACACATTAAGAATGATGAGCGGTGCTCACCAAATTTTAATAATCATTCCTTACTATGTAATTAGATCATGGACTAATCTTGGGTGAATTTATAAAAAAGAGTAGATTTTTAATTTAATTAAGTGAAAGAAGCATCTTTAAGAGATAATTTAAAAGGGAGCAAATACGTAAAACTGATTTTCACATTAAAGAAAGATGTGAAAATATTTTTTGGTTTCTTAGAATTCAGAAAACAGTTTACCCCATAGAATGTGGCTAATTATTTTCTCCATTATGTTTGTATGATATATTTTAGATTAATTTAAAATATATATATATATATATATATATATATATATATATATATATATATATATATATATATATATATATATATATATATATATATATATATATATATATATATATATATATATAAGTTGGTTAATATAAAATTTTTATGAAATATTTATCATTATATATTATATAAAGTTTAGTATATAATATAGATTTAAATTAGTTATAATATTAGAATAAATATCTACTCATTTATTCTATTAATACAATATTACTTTTTTATATTAATAAATCTAATATGTCCTTCCAACATAAGTCGTCGGCCGACTACGATCCTTGGATCACCTTCACCGGACTATAGTTCTTCCGACCTCATTTGATCGCTAACTACGGTCCCTTTGAACTTCATCACTTAATTGCGGTCCCTCCAACCACTGTTGCCCAGCAACTATAATCACTCAAACCACCATCGCACCAAAATGATCCCTTCAACCATAGTTGCCCACCAACCACCGTTGCACGAAAAGGGTCCAGCCCTTCTAACCTCCTTCACCCCCAAATAAAGTCTTTCTAACATTCGCCGCCCATCGACTACGGTCCCTCTGATTTTCGTTGTCCAACATGTAGTAGTCCCTTCAACCTCTATCGCCCGACCAAGGTCCCTCCAACCTCCATCGCCATTTGACAATGATCCTTTTGTCCTCCTTCGCTCACCAATAGTGGTCCCTCCGACCTCATTCTCCTGGCTACAGTTCCTCCGACCATTATCACCCGACTACAATCCTACCGACCAAACAAACAAACCAACATCTCTTGAAAATAATTCTCATGACATTGGATTCTAGCTTTCAACTCTAACTATATAATGTACTCTATACGATGTATATTTTCTACATTGAGCCAATGAATTTCCTTGAGGAAGGCTATTATTTGTAATCAATGAAAAACGCTAGTGGAACCATTTTAACTCAGCTAGACCCAATAATTTTTCCTTTTTTAGGGTTTTTCACGTTAAAATTCTAGTCTCTCTTATAACTCTTGTACCCATCTCTTTTTTATTTGTATGTGTGTTAGATCTTCGTTCAAAACCAAGATGTTAAGCTCTTTATATCTCTACCACCGTAAATATTCCGGCTTGCAACAATAATATATGACTAATTAATTAAATTTTATAATATACTCATTTCAAAATAAATTTAACAGACATAAATTTTATGGTGATCAGAATATAGATATACTTATCTCTATCTTTGATGTAATCATTTTATCTAATAGATATTGCTTAGTGGCCTAGCTCGAAGAATTTTAGAGAGATATTTTGTAGTATAAATCAAAAGGATTAAAAATAAATATAATATAAATTCGGTTTAAGGCAATTTAATTAGGATGCACGTGAGACTTTTCTCTTGAATATATGGAAAAAGTCAGCCATTTCCCTGACAACTTTAGGTATTATAAATGTTTACAAGATATATATCGCCCTTCTAGCTAGAGTTCTTCGGAGAGGGTGTTGGGATAGTAGGATGAAATGTGCCATGAGAGCTTTTAGGTAGACATCCATGATTATGATCTACAGGCGACTACAGCTAATTCAATCGTTGCTACAAATAATTCTTCATTGATAGGAATGCAGATACATATCTAATTTTCATTAAAATCCACAACAAACTACAAGAAGTTAATACTTGGCTGCTTCATCCAGCGCCATTTGCAGCTAATTATTTAACTCATGCACGAAAACGTACAACACCTAAACCCTAATTAAGATATCCATTAGAAACTAAGGCAGAAACTGCATGGCTTGGATTCGGCGATTCAGCCTCAAGGAACAGATCATAAATCTCATATCTAAACATACAGCAGTTGCTGATCAAATGGCATCCTAAATGATTTTTGCAGTCATTCGACATAGCCTCCAAAGCCTTCTCCAAGCAATAACTGCAGCCGGCGTCATCAAGATCACGCGTGCATTGAGCAATTCCATATACAGTCCTGTTGTAATTCACCTCATAAGTAAGAACCAGTCCAATCTTCACATCCTTTCCCACCGCCGACCCCATCGTCGCATCCAAAACCGACCCAACTGCAGCATTAAAAGTCTCAGAATGTGCGGTCGCGGTAAGCGCCGAAGGCCAAACGCGAGTGTAGCTCGAATCGGCCTGCCCGAAGAACTTGTAATTGTCATAACGAAGGAAGCAGAATGGGTACCAAACGCGCGATTCAGAAGAAGATAGACAGAGAGTTTGGATCTGATTTACTGCGTTAGCTACGCATGATGAGCATGATTCGTTGCTTGCGTCCCCCCGGCATTGAATGAGACCGTAGATGGTGTCGTAGCCTACGCCATAGGAAGAGATGGCATAGGTATTGTTGTTATAAATCTGTGCTGCAAGGTTGGAAACAGTGTTCTTGACATTGACTTGCAATATATTGTTGTTGTTGGTGAAGTTTTTGTTGCAGACTAACTGATAGACGGAGGAGGAATTATGGGCGCTGAAAGATGCAATTGGGAGGAGGAGGAGAAGAAGGATCGAGATGAAGAGCTTGTATGAGAACTCCATCAATTATTTATTGCTTAATTAATTTGGCTCTCAATGATTCATCTTTGCTTCCCATTATATAGGGAAATTAGCTAACGAGGCCGGAGGGGTCGATTTGTAATAAAAATGTTTTAAGGAACAAAATTAAAATTGTTTTATGATATAATTTTTGGTCAGAGTAGATGTCATAATAAGACAATAATGAAATTAAAAAAAAAAAGTAAATCTTTTTTAATTGGCCATTAGGAAATACATAACAAATTTGAGAAGTCATTTTCTTTAAATTGGACCTATCCTCTCCTCTAAGACAGCACAAAGCCAAAGCAAAAACAATTAAAAATTTAAAATTACGTTGCAATTCAAAAGATATAATCATTAATATTGTAAAACCTCAAAAAAAAAAAAAAAAAAAAAAAAAAAAAAAAAAAAGAGATAAACATGAAATCAAACCAATAAGTTTATTTTGGAAAAGAACAAATTGGTTGTTTAAAAGTTAATCATTGCAGGAGCAATAAATCTGTCTTTACTATTATTTAAATTATCATCAAAATATATGTTAATATAAAATAATTTATTATTATATTATGCATCTTATAATTGATTGGATGATGGTGACTCTTTTTATAAAATTAAGGGGATCGTTGGTTAGAGATTCAAAAGAGTTCGAAGATTTGAAAATTAAGAGATCCACCCAAGCACGACCATTATCAAATCACCACCTAACTGTAGCCCTTGAAGCACCGCTCAATTATTGCCATTGGACCTTTGCTACTCAACCGCCACTGTTAGACCACCACTTGATTGTAGCTGCTGAACCTTCGCCCGAATGCTATCATGAGACCATTGCTTGATTGTGAATGTCAGATTTTCGTCGTCGGACTGTCATCGTTGGACCACAATCATCGGACCACTGCCACCACCAGACCAGCAATGCTGGATTGTTGTCACCCAATCGCTGTTGTCTAATTGCTGCCTCCCAACCGTCATTATCTGATCAGCACTATCTAACCACCATCATGTAGTAGTAGTCAACCAACTATCATTACCACCGAATCAACACCATCAAACTGTTGCTGTCTAAACAACATAATAAAATAGATTTTGACCTAATAAAGTTGACATTGAACTTCCATTGCCCAATCACTTTTAATGGGTTGATTGGACAATTGTCACTCAACCACAACCATCTGACCAACTTTCATGTCACACCTACTCATGATATTTTTCATCTGCTTGTTATATTCTTGTAATATTGTCGTCTTCAAATCAAGGGATGAACAAACTTTTATAATCAAAGCACGTGGAAAAATTATTCCAGCTAGGCCAAACCCCATTGTTTTTCACCTTTCTAGAGTTTTCATGTTAAAATTCAGATATCACCCATGTTATTTTTATTTATCTACCTGTGTACTCGATCTTCATGCAAAATTAGGACGCAAAACTCTCTCACTCTATTGCCATGAATTTTTTAGAATGGAACATTAATATTAGTTGCTTCTTCTTTTAACATTTATTCTAACATAGAAATATGATTAACTTGCTAAAACAATGCCTGATTGCGATGTTAATGCCTGGAAGAAAGTCCTATTGTCAATCCTGATTCCAATGTTGATGCCTGTGATGATTTAGTTGCGATTTTTGATGAGATTGTCCCTCACGGGTCGGTGGACCGTGTGGTTGATCCATAGTTGAGCCCTTTGATGGGAGCTTTGGTTGTGAAACATCAGGTTTAGCTGCTGGATGTATGGATTCTCATGCGACTTTGTTGGAACCGTCGAATAAGCTTCTTCTTTTTTTATGTCCCTGTTTCACTAATTTCTAATGAGGTCTTGAAAGTTCAATTAGCAAGTGTGGAGCAAAATGACTGGCTTGAGGAGTATGTCTCTTCACCTTGCTGGGGATTTGGGGAAGACTTCCTTGATTGTAAAGATGATATTAAGGCTATGTTTATCTTGAAAGAAAATTGGAGTGGTGAAAAAGCTTTTGCTTTGAGAGGTGGAAAACTTGGAAGAAGAAACTCTAGAAGGAAATAATTCATTTTATTGCTGGATATTTGGATGTTTAGTCTCATTTACGGGCTATGATGTGACTTTTGGCTCACCACCTGGGTTCCGTGGCTTGTTGGCAACCATTGGTGGTGGATCTTCTTGTTCTTTTGGTGGTCTTATTTCGGGTGTTGTTTGATGTTTGGCTTTTTGGTGGATTGTTGTTTATTCCCTCCTTTGGATGGTCCGTGCCTGATGTTTGGGTGGTTGGGAGCTTGTGTCATACTGAGCCCGGCTGGCTTTTTTGTCTTCTTTATTTTCGAGTTCTACTCTCTCTACTTTTGTCTTCTAATCTTTCTTTTTGTTTTTTGTTTTTTTGTTTTTTTTTTTGGTTTTTTTTTTTGTTGTAATTTTTCTCTTTTGATGGTATAAAATGTTCTTTTTTAGGCCCTATTAAATATATAAAAAAAAGTTAAGACAATAAATTTTTTGTGATCAAATTGTGAAAAAAAATCAATCTCCATTTTCAGAGCTTTTCACGTATCTTTTTTTGACGTGAGCTTCGTTGATTCAACAATTGGCTTCCAAAGTTTAGCTATGGCTATTTTCTTCCTCATTTACTGTGATGGTTTGATTTGGCTCTCATCATCGCCTCGAGCATTCCTTTGTCGATCCAATGATTTTATGTCAAGATGATTTTTATTAATTCATGGTTAATTAAGTTTAAACATTTTTATTATATACATATACTCACGTGTGTAATTATCTAATTAAATTTTAGCAACCAAAACAAGGTTTGATAAAAGACAAACATTGCCGAAGTAATAGACCTGTTTTTTTGGTGTTTTGTCAATTATAATTAATTTACTATAGAAGGTGTGATATATATATATATATATATAAGCCAAATATAGCCGGAGAAATAGACCAGTTTTAGCTTTATCTAAATTATTATCAAAATAATTGTTAATATAAAATAATTTATTTGTTATATTGCACATCTTATTATTGATTAGAAGACAATGACTTTTTGTATAATAATGATAATTGGTCATGATGCCTGGATTTCCGCCGGACAACTACCCGACGCCGAGTTCTGTCAGACAACTTGACGCCCGGAGTTTTGCCGGACCACCACCTGACGTCGGAGTTCACTACAGGAAAATTACTCATTTCTGGCGGCTTTTTCCGGCGGAAATTGAACATTTTCCGGCGGTTTTGTAGTTTACCGGCGGTTTTCCGGCGGTTAAGTTGCCGCCGGAAAAAACGGCGTAGGAAAATAATTTCCGGCGGTTTTTACCGGCGGTAAATAATTCCGGCGGCCTTCCGGCGGTTTATAACCGTCGGTCAAATTTAAAAAAAAAATTAAAAAAAAACCCACCGCGCTCCCGCGCGATCGGTCGCGCTCCGGCCACGGGCAGCAGGCTCCCGCGCGATTGGCACCCGCGTGATTGGCCGCGGGCAGCAGGCTCTCGCGCGATCTGCCGCGCTCTGGCCACAGGCCAGCGCTCCCGCGCTCCAGCCTTTGCTCTGCGTCCGCTTTCTTGCGCGCGGTGAGGATCGAACAGCGGTCGGTTGGGAAAAATTTCCAGCAACCAACCGAAATCCTGAAGACGAACATACGAAAATTGTGTCAATATTTTTTTATTTAAACTATATTCAGTTTGGAAATCAATTAGTTTTTAATTATTATAAAAAATGAAACTAATTAATTTAAAATAAAAAATAATATTTAATATAAAATAAAATTTAACTAACTATTAATTAAATTATTAATCTATGTTTTAATAATTTTTTATTAAATCATTTAAATAGTAAAAAAATTATTCATTTTCATTCAATTTTTAAAAGCTGCCGGAAAAGTGAAAAATCCGCCGGAAATTCCGCCGGAAAATTCCTTGGAAAAAAACCGTCGGAAATGCGCCGGAAAGCCATTGGAAATGTGGCCGCCGGAAAATTCTGCCGGAAATCAGTGATTTTCCTGTAGTGGTTCCGCCGGACCACCGCTTGGCATTGGACTTATGTCGGACCATCGCCTGACACCAAACTTCCACCAGATCATCGGCTGATGTCAGGACTTCAACCGGACCATCAATCAACTGATGGCCAGAATTCCGCCAGACATCCAAGTGACACCGGACTTTCATCCTCATTTGTTACTAGACTACAACCATACGGTTGACATTTGTAATATATATAATCGCCCCCAAGGATTAGTCAGCCCACTATACTCAACTCAAATTCTAGTTGATTCATTTTCAACTGGGCTAGGCCCCGAGATTTTTCCCCTTCAAGGATTTTTCATGAAAAAAATCTGTGTTCTCTATGTGTGAGCTATATATCCATAGAACGCTAAGAAGTTGAACTATAACTCTATCACCGCATATATTTTAGCCCGCAATATATAGACACTACCAAAAAACGCGACCTATCGCAGCGGTTCCTTGCACCGGTTTTAAAAACCGCTGCAAAAACTTCGTTTTGCATCAGAAAATTAATCACAGTTGCAGCGGTTTTAACCGCTGCAAATTGCACCGGTTAAAACCGCCGGCAAATCCCATTCGTTAATTTAAGATACCCGAAGCCCTAATTCCTCTCTTCACTTTTGCTCGCGCGAACGGGATCGAATCCTGCAGATAGCTGCGACGAAAATCTTCTTCCCTTGCGAATCTCGGCCGACCGTGCCTTCGATCCTCATCACTGTGAGTGTCTTCCCCTTCATCTTCTTCTTCTCTGTTTCTTATCATTGTTTTTCTTCATGTTCTTCTCCCTTTGCTTCATATTCCGAAGATTTCGCATTCTTAGGGTTTCGGTTAAGCACAATCGTAGCTTAGCCGTTGTTTTTTTAAAAATGAAATGCATTGCAAATCCTCCTTAAACATTTTGGATGCAATCTTTTAAAAAAAAACAAATATACGAAACTTTCCCTAGCCGCACAAATACTTAAAATTCACGGATGGGTTGTGAAATCCTTCAGAAACATTGCCTGAGCTAACTCCAATTTTTGTCTCTTCAATCTTTTTATAGAAGTGCTTTTTTGGCTCTTCTTGAGCTAACTCCAATTTTTTGTCGGGTTTACAATTTTTCAATTACTTGTATTTTCTATTTTATTGTAAATTTATTATAGTTAAATGAAAGGGCATGGTCCCAAATTATTACAAAAAAAAAAAAAAGCAAATATGATGTTGTGAAGGTAATCTCCTTCAACCTACGGAAGAGTGCATCTTTAATGACATATTGATGAAAATGCAAAGTTTCATGACTCTCCTCTTGTTATTTAATGTAGAAAATTAAGATAATGTGGGCTTTTTAATGGGAATTCGAAGCTACGAATTTCAATATAAACTTCCTTCTAATCTTTTTTTTCTTAATGAAAATAATATAGAGATCACTTTCAAGTAGAAATCTTAAATATCACTGATAACACGTAGTATCTTATGACCTATAAAATCATATGGAATTTCATAGCTACTTTGAATCCTATAATAAAATTTATAGTAGATTATCCATAAAATTTTATATTCTTAGATAAATTTCAATTTTAAGAGTTAGATATGTAAAATTTCAATATATATGTAAATTCCTCTAAATTACAATGTTAGAGCTTTTTAACTGAAGACAAAAAATTGGATTGTATTAATTCATATATGATCAAATTGTATTTTTTAGTTCTTAATATTTTTTTGTATAAAAGAACAATAGATATTACCAAATTGTGTTATTAAATTTTAAAATATATTAGCATTTTAGAATTTTTTTGGGCTGATTGTGTTGATGTATATCTCTTATGTGTAAAATAGGTTTTTATGAACAATTGTGAGCATTAAAGTCATTTTTATTTAAAATCAGGCAATAATTATTATACCTATCATATTCTAACAGATTTGCTCAAAAAAAAAAAAAAAAAAAAAAAAGGACCCGAACCACTCAATAATCCAAACTCTACACAGCAAAAGCTTTCATTTCCAATAGAGACGCAATGTAGGTGACAGTCACTCCCACTCATCAATCCCTACTGAAGTAGCTTTCAATTCCTTTTACATCAGCATCGTTTCAGACATATTTTGTGTATGCTTATTAAATGTGTATTTTTTGAGTGCTTTACAGGCTTGATGGATAAGAGTTGGATGTTAAAAGCAAAATGGAGTAGTGATTATATTGAAGGTGTAGATAATTTTTTAGAATTTGCAACACAAAGTCAAAGTTCAACACAAAAAATTTTATGTCCATGCAAAGTATGCATTAACAGATATTTTCATTATGTAAAAGAAGTCAAGTTGCATTTACTCTCCAAAGGAATTTTCCCTGGATATGTTGTTTGGAATCGACATGGAGAGGAACATACTTTTTTAGCTGAAGTTACAAGATCAGATACATGTACTGATACTAGTAATGTTGTTGAAGTACAAAGTCAAGGCGAGTTGCACAGAACAAATGATATAGAAGGATTGTTAAGGGACACATTCTGCTCAGGCAATGCCAATTTAGATGATGAACGTAATGAAAATAACATAGATTTGACAAATGATGAAGCAATGAAATATGGTGATTTATTGCTAGAAGCAGGAGCAGAATTATATCCTGGTTGTAAATCATTCACGAAGTTATCCTTCATCTTACATTTATTTCGCCTAAAGTGCTTACACTCTTGGTCTGCAAGATCTTTTGATCAGTTGATTGAGTTATTAATTGAAGCTTTCCCTGATGGTTCACTGCTACCTAAGAATACATATGAAGTGAAGAAGATAATGAAAGTGTTTGATCTTGGATATATAAAGATAGATGCATGTCCAAATGATTGTTGTGTTTATTTTGGAAAGATAGATCTATTCAAGAGGTTTGTCATATTTGTGGTTCTTCAAGGTGGGCAGGGGCTAAAAAAAGTTCAGCTAGAGGAAAGAAAAATCAAATGAAGTCCGCTAAGGTTGTTCGATACTTCCCATTAATTCCTAGGCTTCAAAGATTGTTTAAAACAAAAAAATCTGCTGAAGAAATGATTTGGCATGCCAAACAGAGAAATATAGATGGGTTGTTACGACATCCAGCTGATGGAGAAGCCTGGAAATCCTTTGACTCTCGATATCCTGATTTTGCTTCAGATCCACGTAATGTTCGTCTCGCTTTAGCCAGTGATGGTTTTAATCCATTTAAGATTATGAGTAGTACATACAGCATTTGGCCCATACTTTTGGTTCCTTACAACATGCCTCCTTGGATTGCAATGAAACAAACGTCTTTCATTCTATCGACTATTATACCAGGGGAGAAGAGTCCAGGAAATAATATAGATGTCTATCTCCAACCACTAATAAATGAGTTGTCTGAACTATGGCATGGAGTCATATCCTACGATGCAGCATCTGGACAATCTTTTAACTTACGAGCTGCATTAATGTGGACGATCAATGATTTTCCGGCTTATGGTATGCTTTCTGGTTGGAGCACTAAAGGTAGATTTGCTTGTCCTTGTTGTGCCGAAAATACATAGTCTTTATGGTTATATAAGGGAAAGAAATTCTCATATATGGGTCATCGTCGTTGGCTACCAGAAAATCACTTATTCCGTCGACAGAAACAATACTTTGACAATACAGAAGAGATTCGTAAAGCACCTAGAAGGAATACTGGTAGTGATATTTTACAGAAATTACAAAATGTTCAGTTTGATTTGGGCAAATCTAGAAGCTTGAAAAGAGGGCGTACAGTAGAATTCAGTGAGCATCATATTTGGAAGAAAAAATCAATTTTCTTTGAGCTACCTTATTGGGAGTATAATTTACTACCACACAATCTTGATGTCATGCATATTGAAAAAAATGTATGTGATAATTTCATTGGCACGTTACTTGATCTTGATAAATCTAAAGATAACTTGCAAGCACGCCAAGATTTAGTTGACATTGGAATTAAAGCCGAACTGCATCCACAAATTCTTGAAGATGGTTCATATTTTTTGCCACCAACTTGCTTCACAATGTCAAAAAAAGAGAAACTGATGTTTTGTCAAGTTTTGAAAAATATGAAAATGCCCCAAAGGTTATGCATCTAATATCTCAAGGTGTATTAACGTTGCTGAATGTAAGATTGTGGGCTTAAAAAGTCATGATTGTCATGTGCTAATTGAAGAACTTCTACCAATTGCTTTGAGGTCATGTTCTCCATCCGATGAAATTATACATATTCTAGTGGAGATTTCAAAATTTTTGAAGTCAATTTGTGCCAAGGTTATTGATCCAAAAGAGTTGGACATACTTCAGAATAATATTGCAATAACATTGTGTAAAATGGAAAGATCAATACTCCCATCATTCTTCACAATCATGGTTCATTTACTTATTCACTTGGCCGAAGAAGTAAAATTAGGTGGTCCGGTTCAGTATAGATGGATGTATCCGTTTGAGAGGTATTTCAATTGTAATTACTAATTCAAGTTATTATTGTTCAACTTGACATAATCTCTTAAAGGTTTTTATTATTGCAGATTTTTTATAGTATTAAAAGACTATGTAGCTAACAAAGCACAACCTGAAGGTTCTATTGCGGAGGGTTATATTGCTGAAGAAAGGGATAACTTTCTGTTCTAAATATCTTGAGCGGTCTCAATTTTTGAATAAAGCTGCAACAACAGTTGATGCACAATTTATTTTTAAATTTTCAAGTGGTGGTACTCCCTTGGGAAAGGTGACTTCATTCACCTTAGATGATAATTCTTTGGTTCAGGCACATAGATATGTTCTCCGGCATTGTGATAATATTGAAAGTTATAGACAACTTTTCAAAGATAGAGAGAGAAGAAAGCGACGCGGGCATACACATCTAACATATATAGATTTAGAGAGACTTATTAATGAAATATTTCATGAGTGGTTGCGTGATACGGTACGCTCTATTTTCAAAGTTACATTGTTATTTAATATTAAATGTATCATGACAAAGTAAATATATTTTTTTATTCCTTGTTAGGTTTCAAGTTCTAATGATTTGGAAATCTCAGAAGAAATCAAAGCACTGGCTAAGGGCCCCAACAAAATTGCAAACAGATATAAGGGTCTGCTCATTAATAGTTATATTTTTCATACTAAAGAACGAGATGAAGGCAAAAAAACCCAGAATTTTGGTGTTGTTAATACAACAGAGATTGGAAATTTTAGTTATTATGGAAAAATTAATGATATTATTGAAATAAATTACTCTAACATATTCAAGGTGATATTATTCAAATGTGATTGGGCAAACACAAGTTCAACAGGCATAAAACAAGATGAATTTGGTTACACACTTGTGAACTTCTCAAGGCTTATTCATACAGGTCAGAAAATCTAGGATGATCCTTTTGTTTTCTCTTCACAAGTGGAGCCTGTATTCTACATTGAAGATGCTAAAAATCTGAATTGGAATTTTGTTGTGAGAGTTAAACCACGAGATGCATTTGATTGTAATATTTCCTTATCACCAGATATGCCATAGACCTTCATTAATTGTAAGGTACTTAGATTTTTTGATGATTGTAGTGTTTCT
The DNA here is from genome assembly GCA_019514585.1 of Dendrobium officinale. Classification (NCBI taxonomy): domain Eukaryota; kingdom Viridiplantae; phylum Streptophyta; class Magnoliopsida; order Asparagales; family Orchidaceae; genus Dendrobium; species Dendrobium officinale. The sequence goes on from CM033694.1 coordinate 45,102,201, forward strand.
ATTATTTTGATGATTGTAGTTTTATATTGTAAGGTACTTAGATTTTTTTTTGTATGAGCGTTTGTTTACATAATATTTTGATGTTACAAAAAATGCTTCGATTTAGTTTCAGTTTGTGGAATTTGCATGTTTCCAATTTAGCCATTCTATTTAACTTTATGGTCAAATCTATTGAGCAAAACCTGTATCAAAGAGCCTGCTTTTCTGCAAAATCTATTGAGGAACTAACTGAACCATTCATTTTGAGATGCAATTCTAGAAATTTCACTTGGACAGGAAAAGGAAAAAAAGAATTCATGTAGGCAATGGTAAAAAACTTCTCACTGGTGATCATGGCTGTCAAATTTATGTGATCATTCCAAGTATTTATATTCACAACTGCTCATGGCTATAAAATTTCTAAGGTATTAGCAATGATTTTTTTCTTGAAATTTCTAAGTTTGAGATCTACTATCATGAATTTCTATAATTATATTTGCTTTGAAATTTGTGAAGATTTTATAAATTGCTCAAAATTATATTTGCTTTAAAAAAAAGAGATTGAGTGTTGTTCTACATTTATATGTTGTTTTCTTCCAACAACACTGTTGTGTTTTCTACATTTATATGTTGTTCTCATAAATGATTATATGCAATTCAATATATAACAAACACTTCTAATGTTTTTTTTCATTGCAGGAAATGACAAGAGGTAGTCGTTTTAGACAAGCAAAGAAGGTAGTTTGCAGAGGTGGATCAAGTAGAGGAGGATCAAGTAGAGGTGAAAGTAGTAGGGAGACTGAATCAATCATACCTTCTGCTAGTACTCCAGTAGACCCAGATTCACAAGAACAGAATGAGTGCAGTGAGACACAACAGGCTTCACGACATTCATTTTGTGGTGCAGCTCCAGCCCGACAAGAGGGGGGTATGGCTCGTAGGTATGGTTTTCTTTTTATAACATTCATTTTTTTTTTTATGTGATTAAGTTTTTTTTTTTTGTGAGCAAGGACCTATCATGCTTATTAATTTATTTTGAATTATGTAGATGAGCAAGGAAATCCTTTAAGGCGTAGGGGGGGAGAACAACATGTGCTGATATACAGAATATGCCGCCAGGGACACGAATTCATATAGAAGTAAATGAAAACAACATCCCTTGTAACATAACTGAGTCGATTTTGCTAGGAACATATCTTGGTGTTGTTGCAAGAGACCCTGTTTTGGCTCCAATATCATTCCCTGATTGGAGAAATAAGGGTATGGAGCCATATAAGAAAAAAATGTTAGCTGAAGTTGAGGTATATTTATTTCATAGCAAATTTGAATTTTTTATGTTTTATATTATTAACCATATAATATTTGTAATTGCAGTCTAAATTTGAGTTTCCTGGTCATATGCGCCATTGGATTCTTCAATCCCTTGGTGTTAAATGGCGTAATTATAAAAACCACCTTAAAGGCTGAGCATTGGGACAGTAGACCAATTCAGAAAATTTTAGAGACAGTTCCAGCTGGAGTAGATCAGTTGCAATGGTGTCAACTTGTTAACAAGTGGTCAAAGCCAGAGGACCAGGTAAATATTGTGATTAAGTTTTTTTTTACATATTTTAAAAATTTGGAATGTAATTAACATTATCATGTATTACAGGAAAGGGCTGCAAAAAATTCTGCCAATGCCAAGAAACAAACTTGTCCTCACACAATGGGTCGTGTGAGTTCAGTTCGAAGACAAAAGGAAACGGTATAAAATTAAACATTTATTTATAACTACTAAGTACTTTATTTTCAAGCTTACATTGTTATTATATTTTTTTGTAGTCTATTACGGACAGATTACAATTATGGAAAATTAATAGGATGCATAAAGATGGGACATGGTCATCTAAGGACGCTATGCAGCGATGGGTACATATATATATATATATATAGTTATTACAATTTTTTTTATAAATTCATTCTTCAATATATTTAACTATATGTTTTTGAACTGTAGACGCAGGCATGCAAACTTCTTGCCCAAGAAGGGCTTACACCTGAAGAAGGAAATATTGAAGCTAATGAGAGAGTTTTTGCTATAGTTATGGGACCAGAACATTCAGGTAGAGTTCGTACGCAGGGATTTGGTGTTACGCCGACTAGATTCTTTCCTCAAAGCAAAAATGAAGAAGGTAGTGGTAGCGGCAGCAGTTTTGGACAGATAGCTAGTCTTAGAGAGGAGTTCATATCATTTCGTGATAATCAGGCGAGAGAATTTGGCTCATTTCGTGATGAGATGAGACAGTTTGTGCAAGAAATTCAAAGGAATCAGCCACCCCATGGAGGATCAGAAATGGTATAATTTTTTTTAAGTTAAATGTAAATTGCTTGATTATTATTATCTCATTCATTCTCTTTATATTATTTTCAGGGTGGAAATGACAATTTATCTGATGCCTGACAGTCTGCTGATGAGCACTAGCATTAGATGTGATGCTTTTGGTGATGTGAATATTTTATGTAATTTCAAACTTTTGTTGTTTTGATTTTGAAATGTAAGATTGTTATTTTGTGCTCATTTCCTTGTTATATAAGAAAATAGTGTTCCCTACTAATTTTTTTTGAGTTTGACTTGGCATTTTGTGATTTCTAATTGTTTTATTACTTGTACAATAATGTATAAGAAAAGCTCCAAATAGAAAATATTTTCCAGCAATAGGATAAAATGAATGAAATAGTAATTTTTCTCCTTGTTATAAATCATCGACTATGCATAGAACAACTAAGCTTATTTTGGTTTGTAGGCTTATTTTCCTTTTTGTTAATTTCCATCTCAATGTGCAAAAATGATTGTGGCCATTCTTGTCATCATGGTGGCCATAAGTTTGACAATAGTTATCTTATTTTTCTTATAATCTCAATCAAAGAATAAGACGTGCATGAATAATCAGAGCTTGAAATGTCTTACACGGCGCGCTTCTTAGCTTCTATAATTTAGGCCTTCACTTCACAATTCTGTTATAATTAGATGCTTATGTGCTAGAACAGTCCGATACTAATTGAATGTGGCAGCTAAAAAGTAAGGAAAATATTTATATTAAAATAGATTTCACTGCATCTAGCTACATTCAAGCATCAAGATAGCTCAAGAGAAATTCAAGAGGTAAGTAGTTATTATAATTAGTATTCTGTTTACCTTTTTTTTGTATTTTGATTAAAATTTGCACTATCAATCTAAAATGCTAACTTGATGTTTTAATTGTAGTTTCTTTATCTATATGATAAAGAAAACTACATATATAAAACATCAAGTTTTGTAGATCATCGTGCGCGAATATGTATATTTGTATTTAGATATGTAATTGATTTGTGACTTAGAATATGTATATGAATTTCTATTTGGATCGATGAAAGAATCCCTATGTCATGATTTGTGGTCTATTTGTTGTTTGCTGCAGGTGTAGGGTGTGGTTTATTTGTTATTTATTGCAGGTGTAGTACTGTAGGGTGAACGGCAAGGTTTCAGAATTTAAAAAAAAAAATTCTGGACATTAGTGGCGGTTATAACCGCCACTAGATCCCAGATAACCGCCACAAATCGGATATCAGGTCGATTTCGCTAGCTTTTATCGCGGTTAAAACCGCCACAATTCTGTATATTTGCAGCGGTTAAGACCGCTGCAAAAAAATGCTAGAAATAAACGCTACCCCGCCGGTCTTTAAACCGCTGCGGAAGGCCGTTGCAGCGGATGGCAAAAACAGCGGTTATGCAGCGGTTCTCGGACCGCTGCAAAATAAATTGTAGCGGTTATAACCGCCGGGAAAAGTGAAATTTTATGCTGCGAAAACCCTATTTTTTGGTAGTATATATACTAAAAAAATTAATATATTATATAATTATATTATTTTATTATAAAAAAATATAAAAGCACTAACTATTATTTCTTAAGTCATTAGTCCTTTCTCCGTTTGAATTAAAAAAATTAAGAGAGAAAAGAGAGGAGACAGAAAAAAGAAAACTTTGATTTGGAGGTCGTAGAATGATTTTCGTTAGTCAGCCCAGTTGGAAGATTTGCTTGTCTCATTGTAAGGAATCATTACTCTATTTTTTGTTTCAATAATTTTATATTTTGCCTTTTTTTTCATCAAATTTGTATTTGTATTACAAAAAATGAGGATAATTTTGTAGTGATAAAACTTTTATCATATAACTTTTTATATGTTAAAGAGATTGAGATTATAGATATTTTGAGTTTTTATTTGAGATTTTTTTTTTGTTTGATTTTGATAGAGTAACAATTTTTAACTATTCAAAAACTTATTTTAACATCTAAAAATAGTATTTTAGTTTAATTAAAGCTTCATAATGATGATCACTTTTTTCGCCCTAGCCGCCACTCTGCGTTTCTGAGGCGATTTTAGGGCGATCTTCCTCGCTGCTGGTGTGTGGCTCTCCTAGCCAGATTTCTGCCGTCGTCTTGCATTTTGCCTCTGGTATACTCTTTCCTCTTCCTGTTTCTTTCGTTCTGGGCTTTTTTTTTTTTCGCCGCCTTTTTGCCCTGTTTTTCCCCTGTTTTTGCTGTCTGGGGTTGTTTTTTTTTTTTCTTTTCGTTGGGGTGGGGGGCGATGTCGGTTCCGACGTCGTCTTCCCCGGCCGTTGGCCCTCTTATTGCTGGTAAAACTAGATCGTTTTAAAGATGTGGTTTCGGGTCCTTCGTCTTCCTCTGCCAAAGTTCATTTTGTGCACTCTACTTTTAAAGGGTGTCCGGCTTTGATTTTTGAGGAGGGTGTGGTTCAACAGTTGGCTGCGCCTTTCTCTTTCACGCTGGTTGGTAAGTTTATGCTTCGCAGACCTAATCTTGATGTTATCAGAAATTTTTTTTTACAGTCTAAAAACTTTCTGGTTCCTTTTCGGTTGGTTTGCTTGATTCGAAACATGTCTCGATCCAACTTTCTAATGATTTGGATTATAACCGTATTTTTTCTCGTCGATCATATTATATCCAGGGTTGTCAGATGAGGCTTCTGAAATGGTCTCCGGGCTTTGATGTTAGGGAAGAATCTCCGATTGCTCCGGTTTGGTTAGCTTTCCCTAATCTACGTTTACATTTCTTTAACTCTCAAATTCTATTCGGTCTTGCTTCTGTGTTTGGAAGGCCGCTGCAAACTGATCAAGCTACGGCGTCTCTGTCTAGACCGTCCGTTGCTCGGATCCTGGTTGAATTGGATGTGACTAAGAAACATCCGCAAGAAATCTGGTTAGGATCGGAAATGCACGGGTATTTTCAAAAGGTGGAGATTGAAAATTTACCAGTATTTTGTTCTCATTGTAGGATGCATGGCCATGGTATAAATGAGTGCTTTCGATTACATCCTCATTTAAGAAAGGAAAAGAATGTTAATAATTCGAATGAAGTTAAGGAGAAAGGGGGTCTAAATGTTTCACAGCACATTGAAACTAACCCTCTGGTTTTAGGCGTAGAAGTGGTTGATGAAAAAAGTGGTGAAAATGATATTCTCATTCCCAATTTACCTGTCAATATTAATGAGATGTCTGTTAATTCGGCTAAGGATGTCTCTGATGCTCTTGTTCCTAAAACTGCTGAGGTTGGTGCCCTTGATATCCTTAACCAGAGTAAGTGGGATAATGCTGAAATTGTTAAAAGCTCGGATGAGTTGGTTGTTGTTTTAAATGAAGAGGTTGTTACTTCTTCTAACTCTTTGGAGATTCTTAAAACTGTTAATAGTCTTCATGTTGCTAATGACTCTGCCCTTATTACTAAAGCTAGTCCCTTAGTTAATTCCAATAAATCTCTTGCTACTAATGCTGTTGGTCATCTTAACACTGTCTCTGATAAAAAGCAGGTGGATACCTCTACCAAGGAGGATGGTGTCCTATTTTTGGAAGCTGAAAGCTCGGCTTCTACCCCGTTGGATGGTGAGATGAACTATAAATCTCCTCTCTATGATCATTTTAATTCTGATGCTTTTACTGATACTGAACTTGAAATAACTGCTAAATGTTATGCTCGATTAGATAATGATCTTAGTTTTACTAAAAGCCGTGGTAAGAGAGGTAAGCCTAGGAATGTTATTCTGCATCCTCCGAGGAATACTAGATCACATACTGCTCATTAAGTCATTTTTATGTTTAATTCTATTATTTGGAATGTGAGGGGGATCGGTTGCCCTTCCTCTAAGCTTCGGATTAAGAACTTGTGTCGTATTAATAATATTTCTGTTCTTGTTCTCTTGGAACCTCTCTTATTTCTATGGATAAACTTAAAGCTACTGCTAATTTCTTGGGTTTTAAGCATGTTTTTGCGAATGTGTCTAACAAAATTTGGGTTTTTTGGAAAGATTCTGTGAGGATGGATGTGATTGGTAATTATGCTCAAGTTTTACATTGTAATATTGAATGCTTCAACTTTCAGTGTGTTGCTTCCTTTGTTTATGCTGCTTCTTCTCGTAATGGTAGGAAAATTTTGTGGGAGCAAATTGAGAATTTTCATAATATCTGTTCTTTACCTTGGTTGGTGGGTGGGGATTTTAATGCCATTACTTCCCCTGATGAGCGTGTTGGTGGTGCTCATCCCATTGTCCATTCTATGGAAGACTTTAATGATATGATTATGAATTGTAACCTTATTGATATTGGTTTTTTCTGGTAATAGATTTACCTGGAATAGGGGGCATCTTTGGCAAAGGCTTGACAGAGCTCTTTTTAATTCTGCTTGGATTAATATTTTTAATAATACTAAGGTTACTCATTTGAGTCGTACCCTTTCTGATCATTCCCCTTTACTGATTAATAATTTTATAGTAATAAGGTGGGTATGAACTCTAGTTTTAGATTCCAGAATATGTGGCTTACTCATGATTCCTTTCTTGATGTTGTTAGTAATAATTGGTTGGCGCCTATTTATCCGGATAATGCTATCACTGGTATGTCTAGGCTTTGGGCTAAACTCAAAAGGTTAAAGATGGTTCTTAATTGGTGGAACCGGCATATTTTCAAAAATGTTTTTGACAATATTAAGGATATGGAAGAGAAAATCAATGGCTTGGAGGATTCTTGCCAAGCTGATCCGTCGCTTGCTAATCTCTCTGATCTTAAAGAATCTAAGATGGCTCTTAGTAAACTGCAGTGTCAAGAAGAGATTTTTTGGAAACAAAAGGCTGCTATGAAACATTTGTCGGAAGGGGATAACAATACTAGGTATTTTCATGCTTTAGTTTCTAAAAAACGTGCTATTAATGGTATCCATAGAATTGCTCGTGAGGATGGCTCTTTTGCTATTAATGATGATGAGATTGCTAATCTCGCTGTTAATTTCTTTAAAAATCATCTTAATAAATCTTTTTGTCCTATAGATATTCATGATCATTCTTTTATCCCTAAGCTGGTTACTCAGGAGGATAATGCTGCTGCTCTCTCTCGGTTTGTCCTCTTTTGGAGGAGGTTAAGAACACGCTTTTTGATATGAATGCGGATTCTGTGGCTGGGCCTGATGGTTTCACTATTAAGTTCTTTCAGAAGACTTGGGACTTAATTAAAGAGGATGTTTACAATGCTGTTGTTGATTTCTTTAATGGCAACTCTATTCCTAAATGTTTTTCTTCTACTTCTATTGTTTTGATTCCTAAAACTAATGTGGTTAATTCTTGGAGTGATTTTTCAGACCTATTAGCTTGTGCACTGTTTTTTATAAACTTATTTCTAAAATTTTAGTGAATCGTCTGTCTTTACTTTTGCCCATGCTTATTTCCCCTAATCAAATGGGTTTTGTTAAAGGTCGTGCTATTGTTGATAATATTCTTCTTGCGCAAGAATTCTGTCAGGATCTGGATATTAACTCCAGAGGGGGTAATATGATTCTTAAATTAGACATTGCTAAGGCTTATGATAATATTAGTTGGAAATTTATTTACAGAATGCTTAACCTTTTTGGTTTTGATGATAAATTCATTGCTCTTATTACTCTGTGTATAGAAAGTCCTTTTTTCTTTGTCATTCTGAATGGTAAGAAGCATGGTTTCTTCAATTCCTCTCATGGTTTGAGGCAAGGTGATCCTATCTCTCCCGCCATCTTTATTCTTGCGGTGGAGTTTTTATCCAGAGGGATTGCTGATTTGTTTTGTAAGTTTCCTAGACTCTATTTTAGAACCCATGGGGGTATTAATATTTCTCATTTATGTTTTGCTGATGATTTTATTGTGTTTATGAATGCTGCTAAGAATGGTATTTCTAAAATTTTAGATTTATTTAACAATTTTGAAGCTGTTAGTGGTCTCATTTTTAATAAAGGGAAGAGTGGTTTTGTTATTTCTAAAAGGGTTCATCATAGGAGGGTTCTGGAGATTAAGAATTTGACTGGTTTTTCTCAGTTTTCTTTGCCTTTTACTTACTTAGGTATTCTGTTATTTAAAGGTAAAAAGAGATCTTTTCTTTTTGATGACCTTATTGCCAAGGTTCAGAATAAGTTGGTTTCTTGGGATTCGAATTTCTTGAGTTATGGGGGTAGACTTGTTCTTATCAAAAGTGTGCTGGTTTCTATCCCAGTTTATTCTTTTCAAGCTCTGTTTCCTACTAAGCAAATCTGTTTGAGGCTTGAGAGGATTATTAATAGATTTTTTTGGAGGGGCTCTTCTAATAGCTCTAAAATTCATTGGTCGTCTTGGTCTAAGTGTTGTGGCATTACTCAGGAAGGTGATCTTGGTTGTAAGTCCTTGTTGGATATGGCTACTATTTTTTCTTTGAAACCTTGGTATTATTTCAGGAGCAATAACTCTTTATGGGCGAACTTTATGAGATCTAAGTATTGTGGGGTGCTTCACCCTTCCATGTGCTCCTATTCTAAAGGTAATTCCAAAGTTTGGCAGCGTATGATTCAAGCTAAGTGGTATATTGAGCCTTGTCTTGTTTGGGGTCTTGGTGAGGGTAATCTTTTTTTCTGGCAGGACCGTTGGATTAATGGTATGTCTATTGATGCGCTTATTAATTCTAACTCTTTGAGCCTGGATAAAGTTAACTGCTTTTACTCGGATACTGGTTGGGATTTGGATAAATTAGCTACTGCTATTCCTGGTTTTATTTGTACTTTGATTGCGCAAATTCCTATTAATCGGAATGTTAAGGATGTTTTACTTTGTAATTTCACTAAAGATGGTAACTTTTCCTCTAAAGAAGCGTGGCAAGTGATTAGGAAAAGCAAAGAGATTTCTAAACCTTCTAAAGGTATGTGGCACAGGAGTATTCCCTTTACTATTTCTATTTTTAATTGGAGGATGCTCAAGAAGTTTGTCCCTACTGATGACATTCTTAGAAATCGAGGTATGTATATTACTTCTAAATGTCAATGCTGCTCTAACATTGAAACTATGCATCACGTTTTCATTTTGTCTCCTATTGCTAGTAAAGTGTGGATCTATTTTGAAGACATTTTTCAGATTAATTGTGGGGGTCAGAACCGGTCCTTGAATTTTATTTATGAGGTCTGGATGGTGAATAGGAAAGGCCATATCCGTAATGTTATTCCCATGCTTATTTTTTGGTTCATTTGGCTGGCTAGAAATGATTCCCGTTTTAATAACATTCGGATGAATCATCTTGCTATTATTAATCGTATTAAGGAGAAAGTCTTTTCTCTTTTTTCTGCTAACCTTATTTCTTAAAAGAATTTTTCTAATGTTTATTCTACTGCTGAGGAGTTTGGTATTTACAATTTGGGTTCTTTGCATTCGGCGGGTTCCAGGTGGTCTAACTGGGCTGCTCCTAATCCCCTATGTTTTAAGATTAATATTCATTTGGATTTATACGGTGACAAGTGGTGTATTGGTGGCGTTATCAGGGATTCGGTTGGGAATTATATTGCTGGTTTTGCTGGGGATTCTAAGGCTTTTGATGAGCTGAGTGGGTTCTTGGTTGCGGTCATTCATGGGCTTTCTGTTTGCATTAATTTGGACTTGTATAACGTGTTGGTGGAAAGCAATTTTCTTGTGGACCCTTCCATGTTTCTTGTTCAGGATGGTACCAGCTGTGGGCATTCGAGTTTTTACCTGCGTAGACATATTATGGGTTTGAGGGAGGTCTTGAATTGCTCTTTTACGGTTATCAATGTGGAGGTTAACTCTGTTGCCAGAGCGTTATCGCTCTTTGGTAGCAGTTTTAATGCTATTGTTGATCTCAACTTTCATCTTTTACCTGCGAATATTACTGGCCTTTTTTTCTTAGATAAGCATATGGTTCCCTATGTTTTGGGAGGTTAGTTGTTTGCCTCTGTTTTTGTTTTTTTTTTTTCTCGGTGGGTGTCTTTGCTGCTGTTGGTGGTGGTTGTTGTCTCTTTCTTTTGGTGGTTGTTGTTCGTTCCTGGGTCTGTTGGTGGTGGGGTGATGGTTGTTGGTCTGGTTGTGCTGTGGGCTTTCTGGGGTTCTTTTCTCTGGTTTGCTGTTGTGGCTGTTTTCTGTGGTTGCTGGAGTTCGGTGTTAGCGTGTTGTTTTGGCTGCTTTAGGTGGGGGTTTTTCTGTTCTGGGTGTTGTTGGCTGTCTTCCTGAGGAGGTTTGTTTTGAGCCTTTTTGCTTTCCTCTTGGTTGTGGTGGCTGAGGCTGCTTGCCTGGGTTCTCTGGGTGTTTCTCCTTTATTTCTGTTTATTTTGCTGTTTTTCTTGTTCTTCTATTTTGTTAGCTTATTCTCTTCTCGAGTACCTTTGTTTACCTGTTTTGCAGGTTTTTGGAGCTGTGCGCTCGTTTTGTGCAGTGTACGTGTGCTGATTGTGAGATTAGGCTATTTTTTTTGTTCCCTTTCTGTGTTTTTTTGGGAACTTAGAATGTTATTAGATTTACATGTAATTTTTCTTAGTAGGGAATTCGGGCTTAGGTTTTCTTTTTGATTTTGTCTGTAGCTCTTTGAAGCGGTAGTGAGCTTGAAATCCCTTTAAGGACTCTGTAATTTTCCCTTATATTAACGCGTAGGCCCGATAGTGGGTTTCCCCTAAAAAATAAAAAAAAAAAAAAAAAAGCTTCATAATGATGATTTATACAATCTCTAGTAATTTAATTAATTTCTGAAAATATGAAATTTTGCTCAATAGGATTTATGTTTCCTACCGTTAGGATATTTGGGCACTTTATGAATTAAATATTTACTATAATGCATTTGAATGTGGGTATGTGATTGAGTAATAATCAATCATTATTACTATTATAATACAATGATTATAATATGTATGTGGGAAAAAATATATAATACATGTTATTTAACGTCATTTACTAACGTTGGCTAGAGACTGAATGACCAGTTCAAGATGGTGGGCCAACGGTCTTTCATTTAAATATGTGGTTTAATGTTATCCTCGACTTGTTCACATGATGTATTGTTTGGGAGTTATAAGGAGATGATTATTGAGCTGATGGATAAAGAGTGACGACTTACTGAGCCAACAGTTTAATGATCGATACTGATATAATATTAGAAAAACATCGCTTAAACTAGGACTTCTTACTTGTTTAGTGTGGTTACAAAAATGCATGTTATTGAGGCATTATTCGTATTATTATACAAATTTATTGATAAACAAATATATATATATATATATATATATATATATATATTGAGCACATAATATACAAGATATATTGAGCATGTGATTAAAATAATGATTTATGTACACTTCTATATGATTTACTGCATTGATATGATTATAGCAGTCTTTACCGACGCTTTAATTTTTCTACTTTATATGATTTCTCTACTGATTCATAGTATTATATGATGACTTCTTTATCGATTCGGCACCTGTACCGATTTACTAATTTCTCCACAATATTATTTTATTGGCTTTCGTACCATATTATTTTATTATTTATAGATTAAATTATTTTTATATTTGAGCTTTATTATATCTATATTGATTTATAGTCATATGATTACTATTGTAGTGATTTGACTGCTTACATTCATATTGCTTCACTATTGTTCATTATGTTCAATTGTAGCTTTTGATTATTTATTGGGCTCTTGAGCTCATTATATGTAATTAAATATTTTTAGGTCAGGGCATAGAATTTGGAGTGAGTGATTGATTAGGTTTATTCAGATTCAAGTTCTTGTTACTTTAGTTATTCTTTTGTACTCTAGACAGAGTAATTAAGATATGATTATATAGATCATTAGTAATGTATTTTATTTTTGGAGAAATGAGCACATATGTATATATTGATATTTTGATCGATAATTTTATTTTTTACTAATATTTATATTTAAAAAAAATAAGGTAGCTTTGTTTGTACAAATTAAAATTTAAGAGAATAATTCTTTTAAATTATATTTTGGAGCATCACACATACTTCATAAATATGGAGAAAATTTAGTGCAAATCAGGAGTGCTTCATTAAACGGTCCATATCGATTCTCTTAATCATACAACTTTCATCAAATATTTAAGTTCAGTTGTAGTGATTTTACTGCTGACATTCATATTGCTTTATTTTTTTTTATTCATATTGCTTTATTATTGTGCATTAAGTTCAGTTATAGGTTTTGATTATTTACTGAGCTCTTGAGCTCATTATATGTGATTAAATATTTTTTAGGTCAAGACAGAGGATTAGGAGTGAGTGACTGATCAGGATTATTCAGATTCAATTTTTTCTAATTTTAGTTATTATTTTGTATTTTAGACAGAGTAATTAAGATATGATTATATAGATCATGAGTAATTAATGTATTTTATTTTTAGAGAAATGAGCATATATGTATATATTGATATTTTGATTGAAATTTTATTTTTGCTGATATTTATATTTATAAAAAAATTAGGTAGCTATGTTTGAGCAAATTAAAATATAAAAAGAATAATTATTTTAAATTATATTCTGGAGCATCACACATACTTCATAAATAGTTGTCATTTTTTTTATTTTTTAGTTTTATTATTATTATTATTATTATTATTATTATTATTATTATTATTATTATTATTATTATTATGTATACATTTTTAAAATTTTGTGAATACTCAATTTAAAGTTATGTAACTTTTTTCTTTACATTTACATAACTCTCTTTAATAAAGTTTAAAAAAAATTAGTTAAATATTTTTTTAATTTAATCATTAGTTATTTTTTTATCTATATAAATACATTTCTTAAAATCACATAATTCTCTTCATTAAATTTATGCAACTCTCTTCATTAAATTTATATTACTCTCTTTATTTAAAGTTATGTCTCTCTTTGTCTCTCCTTTCAAGTATAAACACCCCTTCATAGGATAAGGAATTTGCACTTATAATTTTCTTTAATCTTCTTATTTTCTTCTCTTATTCTTCTTATATTAGAGACATTTCTCTAGCTTAGATAGATAGATAGTATTGTAATAGTCCATATTATGACCCATTCAAATAATTATTTTTTTATTGTCTTCATAAGTCCAAATTATAAACCATCTTCATCATAGCATTGATATTATATTATTTTAATTACATGATTTTTTCATAATTTTTTTATACTAGTAAAAATCCTAACGAAATTAACATATGCCGGTACAAGTGAAGATTTTTTTGACCGTAAAGTGTTCATTTTACAAATCAATTTCACCATAATTTTTAAAATAAAATATTTATTTTATAAATATTTTTTAAATAATTTGTAAAACCTCTAAAGAATTTATATGAATTTTATATTGAAAATTAATTAAATTATATAATTGTAGTATTTTATTATAAACTATCTAAAGTCACTTTCTAATTTTATTATAAAACCACTTTCCTATTTATTTCATTTAACAGAGATACATTTTAAAAGAGAAAGGAAATTCTAGAATTTGGAGCTTCCAAAGCGATTTTCATCAGTCGAGCATGGTTGGAGAGACTTACTTATGTCACAGTAAAGAATCTATATCTTATGTTTTACTGCAATTATATTATGTTTTTGATATTTTTTCGATCAAATTTATATTATTGTTAATGAAAAATGAGGATAATTTTGAATTAGTAAAATTTTTATTACGTAACTTTTTATATATTATAGAGATCAAGATTATAAATATTTTGAGTATTTATTTTAGATTTTTTGTCTGTTGATTTTAAAAAAAAATATTTTTCCCTATTTAGAAATTTATTTTGATATATAAACATAGTATTTTAGTTCAATTAAAGCTTCCAAATATTATTATAGAAAAAACTTGATAGTTTAGTTAATTTTCTAAAAATGTGAATTTTTTGCTCAGTAGAATTTTTTGTTGATTGTCGTCAGGACATTTTGACAATTTTTCAATCAAGCACAATTATACTTTATTTACTACAATGTATTGAAAATGAGTGAGAATATGTATTTGAGCAATAGCTTATCACTATAAAACTATTATAGTACTATGATAATAATGTGTGTGGGAAAAATAAGTAAAAATTAGTTATTTACTAATGTTGACTGAAGACTAATTGGCATGTACAGGATAGTTGGCCAATGGGCGTTTCTTTAAATTTTGCTATTTGGTGTTATCCTCTATTGATCATGATACGCTAATTAGGAATTATAAGGAGATTATTACTGTAACAATAGGCAAAGAGTGACGACTCTATTTATTCAGTCAATAATATACTGACATTGATATGATACTAAAAAAATATCAAAATAGCTAGAATTTTAACTTGTTCATTGTGACTACTAAAATGATTATTATTGAGATATTATTTATATTACTGTATGGATTTATTATTAATATTGTTACTGATTTATTAATATAAAAAATATAATATATACATTAAGCATGTGATATACATGATATATTGAGTATATGATTAAGATTCTGATTTAATTCTGATGTTAAATAATTGGATAGCATGTGTACACTCATATATGATTTTATTATATTGATTTAATTTTGACAATCTTTATCAATGATTTGATTTTATAATTTTATACAATTTCTTTACTGATTATAGTATTGAAATGACAATTATTTGAGTGATTTGATAATCGTATAGACTTATTGTCTTCTGTACCATATAATTTTACTATTTTTGTACTAATTCAATAATCATATAAATGTAACTGCAATGATAGATAGATATATATATATACCCAACAACGGTTAAATCTTCTTAGTATTCTCAAGAAAGTGATGATTTTTAATTAAGCTGGTTTTTCAAGTTAACGGTGGACGTTGTAGCATACTTGTTAAACATCAACAAACTTGCAAAATAAAAAATTAAAATATAACTATATAATCAAAGTTGGTTGCTCATTAACCTTTGAATAATCTACTTATTCCATCGAGCTGGTCAAAGTATGTGTCAAATAATCAAACAAATACATTTGTACAAGAAAGTATTTTTGCACAAAGGTTGATCTTATGAAAATGTTTGGTCATATTAAGAGAACATTTCCTAACAATAGACTCATCTCCCTTGATTTACCCTCTTTATTTGTTAGATAGATTCAAGTTTGTACTAACATTAATGTCCACTTCCTTGTTATTATTACTAGGGAAATGAAAGCCAAATAATCTAATCAATAAATTTGTGTTAGAATAGGACAAATTGGCCATTGTTACATACTTAACTTTTTTTTAGAAAGAATATGAAAAGATGTAAATGACATTGATGATATATATATATATATATAAGTCAAACATAGATCAGTTTTGGTCTTATCTAAATTACTGTCCAAATATATTTTAATATAAAATAATTTATTTGTTATATTATGCATCTTATAATTGATTGGAAGACAATGACTTTTTTATATTATCACTCTTGGATTAATAAAATAATAATAATAATAATAATAATAAGGTTTCGTTTAGAAAAGTTTTATTATTATTTTTTAAAGCATTCTTTTAGTACACAAATTTTTAAACGAAAAGTTTTATTATTATTTTTTAAAGCATTTTTTTAGTACACAAATTTTTTTAATTAAAAATTTTGGTACTAAAAAGTTTCTTTATAAAACAACAAGAAATCTATCATTTGAGACAGCTTTCTGAAGTAGCTTTCAGTACAACAAAAAAAAAATTTTGAACAAGAAATTTTTGTACTAAAAAGTTGCATTATAAAGCCTAAGGCTTTGCTTGAGTAGCTTTCTTAGTGTTTTTTTAAGCAACTTTCTAATGCTAAAGTTTTTTGAATTAAAAAATATTATGCTAGAAAAAAGCAGTAAGAATGCTATCTCAAACAAAGCCTAAATCCATAAATATAAACAGTTTGGATCCATTGGGTGTATATTTTATTTTTTATTATAAAATATGATTAATTTGTGAAAAGGTCTATAGCCCAATGATTGAAGAAGATTGTTTCTACAAGGTCAAAAATTTGAGCCACATATTAAGTAAATTATTTTAAAAAAAATGCTATTAAAATTTAAAAAAAATGCTACTAAAATTGAATTAATAATTTACTTTGATCAATTTGGATTGTGAATCCTATTACCCATAACTATATATCCAAATTAATAATTAACTTGTCTAAAATCATTAGTATATTAGGAAAAAATATATATTAAAATAACTCAATAAAATTAAAGAAATGAATGACAAACCATTAAAATTTTATATTTTGGGGAGATCGAGCACCAATAGAAAAGCTTAATAATTTCAAAATTATTTAATTATAATTAACTTGTTATTTTAGATTTTAATAAATTATAATGTTGAGTCTTCAGAGAATGATTCCTTCCTACTAAAATTAAAATTATCAGGAAGACTAATACAGGCTAGTATTATTCAACTCGGGCGCAGCTCATCTTGATTTGTTACCAAATAATCTAATTAATAAATTTGTGTTAGAAAAGGACGAATTGGCCATTGTTACATACTTAACCTTTTTTTCGAAAGAATGTGAAAAGATGTAAATGACATTGATTCTTCATTTTTTTCCTGCCCAGATCATTGACGTTAACAACCTTTCAAGGTTACAGTAAATTAAGGTTGCCCCCATCTAGAAATCATTTCTGACAAATGGCATCAAAATGTTACGTGCTAGAAAATTTGAGTACAATAGGTTTATATAAAAATGGAAAAAGAAAAAAAAAAAAAGATGCTCCTTGATCTAGGCCATGGGGCTAGCTTAACCTTGTAACAAAATTCATAGTATAGTAAGTAAAACAAAGATGCTCCTTTCTTCACTATTGAAGAGGAGAAAGAGTACTAAGATCAAATGTCTATTGATATCCAACAATAAGGCTTATTTTTTTCAAGAGGGATTTTAGAAAATTGATATCCACATGTGAACTAATATACCCAAAAATAGGGGTTAAATCTTCTTGGTATTCTCTAGAAAGTGATGATTTTTTAAGCTGATTTTCGATGTTAACGGTGGTCGTTATAGCATACTTGTTAAACGTCAACAAACTTATAAAATAAAAAAATTAAAATATAACTATATAAATCAAAGTTGGTTGCTCATTAACCTTTGAATAATCTACTTATTCCATCGAGCTGATCAAAGTATGTGTCAAATAATCAAACAAATACATTTGTACTAACATGTCTTTTTGCACAAAGGTTGATCTTATGAAAATGTTTGGTCATATTAAGATAACATTTACTAACAATAGACTCATCCCCCTTGATTTTTCCCTCTATATTTGTTAGATAGATTCAAGCCTGTACTAACATTAATATCCACTTCTTTGTTATTATTACTAGGGAAATGAAAGGTTCCTTCGACTCTAATTGTGCACTTGCCAAATAATATATACAATAAATTTGTGTTAGAAAAGGACAAATTTGCCATTGTTACATATTTAACCTTTTTTTTAGAAAGAATATGAAAAGATGTAAATGACATCGATTCTTCATTTTAAACAAAAAATAAAAAAAAAAAAGGTGTGATATTATATACCATTTTTTAGCCTTATCTAAATTATTATCCAAATATACATTTTAATATAAAATAATTTATTTGTCATATTACACGTCTTATAATTGATTCGAAGGCATTGACTTTTTTTTTTATAATATTATCAGTACACTTCTATTAATCAGAAAAAACTAATAATAATAATAATAATAATAATAATAATAATAATAATGTTTCGTTTGGGATAGCTTTCTTCCTAATTTTTAAAATAATTTTTTAGTACAAATTTTTTGAACAAATTTTTTTTTTTGCAATATAGAAAACTACTTTATAAAATAACAAGAAAAATATCCCTATAGAAGCTTCAATCTGACCGGCCATAAATATAAAACAATTTGGGTCCTTTGGGTATAGATTTTATTTTATTTTTATTATTAAATTGTGTGAAAGGGTCTATAGCCCAATGATTGACGAAGATTGTTTTCTCCAAGGTCAAAAATTTGAGACACATATTAATTAAATTATTGGCCTTAATTTTAAAAAAAAAATCTACCAAAATAAAATTATTATTTTTGTTTGATCATTTTGGATTGTGAATCCTATTACCCAAAAATTATATATCCAAATTTATGATTATATCATCCAAAATCATTGGCATATTAGGAAGAATTATTTATTACAATAACTTAATAAAATTAAAGAATTGAATGATAAGCATTACAATTTTATATTTGTCATATTACAATGATAAGCACCAATATAAAAGCTTAATAATGTCAAATTATTGGATTTAATTTTGTCTGTGAAAGTATATCAAAACCTTAAGGGGGGGGGGGGAGTTAATCCTAGGGGGGGGGGGGGGGGGGGGGGGGGGGGGGGAGGGAGGGGAGAGAGAGAGAGAGAGAGAGAGAGAGAGAGAGTGTGTGTCTTTAGGGAAAGCATTTCTGGTCAAATTAATAAACTTCATGGACTTGGACAAATGCTCGATCACCTATTTAAGAATATCCTACATAATTTATATTGTATTGATCTCAAAATATAAATAATAATGATAATTAAAATCCATCAAAATTGGTGTGTGCTAGAAAATTTGAGTCGGTTGAGTTTATATTTCGCATCTTAGCAGTGAGCAAAGATTCAGCACGAACAAATAATTAAAAAATATTAAGACTAAAATAATTTTTTACATAGAAAATATGGAAAGAAAAAAATCATGTGGCATGGCTCAGTTATAAAATTCACTATGTACTGAGTGATACAAAGATTCTCCTTTTTTCACTCTTGAAGAATAGGAAAATACAAATATCAAATGTCTACAGATGGAGGATCCATGCCCAATAACAAGGCTTAATTTTTTCAAGAAAGATTTTAGAAAATTGATGTCTACAAGCGAGCAAATATACATAATGACAGGGTTAAATCTTCTTAGAATTCTCAAGAAAGTCATGATTTTTGAAACTGGCCGTTGACGTTGATGGTGCTTATCGGTGGCAATAGCTGATGGTGGTTGTCAACGGTGATAGATGGAAAGTACAAGTACAAGAGAACTCTTACTAGTTTTTTCTTCTCTCCCTCACACCACCCCCCCCCCCCCCCCCCCCCCCCCCCCCCCCCCCCCCCCCCCCCCCCCCCCCCTGGCCCCTCATGTAAAGAATAAAGGACTATTTATAAGTTTTTAGGGAGTGGCATGTTGTAATATCCCACAAATTTGAAAATCATCTTCATCATAAGGTAGATATTATTGTGTTTTAATTACATTAATTTTTTCATAATTTTTGCGCAGTGATACATATCCTTAAAAAATTGACACTTGTTGTTTCGAGAGAGGATTTCGAGACTATCAGGTGTCCATTTTGTAAATCGATTTTATCAAAAATTTTAAATAAAATGTACTCTTTTTTAATATTTTTTATAATTTTTTAAACCCTTAAAAGATTTATATGATTTTTTTTACTAAAAAATTGATTATATTATATAATTATATTTAAATTATACTATTTTATTTTAAAAATATCTAAAAGAGCTCACTATTATTTCTTAAGCCATTAGCCCTTTCTCTATTCGGTAACTTACAGGATTAGGGAAAATTAAGAGTTAAAAAGAGAGGAGAGAGAAAAAAATCAAGATTTAGGCTAGCTTCGTTTGGGACGGCTTTTTTACTGCTTCTTAAAACAACTTTCGAGTACAAAAATTTTAAATTTTGTACTAGAAAGCTAGCTGTTTTAAGAAGCAATAAAAAGGTCGTCCCAAACGAAACCTTAGAGAACGTAAAGTGATTTTTGTCGGTTGGCTTAGTTGGGATATTTGCTATTCTCACTGTAATGAATCATTTCCCTATTTCCGATTTCAATAATTTTATATTTTTTATTTTTTTTATCAAATTGTATTTCCATTACCGAAAAATAAAGATAATTTTATATTCGTAAAACTTTCAAGGCTAAATTTTTATATGTTATAAAGATTGAGATTATGAAAATTTTTAGTATTTATTTGAGATTTTTCATGGGATGATTTTGAAAAAATTGTGATTTTCAAGCTGTAACATATTAAGAGAACATCGCTAAAAGGAATAATAAAGCCTATTACCTCAAACATGAAGATGATCTTCCAATCTCTTAGCTTTGGGGTATCTCATTTATTTTCACCAGAAGTTGAAATTAAAATTACATCGGCATTATTTGTAAAAGTTAATGTCATCAAGCAACAAACAACTTCAATAAGGTCAAATATTATGGGTGAATTCTATTGACCTCTTCTCTACTGCACATTAAAGCATCTCCTATAACTTTTTTTTTTCAAAGAAAGATTATAACATGATCATCATCAGACCTTCACTCATTTGACACTATTAGTGTGTAGCCAGACTACTACATGACACTCTTCTTCAACCTCTTCCTCAAGAATGTCTGATGTTCACACATGTCAGTATGGATGCATATTGCCTTTAACATAATGGAACTTGACCACCGCCATCATCGGCCATTCGCCTAACATATGTTGTCAGTCCTTCACTTCATATCACTCATCATCGGCTTTCGCTCAACTACTATTAGTAGCATACCCTCCAACCATCTCCTTCAGCTCTACATCCAGCCATCAACTGCTGTCGTACTTCACCCGATAGTCGATCGTTGATGGACTTCTACTCAATCATCGTCAAAATTTAGTCCTGTTGACAATCGCTGGTTCTCCTCCTTGGTACTTTTACTGCTAGATTTTCTCAAATGAACATCGATACAATAGATAATTGATCTTCATCTGTCAAAGGCGATCTATTGAAAAAGTAAATTCTTATCGTGACTTCTTCTATACAAAAGAGAGAAACTGAAGCTTGATAAGAGATGACACATATCTCAGACAGTGGAATGCCTCTAATGTAAGAATAAAATCAGAGGAGAAGAAAAATAAAAGAGGACAAAGTTCTTTCTACATTAAAAAGTGGCATTAAATTTTGATAAGGGATGTCACCTTATAAAAATAATGGAAAGCCTCTAAAGTAAGAAAAAAATGGGGAAGAAAGATAAATGAAGGCTGAAAACTATAACTTCTACACAAGATGTGCACTTATAATTGATAGGGGATGCCACCTATTCAAGATAGTGGAAGACCTCAATTTAAAAAAAATTAGAGGAAGAAGGTAGAAAGAGTAGAAGAGCAATTTTCCCCCTATTCTAAGGGAGCTATTTATTGGAGAAAAATGGAGGAATATTCTACAAGCATAAGAATATTTCAAAGATATTCCAAAAATAAGGATATTATGAGAAAATTAAAAAAAAAAAACTAAGAATATAAAAAATATATAAAGTAAAAACTGTGTTGTAGATGCGCGGGTTAATACGAATGTTGAACAAAAGAATTTAATGTAGCAAAAACACTATTGCAGAGATTATTGTAGCCGAAATAATTGCATCACGGGCTACATAGCGTAAGAAGATCAGTAGTGCTATAGAAGGTATTGTGGTTGGGCGGTATTGTATCAATACTGTAGCAACAAATTTTATTTTTATTTTTATTTTTTTTAAGAAAACTTTTCTAATTCCTAACTACCCAAAACCCCAAAGCGCGAGCTCGTCGGAGGAGGTGGTGGCGGCGACCGGCCAACCGACCAGTTTGTTAGGCCGCCTTTAAGCGTTTGGGCTCGATTTTTTTCCCGGATAGTCCAAATCAGATATTTTTTTGGGTCCCCAAAACTATTTTTTGATGTTTTGGATTCAATTTTAGAACTTTTAAAGCTCATTTGAGCATCTATAATCTATTTAGAGCAATTTCAAATATTTTGAAGAGTAATTTTTTAACAATTTTTGCTTTAATCAATGCGTCAACTTCAGAACATCCTCAATTTATAATTAATGGTATTTTACTTAATTCATGGCCCTGAGAGGAGGTCTAAGTTGACATCCAGGGAGCGCTCGTGCCTCGTAATTATTCGAAAATTGTATTTTTGCATTGAAAATTTTGTAAAGCCATGACATATATTTTTGGACTCTGCATGCTTCAACATCCAAAACTATGGGGCAACTGACTTATCATCAAAAAATTATCCTAATCGGACATAAATCTCGAGAAAAATTAAGTTGGAAACTTCTAAAATTAAATATGCGACCATGTGAGCTCCGATTTTAGTAAACTTATAGTTAAACTAAACGTCTCAAAAATACAAACCCAAAGACACCAAATTAGACTCAATCCAAACTCAAAAGGGTCCAAACCGAAGACCCGAAGCGCATTTAGAAGGTTCAAATCATAAATTGGATAACCAAACAGTTCCTAAACATTACATGCTTATAGTCGAATCGAGCGGCTCGATGAGACAAATTCATCGAGCTCAACATCGTTGAATTCTCACAACATTAAGGCACTTAAATACTCAATAAACCATCCATGGTCAAAGGAGTGGATATCAGCCATCCATTTAAAACACTTCAAACATGCCTTTGATCTTCTCCCTATTTACTGGTCATGCCACTCTAAAAAAACTTTAAATAAACTCATCATTCTTCATTGAGTGGTGGGGGGGGAAGCAAGGAAAAGGAGGGAGGAAAATAAGAGAGGAGAGGAAGAGATATCTGAGATTTCTCTTGCCATGCACCAAGCTCTTCTTCGACCATTGCCCCCCGTCACCGACTGTTGTTGGACTTTTCTAGACTTACGCATTGCCACCAACTATTACCAGACCTACGCCCGTCCACCAATTATCACTGGACTTTCGCTCGATCACCAACTAAAGCCGAATATACACCCGACCAACAATTGTTGTCGAACTTATGCCCGGCCATCGACCGTGGCGCGCTAACTGTGGTCCTTCAGACCTTCGTCAGCGGCTACCTTCATCGACCATGGTCCTTCTAATATGCATCGCTAGACAACAGTCTTTTTTACTACTGTAACCCGCCAACTACTATTCTTCTGACATCTATCATCATACAACGATCCATTTTACCACTACCGCCCGCCGACTATATATGGTCCTTTAAACCTTCATTGTCTGACAACGATCTTTTTGAACTATGTTGCATGCCGACTACGGTTCTTCTGACCTCCGTCGCCAAACAATTGTCTTTTTTACCATTGTCGTCCGACGACTATAGTACTTCCAACCTCCGTCGCATGACAACGGTCTTTCTGACCTCTGTCATCCGCCGACTGCGGTTCTTCCGACCTTCGTCGCCAGACTACGGTCTTACTACCCACGGTCACCCGTCGACCACAATCCTTTCGACCTCCATCGCCACACAACGGTCTTTCAAACCACGATCACTAATGGACTTTTATTCTTACCATGTAATGCGTACTATATGATGTATAATTACTACATCAAACCAAGGCATTCCCTCAAGGAAGGGCCTCATTCGTAATTAACTACAAACACTAGCGGATTCATTTAAACTAGGTCAGGGCCCATGGTTTTTCCACCTTTTTAAGGGACTCAACATAAAAACTCTGGTATCTCTTATGAATGCTACACCCTCCCTTTTATCTGATTGTGTACTTGATTTTCGTACAAATCTAAGACGTTAATCTATATTCATACCACTACGAATATTGCAGGATGCAACAACAATAACTCAATAAAATTAATGAATTGAATGACAAACCATTAAGATTTTATATTTTGGGTGGAGCACCAATTGAAAAACATAATGTCAAAATTATTAGATCTAATGTTGTCCATGAAATTATATCAAAAACTTAGAACTGCCTTATATAATTAAAACCAAGTGTTTGCATGGATCATCTCTCTAGCTTAAGGTAGGTTTGTTGCCTTCACTTAAGTTTTTAAGGTTTTAATTAACTATAATTAAAATTTAATAAACATCCTTAAAGTAATTAATTATAATTATATTGCTATTTAAGGTTTTAATTAATTATAATGTTGAGTCTTCGGAGAACGATTCCTCCCTACTAAAATTAAAATTAGCAAGAAGACAAATCCAGGCAAGATTTATTCATCTCCCACATAAATAAGATGAAAATGGGAGTAAGCTTATGATTCAGGGTTTAAATAGGGCAATTTTTTTGCTGGATTGTTTTTTAGATAATAATCAGAATACTTAAAAATAAATTTACACAACAGTTTTCACAATCAACTTTATAAAAAACTGCAGTCAAACATACCCTCAATCACTGATTGATGAGCTTTGATCTTTTCTGCAAAACAAAATGAGCTGAAAGCAAATTGTCAAAGCGCAGCTTTAAGAAAATAATTTGAAAACCATTCATCAAGAGCCTGATTCTTCTTCCGCCCTTCATTAATTTCATCAAACACAAAAACAAGCTGCAATTCCCACACTCAATACTTCTCGGTTGCTACTGCCACTGCTACAGCATGACAACTAAATTATTCATACAGAAACACACAAACCACTTAGTCCGAACCAGCTGCAAACACAAGAGGGCTAAGCGATACAGGCAGATTTAAAAATTCACTAACAGCATATCTCAACACACAGCTGCTGCTGAGCACATAACAATCTAAGTGATACTTACAAGAACCTGAAAAAATCTCAGATAACTTATCCAAGCATTGTCTGCAAGCCAATTCCTCAAGATCTCTCGTGCATTGAGCCGTTGCAAATATACTCAAGTTCTTACTCACATGGGTAGCATACATTGAAAATTTCTCATCTATTCCCACCGTCATCGCATTCATCCGATATACTAAATCCATAAGTTCGTAATTGAATTTAATCGGATCCGCCGCGATAAGCCCGGAAGAGAAAACGCGAGTAAAGCTGGTGTCTGGCTCGCCGAAAAATTTAGTTGTGCCATAATGAAGGAAGCAATGGTCGTACCAAATGCGAGTTTCGGCGGAGTTCGGACAGAGTGTTCGGATCTCTTCTGTGGCTTTGGTGATGCAAGGTGCGCACTGGTCGACGGTGAGGTTTCCTCGGCACTGACTGAGACCGAAGATAGTGAAAAAGCCGTCGCCGAAGGAGGAGATGCCGAAGCTATCGAGAGAAGTTTTGGCTAAGAGGCTGGAAAGTGTTTTGTTGATGCTGTCTTGAATAAGATTGTCGCTGGTGAAGTTTTTGCTGCATGCATGATAGATTGGGTTGGCATAGGCATCGCAAGTTGAAATTTGGAGGAGGGGGAGGAGGAGGAAGATGAAGAGTTTGCCTGAGAACTCCATTGATTGGTTCTTCTATTGATTATTTGATTTGATTTGAGGACTTGATTTCCTTCATCTTTTATAGGCAGAGAGCAAGGTTAACTTTTTTTTTTTTTTTTTTTTTTCTTTTTACACTTAGGCCTATTAAGAAAAACTCTCAAACACCTCGCATGCATACACTTCAAAATTTTTTTAATTGGTAGTCAAAAAATTTCAACTAACAAGTGAAAGAGATTAACTAATTATTCATTTATTTTTTACATGTGGCAAATTTTATAATCGAGATATCTTTTTTACAACTATGTTTATTCCTTTAAATATAAAAATTTTGAGAAAGAAATCTAAATATTTTTGAAATTATAAAAGATATTTCAATATTGAGTAAAACCTAGGAATTATAATCGCATAAATTTTATTAAAAATTGGCAACATATACATTAAACTATTTCTCATAAAAATAGGGTAAGTTCATCCTAAGATTTATTAGGGTTAGTTCCCCCTTCTATAGTAGTATTTGATCAATTTAATTTACAGATTAGCTAAATTAATTATTTCAATTCTCTATGGCTGAAGGTCTTACCACTATAAATAACTTCATTAACATTTCTAACATATTTTTCAGAACAAAATGATCGAGAGCTTGAACCTGAAACATTTAGATTCTCAATTTTATTTTCAAAATATGTCTCACCAATTCAAGTATGTATTTCTAAGACTTCATTTTATACACCTTTTCGCCGTTACATTTTCATAGATTTCAAAAAAAATTATATTAGAAAGCTATTTTCACTACAAGAATTCCTGTTATTTCCGGCCAAATTACCCGCCGGAAAAGTCAGACCTCCATATCAAACTAAGCTCCCAACCGAGGTTAGGGCGACCGGTTCCATTCATACTTATTCAATTCCAACATAGTTCCTCAGCTAGTTTGCCCAAACGGTGATCAACCTGAATACCACAAGCAGCATATCAACATGCAGAAATCTATAAATCCACCTGAAAAAACAGCCTTACAGCGACAAAGCTTAACATAGACAACCAAGAAAGAGAGAACATTCGAGCTACATGGATCAAAAGGACCAATTTGTATTCAGTCGGAGCTGAATATTATGCCTTCTTCGCCTTGGAAAGAGCCTTCTTGCGCTGGCCGAGCATGTAAGTATACAGATGGGGGCTGCCTGCAATGAACGTTAGACACATTGATTCACTGAGGGTTCCCAAAATAAACTGTCATCTTTCATAAAAGGGAAAAGAGGCTACCTGGAACATAAATGCCAAGAACCAGAATAGCCGCATAGAAATAGTCAAAAGAGAAGTTCCACTTATTGGGCATTCTTATGCAGTATTTCTCAGATGCCTGCATTCCACCATCAACAACATCATTGATTCAAGCTAGCTACTCATTCACTATGGTAAAGAAAATTAATTTGCATGAAGACAACAACTACGACGCAAAAAAAAAAAGTTTGGAAAAACTATAGCAGGGAGATCGGGTTTACAGTCGAGTGATCGACGGAAGAAATTCCTCCCATCTCACTTAGACTCGAATCCCCTAAATGTCCCAAAAAAATAAGTGGTACAAAGTAAATAGCTTCATCATCATCATCATCATCAAACTTACCCAATCATTTTAGTTCCGGTTTACGAAACCTCATTTATTGTTCACTTTTATTGCGTATTGCCGACAGGTTTAAGGCTTTATTTGGGATAGTTTTCTTATTGTTTTTCATAGCAGCTTTCTAGCATAAAATTTTCTTGAAAGAAGAGAAATTAGTGGTCACAAGCTGTGTCCTAAACTAAGCCTAAATGTATTATTTCCAAATTCTTTTTTGAATGCTTTCTACTTTTTTTAGCTTAAGTCTATTTCTCTTCATTAATTTTCTGACATTAAATTTATCTATTCATTTTATGTGCAATTTCTAACATTCGTTGAACATGCATAAATAATTTTCCACCATTAAATATTTACTATCTATCAATTGTTTTTATCACTCCCATTTTTAAATAACTAAAAAGAAAATAAAAACTTTGCATCCTTTCTAAATTTTAACATATTATGAAAATATTAACAATAAATATATCCTTAATTATATTTTAGAATGCTAGAAACAACAAGGAAGTTGTGATGCGTAAGAATCATGAATTATTTTGCCTTGAATTAAAATAATTTGTTTAATGCATTTTTTGAATATATATGGGTAATGAGGTGTTTCTGTTCATTGATAAATACCATTGTGATCCCATAAAAGTAGAGGGCTAATGTTAGGTTTATGGTCAATTGTAAATCTCACATACACTACAAGAAAATCATCCTTTTTAGGTGGTTTTTTTTTTTTTTTTAGAAAATAGTGGCGGATTTGCGACAAAAATTTTCAACGTATCTTTTTACGATGAATTTGTGCAAATTTGCGGCCGCAAATCCAATGTTAACTCACATATCTAACCGACTTAGTATGCATCTATTTCATTTGTTCTGTTTTTTCGTCTCATTCGATTTCGGCTTCGGAGCTTCTTAGCCTCCTTTGACGACGTTCCTTCCCGGGGCCTCTCCTCCTTCAACGATGATGTTCGTATTCCTGTCGCCACCTTC
Source organism: Dendrobium officinale (assembly GCA_019514585.1). Classification (NCBI taxonomy): domain Eukaryota; kingdom Viridiplantae; phylum Streptophyta; class Magnoliopsida; order Asparagales; family Orchidaceae; genus Dendrobium; species Dendrobium officinale. Next base: position 45,130,156 of record CM033694.1, read on the forward strand.
GACAACGTTCCTTCCTGTCGCATTAGAAGTCACATCTCCTCTCGTTGTTCTTCTCTCGCATCCAAAGTCACACCTTCATGACGACGGGACCTTGGTCTTACGATGGTATCTATCTTTCTTCCTTTTGCACACTTCTTCAACCAAATCTATCAATTGATCGGCCAAACTCCCTCCCTGCCGCCGAGCTTTGTTGAAAAGGTATGCTTTTTGTTGATGATATTTTTCTTGTTAATAAGATTAGAGAGGGAGTTGAAGATAACTTGAATTATAGAGGACAACATTAGAGTCTAATTGTAGGGATTGTGACTTTTGGGCGAATAAGTCATTATTAATAAGAGTACACGTTTAAGTTATCTTCGGTCTATTGTTCATGGCGATGGTGAAATAGATGGAGATATTATTAGTATAAATCAAATTGGATAGTTGAAGTGGAGGAATGCATTCGGATTGTTGTATAATATATAAGTTCCCCTCAAACTTAAGTGAATTTTCTATAAGATGTGGTGAGACATGCAATGCTTTTATGGTACAGAATGTTGGCCATTAAAAGAGAAGCATGATATTAAGTTAAGTGTTGCAGAGATGCGGATGCGGATGCTCAGGTGGATGAGTGGCCTTACTCTTAGATACAGGATTCGAAATGAGCATATTTGTGAAATGGTTTGAGTTGCTCCAGTGGAAGAGATAAGATTATAGAGAGTTGCCTTAGATAGTTTGGTCACATATATGTTCATTTTGTATGGTAGAAGTGGAGGAATGCATCGGGCTTGTTGTGTGATATAAAAGCCTAACTCAAACTTAAGGGAAAATTCTATAAGATGTGGTATTGTGGTGAGACCTGCACTGATTTATGGTGCAGAATGTTGGCCATTCCCAAAAAGCATAATATAGAGTTTGTATAGCCAACATGTGGCTAACTTGACAACAGAGTTAGAAAATGTCTGAAAATCACAAGCGGGCATCAACATTCAAATATTGGATAAGCTTCGAAGATTGAGGGAACAGATTAACGGAAATCAGCCTCCACATGCATCGGCCGAGCAGGATAGTAAGGATACAAACTCCACTTAGATTGTCTTCTTAGGTTTTTTATGCATTTTATTTTTTTATTTATAAGAACAAATATTACTTTAACAGTGTTATAATAATTGTTGAACAGATGGAATGTGATTGTCTATATGAGTAGTTGGATTGTGATTGTAGAACAGTGTGTTCTTATGTTTATTTTAGCAATATTTGTTAATTTTTTTTACATTATTAAGTACTGCTTTTAAACTGTTTGAATTGTTATTCTAGAAAAGCTTAATAACTAATGGTAGGTGTTTTTTTTTTGTGTACGCAATAGATTTCCAGTGAATTTGCGGAGAAATTTTTGCACAAACTTCAAAACAATGAAGGTGTAACGTATTTTGTAATAGAATATTCCGTCGCAAATTTTATGGATTTGCGACGGAATCAGCGGCGAGTAACTAAAATGAGGATGTCGTTTTCTGGAATTTAAATCCGCCATAAATCCGTCGCAAAAAATTGCGTCGGATTCTGTCTGTCGCAAATACTTTTACAACGCAACTTTTACCATTGGAATTTGTTCCGCGGCAAACTTTGAAACCTGATATAAATCAAAGTTTGCGATGGATTTGGCTTGTTTTGCGGTGGATTTATGTGCCGCAAAAAAACTGATTTTCCTATAGTGATAAAAATGCTACTGAAATGAATCCAAAGTAAAAAAGCATAAATCACCACATTACCATCAAATATTCCGAAATCTAAAATTTAAGGACTTGCTTGAAACCATTTTTAAAAAAAAATGATCGGTTGATACTTTCTAGCTTTTTCTAATTTTTAAAAATAAAAAAGTTGTTTTCAAAAATACATAGAACAACTTTTAGCTAATTTTTCAAGCATATTTATTTTTTTAAACAAAAACAAACCAAGATGGCCACCGCCATCACCCATCACCAACCACCAACCTTATCTTGCACAAATAAAATCATGCAATATTCAATAAAAATAAAAATAAAATATATTTAAAATATCAAATATATTATAATTTAAATCAAAATATAAATAAAATGAATAAAAAATTAAAATAAAAATGATTCCAATTGGCTCCTCAAATAAATAAGGCAAGCAAAACTAAATCAGTTGACATGATCTCTGCTTTCTAATCTCCATAAGATAACATAAAGCAAGGGTGATTTAAGTCGCCAAGCAATTACCTTTATGTATGGCAAGGCTATATAAATTAGGCCCACCTCACTACTTATCCCTGTGGGATACAATATCAAAAAAGTGCTGTACCTGCATAAGCAGAATTTGACATGAACGGTGGGGTCTGACAGTAAGTAGCAACATGAAAGCAAACAGATGCTTACCTTAGCCATAAGTGCCAAGAAGATGAAGCACCAATAGCTTCCTTCATACCAAAGAAAGAGTACCTAATTATCTGTTAAGAGGGAATAATAAAATAGATTATGCATTAATGGCGCAAACAAATTTCAAGCATGGAGATTTTTTTTAGCTCTTTGGCTGATATTAATACTAACAACGCATTCATATTTAATTGCATTTATGTTGGTATTGGCCAAGCAAAATTTATTCAACAGCTTCCCAACTGCCTTTGGAAAATCATTATCAACCGCCTCATTAACTCTTAAAAGCAACCAAGTGACAGTCCGCATTACATAACTCCAATCATTTTCCATTGTTTGAAACGTTCTCGTGGAATTAGAATTTATTGTTGTTGTCGGGGTTATTTGTTGACTCATTATTTTTATTCACTTCCGTATAATTTTTTTTTTATATTTTGTCCCAATTTTAAGTTTTTTTGAGGTCATAGATTGTATCTTCTATGTAATACTCAGACTAATTAATGAATACTGACCGTGGCCCTCAATTTTCCAAAAAAAATAAAAAAAATCATTCACGAGTGATTTACCACTTGCAATGCCAAGTTTTTTTATTTTCTTTTGTCAAACCTTTAAGTCTTCATAAGAGGCCGAGTTAGTCCAGATATTTAATGTTACCATAACTAATTTATCACATATACTAACTTATCATAACAGGAAGATGTCCCAAACGAGATTAATAAGTTAGCCCCAAAGAGGGTGAAATAAACCTCATGGCCCTGGTTTAACAATGATAATCGTAATTTAACTTAAATAATTAGTAATAAATCACCCATAAACTAAACTTTTGTAACCCTCATTACATTCAACTTGGAGAGCAAGCATATATTAAATATTAAATCCTAAAACATTAATGTGATTAGTAACATATAAAGAACATGTATATCTTTAACGTAATCAAATTCGTCAATGAAGTTTATAGACTAGACTACCTTGAGCTGCAATGCTATATGTCCTAAGGAGATTTCGTCCTCGTGCCAACGTAAAGAACCGATTGACGGTAAAATTCAATATAAATTCTCTCTCTTAGAAATTTAAAACCACCCTTAGGAACCCCACCCAATTCCTTAACCACCCAAGTGTTAAACCTTAAGTCAATAGAACATATACATATCGATAGGTAGTGAGTTTTTTATTCTAATGTCAGCCTCTAAAAATAAATCTACCTTAAACATAGGAAACATAGATTTTTTTTTTTTTTTATGGTGTATGATAGATCCACTTAGTGTGTCACATATTAGCTTTACCTCGAGTCTTAGATTACCAATGAAGGATTAACCGACTCTTGCCACTTTATAACTCTTACAGTCTTAGCTAGTTGCAGGATTGAGGATTCTCACTTCTTTATAACACTAGCATGAGTCAGGGCCCATGTATTTGGGTTATATGCAATCTAATTATTAAAACTATAACCCTAAAATCAAATAATAATTAATTAATCATAAATGACTAATCACTTAAAGACAAATTTGAGAACTAATATATTAAACAATAAGAATTTGATCTAGTAACTTAAACCTCTCACCTAATTTGAGGTAGTTAGGTACACTAATTTTTGCGCACACTTAGGTGCTAGATAAGGCACATTTTCATAGGCATCCTAGGGTAGGGTGTAGCTAGGGTAATATTTTATATTTTCTTTCTTTTACATTTTGCATATGTGATGATGTGCTGGTTCTTTTATGCCACCACTTGCATCATGTTTCTTTATATGATGACTTTTCAAGAAGAAATAAGAGCAATGCTACTAACAATCAAACAAAACATTGAATTTTTAGCACTTATGTTACTCGATACATCATATACACGAAGAATGTGAAATACGAGAAGATGGTGAGCCAACATTACACCTTTCTATATAGATATGATGGTGAGCATGTGTGACTTGATGGATATAATTAGTATTTCTCATATATTAATCCAACTTCTTGAATCATTACATATGTATAGATGAACTTCGCTCACAAAAAAAAAAAAAACAATGAATAAAAACAAGCTTCCCAAATAAGAATCCTTAAAATCTACCAATAAACAAAGCTAATGGTATATGGAAAAAAACATTTGAAACTACTAATCATTTTTAACCAATAACTATAGAACAATATTTCCAATAAACATGCTAACAAAATGCTGGAGATCAAAGAGTGATGTTCATACCTCTGTTATGGACCAGCTAATAACCAGAGAGCTAACAAGAAAATGTGTCCTGGTCTACAAGAGGCACACTCGTTAGCTAAAGCAATTTTCTTAATAATATTGGCAAAAGAGCAACAATTTCAAAGAAGAAATCAATACCTCTGGAAAACTCCACAAGATGCCCCAAGTAACATACAACCTTGAAGCAATCTGTGGTAGGGTGGCCGAAACTGGAGATCTCACTAGGCCTTTTCCAGTACACCAAATTTAGACAATAATTAAAAAAAGTTTTTTTTAATATAAATAATATTCGGGCTATTACTATTTTAGGTCTAGTTAATGTTTGACATAAGAAAATAAATAAATAAATAATATTCTGACTAGGAGTTGAGCAAAGAAAAGAAAATATTTAGAATGAGATAAAACAAAAGAAAGCAATGGATGTCAATTCTTGTGTTTATTATTGGGAGTTATATCGAATAAAAAAATTATTCATTTTATTATTAATTAAAAGTTGAAGAAAATAAATATATATATATATATATATATATATATATATATATATATATATATATATATATATATATATATATATATATATATATATATATATATATATATATATATATATATATATATATGAATTTAACCTATATATGAATTTAGAATAATGTTCTTTAAAATCATGTTCCTTTAAGAGAAAGAATAGTATGTGTACTAAAAAAATTCAAGGTTTTTTTAAAACCGGACCGGACCCGGCCGGTTCAACCAGTTGAACCGCCAACCGGTCGGCCGGCCGGTTACAGTTCAAACCAAAACCGGTAAATCATAAAACCGGCATCCAACCGCTCGAACCGGCGGTTCGACCGCCGAACCGGCCCCGGTTTTTGCTAACCGCCCGGTTCAGCTAACGAGCAATTTTAGAGAAAATGAGTAATCGGACGGCTGAGATGCGATTGTGATGCTTCATTATGCGAAAAAAAAAAAAAAAACCCTATTTCATTTGTTTGTCGCGTCGCTTGCTTCGTTTCCTCTGTTCGCCCTTCTTTCTCTCGTGTGCTTCGAACGAACGACGAGTCGACGACGAAGCTGGGAGAGACGAACGACCTCTTCTTTTGTGCGCACATCATTTGCAGGTTAGTCTTTGTTTAGGGCATGCTTTCCTCTCTCATTTTGGTCGGACAATTGTGGCCTTTGTTTGGGGATTTGTTTGCAGGTGAGTTTTTTTTTTAATCGGTTTCATTCGCCATTTGCAGCAACCGAAGGTCCGAGAGCTGAGATTTTTTCTTCTTCTCTTCAGTTTTCCTAATTAGCAAGAAGACCTAATAGCTACAGGTTTTCTTCCTTCTCTAATTAAATGGTTACAACTTGCTTTGCTCATAAGTTGATTAGTTAGATTTTTTTGCACTGGTTACAACTTCCATTTGTGCATTTTGAAGTATGTTGTTGCAACTTCTTTTACTCTCAAAAATCCAAATGAGATTAATCTTCTTTTTAATACAAAAGTTGTTCTTCTTTTAAATCTTCTTTTAATATGCTGCAATTTGTTGTTTGCTTTCCTTTGTTATTGATGCGTTAGAATATGTTATTGATGCAATATGCTGCAGTTTGCTTTCCTTTGTTATTACTGGATATTGCAATTTGCTGCTTGCTTTCCAAAAATTGAAGAAGATTGCTGCAGTTTCATGTTTTTTTCCTTTATTTTTTTTGCATTTGTATATTAATATGTTTATGAATCATACCAGGAATCTAATTACAACGTAAAATTTGTCTTTTTTTACAATCTTAGTTCAATTATAGCTGAACCAGATAGCAATATGTGCATAGTTCCTCTTAAATCTGAATGTTTATCTTGATTAGGTGCAACAAGGTTAGGTTTAGAGTGAATGTATTAGAAGAAAATTTCTCATTTATTTTTAAATTATTAATAATATTATTATTTATTATGTCATCCGGTCGGTCGAACCGGTCGACCGTGAACCTCTCATTCTTCCGGTTTTCACAGCCTTGCTAAAAATTACTTTTTTTTTCCTCTAGCTACCGTTTGTTCTGAAAGAGAGATCAAATCCTCTATATAAAATAAACTATTTCCTCAAAATTTCTTTCTTTTCTTCTCAATTAAACTACAAATCAACAGAAAATTATAAGTTTCTAATTAATTGTTCTCTTTTTTCTTCAATTTTCAACTCTCAATCAGAGTGTAAGAAAATTCAATACAGAGCCATAAAAAAAAAACCCACAAAACTCAGTCCTTACCTAGAAGACCATGCAATATCTGAAAAATAAAAATAAAAACCAAATCAGAATGACTGCAATCAAACCAAAAATTGAAACCTAAAAAAGGCATCTTGCCGACCTCCAAAACAGCGGCGCTCTGCGCGAGTAGAAGAGGCCTCTCAACGGCATAATACACCCGCTCGTGCCCGGATTCCTTGAGCGTCTTTAAAGCTAAGTAGAAAACCTGGAACCTGCAAGTCATTGAAGCGGATCAAGACGGAAAGATAAAAAGAATCTAGGATTTGGGAAGAAGAAAGTGGAGAGGGCACCATCCGACAAAGACTGCCCAGTTGTAGGCGGACAGGTACAGACGGCGGACGCCAGCGAGGAAGCTGCCCATCGGAGATGGTAGAAGCCGGCGGAGCAGAGGCGGAGAAGAGCTTGATGCAGTTAGCGGGGAAAGATCATAATCTATTGGAGTTTTATACAGTGGGAGTCATTGATAGGCTTTGCGCACATGGAAGAGGAGTAAAGAGGTTGATGACGGGAGTAGATCACCATTCCCCAACTAAAAACATTGCATTGTGCTTCGCGAGAGCCAATTCCAAAATGACCCATAAATAATTTTACTTATTAAAAGGTTGTCGAAACAGGTCAACCCAAAATTGATACTGCCTGAATTCAAACAACCCACAAACAGCCCAAACCCGAACTAATAATAATTTAAAAAAAAAACATTTTTTATTAACATGTTAATCATATATTTTAGATTAATTAACCAAAAATGAGAAAATTATATCAACAAATAAAAGAATTTATGAAAAAAAAACTTTTAAATAGATTTTTTATAAAAGACAAGTTAGTTCTCCCAAAAATCTTCCACTTTTTTTCTAATGAAGGGAGATCATTGATCATCCCCAACTTTTTTAGCAATTTGAGTGATGCCATAATAAGATAGGAAACATTTTATTGTTAATTAGGGCCATAATAATAATTATCATGATTGATGTGTTTCTGAAAAGTATAAACATCCAAATTAGTTTAATCATCTCATTATGAATGTAAAAAATTTTGTATGATCCCCAAACAATTAGGGTCGCACAAGAAGATTGAGTTAGCCAAAATCTTAATTATAAAACAAAAATAGAAGTGAAAATGCTGCTTACATCAATAGCAATTTAATTTAAGATGAACATTAATAGATTTATTAGTCAATCTAATGATAGAACTTTGCATGCTTATCTTATTAGATTAGAGATAGTCAAATTGCTTTTATGTATATGTTCATATTCCATCAAGAAGAAATATACGCTTACATATTTCCAAGCACCTTTTAGAAGAATAATCAAGGGGTGTCAAAATATATTTTTGGGACCGTTTAGATCAAACTTGAAATTGACATGCTCTTAACACGTCTGACTCGAATCCGCCATGTTTAGATAAACATGTTAAAAATATAGACTCGAACTTGACCCGACGTCAATCCGACTTGACACGACTCGACGTGTTAACCCAGTTAAGTGGGACGGTCTAGTGCAAGTAGGCAAGTAAGTGCATGTAATATCAGTTTTTGCTCCAGGTTCGTCCGGACGAAGTCGGATCGTCCGGGACGATCGGTACAGGTTGTGCAGAGAAAATCATGTTTGGCTGTATGGTTCGTCTGGACGAAATCAGGATCGTCTGGACGAAAATAAGTCCGTGAACCCTTCGCCAGGGACGATGTTCAATTTTCGTCTGGACGAAATCATTCTCTTCATGGATCGTCCGGGACGAAGCTCGATCGTCCAGTACGATCAGTTTGGATATATATAGAAATGAGATATTTTGAAGAGAGAGAAAAAGTTGAGGAGAGAGAAAAACGAAGGAAAAAAGTGGAAAAAGTGGATTTTCGGGCGACGCCGAGCTGTTTTCGTCCGAAGAGACTGTTGAGGAAATTGCTGTACGCAAGGTAAGGCACAATCCGACTTTCTCAATTTTCAGAACCGTCGAGTTTGGCGGTATTATCTGTCCGGAATTAAGTTTTGTTCGCGATTTTCGTCCGTAATTTCCGACTGGTTTAGTTTCTACCGCGTAACTTTCTGTATTTCGTTGAAGTGCCGAGTGTGCACATTTTGGTTATTTTTTGTAAGATTTTTGTCCGGATATTTTTGATTCGACTGTGTTTTTAGTCGACTGGATTTTTCTGTGAACTTGGAAATTATCTGTGCAGTAGAATAAATGTTCTAAAATGTTGATATCTATATTCTATGCGAATTTGGTGAATTTTGATTTTCAGGAAAATTGTGTAAATTCTGTATATACTGCCGTTGTGCTGCCCGATTTTTGAGAAATTTCTGTTTTGTCCGGAAATCTTCTGAATTGATATGCTATCTGTATATGCTATATAAAGGGAGTTATAAGGGGCCTGGATCCTATGAGATTCAGTTAGTGTCTGGGAATTCTGAAATGAGCTCAATATGAAATCTGATATTTGTTCTGTTCCGGATCCGAGGAAACAATCTGTTTAGGTGCTATATGCACTATATATGTATTCTGGTGCTATAAGCACATCTGATCTGATCTGTTTTGGTGCCGTGAGCACAAAGGGAGGCATAAGTGGCCTGGATCCTATGAGATTCAGTCAGTGTCAGGGAATTTAGCTATTAATTAAATATCTGATATCTGCTATATGATTCTGATACGATTTGTTCTGTTCCGATATGATCTGTACGATTCTGATTCTGTTGATCTGATATTTCTGATTTGATGCAACTTCCGTTTTCGTACAGTTGTTGATTTGATATCTGTCCGAATCTGTTTCATCGGTTTTGTCTGCTGTGTTGGTTTTGAGATTCTGAGGATTTTGATTGGAGGTTTGTTGCTTTACTGAGCTGTTGAGCTCACCCTTGCTTTCTGGTGGTTTTCAGGTTCTGGGAAAGGCAAGGAAGTCCAGGATTAGTTCAGAGTCTGATCAGTATAGGTACTTTTGTACTTTTGATTTTTGTACAGTCATGGCTTTTCTGTTCTGTATTTCTTTCTGTCGAAAGCCATGTACTGTTCTGTAGATGATTGTTTTGAGGAAATGAAATTGGATAGATGTTTTGTTCCGCTGCATTTGATGATACATAGTAGCTCTGTGTTTGTTAGTCTGTGTGAATTAATTATTTGGAAGATTCAGTTCCGCACCAAATTCCAAAACTAGATCCTGGTTAGTGCAGCTCCGTCGCGATCCAGCGCGGGCGGGATCCGTCTCGTCTCGGGTCGGGTCGTGACAGTGCAAGCTATCAGGTAAGGGGGCTAGTGTGAACTAGGGGGTCAGGGCGTGCTAGCGAGTGTGAGCTAGCGGATGAACAAGTACAAGCTAGAAGGCGAGCAGGGCAAGTGTGAGTGGGGCGAGGAAGTGTGAGCTAACAGGCAAATGGATGTGGGCGAGGGTGAGTGCAAGCGATTGAGGGAAGAGAGTGCGGGCAAGGGCGAACGAGAGAGGGCAAGAGCAAGCAGCGAGCACGAGCATGACTGACAAGATGTGATCGAGAAAGCAGATGACGAATGGGTTAAACATGTTTCATTCGGGTTTGCAGGTTATGTAACAGCTCAAACTCTTAACTATCGAGATATTGACTGCTTTGGCTTAAGGGCCTCACATTTTTGTCATATTGTTGTAACTTCTTAGAAGGTCACCCATCTCAGGATTTCTCAAGGATGAGCATGCTTAACTGCAGAGTTTCTTAAATGTAATTTCAACCATTACACCAAAAGGCCTCTTGATGTTTAAGAGTTTAGCTTCTTTTACTTACGGGGTTTCACAGTTCAATCACGTAGAGTTCAACTCTTTCTGCATGATTGAACGATTCTAATTTCATTATATATCCATTTGATCCTACATTACAACCTAATGAAACTGCAACATTAATCGAGTTGTTGGATTCATCCCGCATACGATCAAATGGTTAATAGATGTCACCAAGCTGGATAAGTGGATCCAATCATGTGAGCACTACCTTTCATGCGACCCATTTGCTTGTCACTACGTGTGAAGGCCCTGACCCATCAGCATCACCACTGACAGAGATTTAATATCTATTTATTAAATATATCTAATCCCTAAAATTTTTGGAAAATCATAAGAAATTCACCTCTCAACCAAATTAATAAATAAATACTCTATGGATTTGGATTTTCAAGATCTTTATTTTAAAAATAAATTAAAGGAAATTACTTATTGTTTAAAGAGTAATTTAACCTTATGTCTTTATGGAACTTTAATAATTACTCCATGAATATTCCTTGGATTGAGCTCAATTTTGGCAAGGATTTATTGTGGGGTGTTGCACATCTTCTATAATTTTCTTAGCCCCAATTGAGTAACCCATTGAACTCAATTGAATTTTTAACTGAATGGGTTAGAATTCACCACACTCTACCCACATGGACTTAAGACACCAAATAAAAATTGTATGTTTATATGTCTACAAGGGTTAGACACATGGGCAGAGTCTGGATTTTTTTCATGTGGGGGAACAAATCAATGAAGTAAAAAAAAACCCTCAACCTTTTTCATCCAGGCTTGGGACCGGCATGGCGATTTTAGTTTTTTTTTTTTAATTATTAGATTCATTATAAAAAGATAAAATATACGATAAAGCAAAAAAAACTTACAATTGAGAACACTAAATCTTGATATTCTTCTTATATATCATCTATAATTTCTCCCTTCGATTCTTCATTTTTTGAAATTGTTGTATAATTAAGTCATTGGCATTATTATTAAATATGTCATTGCCAATATAAGTAAGTAAACAGTCATTTATCCAAGAGTCTCCCATATGATTACATAAATGATTTTTTATAATGTTTATTGTAGAGAATGCTCATCCAATTATTGTTGTAGCAATTGATAATATCAGAGCAAGCTTTCTAAGTAAGAACGCCAAAGGATAAATATAATTTTTTATAGTATCCACTATTTTCTTGAGCAAGTTCTCCAAATTCTTTTAAATTTATATATGCATAATTCGATCTCATAATCAACAATAAAGTTCTCAATTTAATTGTCTAGTATAATGAGATTCGTTTCTAAAAAAAAAAATTGATGGATAAAATTTTGCAATGCATAATAATCATTCTTTATCAAAAGCTAAAATACTGCTATGGATTCAAACATACCACACACATAAATAATTTTATATTAATTTTATCAAACATATTTGTGGATCTCCGAAAGGACACCACTTAGTGGGGAAAAAGAGTGTAAAGGGTACACGATCGCACTATCCCGAAGGATGAGACGTTCGTAGGCCTTCACGCTCTTCGCAAGCGGGCTAATGGGAGGGCATATTAGATCATGCATATGATCAACCATTGAGGATAACGACTCTCGTTAGCGCACCCTAATGGGTGATAATATGCACGACCTGATCAGTGTCACGGGATTTTCCCTACTCGATACATCAGCTCGAGTGGAGTTTATTTGTTGTGAAATTATGTTTCCCACGGGCGCAAGCCCCCGTGATTAATTACATCTCAGAAATACTCTCGATTAATGATATGATATTATTCCTTTCTAAAGAAGAGGATTGGCATAGAGATGAGACTAGTAAATCCTACTCAAAGGAAAAGAAAGGGTTCAAGTAGGCTTAATCAACACACACGATTCATCTTAGCATCCAGAGGGATTAAGGCACTAAGAAGCAACTAAGGAAAGAAAAACAACACACTCAAAGCATGCAAGGGGAAAGATGCATGGAGGTGGCGTCATCCATACGATGTAGATAGACATGATTTATAGCTCTTGATGAAAAGGAGACTTACCCACTGATTAGGCATACTATGAAAAATCCAATGTAGTAGCCTTGAATCCCACACCTAAGGTGGGTTTAGTGTTCTACATCCAACACTAACATCTGTATCCTAGCTAATGCATATGAGCTTATATCCTGCATGAAAAGAAAAACCAGCTAACCACATATGTGTGTAAAATTCATATTGTCCAGTCTTTATAAAAGATGGGTATGTATGCTAAGTATTTTAGAAGTAAGGCCGACGTCTAGAGAGTTTCCTAATTGCTCTTGGACTTATGTAGGGTGAATGCTCCTAGAGCTAATGCAATTAAAATTTTAATTAAGTTTGTTTCTAATACAACGCATACTAGTTTAAAATGCTTCAAATCATGAATGTATAGAATTTTAAAAAGGCTTATCGTAAATAATTTTTAGAAAACACTAGACTTTCTCAGGTTCGGCACCTCATTCTCATTGGCCAGATTATTCGGACTCTACCCGCATACAGGGAAGTGTCTTATAACAAGAAGAAAGAAGAGGAATGTATTAATATGTATGTGATCCCCGACGATTCTGACTATTCCCTAATATTAGATTTCTAAGTTATTTAATTCCTAAAATATTAATTTTCAATTATGAATAGAAAAAGGTTTTAGTCCTTAAAGAGCCTAGCGAATAAATCAGGCCAAGCACATACAAGAAAGAAATATAAAAAAAATATGCAATTTCTATTACACACAAAGTAAATACATCAATATAAATCCACATAGAGTAAAGTAAGAAAGTCTACGGCAAGTGTCGTATAAGTATAACCCAGGATCTGCAGAAAAGTAGTGGTGGTCAGGCCCCACCAACAACAACTTGGATTCTAATCCAATTGAATGACGCAAGTCTTAAAAGCAATATATTTCATCTTTAATTCTTCATCTTCGAGTGGATCATCCTCCTCCAGATTATCTTCTTTCGGATCATCTTCCTTCGGATCATCTCCTTCAAGCTCCGTAGGGTTCGTCCTCTAGAAGGGTACCAAATGACTAAGAAATTCTTCATGAGGGCCTTTCTTTTTCTCTTTGGATATCGAGTATTTGAAATGCCTCACTTTTGAAGACTTTAACAACTCGATATGAATTACATCAAATTAAGTTTAAAAGAGAAAATCTAAACTCTGACTAAACCTGTAGGATTATCCTAAGAAAATATACCAAGCAATTTATATAATACAACCCAAGTAGTTAATATTTGTGCATAAAAGGTAAACACACTTGCCACGTTCTTTTGATTTTTTTTCAAAGTGGGTTAAGCAGTCTTTGGAGCATATGTAAAAAATATTGTTAGTTTTAAAGCTTTAATTATTTTGTCCCTTTTATTTTAGTGTTGCATGAGTGTTGCCACATGTATAAGATTGAGTTAGTAGTAAAAGTGTCCCTAGCCCATGTGTGATCTATCACATATATCACATCATAAGAAAAATAAAAAAGGCACATCAATGAAATAAACAGTCATCACAATAAACCAGAGCAATCAAATTATTTTGCATGAACTACCAATAATATTTAACAGAATAATCATAATATTAAATAATAAATCAACTTAGACATGATTTTTTATGACTGCAACTAATACTAATTGGAGTTGTTGTACAAAATAATGTACATAATAAGCTAAATAATTTTTTTTCATAATTATTATTTTTAGCCATTAAACTCACCTCGCATATTACTTACTCCGTCGTAACCTTATCCATGTAGTTGTGCCACACTTAACTTATAATTCAAAAAAAGTGATTCAATAACCATCTTTAGTGTTAGAGTTGATGTGTCCCCAACATGAACAATCCCAATAAAATGCTCAATAATGCACCCTCAGGTATCAATGTAACGTAATGCAATAGCTTTATTTATATCTTCATTATGACAAACAAGAAAACATAAAAGTTCAAGAAATTATTTTTTATTATTTGAATCCTCATATTCATTATGTCAACGGAATGCTAATCCTTGTTGCAAAAGGAAACATATACAATTAACACTTACATTTAATTGTGTATGATAATCTCTGCATTTTTTTATCAAAAGGTCTTTTAAAAGCAAAACTAATATCTCTTTTTGATTCATTAAATCTTCACATTTACGTATAACAAAATTGTGTGCACTGTTGATAATACCAATATAAATATGAAATTTATTCTTTTTTTTTGAATTTCTAAAACCCTTTGTATCAAAACTGTCACTATTAGCATGTTCACCATTATGAGATCTATATATATAAAAAAAACAAATAATAAGCTGCATCTTTGCTTATATTATATTCTAACCAAGATTTGTGTTCATCAAATCATGCAAGATTAAATCTATAGAATTTATCTCCAATTTTTGTGAGTGGGAATTCATGACCATACGGTTGACATAGTCCTTTCAACAAGTAATGTCTCTGAACACTATCCCTCTCATTAGGATGATAATCCATAATTTTTTCTCAATGCAATATTGACAGGGATATTAACAAAATTTGTTTCTACAAAGTTTTGCTGAATTTGTATATTGTTTTTCTCACATAAAATATTTTGATCATCTCCTTAAAATTTTTTTTTTAAATACCTTTCCATATCTAATTTTAATTAAAACTAGATTAAGAATTTTATGCTTGTAACAAAAAAAGAATATATGCCAGTCAAAAGATAAATAACTAAAAAATATAGCTATCAACTGTTACAGAGCAGTAGAGCACTCGCAATCCTTCACTTATGGAAATATACAAAATTGCAGAATTAAGTTCTATTTAATTGTAATTTCAAATAAGCTTGACAAAGGAAATTTGCTAGAAAAATAATTTTATAAGCTTGTTTATACAAATTACGAAAAATCCGCTCACCTAATCATATCATACAAAACAAAATCGGCTTAGCAAAGAAAAATAAAAAAAATAAGGAAACAATTAAACTAGTTTTAATTATTAATAAGATAGTAAATTTAATTAAAATGATTACAAAAACTAGGAAATATTTAACTTCATAAGAGATCAGAGAAAAAATTCTGTGATTGCAATATATTTCCCAAAATCAGAGAAAAAAAATATATGATTGCAGCTTTCTCACAAAATAATTGCAATATAATTCTCAAAATAACATATTACATTTAACTTAACAAACAAAAGTAAAAGCAGAAAAATCAAAGAAAAAAATTATGATAACATCAGAAAACTGCCGATTGCAGTCCACCAACAGTCGGAAACTAACGGCGTTAGAGAAAACATCAGAAAGCAATTCTTTTTAATTTGGAATCATTAGAGAAAAAAAATTCTGATAACATCAGAGTTTTTGCAATTGTTCACTTAGAGAAAACATCATAAAAACTAAAAACCTACTTCAGAATATTAGTATATTACCTTTTGATTCCTGATAACATCAAAACTCAGAAGAATATTACCTTTTGATTCTTCAAATGTCCCAAAGAGACAAGAACTTCGCACAGGAAAACTGCAGACTGCATTAGCCATCCGCCCCGTCCATCGTCCCGTGAAAAAATTATTAGGTGCGGAGTGTGCACCGTCCGCACAAGCATTGGGTACCTAGAGCAGTACCGAGTGCGGGTACTGCTAGGTACCAAATGTTTGTGCGTAGGGGTGTCAATATTTTACACGACCCGAAAACCCGACTTGAACCCGACACGGAAATTTTGGGTTCGGGTCAACCCGAACCCGAACCGGGTCGGATTCGGGTTAGAGTTTTCGACCCGTTTCAAAAATCGGGTCGGGTTCGGGTTGACCCGGAAACCCGAAAATAACCCGTATTGACCTGCTGACCGAGCTGCCCCCGCGCCTGCGTGACCGAGCAGAGCTGCCCCCCGCTGCGCTGCCTAGCTGACCCGCTGCCCGCTCGCGTGACGCGTCGCATCCCGCGTCGCGTCGCTTCTCCCGCTCGCGTGACTGGCCAGGTTGGCCAGCAACTGGCCCCTTTGTCGCGACTCGCGTGACGTTGTCGGATGCCAGATGACGGATCGTCGATGCCTCGTGACCGAGCTTCCTGTCGTGTTTTGCTGCTGCCGGACGCTAGCTGACTAATTGCCGTGGCCGCCGAAGCCGCCGGATGCCGCTGCCGCGAATCTGCGCACGGGGTTGCCGTGTCCCCGGGTTGGGTCAGGTTGACCTGAACCCGTAGCGGGTCGGGTTCGGGTCCGAAAATTTGACCTGTTTGTAAAAACGGGTCGGGTTTGGGTTGACCCGAATTGAGCCGGGTCATTTCCGGGTTCGACCCGAACCCGACCCATGACCCGCAATTGACACCCCTACTTGTGCGGATGATTCTCTCTATCCTCACTCCGCACCTAATAATCTCTCAAATGCCGTCACAAGCCGGTGAGCCGCGGTGAAGAAGAAAGCAGCAGCCAGTGGCGTTTCTATTCTCGTCGCAAACCAACATGCAGGTTACACGATGGTTTTTTTTTCGATATGTCCGCCTTAAATTAAAGGAGAAGAGTAAGCGGCGGTAATTTTAATACAAAAAAAAAAGAAACCCTAAAAATTACTTTTAATTGCAATTAGATATCAATAAATATATTGAATTAAACATTAATTAAAAAGTCAATGGTTGTCAGTGCCCCCAGGGCTCCCATGGTAAATCCCCCTATTAGACATACTGATTTTCAAACTCAATGAAACACTAGAGACACTTAGGAAAAATAATTAATAAACGTGTCTAATCAATTTAGAAAAATTTTAAGAAATTCTATACACACCAATTTGGGGTGAAACTCAAATCCACTAAACTTAGTAACATCATATACCCTATGAATAAATTTGATAATAATCTAAAATCATTTAACCTCTTAATTAAGCAAACTTAAAATTAGCTAGGCTTGATTTTTGTAAAAATTGTAATAAATCATTTCAAATTTCTAAATATATAAATAAACCTCCAATTGGCTCTAAATCATGCCTACAATAAGAGAAAATTCAAATCTCATTCCAATTTTAATTACATTTAAACTAAGATTTAATTAATCTTTAATTGAATAATAATTAAATAAAATCATAAAAAATTAAATATTAGTCAAATTAATTTCAAAATTTATTAATTGGTCTATTGGTTGATCCTAATTAATCGTCTTAATCCCATGTCTATTTGAATTAGTTTGATTAATTAATTAAGCAACCCACATTCTTAACTAAATAAAAAATTATTAAATAATTAATTAAAACACCTAACAATACAATAAAATTAATAAAATTTAATAAATATGCTATCCAATTTTTGATTTTAAAGATGTTATATTTTTGATATTTTTTTTTGTTCAATTTTATGTTTTCTTAAGAAAAAACAGTGTTAAATTTTGCGTAAATCCTGATGCTAAACAGCCCCTAAAAGCTTCCAGTTCAAATCCTACTGCTACCAAACAAAAAGCCGGGGCCTTGGCTTATTGTTGCAAGGGGAAGAGGAAGCAACACCGGCAGTCAATTCCCGTGGACGCCACCAAATCCCTCTTTCAACATTACAGATCTTGCCTCTCCCATGGATCCTACCATTTTCGATAGGGAGAGACACCTAGCCTTCCTGGAAAGGATGCTGGAGCGCCTGCCGGAAGATTATGAGTCACAGGAGATCAACCGCCTTACAATCGCCTACTTCGTCATCTCTAGCCTTGCCCTTCTTGATGCTCTAGATAGGGTACTCCTTTACTCTTATTTTCCTGCGTCTGCTTATACTTTGTTATTACTCGTTCCAAGATCCAGCCTTTAGGACTGTTCAATACCCTTCGCTTCATTTTCCCTTGTACATGCTGCAATTTATATAGTTTTTCAGGAGTTATATTGCTGTTGGAAATTTGAAAATTTGGAAGTGTTTTGTCTCAGGTTTTATTTGTAAATTGTTATCTTTGCCATAATGTTTGCTAAACGTCAAGAGGAATGATGTTTATGTTATCAAGTAAGAGACTATGTGCACATGGGTGCACGAATTCATCTATAATTCAATATTTTATGTTGCGTAAGTAGTTTATATAGATGAAAAACAACACGTTTAAATCCTAAATCTTTGCCATAATGTTTGCTAAACGCCACGAGCAACGATGTTGATGTTATCAAGTAAGAAACTATGTGCACATGGGTGCAAGAATTCTTCTATAATTCAATATTTTATGCTGTGTAAGTAGTTTAGATAGATGGAAAGCAGTACATTTAAACCCCACTTGTTAAATCCTTGTAAATTGTTAGTCTACAAGTGGAATTTAATTCAAATTGGATTAATAAATATTGTAAATTCAGATTTATTAAGATTTGGAGGCATTAAATCCTGGAAAGTGTTTGACATAATGTTAAATATGGTTAAATCCTAGTAAAATTTAGGATTTATAAAAAAAGAGAAAAGAAACATATCGTGGACAAGTAGTGAAAATCCTTTAATTCCCACTCATGATTTTTTAAATCCTTGATTTAGCTTTTAAACTAGGGTTGCAAGCGAACCAAACGTTTGATAAGCTACTCGTTGCTCGGTTCGATTAAGGCTCGTTTAACTAACTAAACAAACAAACTTGAACAACATTTTTAATGTTCGTTTCTTAAATAAACAAGCTTGAACACTAGTGTGTTCGGTTCATTTTTGTTCACGAGCAACATCATTTGAAGCTCGTGAACAAGCTCGACATTAAGCTCAATAAGAAGATTGATAAAAGTTTGATTCATGTTCGATTTTGAACTCGTGAATAAGCTCGATAAATTTATTCATATAGATTAATCATATTCTCATTTTAAATAGATAATTGCTTTTATTATAAATTTAATTTCATTTTATTTTATACCTTCAATAGAATGAATTTGTTCATGAACAAGAGACATTTAACATTTGTCAATGTTTGCTAGATTGTTTGTGTAAGATGTTCATGAACAAATATAATATCAATCATAGATCGTTTGTTCATGAACGAGCTCATTGATAGCTCGAAAATACTAGTTATGTATGTATTCATGATTTTGCTCATTTGATAGCTCAAGAATACTCATTAGATTTGTTCATGAATGTGCTTGTTTGGTATGTAAAAAAATTCGCTCACGAACATAGCTCATTAAGGCTTGTTTGTTTAAAGATCAATAAGCACTAAACGAACCAATATAGTCCTTTGTTGGGCAATCATAGTAAGGAGAAGATGCAATCTCTTATGAGAATTCAGCTTGATTGCACATTCAATGAATGTCGATGAATGGAGGATGCTACTATAAAGCGTTCCTGTGAAAAAGTAGAAATTGCAAGTATTTGCAAAATCATATAAAGAGGAATTTACACGTTCTACATTAAAAATTGCAGTTTCATACGCATTGTAAATTTTAAAATAATCAATTATCACGCTGAATTTATGTTAGTTAATGTTTGTTCCGATATTTTATTCTTTTATTTCACCAACAACAACATCAACAACATCAAGCCTTTATCCTAATACGTGGGTCAACTACATGAATTCTTTTTCTCTATTATGTCATATTAAGAGTCAAATTCTCATTTAAATCTAATAAAGACAGGTCATTTCTAATATTGTCTAATCAAGTCTTTTTAGATCTACATGGCCTGCGTGCTATCGTAGTTATGAGCTATCAGTGTTCAGACTGTTGCTTGCTTGTTGAGGATGATTTGATTGAGAAATAATTGATCTTTTATAATCAGTGCTGTCATAACTGATGTTTAAGTTGTTTTAATTTTTAGGTTAACAAGGATCAGTTGGTCAGTTGGGTTTTGTCATTTCAGTTTCATCCTAGTAATGACTCCGATCTGAAAAACGGTATGTTTTTGTGTAACTTCCAAAGGAATTGATGTTATCATTTTATTCTAATTTATCATATATCGAGAATATTTTTTAAGCAGTCAGCTTACTTCAGGACAAATTCTATGGATTTGGTGGTTCCACACCTGCAAGTGCTTTCATTGATGATGAACCGGTGCGTTGGTTCTTGGAAGTTATTGAATGGAGCATTTGTTTTTACGATTAACTTTATTGACAATCTTTAACACAAATAGGCGTCTGGTAACAATTGCAGCCACCTAGCCAGCACTTATTGTGCTCTTGCCATCTTGAAAGTCGTTGGTTACAGTTTCTCTGATTCTAACTTTGAACTGATATTGGTCTCAATGAGAGAGCTTCAACTGCCTGATGGAAGGTTACTTGCTGCTTCATCCACTCTCTAAAATTTTATCAAGTTTCTCTTTCATAACTTATAAAAAAGGTTGTCGTCTGGACATGCCATTGATATGATCAAATTTAGTGGCAAAACAGAATGTTGAAGACTGCATTTGTTCCTTTCAGATTGTGATGTATACCTTAAGAATATCTCATGCATTTTGAATTCTGTTTTTTTTTTAATAATTCTTATTTATTTTGCATATGCATTGCATGTATTCTTTCATCCATATTTCCTAGCAGACATTTGAACGCATCATTTTGCACCCTGAGACTTAGGTTTCATTTGGGACGGTTTTTTACTGCTTCTTAAAGCAGCTTTTTAATAAAAATTTAATTTTTTTTACTAGAAAACTGTTTTATGAAGCAATAAAAAAGTCATCCCAAATGAAATCTTAAGCACAAGCGTGGTTCCTGCACAAGTATCCGGAAAAAAAAATTATACATGTGGGTCTAGTATTATTATGTAGAGATTATTATTGTTTTATCTCTGCCATTGCTCCCTACCATACAGCTGAAAACTAAATGTGAGAACCCATGAGATATATTGAGCATTCATTGATGCAAGTTAGATGTGTGTGCTGAATAATTTCTAATCCTTCACTATGAAGAAATTGATTTTTTTTGGCATTTGACAGCTTTATGCCCACTCATACAGGGGCAGAGGCAGATCTTCGATTCATATATTGTGCTGGTTAGAACGCATTTCTTTGTTCTTTTTTCTTTTTTTTTTCATAAACTTGGTCCTTAAATCATTATGGTTTGGATGATGCTACCAGTTGCGATCTGTTTTATGCTTAACAATTGGACTGGAATGGACAAACTGAAGGCAAGGGAATATATACTTAAGTGCCAGGTCGTTCCTTAACAAAATGGGATTTGACCACCTAGAATCACCCTGTTTCGTTTCATTATAACGTTATTTTGGTCTGTAATGCGATTTTACTGATTCTTTCAACTAATGCTTGCAGTCATACGATGGGGGCTTTGGTTTAGTGCCTGGTGCAGAGTCCCATGGTAAGTCAATTATCTCCATAATTGTTGGCTCTGACTTTTTTTAAAGCTGTAAAATATTTCTTCATATTTTACAGCGTTATATGCATTTTGGCTCATTATTTACCATCGTCTTAGTGACACAGGTGGTGCAACGTACTGTGCAGTGGCAGCTCTCCATCTTATGGGTTATATGGAAACCGGCATCATATCTAAATTATCTCAAACACTTGCTATTGATATGCCACTATTAGTGGAGTGGAGCTTGCAGGTACAATTCATATCATATTTGGCATTATTGTTGTCTTATTGCAAATCTTTCACCCTTGAATAAAATATCAATTTTGTTTCTAATAGATTTTGAATGATTGAATCATAGTACCTAGACAAGCTTTACCACCATCCCCCATCTCCTCTTACACATCGAGCTACATATATGCTAGAATATGGGAAACTATTGATCCTCTAAATAATCCTCATGATACTTTAATCTAGATTTTTGTTTGCAATCAAAAGGTTTAATTCATGGGAAGCCTCAAATCATAAATATATAATCTTTTTATGTGGGTGAAATCTTTGGGTAGTGCTCATCCTCTACTTTATATATCTCCCAAAATTACATCTTTTTTTATTCACAATAGCGGAACAATTTTTTTATGGCTCACAAGCGAGATGAAGTGAAGGAAACCATATTACTTCTTTTGCTTGTTGGAGATAGCTAATTTGGGAGACATGGCTTCATTTGGCTAGCTATAGTAGTTGAAGAAAGCTGTTGTGCAACAAGTAGTTAGGTTGGCCATTTTTTTTCTTTAAGTGTGATGGAAAAGTGCTGTTGACATACAAAAATATCAACACTGTTTTAACCTATTGATTAATGAATCTGGCAATCTGCCTATCAAGGTGTATTTTTTAGTTTTGATTGTTTTAGTAGACAATCAATGACCAAAAAAATAAGTATCTCACTTAGAAGCATTTCATATATTTTGACTTGGACTTAAGTTTAAACACTTTTAACTCATCTTAGGATTGTTTTCATCCAAGGTTGACCTATGGTAAAATCCCTTTGACCATGATCAACCCAGATTTGACCAAAACTCTAAAATAAATTTAAAGTCTAATGTAAAGACTCAAACCTATCAGAAAGTTTTGCTTTTGACTTTGATTGGTTCATGCCCATCCTTGGACCATTTAAAGTTAGGGTTGGCTCTTTGTCAAACTTTTTGATCGAAGTCATTCATTTGTTGGTCAAAATATTCAAATTATCTCTAATCATTATCCGTGGGTCATCCTAAGTCAAACTCAGTTATTTGACCTTAGACTTGAGTCAGTTAGTCTAAACCCTTTAATTAGAACAATTCTTGTGAGTGATTCTCTATGAAGATATTAGAAAGAATATGGTGTATCTCAGGGGCTAATGGAAGAATTAGATCCAATTCCTTATTGTCTTAACCTCAAACTTTATATTACCAGAGAGCCAACAAGCTTTCAATAATAAATGTAAAAGGCAACATATAAAATTTTAACTTACCATTTCTTCCAAAAAATTCATATGCATTAGGCCATATTTACATCGGGAAACCTCAAAATATAGATAAGTATTGGACTGCAAAATAATACCTCTAACACTCTTATCTTCTGGCAGACTTGGATCCGATCAGCACCCATGTAGTGAATTCTTTCCCTTTCCCTGAAATTTCAAATAATTTGTAGAGTGAGCACAAGCATGCTTAATAGGCTTTTCCAAATTCCTATTATAAAGTCAATATTCATTTTATATTGCATAATAAAAATATTTAAATTACAGTTCTAAATCATCAGAAGACTTAAGTACTTATAAAGCATAAATTATGAATTACTTGTACTTTTGTATTCACATTATCAGAACAGTGACATATACATATAGACTTAACTTGAAATACATAATTCAGAAATACACATAATTCAGAAATACATATTCAAAATTCATTACTTGAACTTGAATAGTTCAAATGTTAACATATGCTTATACTTGACACCTTTTACAAAAACTTTTTTATAGATTTTTTTTTTTTAGATGTATTAGAGTATACTTATTAATATGATATTTCTTGCACTTGAATTTATTTCATTTATCTAAATATGCAATATATGAAATGTGATATGCACATGTTTTGATATCTGCACATTCACATAAAGTAGAGGGGACTACAATTTATCATAAAGTAGAGGGGACTAAAATATGCACATGTTTTGATATCTGCACATTCGCATAAAGTAGAGAAAATGAAAATGAATTAGTGATAATGAATTTTGATATTTATATATTATAATCTAATTTTTTGATCCAACGTCGCAGCGCCCATGTTCACAACACTGTAGTGTTAACCTTGATTTGATCAAATATTTAAGTAGTAGTTTCGATGCATTAATGCATGTAATCAGAACTTTCATCAATAATTTACTTCTAAAATACTTTTCTCTTACGGATTGTTTTACATTTTTTTTGTCACTTCTAATTTTGTTTCCAGTATTATCTACCCTGTAATGGGTTGTTTTTTTACTTCTGCAGAGGCAATCTGTTGATGGAGGATTCCAAGGCAGGGCCAATAAGCCCAGTGATACATGTTATGCATTTTGGTAGGAAACCTGAGTAACAACTACTCCCTAATCTGCTCTTCTTTGATTATTTCTCCCCCTGACACTCATTTCCTCTACAGGGTTGGTGGCGTTTTGAAGCTTTTGGGTGGATACCAATTCTGCAACAAGGAAGCTCTGCGTAGTTTTTTACTTTCTTGCCAATCTAAGGTGCTCAAACTTCTCCATCCGTTGTTAGTTTCTGCAAATTACTTACTTGCTAAGACTTCTCTTATGGTCACCAGTTTGGTGGCTTCAAAAAATTTCCAGATATCATCTATCCTGATCTTTACCATTCCTTCTATGGATTTTCTGCATTAAGCTTATTGCAAGAACCTGGACTTAAGCCTCTTCAGGTTGAATTAGGCATCCCTTATATATCTGGTGCTGGAATCTGAGTTCCCTTCTCATTGATGTTGACAGAATAATTGAAAAATGTGTGTATCCAGATGTATCCGCCATGTAATTTTGTTAAGCACATTAAAATTTTTGCGCTAGAAAGCTGCTTTAAGAAACAGTAAGAAAGCCGTCCCAAACAGCCTTAGTTTTTTTTGTAATTTGCATATGTTTGGAACGGCTTTTTTATTGCTTCTTACAGCAGCTTCTAGTCAAAAAATTAAAATTTTGATATTAAAAAATGCTTTAAGAAGCGCACGAAGAGCCGTCCCAAACGAAATCAACATCTTTACCGCTTCTTTAATTCTTGACTTGATAATATTTGCATCATGTTAAGTATTTGCTACAATCTCATCTGTTTAGACACAGCGAGTTCTCAGTTCTCTATTTCTTTATATTTTCGTTATTTATCATTTTTGCCATGCAGTATCTTCTTTCCTTAACATGCTTATGAAGGAATTCCTTCTAGATTTTTTATGGAGATTAGATAAAAAGTTATGTGGATTTTTCTTGGATAGAAATTTTGCATATGCAATAATAAATTTCTATCAATGGTTTTTTTATTTTTATTTTGAAATGTAAACAATTTGAAATACCTTAGGTATTATCTATCAATATTTACATTTATTGAAGTTATTTATTTATTTACATTTATTGGAGTTATCTCATGAAAGTTAGACTTATGATTGGTTTGAGAGAATTACAATTTTTTTGTAAATGTAGTTATAAAATTGTTGTCGGAGAAATATGTTTTTTAAAAAAATAATAAAAAGTAGTTTTTTAGTATGAAAATTTTTTAAAAGAAATGAAAAAAATAATATTTAGATAAAAATTAACATTGTGATTTGAAAAGCAAAGCATTAATAAAGTTGTCTCAAATGATTTTTTTTTTTTTGTCTCAAATGAAATCTTACTTTTAGACTAAACAATTGTTTTATCTATCAGCAAATATTATATTTTGTTAAATTTTATTTTAAAAAATAAAATAAAAAATCTATTATGAAAGAGCTCAGGCATAACTTCATAATGTTTTTCTCATAAAATAAGGAAAATAATTATTAAGATCAAGATTATTTTCTCATAATAATCAAGAAAAGTATAAATAATAAAAATAACAGTAATGATTATATATTATATAGTGTTGAGAAAAATATACTTTATTACGTTGGGAGGCCGTTTATCTGTGTCGACCAGTTAAGATTCTATCACGCCGTCCATTGAAAGACGAAGGGCTTCGATCTAATCCTTATGATTTAGTAAATACTATAAATTCAAATTTATTAAATTTTGAGCATGTTTAAAAAAAAAAAAAATTTCAACAAAAAATATAGTAAATCTTGATAAATTTTATAAAATCATTTGATAATATAACTCCACATTTAAGATGATTAGTTTATTTAAAACTTAAAATTTAGTTTATTTTCTAAATTTAATTTAGATTTTAAATACAGTTATTTATTAATTTTAGTTTTAATTGATAATTAAAATTAGTTTAATTATTAAATAATTTAATTAATAAATATTAATTTCATTACTAACTATTTAATTATTTATTTAAATGTTATTTCGAGAATTATGTGATTGTACTGATATTATCTAATTAATTATCTAATTATAATTATAATTATTTTAATGTTTTTTATTAATTATTTAATTAATAATTTAAATATTAGATTACAAACTAATTATTTAATTATTTACACAACTACTCTACTTATCTACACCGCCAAAAATGTATTACCATCGCAGATTAACATCATTCCGTCTGTGATCTTCGCAACCTGTCTAGGTTTGCATCTTCGCCGTTGCTGCTTCTGCTTTGCTAGCTTCTTCGCAGAGTCGGCTTCGCGTGCATCGCCGGAAGTAGAGGTTTGAAAAATTCGTTAAGGACGGGAGATTTTTGAATGGATGCTTTGCCTTCGGCGACGTTGTTCATTTGGATCGGAAGTAACGACGGGAGCTGGCTCGCTGCGAAGGTAACCATCTTTCCCCTTTCGTGCGCTTCTTCGGCCAAACTCCGTAAATCCCCCGAATTTCCGATTTAGTAAATGCGGCATTTATAGCAAGAAGAGGATAACGGAGGATTTGGGCAGGATTTATTTTGCTGTGAGATTTAAGACGTCCTCAAATTTCGTTTGGCAGGCTAAATCCTGCTCAAATCCTGCATAATCTCTTGTATCTAAACAGCCCCTTCATTTGGATACTCAAATTCTTATAGTTTTGCTTTGTGAGAGGTAGCATTTTTATATTCATGCCACTTTTAATATCATAAGATCAAGGCTTCAATACCGCTTCGTTAGAAATTTGATTGTGTAGAGAGATATGCATTGCTCATAAGTAGGAAGAGAGACAAATAAATTGAAGAGGAAATCACTTCATTAGAAACTTCTAATTCTCTAAGAAAACATTTTCAGGAAACCCGTTTATATAGTTGAGCTATACAACCCTTTATCTTAACATTCATCGGAATAATCTAAGGGGCCATTTGGTTAATTGAAAAAGGAATATAGAGTCTAATTAAATGCAATTTAAAAGGAATGCACTGTACTTGAAATATTTTGAGTTGTTTGAATTAGTGTAATATAAATGCATGTAACTACTTTTTTTGTTTGACTTGAAGTAAAATAGGCCTATGTTAAGAAAAGTAGAAATAAACTTAAAAAGATATGGTTAGATAGTATTAAATTGAACTTTTTTTAATTAAATTTTAGTGAGAATTTGACCCTTAATAGGATACAATGGAGAGAAATGATTCATGTCGTTGACCCCATGTATTGGGAAAATGACTTGTTGTTATTGTTGTTGTGAAGTAAAATGAATGTAGAAATGGTAGAGAATTTATGGTGTGTTTGAAAATTTTACCTACCGTTCTTTTTACTTCAAATCAAACACCAATATTTTCAAAATCTCCGCCTTTGAAATACTTTATATTCCTTTTACTTCAAACCAAATTTCTACTAAGACATTCTACTTTCTTACCGGAAGACTCTTTGAAAACATGCATCTAGAAATACCAAGAGAGATGTCATGGATAATGAAATATATATAAAAGAAGTCATTGACCTGTTGAACATGTTATTAGATGAAAAATGGAGTGATAGGAATTCCTCTATTCTTGAATGGTGTTTCTTCTTTTTTAAATGAATGCCTGCAATCAAAATTTTTCAGGTTTTTGTGTCCACTATCAAGCAAAGTTGATTTTCCCTTAAACTGTTAAAAAAATCCTTGAAGCTCTCGTTAGATCAGTACTTTGAATGATCATAGTGCCTACTTGAAGTAGATGAAAGGAAAGTTGGTGGCTTTGACCTTCGCCGAAAGATGCAAGGTGAGTGCCTTTCATCCTTCTTTGAATTCCTGACTATATTGATGAAAATGGTTTTTCTTTTTCAACCTGAGGGAATCTCCTTGTAGCTCTTCCAAGGAAAAATCTTTTGGGCTATTACACTGAAATTATTACTTTTTTCTTTCAGAATATATTGGCAGCCAACTGTCAAGCTTATCTAAATACAATTAAAGCTGATGCCAAGGGAAGGTAAGCTACTTCCGTAGCACATTTGCTAAGGTTCCTTTATCCCGTAT
Organism: Dendrobium officinale; assembly: GCA_019514585.1. Classification (NCBI taxonomy): domain Eukaryota; kingdom Viridiplantae; phylum Streptophyta; class Magnoliopsida; order Asparagales; family Orchidaceae; genus Dendrobium; species Dendrobium officinale. The sequence goes on from CM033694.1 coordinate 45,158,416, forward strand.
TAAATAATCAAAACAAAATAAAGTTGATTAAAACTCTGCTTTTAATGATTTTGTGTTGAGGAGAGGCTTTGTCTCTGTAGTCTGGCCTTATAATATTTTAGGCTTTGTTGGTTTGATAGTTGCTATTTGTAAGGGTTTATTTACGACAGTTTTTTCAAGGCTCTGTTTTTTCAAAAGTTGTCATTCATGACAACTTTTTTGTCACTTTGAAAAAATTATGATGAGAAGCAACTTTTTACAATTAGATCTGCTAAAATGTTATAGCTATAAGAAAGTTGTTGTTCAGCTTTTTGAAAAGGAAAAAGTCTATAATATCTACAATAACCTTCAAAAAATATATTTTTCTTTCAAATTTTTACTTCTTATTTTTTATGTGCAACTTCAACTACTGGAAGCCAACCCTAGAAATTTGATTTTGTTTGCTTCTTTATCATGCTATTTGCATGCATAGACATGATGATAAGTCTTTTGGATGTAGATTAATGAGAAAAAAAAATGATACTTCAAACTTTATTATAAACTCTTTTAAAATTTTGAAATTAATTTGAAGTTCTTTCACATTATTCTTTTCATTTTATAAAATCATCATTTCATAATAATACACATCCCAATATGCCCTGGTCAAACCGAACTAGATTGGATCAAATTATCTTCCTCCCATGGACATATAGATGATGCATGATATTGGATCCTACATAAATCAAGATAAATTGTCTCAAAGAAGGCCAATTAAGCTTGTATTGATCTCATCTATCCTTGGTTGTTTTCCTCTTGCTCATTTGTGGCCGCTTTTTAAACATTGATACAGCTCCTCTTCCACGAGTCCACATCCATCACATTCTACATGAACTTCAATGGCGAGTGGCGATTCAAAAAAATGTCATATGATGTTGTCTAATTGACATGCAAATTATGACTAACATGTGTGCTTTTTTTTCTTTTAATGTAGTCATTTGATTGTAGTATAGTAAGCCAATGATTAAATTAGATTTAATTATAATAATAATTACGTTACTTATTATTTAATGAAATAATTCTGATAGGAAGTGCTTGTATTCACAAGCAACCTATCCAAAATCGGCGAACCAACAGCAGCCAAATGGCTGTCCACAGCAGGAAAACAACAGATTTCTGCTGTTTACAGCAGGAAAACAGCACTTGTTCGGGAAAATACGAGAGAAAACTCAAGAAAAGACTTGTATTCCACTTAGACGATGAATAAAAAGAGCAAGATACAATTGATCCTCAATTCGAGAGGAGGATCGATCTCTCCCAAATCTCTAGACGCCGCTAGAGCCCAAAGAAACCCTAAATCTACGAGATCTCAAATTTCAGCCAAATTCAAGATGCCCAAAACCTAGGAAAATCTACTATTTAATGCATACAATTCAAAAGGAATTTCCTAAACAATCCCTACAATCAATTTCCCTCCTAAAATCCATTCAAAAACCTTCAAAAAACCGTCCCGCAAAGCGTGCGTCACGCGCAGCTTCCGCCCAGGCGGAAGCTTTCTCCGCCTGTTTTCGCGATTCTGGCCCGTGAACCGGTCCCGCCTGGACCGGCTGGACCGGTCCAGTGGACCGGTCTAACAATACTCCCCTCCCAAAGATCCACCTTGTCCGCAAGGTGGAAAGACGACACCCTCCATTCCTTCTTCATCACAAACAATAAGAACTTGAAGAGTTCGGTCTTTACACCTGTGCCCCGGCGTATACCTCTCGTCACATCTGAAACAAAGCCCTTTTGCCCTCTTCTCCTGTAATTCTGTCTCAGTGAGCTTCTTGAAGTTATCCCCACTCCATCCTCCTATTTGCTTCTCCCTGGTGATCTCATTATTGTTGACTGATGCAGGCCTCTTTTGTGCTAAAAGAGTGGTCGTAGTCTTTTAAGAGCCTCCTAAGCTGTTGCTCCTAGCTCCCTTCTCCAGATTATTCTGATTTTCTACCAACTGTGCCAACTTCATTGCCTCCTCCAAGTCACTAGGCATCAGAACTTTAACTGCCGCTCGAATCTCTGCCTTCAACCCCTTCATGAAGTTCCCCTCCAATACGCTATCTGATAATCGCTCCACCCTACTAGCCAGGTGCTCGAACCGATCACGGTAGTCTTCTTGATGTGAATCCAGGAATCAAATCTTATGAAATTAATAGAAGTTATGTAAAATAATGAACGTACATTCTCTAGCTTTGCGAAATTGACAAATCAAAGGAGATCTTGGAAGTTAACCATGCTTAGGCAAGATAATTCGACTAAGTTTACAAGATCAATAAAATAACGACTCCAATAAAGCAATGCGAATGACTAGATCAACGAGAATCCCAAGGTTAACAAAGCGATGGCTCACCTTGAGGCCGCTCTCATTTACCTATCTCTAAGCTTGTTGGGAGAAGAAGAGCCACGCTAGTGAAGAGACCACTCCGAGGAAGACGATGCCGTAGATCCGTAGAGGAGGAGAGGAGGGCGCCGGATTTGGAAGATGTGTGGAAGATCGCCCGTCGATAGACCAATTGTACTCCGGCCGTTGTCTATCAATAACTTTGATGAGAGAGGGAAGAATCCGTTCCAAGTAATCCCCCACCGTGTCTTCGTCGGATTCGAATCCGGCGTCAAAGAAAGGAGAGCGTAGTACGTCGAGGTTTCCTTGAGCATCAAACACTAGTCCCCATTCGAGTTCGGGATCCGCCATGAAACATGGAGAAGGCGCTAAGTAGTTGCCGCAAGAAGACCTCTAAAAGGATGGGGAAAGTGGGCGGCGGCTTGGAGAATCCAAGGGGGAGGCCGGCGGTATGGATGGGAGAGGGAGGAGAGAATTTCAAAAAAAAAAAAAAAAAAAAAAAAAACTGAAGTTTAATTTCAGTTTTAGTGAAATTGGAGGGAAACAATTTTGAATTTAATTAGGATTCCAATTGAGGAGGGAGGTTTAATGCCGAAATTAATGGGGGCATTCAAGAGGGGGGGGGGGCCGGCGGCTTTATGAGAGGGAGAGGGAATTGGGAGAGGAATTAAACTGAAATTATTTCAGTTTTAATTCCAATGGGAGGGAAAATAAATGCTCTCTAATTTGAATTTCAAATTAGAATTAAGGAAGTTAAGTGAGCAATTAATGGGGGCTTGATTGGGGAAGGGGGGGGCCGGCGGCATGCTCAAGAGGGAGAGCAATTTGTGGAGAAAATAATGGGAGTTAATGCTTGATTGGATGACGTGGCGAGAGTTTCAAAATCCAAACTAATTAGATTTGAATTTTGAAACTTTCATCATGAAAACTTTCCATATTTGGATTTCCAAATTAGGAAATATTTCAAATTTTGAAATTTCAAACTCTAATTTGAGGTTGGGAGAGAATTCTAGGATGAGGCGTATGAGGGGTTTGGCCGGCAAGGTGGTGGGCGGCGGGATGGGGCTAGGCCGGCGGTGGGGGAACTCCCTTGGGCCGGCGGCAAGAGCAAAGGGAGAGAGGCTTTTGGGGAATTCTCTAGTGGGGAAAAAATATCATGTAGAAAACAAATAAATAAAACAAGATAACTAGAGAACTCACTAAGAGATCTCAAGGGGAAGAACTCACCAAGAGATCTTTCTTGCACTCACCAAGAGAACAATATGGAGGAAATTTTCATTCATTAAGCAATAATCCCAATACAATGACAAGAGCCTCTTTATATAGGCTTTACAATAAAATAAAATGCATAAAGACAAAGATGCCCTCGGGCTACAATAAGCACTACATCCCTCATGGGGGTACAAATGGAAAACAAGAAATAAAATCATGAAAAGAAAACTAAAGCATCAAAATACAGACTCTGAATCGTCGCCGTCGATCGCCGTCCCCGGCGATGGTACATATGTCGAAATCGGATGTCCCCATCATTCTCCCCAGGTGGGAGAAAGCTCGACCCCGTCGAGTAAGGGTCCTGAGAACTCTCGTACAACTCCAGCAGGTCGGGGTCTAGTCTCTGTATCTCCTCACGATCCAACCACGTGTCCTCCGTCTCTGGCTGTCCTCTCCAACGAACTAAGTATCTTTGGCGACCGCCGTTCCTGGAGGAAATGATCTCATCACTGAGTATGGTTTCAATCTTCTCCGCATTAGGTAATGGGGGGATTTTGGGAAGTGGGGGTAGGCTGGGGATCTCACAAGGTATGGACTCACAAGGCTCAAGATGTAGTGGATTTTCAGGGTTAAAATCAGGTCCATCAAAGGCTACTAGATCCTCTATGTTAAACGTGGGATTCATGTTGAAACCTTCGGGAAGGTCCAAGACATAGGCATTACTGTTTATTTTTGAAGTTATTTTAAAGGGACCTGCGCTCTTAGCATGAAGTTTCTTAACGGCCTCTGGAGGGAACCGTTCCGGACGAATCCGAACCATGACATAGTCTCCAACTTCGAACTCCTTGAAGCGTCTCTTAAGGTCAGCATTAAGTTTGTACTTCTCATTACTTTGCACGATTCTTTTATTAATTTCTTGATGCAATTCCTGGATATGCGATGCAAATGCTGATGCGACAAACCCGATGTGCAAGATGATTGACAAGACTTTGGGCTTACACCAAAGCTTTAAACAGAGACAAACTCGACAGGAAACGAACATGCAAACACACAGACTCACAAGCACACATAGATAAGCATGACGATGGGATAAACTAAAAATGAGGGGACTTAAAGTTTCCAAACTTAAGGGAATTGGTTTAGGGGGGGGCAATAAAGACATCCTTAGCTACTAAGGCACTTCCATGTAACGTTTCAGCTATGGTCGAGGTCAGTCTCCTAGAGGTAGCAGTGTAATCTATCAAATTCATCCAACTAGGATAGAAGTGGTCCTGATAAGGGTAGAATGAGGTTGTAACGGGCAAAATGTAGGAATCAGGAATAAAATAAGATGATTGGTCCTGACTCACATCCATAAGGGGGTAGCCCAAAGATACGTCAGCCGGTATGGGACTTATAAGATGGGGAGAAGTTCCTAGGACATCTGTGGGTATAACAGTAAGAAAGAAATCCGGAGTGACACACTTGATCAAATATAAATCCAAAGGAGTAGCTCCAAAGTTAGATTCTAATGAAACAAAAGGAGGCTCATTATTCAAATTAGGCTCAAAGGATTTCAGACTCAAGGTACTGTCTTCCAAAGTAAAATCAGGTTTGGTTTCAATCCTAAGATCCGTAGGTTCCGTTTCACTTGAATCATGTGACAAATTCGATTGACTCACATTCGACTTGAGATTAGCTAAGTCGCCATCAGAACTATCCAAGATTAAATCAGAGTTATCCAAATTCATTTCAGTAATTAAATTAGAATCTTCCAATTTTAATTTCATTGTGTTCAAGGTCAGGTCAATCTCTTTCGGGATCAAATCAATATTGTCCAGGCAGACCTTATCCAAAGGGATATCGTTAATGATATTAGTCTCAAGAGGGGCTAAGGTCTCGAGGTTAAAAGGTTCTAGACTTCCTAAATCAGGGTTTAAGTCTGGTAGGGGGTCTAATTTAATCACTTCAGTTTCATCCTCAAAGAAGTCTTCGCTATCATTAATATCATTAGCATCCACGAAATGGATGCACTCATTCTTAGGTTCAGGAGATCCCTTCTTCTTAATGCATTCCTTTGTTACAATCACACCTGCAGGGTCAAGGAATGGGGAATCTAAAGGTTGAATGGGATGGCTAGAAGTGGGTCTAAGTGGGGAGCTATAAGAGATTGATCTCTCAGAAGACCCAATAGAGGGTCGTCCTTTAAGTTTTGGAGAGGACCTATAGGGTGGGGCAACAACCCTGATGTTACTAAAGGATGGGTGACCACTAGTAGGGGAAGTGTACTTTAATCCAAGTTCTCGTTTCATGTTTTTCCAATCGGAGGTGGGGTATTCGCCACGAGACTCTTTATGATCTTCCAACCTCATCCAAAATTGGAGAGCATTACCGCTTAGGTGTGATCTAGCAATGCTAAACTGGCGAGAGGTAGGGATTTCACGCGATTCAAAATAGTCCTCTAATTGTCTAACCCATTCCCTAAAATAGTAAGGGTCCAAAGAACCACCAAAGGTAGGCAAATGGTAAGGTGGCTCAAAGTGAGGTCGTTGTGGCTTAAACTTGGGCCTATGTTGAAAAGCAGAGGGTGACACATAATTCGAGCGGGGATAGTCAATAGGTTTCTCCGTCATAATTCTAGTCATAGTGCCCACTAGGTCAACGATATCATCTAAGCTCTTTTGAAGTCTTATCGGGTCCATAGGTTCGGGTTGGGGATGGTTGGGGAAGGTTTTAGGGGCGGTGGACAGCACCTATATTTGCTGGAATCTGGCTCCTAAAGCTCCTAAATACCGCTGGAAGACTCGGGACAGCAACCTAACACAAGGGGGCATGTGTCTAGCGAGTTTAAGGTAGGATTCCTAGAGTGGACAGCAACTAGGACAGCTCGAAGGTCAAATATAAGTCTCAAACATGTGCAGATTTTGAATGGACAGCCACCACTCACGGCTGGGAAAACTTCTTCTAAGGGACTCCTAATGTGTGAACAGCACTTAGGACTTAAGTAGGTAACTCCCACAGACAGTATACGCTGCAGGAAATAAAAGGCAGCAGCAAGAACAAGTGTTTCTATTACCAAAACAGTGGAAAACAGTAGCAGGAAATTGAGGACAGCAGGGGTACTTCAAGCCGGAGTTGTTCCGGACACCTAGAACTCGACCAAACCAAAGACCAACACTAATATGCGAGCTAGAATGTCCTAATTCAGTTATATGCTTGCTGGAAATGTTAAAATGGAAACAAAAACAGAGAAATATAAGCTTTCTAAGCAATGATATGCATGAACTTATTGAACTACTGCAAAAACTAAACCCTAGGATGCTTTCTATGCATGTTAAGCATGGTAACCATGCTCTGATACCAAAATGATGTGAATCCAGGAATCAAATCTTATGAAATTAATAGAAGTTATGTAAAATAATGAACGTACATTCTCTAGCTTTGCGAAATTGACAAATCAAAGGAGATCTTGGAAGTTAACCATGCTTAGGCAAGATAATTCGACTAAGTTTACAAGATCAATAAAATAACGACTCCAATAAAGCAATGCGAATGACTAGATCAACGAGAATCCCAAGGTTAACAAAGCGATGGCTCACCTTGAGGCCGCTCTCATTTACCTATCTCTAAGCTTGTTGGGAGAAGAAGAGCCACGCTAGTGAAGAGACCACTCCGAGGAAGACGATGCCGTAGATCCGTAGAGGAGGAGAGGAGGGCGCCGGATTTGGAAGATGTGTGGAAGATCGCCCGTCGATAGACCAATTGTACTCCGGCCGTTGTCTATCAATAACTTGATGATGAGAGAGGGAAGAATCCGTTCCAAGTAATCCCCCACCGTGTCTTCGTCGGATTCGAATCCGGCGTCAAAGAAAGGAGAGCGTAGTACGTCGAGGTTTCCTTGAGCATCAAACACTAGTCCCCATTCGAGTTCGGGATCCGCCATGAAACATGGAGAAGGCGCTAAGTAGTTGCCGCAAGAAGACCTCTAAAAGGATGGGGAAAGTGGGGCGGCGGCTTGGAGAATCCAAGGGGAGGCCGGCGGTATGGATGGGAGAGGGAGGAGAATTTCAAAAAAAAAAAAAAAAAAAAACTGAAGTTTAATTTCAGTTTTAGTGAAATTGGAGGGAAACAATTTTGAATTTAATTAGGATTCCAATTGAGGAGGGAGGTTTAATGCCGAAATTAATGGGGGCATTCAAGAGGGGGGGGGCCGGCGGCTTTATGAGAGGGAGAGGGAATTGGGAGAGGAATTAAACTGAAATTATTTCAGTTTTAATTCCAATGGGAGGGAAAATAAATGCTCTCTAATTTGAATTTCAAATTAGAATTAAGGAAGTTAAGTGAGCAATTAATGGGGGCTTGATTGGGGAAGGGGGGGCCGCCGGCGGCATGCTCAAGAGGGAGAGCAATTTGTGGAGAAAATAATGGGAGTTAATGCTTGATTGGATGACGTGGCGAGAGTTTCAAAATCCAAACTAATTAGATTTGAATTTTGAAACTTTTCATCATGAAAACTTTCCATATTTGGATTTCCAAATTAGGAAATATTTCAAATTTTGAAATTTCAAACTCTAATTTGAGGTTGGGAGAGAATTCTAGGATGAGGCGTATGAGGGGTTTGGCCGGCAAGGTGGTGGGCGGCGGGATGGGGCTAGGCCGGCGGTGGGGGAACTCCCTTGGGCCGGCGGCAAGAGCAAAGGGAGAGAGGCTTTTGGGGAATTCTCTAGTGGGGAAAATATCATGTAGAAAACAAATAAATAAAACAAGATAACTAGAGAACTCACTAAGAGATCTCAAGGGGAAGAACTCACCAAGAGATCTTTCTTGCACTCACCAAGAGAACAATATGGAGGAAATTTTCATTCATTAAGCAATAATCCCAATACAATGACAAGAGCCTCTTATATAGGCTTTACAATAAAATAAAATGCATAAAGACAAAGATGCCCTCGGGCTACAATAAGCACTACATCCCTCATGGGGGTACAAATGGAAAACAAGAAATAAAATCATGAAAAGAAAACTAAAGCATCAAAATACAGACTCTGAATCGTCGCCGTCGATCGCCGTCCCCGGCGATGGTACATATGTCGAAATCGGATGTCCCCATCACTTCTACTGATCCCTCCTGCACCAGAGCAAAGAACTGCTCATAGAAATCTCCTCCCCGGTTGGTTTGGAAACGTTCTATTATGCAGTTTTTGAATTCCCTCCAGTTCCTGATAGGCTCCCTCCTGTCACGCCATTGATACCATGCCAAAGCTTTTCCTTCCAGACACAATCCTGCCGCCGTCAGCTTCTCATCGTCTGTCAACCCGTTGACAGCAAAGTAACGCTCCAACTTGTATATCCAGCCATGGCCATCTTCCCCCTCAAAGATGGGCATCTTCAACTTCCTCACCTTCGGATCCCTTCCGTTACCCCGGTACTCTCCATAACCTCCCATTCCTCGAAGATGAGGTGCTCCCCAAGTGTCCCGGTCCTCTCTCCGACGTTGGTATCTGAATCTGTCATCATATTCTCCTCTTCCCCTTTCAAAATCAGCACCTCGACGCTGAAATTCAGCACCTCGACGCTGACATTCTTCTCTTCTTTCGCCAAAATCTGCACTTCCCTCATATTCCCCCCTCCTGCCTTCAAAATCAGCACCTTGACGCTGAAAATCAGCACCTCGACGCTGAAAATCAGCATCTCGACGATCATTTCCCATGCTCATCTCCTCTCTAGAAAGTGGCTCTAGAGGTGGCATGTCGTCCTCTCCCTCAAGGATCTCTACTGCCAGATTCCTCCTCCCCCGAAGCGGGTTTGGATTTCCTCCTACGCCCTGGTCGCCGACAATCTCTCTTGCTTCCGACGCCGTCGGATTCGTCTTCATCTCAAGTAATTTCTTCATCATCTCTTCCATCGCCGCGAACCTCCCTTCCAACCTTTCATTATTGGCGGTGATTTCAAGGAATTTTTCCTCCAAATCTGCTTTTAATTGGCCAAATTCGCCTTCTAGGACTTCGATCTTCTTTCCAGCCATTTTTCTTTCAACGAATCAAAAGAAATCTTCCTCCGAATGCCAAAAACCCGCTGAAATTTCAGGTTTTCAGCCGCCGATGGTCCCAAATCGATGCTCTGATACCAATTTGATAGGAAGTGCTTGTATTCACAAGCAACCTATCCAAAATCGGCGAACCAACAGCAGCCAAATGGCTGTCCACAGCAGGAAAACAGCAGATTTCTGCTGTTTACAGCAGGAAAACAGCACTTGTTCGGGAAAATACGAGAGAAAACTCAAGAAAAGACTTGTATTCCACTTAGACGATGAATAAAAAGAGCAAGATACAATTGATCCTCAATTCGAGAGGAGGATCGATCTCTCCCAAATCTCTAGACGCCGCTAGAGCCCAAAGAAACCCTAAATCTACGAGATCTCAAATTTCAGCCAAATTCAAGATGCCCAAAACCTAGGAAAATCTACTATTTAATGCATACAATTCAAAAGGAATTTCCTAAACAATCCCTACAATCAATGTCCCTCCTAAAATCCATTCAAAAACCTTCCAAAAACCATCCCGCAAAGCGTGCGTCACGCGCGGCTTCCGCCCAGGCGGAAGCTTTCTCCGCCTGTTTTCGCGATTCTGGCCCGTGAACCGGTCCCGCCTGGACCGGCTGGACCGGTCCAGTGGACCGGTCTAACAAATTCATGCTAGAAATTATCCTGTATTTATTAATTCAAACAAAAAAGATTAATCAGGCCTAAAGTGGGAAGAAGTTACGGGAGAAATTGTACTGATTAGGCTATTCCATAAGAAAGAAGGAAAAGTATGTATATTAAAATAATAGTTTTTATTTTAAAATGTACTTCTATCTTATGATTTTTTTTGTTTTGCTTTTCAGATTGTATTATTTTTCAAGAAAGAAAAATATCTAAGTATTTGGAAATAAATATAATTAAAAAATGAGAATTGACACGATTGTTTATGAGTTTTAGATTATGTTTTTTCACTCAATTTGATTGTTTATGAATTTTAGAGTATGTTATTTCACTCAATTTAATTGTAACTATGTGCTCATTTTCTTTTTCTTTCATTTTCTTATTTATAAGATATGGGCATGCTTATTAAAATCATTGATCATTTATTGGCTCATTTCATGCTGCTTTATGTAGCAAGGATGACATCCATACCTCAAGGATACATTACATGTTGAAGAAGGGAAAGCCATACATCTGGGTCAAAGAAGGAGACTTGCATAATGTGGTACTATTTTTTCAGCAACTTGCTAAACCTGGAATTTTGTGGATATTCTGATTATCAATTATAAATTGCATGATTTGAAGGCTTTTCAAAATTTTGAGAAAGGAAAGATTTATAGATCTTTCAATTTTTTTATCATCTGTAAGATTGTCGAAAAACAATTTTTTGGCTTTTCGGCTCATGTATGACCCATTGAATAAATTTTGAGCTTAATATGGTA